>JARLTB010000098.1:4542500-5742500 GCA_030141615.1 Unio pictorum
TAATTTATCTCGGTCTTTTTCATTGCTTGTAATTAGGTTTTCAAAGTGTTGAAGCGACTTCTTCCGTCTCCTCCCACTGTCAACGGTATTGTTGCAGACTTTGAAGCAGGTTCGTACAGTAGTAGTAGTAGTAGTAGTAGTAGTAAGAGTGGCTTTAGTTGTTGCTACTCACGTAATATTAATATAAAGAATTTTGTTATTCTTTCCAATTATTAGCCAACTAAATACTTTTTCTTATTTTTACCGATGAACTGTTTTCAATATTCTGGCTAGCTGTTAGCTTTCGCGCACACACGCACAACTTCTTCATCACATTAAATATTTAATTATTTAGGTATCTGGCTAGCTTTCCCGGAGTGTTTATCCAGGAGTGCCTATCCACGGCTGTGCATTTCACCTGGGGCAAGCTATGTGGCGAAAACTTCAGGAATTGGGGTTGAGAACAGCCTACATTCAAGAAAAAAGTTTTCATCAGTTTCGCAGGAAGGTAGGAATTGGGGTTGAGAACAGCCTACATTCAAGAAAAAAGTTTCATCAGTTTCGCAGGAAGGTAATGCATAATATCGACATTCGAATGAATTGGCTAATGCGTTTATCAATGACATTTGTCCATTATGATGTGTTATCTTATAAACAAATTGCTTTCATTTTGTGTCTCTTTTTCAGGTGATGGCGTTACCATTTTTGCCCGCAGAACATATATCCACCTGCCTTTGCCCGTCTAAAACCTCAGTCCAAGATGATTCCAGTATTATGTAGTTGGGTTGACTATGTAGAATCAACCTGGATTACAAACAGCACATTCCCGATCGACTCGTGGTCTGTGTTTCGGAAATCGGTACGTACCAGCAACGATGTAGAGGGTTGGCATCGAAGAATCAATGGTAAAGCCGGCAAAGCTATCTTGCCTTCTATGTGCTAGTTGGTCTTTTGTATGACGAAGCCAATTCAATTGAAACACAGATTCAACTGGTATCTGAAAAAGCTAATAACATACCAGAAAAAAAAATATCGACAAATGCAGGCGAGAATATTCTCGGTGTGGGAAGAATATCAGAACGGCGTCATATCCTCTTCAAAATTACTGAGACGTTGCAGCAGTATATACGGCCCCGACAACTGAATGACAAGGCAGTTTCACTGCAGTATGATACCATGCATATTGTAATTTTTTTTTTTGTCTGCATGTAATAAATCTCTAGAATGTACATTTGTGAATAATCTTGTTAGTCTCACTGTATGAAAAGTTGCCTGTACAAAAATATTTAAGTTTTACTTAAATACATGTAAAGATGTACAATGTATCAGTATCACCTTTACAATATCTTTACATAACAAAAAGATGAAAGTTCATCTTTAGTCTCTGTAAAGACTATAAAAGCAGCTGAGTTGTCTTTACAAAAATTACAGATATATTTTCAAGCAGTGTCTTTTGTTCTTAATGAAACCTTTCAAGCTAATAATTTGACTTACTGAGACATCTCCTTCAGTCATTCTTTGGATGGTAATTTTTACTGTTCTAATCTGGGAATAAAATATGCTGTATTGAATAAGTTTCACTACTGGCTCAGACAAAGCATGCATACATATCTTAGACTATTTATAAAATTTAAAACAACAAAGTAAATATGTAAAATGCAGTGACAAATTAAATCTCTCTCTCTCTCTCTCTCTCCTCTCTCTCTCTCTCTCTCTCTCTCTCTCATTTATGTGGAAGATAACAAAAATGAGCAAAAATGTCCACCATGTATGCCAATGCGATCGATTGTCCCCCACCCCACCCCCGGCATGGTTACCCGTATAATATTGCCATGTGTCAACACTTTAAAGCAACACAAATAAAAAATAACAGCAGTAATAGGAGAAAAGAAACATACACAAACAACACTACTGTATCTGCATCCAGCCCCATTTAATAATCTTTCTTCTAGCGTAAAATGACAGGCGTAACAATCTGGTGGTACTCAGTCCGCTCTAAAAAGAGGCGATGCCAAGTCACCATATTACTGATTCAAACAAAGCATTCTTATATATCTTAGATAATTAAATCTGTTTCAAAACAACAAAGTAAATATATGCAAAAAGTAGAGCCAAATGAAAGCTCTCATATAACATTAATACTCTCTCTCTCTCTCTCTCTCTCTCTCTCTCTCTCTCTCTCTCTCTCTCTCTCTCTCACAGTTATGTAGAGGATAACAAAAGTGACCAAATATATACACAAGTATTTTTGCTGCCCCCCCCCCCCCCCCATAATATACAACGTTCAACACTTTTTAAAGCAGCTAAAAAAATTAATTTAACACCAGTATTAGGTCTTGGAGAAGAAAAACTGACACAAACAACGCTAATGTATCTGCGTTTTCTCTTACTGTCAAAGTGAATATTTTTAAAAAATTTAAATTAAGTTATTTTTGGGTGTAAATTAATTGGGTACGAAACGACCAGCACCTTGGGTACGAAACGACCATCACCTGGGTACGAAACGACCATCACCTTGGGTACGAAACGACCAATTATGTGGGTACGAAACGACTTGGGTACGGAACGACCAGGTTCGGTCCTAACACTAACCTCTTAATGCTGATACTAACCTCTTAATGCTGAGCGTCAAACGATACATCTGTTAGTACCATTTTGTAAGTCTTTTGTATGACTTAGCCAACGATCGAAGCAACGACCTCCAGCTTCATGTAGTCAAACACTACTGTATTAAATTAATGTAGTCAAACACTACTGTTAATAAATTCATGCAGTCAAATACTACCGTATTGAATTCATTTAGTCAAAACACTACTGTATTAAATTCATGTAGTCAAATATATATTATCGACATATTTCTTTGTTGCAGTATCATCGTTTGATTCTGGTTCTCTAAGACCAGAAATTCTATTATTGGTAATGTTAATGATACCGGGACATTGTATCGCCGGATTTTTGTACACGATTGCGATTATTATCTAAAATCGTTGACATAATAACAGCAGACTTAAATTGTTAAATATTATTAAACATAGCTATGCTGTTTTCGGTTATTCCATTCATTATAACGATATCTTGCAATAAAAGGTTACTCGTTTATAATTCCCTTAATTGTCTTGAAATATAACCACTTCCTTTGGATCTACATTCCGAGACTAAAAATATTAGAGAGTTCATCCTTGACCTGGTCAAGAGTTGCTTATTCAAATAATTCAAACTGCTGAGTCTTACTCTGAGTGGATCTTCCCTAATATATACCATTGTATTTTAATACTTGTTTAATGTGTATTCATAAACAACTTTATGAAGGTGATGATGTTGATAAAGATACAGCGCTCAGTACAGCGAGTACTTCACGGTCACCTATTGGCGGATGTTAATATTTTGTGCCGGTAATGGTTCAATACTAAATTGGAGTATTTTAAAGATAAGTTTCTTCGTACTGTGCCAATATATTTTAAAATTTATTTTGGTGGTGCCATTCCAATCAAATCAAAATAAACAATTCCACGTGGATCAATTGCGTATGCAGCCGAATCAGTAGCTGGTTAGTAGTCTGGTTCCCTGACCCTTCGTTATGTTCGTTATGAGGGTCAGGTAACGGCCTCCGCCATATTGGAATTGCGCAATGTTCATGGAAGGTAAACACGCATTTTTATCAGCATGGCTCACAACATGAAATATTCTCGCATAGAAGTGTTAAAAAGTGTGTCCTATGTGTGGAAATGATGCACTACGATGAGTTCTACTTGTTAGGATTCTTTAAAGTCTGTGTCAAGGTCGTCGTAGAACTTTGTGCAGCGTTTTAAATTACGAATCACGCGTATGTGGTGTGGGGTGTAAATACCATTTTACTCGACCCTGAACATAACTAGGCGCGGCTTAGTCTTTTTATACTGATCTTTCTTTGCAACATTACAATTCTATTGTTTGCAATAGGTATTGGCCTCAGTACATCCTTGATTCTTAAATTATCACCATGGTTTTGACAAACAACACTAACACGTCCAGGACAAGTTTTGACAAATGCATGATTAATATGTTGTGTTGTTGTGTAGAATGACGTTTGAGCTTTCAAGTTCTATAAGTAGAATACCTGTTGAAATATATTTTTGACCTCATCTTAATATTTACAAGCATATTTCCTGCAAACTGCATTCACTGATTTCATTCTCTAACCCCCCCCCCCACCAAAGCTTCCCACCCACCCGCACACACACGATTCTAGCACGAATTTAATTCAAATATGAGTGTAATTGTGACCATGTCAGCTGTTGCATGCTCACTCAGGATGTATGTCTGCATCCACATTTTCCTCCAAAGCTGCCAATTACAGGATGGTTATCAATGATGTTAACAAAGGACAGTCATTTCATGTTCTTTAAAAATGCTTGTCTATGTCTGATCATTAAAATCATGTAAATCAATATTCATAACTTACATGTTGATGTCTTGATATAAGCAACTGTATAAAATGTATGGGTATCTATTTTGTCTTATGTAGTAGAGGCTATATAATGGTACTGTACTCTTTTGTTCATTTGATACATTTTATTTAAAAAAAATATTAGATTTTCTTTATTACATATAGGTTATTTGCACACTTAACAGTTACAGATTTGTAATTATTGAAAATCGAAGATGAAGGTATAACTTGTACATGAAAGTCTGAAAAATGTATTGGAGGAAACAGATTACCATTTTCCATGTGTTCAGTAAACATGAAATAATTGTGCACATTTTGTCTTTCATTTATTATTGTGTTAGATATCATCTTGAGCCTGCTTTTCAAACCAAATGTGATAATATAGCTTGAATCTAAAACTATTTGGATATATTTGATAGAGAAGGGTTATGATGAAAATTTGAAGTGTCAATAGTGAAGCACTTTTATAACAATATTCATAATAATTCAAGTTTGGATATAACAGGCTAGTTCACAGCTTCAAAATGCTCCATTACTATATTAAGCTAGATAACATTCTTACACAAGATATTAACCAGTGTTATACAGGGGTTCCCCAGTTTTATCTACCTGGCTCCATTTGCATTAAAGTAAACACTCAAATTTTTACTTGCTGACCAGTTTTAGTGAATGTGAAATTTATTGCCTGAAAAATCTATCAAATTGGTGTTGAATATTCAGGTTTGCTTTACCTTAAAAGAATATTTTTCATTTCAGATAATCCAGTAAAATGCTATGAAGTTGCATACAGCATAAAATGGCACTAGCAATGCTGAACAAGGCATGTTGCACAGAAATTCAGTTTTTAAAGCCTCAGCAGCTGAATTGTCTCAAGGCACTAGAAAAACATGACACAGTTGCTATACTACCAACCGGATATGGAAAGTCACTTATATTTGAAATACTGCCCTATTACACACAATATGTACTTGCCAAAACATGCATTGTCATTATAGTTGTGCCATTAAACTCAATTCTGCAACAAGAGATCCAGAAGTTAAAACCTCGAGTTTGCATCTTAAAACCGGTATTGACTTTGAAGAAACAAGTCATATTTCCTATTTTATTGGTCATCCTGAAGATGCCATATATCATGCTGAAAAGGGTCGGAACAATATCAACAAGATATGACATCACATATCTTGTAGTTGATGAGGCCCAACTGTATTTTGGAATGGGGGGAGGACTTTAGGCCAGAATTCAAGGAGACTTGCCATATAATGCCTAGTATACAAAACTGCCTAAGAGTCCTTGCAGTTACTGCAACATCAAGTCAAACAGCACAGAGGGACATTCACAGAAGCCTTGGAATGAAAATGTTTACCATTTTAAGCACCACACAAGTTCTGAATTAAAATATTTCCATCAATATTAGGTCTCGTATACCATCAACTGGGGGAAGGCACACTGTAGAAGGTGCTTATGACTATGTGTACAAGCCTTTACTATTATAATTGCACAGAAATAAGCATGATTTTCCATTGACAGTTGTATACTTCAAGTTGCAATGGTGCGCATATGGCATTGAACTTGCCAAGAGACTACTTGGATCATCATTCTGGATGGATTGTGAAAGACCTGAGGAGACTGCATGTGCTGTACAGTTTCATTCCCAGCAACCTGAACATGTAATTACTTATTCCATGTTTAAAACCCACATAATGAGATATCACTCAACTAGTTAGATATATGCTGTATTTTGTTCACATTTGACTGTCAGTGAACTCTGTGGCAATTATAGCCAAGCTTGTTATGGACTACTCTGTAAAATAGGCATTAAGCTAGGTAGTTTAAAAATAAGTTGATCCTGATTTGGCAACAAATCAGGATCTAAACTGGTTTCAGATGGCTCCATGTTTGACACACTAAATTATTGCTTGTGATGGTCATGTTTTTATATCAGTTTCTTTTTCATGACACCATGGCAAATTTTGTTTAAAATATTGGATTTTTTCTAGGTGATATTTTAATTACCAAATTTCAATGTTCTGGTGGAAGTAAATCAGAAATCATATTATTTTTACTTTAAAACTGTAAGTATTCATTTGATTTTCATCAGTGAAATTAAACAACGAAACAAGGCAAATTAGAAATTATTGACTTGGAGACTGAAAACATTGCTTTGCACTGTATTTATATAATATATATATATAGTATATATATATATATATATATATATATATATATATATATATATATTCCCCCATAGGTCCAATCAGGGAAATCCTGAAACAATTATCCCAAGATGGGACTCCAGTTTGACTGGTGTTTGCAACTATAGCCCTTGGCATGGGATGTGACCTAAGGCAAGTGAAGAGAGTAATCCATGCAGGTCCTCCATCAACTCTTGAAGGTATAGTAGTGATTAAGATCCAAACATTTTTATTGTTAATTCTTTCCCCTGCAACTAATGTGACTCAAGGCATAGGACAGAGGAGATACAGACTTACTGTCAGTTCATGTGACCATTCAACATCATAGCTTGGTTTTTATTTTTTATTTTTTAAGGCTGAAAAGCAAAACTTTTGTATTTATGAAATTACATTTGTTTTTGTTGTATTTTTTTTTGGGGGGGACAGTACCATGTTTCAAGCTAATAAGAGGAAGTGTATAAAAGCCATGTATAATAAACATATCTGAATATACATGTTTAATTGTTTATATTCAAAGTTACCTTTCATTATGCATTTGTCTTAATCAATATTTAAATCCCAAAAAGCGGCTCCTTACTTTAATAGTTACTGGATCAATTGTTTTCAATCATAGGTATTTCGAAACAAATTTAATATGAATTTTTTTCATTACAACACAACTATAACTCTGGTGTAAGCATGTGTAGAAAATGTGTAATCAAACCACTTATCAATAATCTTATCCTTTTCTTTGATTTTTGTTTCAAAGCCTACACACAGTAGATTGGCAGAGATGGGTTTCCAAGAGCCCAAGCCATTTTGCACTATAATGCTACAGATTTGGCACAAAGACATATTGACAAGACCATCAAAGATTTTTGCAAGTCAAATAAGTGCAGAAGATTGTTTTTATCAGGGTACTTCAGTGTGATTTTCCAGCCAACTACTATTCAGGAATGTTGTGACATATGTGCCAATTATGAACAGTTTGTGAGACCCATTATCATTCCATCCTTGAGCAAAGAACCAAGTGATGCATGCGATTCAAGACTATGTGACAGCAGATGGTACAGGATGTTGGATGAACACATCACATATTTAATTTCAGAAACTTTTGAGTTCTGCAATACTGTTCAAGAAGTTGAATTTAACTTTCACCTACCACCATTTAATGGTTTAGTAGCATCAGCAATCCAAAGTATCATCTCACATGTTCTGCAATAAGATGCATGTTATTTATTTCTGTCAACTGACAATTATTGTATCTATGCTCTAAAACCATTCTTAGTGTATAATCGTGGTTAATGAAAGAAAGGCAATTTTATATTAATACATGTTTTTACAATCATAACTTCCAATTTTTTTAACATTTTTATCCACCAGATTTCTCCTTGTATGTACATTAAATTACCCAGTTGCACCCATTTACAGAATGGTCCTTGTGTTGTAATCTTTTATACAGTTGACATGTAAAATTCCAGTATTGTACTCGTAATATTCACCTTAATAGTAATAAGTATAAAATAAACAATACAGCCATTGGACAAGAGTATTTTTATTCTATTTTTGGTGTGAATGAAGTGTCAAATAATACACATCATTATTAAAATCAATGCTACTCATTTGCATGATTAGAATCAATCAATCCATGAAAAGAACTTAATGTGCATGCCATATATCTATCCATAATACAGTAATTTAAAATGATTGCATACACCAAATCTTTATGGAGATACTATCACCATGAATTTGATCTGGTTATTCTAACTTAATAGGAACTTTTGTTCTGACTGACTGCCATCTTTTAGAGAAAAGGAAATATAAATTTGAATCTCACTTAGAAGGACTATCAAAATAACTAAGCTTTAATATTCATAAGGGTTAAAGGTATAGCCACTTGGTCCATCATAAAATGCTTACTGTTAAAACACCATGTAAACCTATTTGGACTTGTGATCATATAATGTAATGCAGTTTTATCCTTGTTCCACACAATGTAGTGTAATGTTCAGTTTTATTGCTGTTTTTCACAATATAAGGTAAAGCAGGGTTTTATCCAAATTCACCATAATGTAATGTAAAGAATTTTTATCACTGTTCCTCACAAAGTAATATAAAGCAAGGTTTTATCCATGTTCCTCACATTGTAATGTAATGCACTTTTATCATTGTTCCTCAAAATGCAATGCAAAGCATTGTTTTATCCATGTGACTCACAAATCAACTTGTACAAATACTTCATCATTGTATTAAGAAAATAATTTATTTTCCTGTCTCATAATCAAAGATAAATTTATGGTGCTGAATCCATGCTTCATAATCTTGTTGGGATAAAGATCCATCTGTAGGAGCAAGTATCTTTTCAAATTTATGAAAAACTCTCCCAATTTGTGTCTTAAATGGACGAACATATCTCAGGTCTTTGATAATCATCATCTCTTCTTCAAAGGCCTTCTTTTTCTTATGCAGCTGAGCTCGAACAATAACACCAGCAGCATGGTCATACTGTTCTGCAACATGGGACATACCAGCTAGAGCTCTTGATTTTCTTGAAATTGTTTCCATGATGTTGTTAGACCCAACATTTTTAACTAGTTTCTTGATTTTTTTCCTGACAATATGTTCCATTTGAAGGTCAGCAGGAATATGTGAATCTATTTTGCCCTCAGTGTTCACAAATAAACCATACAAAAGACTTGTTGGCAGTATGCAGGCTATATGATGCTTGTTGGTGGGCAAGAAAATGCAAAATTTCAAGTTCATATTTACTGTGTGAATTAACTGCCTTAAAAACTGCCATCATGTACTTGAGGGTAGTTAGTAACCTTGACCTGTCAGGTACTTGGCACACATCAAGGAACTGCATATACAGCAGTCCTAGCTGTAGCACATTATGAGCATAATGCTTAACTCTGTCATGCTGAGCCTCATAAAACACTAATATCTTTTGCTTTTTTGGGATGAAGACTGTTGATGTTGATCCATTTGGTAGTATAAGTCTTCGCGGAGTTACAATCATTTCTTCAGTATCCACCTGTATTCTATTGGTAGCATCAGTGTTTCTACCCATCACATATTCATCAATGAATCTGTCCATAGTATCATTGAACCAGGATTCCATCTCCACTATGCATGCTTCTTCTGGTGGAATGTGATTGGTCGGGTATCTGTCAAACTCTCCAGACCAAAATAATCACAGAGAGCCTCAACAATGTAGCCTTTAATAAAAGAAACAGTGAAGTCTTTGTCATGATCATAATGATTTCTAACATCTGCATTTACCGTTTTTCTACTTAAACGAATTCTTTCTGCATTCATTGTGCCTTTGTCGAATGACTCCTCCTTGTACAAGCACTTAAACATTACAGTCAAAAAAATTCATAGCAGTATGCCACATTTAAAATGTGATAGGGTAAAGGTGATTCAGCTTCTCTTTTTTGGTGAAGCAACCAGATCTAAGTCCTTTGCCACCAGTAAACCGCTCTCTGGTAAGCTGATCACCCCCAATGTGTACTGGCAATTTCTCTTTACCAGCAACCGTATATATTTCTTCCACTGCTGATTCATATCTGTCCAAAATAGAAACAACATCTGCATACTTTTGCTCATTAAGTGGAAGAACTTCTAAAGGCA
Source organism: Unio pictorum (assembly GCA_030141615.1). Lineage (NCBI taxonomy): Eukaryota > Metazoa > Mollusca > Bivalvia > Unionida > Unionidae > Unio > Unio pictorum. The sequence continues at coordinate 4,552,710 of JARLTB010000098.1, forward strand.
CCACTACATTCTTCTTTGTCAGCTCCTCACTGTATGTACCCATTATATGAGTCGGCTGGGTCTTGTAGAGAAAGTCCAACTGAGGAAGGAACTCCTTAGCTATCCTTGATATGAGAGCTTTGTAATCATTCTTTAATCTTATTTCATCCTTGTCAGAAGGAATAAAGTGATAAAACTGTAAATCTTTAGTCTTTCCCTGAATTTCATGTGGCATTTCATCAAAAGACTTTGTAATATGGCAGCCGACCCAAACCAGTTTATCATTCCACCATGGTGATCAGTTCTTTCATGTTTGACCCCTACAGAAACATTAGTATTATCCCCAATAATCCTGAAAGGCTGGCCATTTCTGACTCCTTCCACAATATCAATGTAACAATGCTTCCCAATATCATCTATAATGCGGTTGGCAGTTTGGTAGGATGTAGTTACACCTACTACCTGAAGTCGGTCAAAGACCTGGTTCAAAAAATGACAGTAATTATTGCACAGATCATCATATGCATAGTATATTGTTGACAAATTATGTTCTGTATTTACTTGATGACAAGTCAAGTCCAACTGCACAGACTCAGAACTGCTGTTGCATAATGTGCCGAAAGATATGGCTTTATGAAGTCTGTTATGAGTTATCTGTAGAATTAAAATATACTTTGATCAACAGGTTCATTTTGCAATGGCAAATAGGGTTCTGTGTTGTTTGCAGATGGAATAGACTTCCACGTGAGTATAGACAGTATAAGATCAATGTGTCAATATGGGTTTATTCCTTACCAATAAATTTGACTGTCATACAGGTTCAAGGAAGACAAAGCATACTTCCAAAGAACTCTTATAATATAAAGTTATAATGAACATTGACAGTTCAAAGAATAAATCTTTAACATTTATCAAACAATAAGTAAAACAATGTTTTATCTCTGCAAAAGGAGTAAAATAAGTTAGTATGTCCAATATAAAGTATGCAGTGTTTTGATCTGTAATAAGAAAGAAAAAAAACTCAGTGTCAAAAATAATAGTTGCATTACATCATGTCACTGTTATCAATCATATATAAAAAAATATGTTGACATGCTAAATAATAAATGTCACTCAGTTACTCAAGGGTATATTTTTATCAAAGCAAGAAACATCCATTCATTTTGCATATTTTACCAAACAAACTATTATTTATAATGACCTGTTGTGTTTCCTCAACCTGTAATTGTTATTTCCTCTGTAAAATAATGAAGTGTTGCTTTACAAAAACCTTCTGTTAGTAGGCAAACATCACTTTGTAATGATAAGCAGGACTTTCCATCCAGTGACAACAAAATTGTGACATCTTTGTACAAAATTAGTATGCCAATGAAATGTGGAAATTTAGACCAGCACTTTCCAAAGGCATAATACTTTTGTCATACAGGGCAAATGGAATGTCTGCGATATTGAAGAAAACTAAAAAGAAGAAAAGAATCAACAGAAACAATATAAAATATAAATAAAAATGTTTTCACATTTAGTCATTTCAACATTTCCTGTCTTTTAATAGGCAGACTTAAACGATAAGGGGCTAGCCAATTAGTACATATACATGGGGAGGGGGGCAACCCAAATGCATACACTTGCATATGGGGGTGGGTTCAATTGATAATGTATGTACGCATAAGAAATGGGTGGGTTGGTGAAACCACGATAATAATTTGTCTAATACATAACCTGTTCAACATTGTTCAGTCAGCATTTTAATTTAAGTGGACACTAGACAAACTTTTTAAAGTTACACAGCTTATTTCTTTGATGCATCCAGACGTTCAATGTGTAAAACACATTAATATGATAAATCCTTGATAACTGCTTTGTGGATTAAATATAGGCCATTCTATAGAATTGGGGAGGGGTACACATCAAGCGTATGTATGCAGGTGGGGCGTGTGTAAAGAAAAGTATGCATGTGTACAGGGAGGGGAGGAGGGGTAATGCTTTGCCAGATCTTTGCGTACATACTAAATGCATTGCCCCTAACACAACAAAACAATGAAAACAAGTATAGAAATAATGATCTCATAATTTTACTGCAAAAAATTCCAAACAGATGCTGTTTTAATATAGACTTAAATTACCAGATACTAAGAGAAACTTAAACACTGAAATGCCTATGTTCTTAAAGCCACTACTTAAATTCATCATAATACATAAGCCAGTCCCAATTTGAGTCACATATATTGCAAATATGACAAAGAAAAAATGGAACTCTGGTCCAATAAGTATTCAGTTTTATTTTTTCTGATTTTCTGTGAAAAGAAAAAACTCATTAGTACTATTTGTTACATATTTACAGTTACAAGCATTACTAATAGAAAAAAGAAATAATCAAGATTAAATGGCACATTGAAGATAAAGTTATTCAAAGTGATAAATTCAGACCAATTGAAAAAAATTAATTTTCACTCAAGTGTTTTAATTACTTTTGAAATAATTATGTTTAGTTTTCTCTAATATTATAAAGATATACATGTAGTAAATGTTAAAATGGTACCAAATAATACTTCTTTTTGACTGATCAAGAAATGCTTTGTTAATACACATGTTAATGTATAACTGGCAGAATCAGTAAGTGCAAACAAAAGGAATTGCAAAAAGGAATGCAACATGTAACACAACTTTTTATAAAAATTAGAACAAAGAAATGAGAATATACCAAAATGATAATCACTTTTTTATGAACACATTCATCCAAAAAGGCAACTGTCAGTACCCTCTGGTCTAGAGAGTTCATGAAATCTGTAGGACATTAGAAGGCTGTAAACAAGTCCAAGGCGTGGAATCAGGTCTTGTATTATTTTAATACTACCAACTCTGCTTGTTGGCACTGAAACAGCCAGAAGGCTCTCCAAAAGAAATGGCTGACATGTTGCTATTTCGGCCACTAATTTTTGAAAATCAAACTCTTTTAAATTTGGATAGTCCTTTTGAAATAGGTAACTGTTGTCTGATCTAACACACTTTTCTGATGCACTTTTTTCAATATCCATTAAGATGGAAATCTTTACTGCCATTTGGATACTTTTGATTTGCAGTATTGTTTCAGCAATTGTAGCTGCATCAGTATATAGCACACAGTGCAATAATTCTGCTCTGTCTTGGTTTGAAATATCCCCAGCAACAAACCTTTGTCTTAAAACATCATCAATCAATTTTTCTGCACCTGTCTGCTGCTCTATGGTACTGTGTGGGTTATTAATAAAACTCCAGTAATGAGAAGAAGACATATAAAAAAAATTGGATTACAGTCCTGAAAATGAATTGTGTTTGTTTCACAAAAGTTTCTAAGGAATTGTATATCACATGCAATATGCTTATCAGAAATATCCATTTTAAAAGTGTTTGTGTGTTTGGATTTTTAAAGCAGCTTTATTAATTTAGCTATGATGTCTGCAGTGTGGAATTTTATAATGATGTCTAGCACTTGGGCATCATGCTGCAGACATGCAGCATCATGTCTCACCATGTCACAATATCCTGCCACCAGGCCAACCAGTCCTAACACTAAAACCTTAATACTGTGCACCAAGTGAGACAGCTGTTAGCACCATTGTTATAAGTCTTTGGTATGACTCTGCCAGGCTTTGAACCCACAACCTCCTGCATCCAACGTGGATGCTTTAACCTCTAAGCCACCGGAATGGTCCCATTATTAAAAGTGTCTGTGACCTTGACCAAGGGTGGTAGGTGACTTGATGTGTAGACAATGAAATGACACTTAATGATGTTACTGACCAAATATTGTAACTATACCTCATTGTTTTCTGAACCCATAATCATGCAGAAAAACTGACACTAAAACCTTCAGCAAAATGCTGATAGTGGTGCAATCGCTGACAGACAAAACAAGTTACATATATATCCCCTGCTAATGCAGGTTAGGCAGTAAAATTCAAAATAGGGACCAAATTATATTCATTAATGCAACCGAGTTGCTTGAAAGCTTATGTTAATAATAACAGCCATTGGTGAAGGCTGAGAGTGGACCTTTGAGTAAATTGTAAAGTGCCTGTAGTCATAAAGCTTCAGAGTTTGTTCATATTTTGAGTACAATCAATATAATAAAGATATTTGTGTTTATATTTTTGATAACAGTAACCATGTATTTTGATTCATAATGGTCACTTACACAAATCTGAGAGAACTTCATGCCATCCAGATATTTATAAAGATTGATTACAGTTTGCCAAATACATTTTGAACAGTGGACAATGGCAATTTTTCATGGGCAGACAAGAGATGGTGTATGCAGTCACAAACCGAAATAGTTTGAGACATTAACAAGTACATTTAGTATGGATTAAACCCATCATGATGTTTACCTGTGTATAGCAAACATTGTACAAAGCAGTATGTTTGTTAATGGCAGTTTGAGGTTGCTTTATGCAGGCTGAAATAGTAAACACATGCATTTAAATTATTTTACATAACAAAGGAGCAAACTATTAAATAATCGAATCTTTTTCTTAAAAACATAAATTATGCCATTTTCCACCAAAATTAGAGCTACAACAGTTATTTTTTAAAAGTGCTTTGACTGAAAACTCACTGCTTTTCAATAACTGGGAGAGCAGGATCAGTTTGTGTCTATTTTGTCAAGGAAAAAGTCTCTGTCTGTATTCCTTGTGTGGTTCCAACTGGAAAAAAAGTTTCTTTACCTTTTGGTATCTGCTGCGACACATCACACCTGAATTATGGTAATGAATTTTAATAATAAACTACTACTGATCAATAGTTTGCACGTACAAACTGTAATGATTTTTTTTCATTCAAACCGGTTATGAAAAATAACATACTTTAGGCAATCACTGATTTCCAAAATTATTTCATCACCACAAAAACCAAACTGTTAAAATGAACCATTATTAAGATACCTGTCTTTTACGATGAGGTGAATATTATAATACAATATATCTACATGTTTTATCATACAGAATCATAATCATACTTCACTCATATCTATTTAAAATTATTTAATATGTATGTTAGAATACTACCGTACACACACATTTTCATCATAACATAAGAACAAAAGGAAAGTCATTAGGATTTTCAGCATAGTTAACTGAAATGGATATCTGCATAAGCAAAGAACATACAAATCAATAAATGTATAAATAAGATGGCAATCAAACTAAACAAATGATAATCTAAATGTAAGCAGGCGTCTCAAAATAGGAATTCAGAATATTCAATAGTTATCTGACAATAAGGAAACAACATTAAGACTACCAGTGCGTGAAGAACCACAGTGTTTGTTTAGCTTGTTAGCACAATCATTCCAAAATGGATTCACTCTAGTGGCTGGTACTCCTCCTGCTTCTAAACATACATGTTCAGAAAATCTTTTTCTTCCTCTGACCAATGTATTCTCGACAAGGTAGGATCCTGAATAAAATCAATTACCAGCATGTGTACATAATAGTATTAATATCAGCTGGAAAAGTACAAAATAAAGTGTAACACTGATTTTCCAAATTTTACCAACCATCTTTTTGTTGTACAATGATCATCAGATTTATTACACCATTCAAGAGTCATCCTCCAAAAGCCAAAATCAATTTTTTTTTAAACAAATGCTATCAGTAACAAAGAAAATTATATCTTTATTCTTAATTTCATCTTCCTCTTCTTATTCTTGTTATGAATGTAAAAGTTTTCAAGTCATGTTTAAGATTACAACTATTTTACGTATATACCTGATTTTAAAAGATACTTATTTCGTGATCTTAAGAACTGGGTACCTTGAGTAATTGTTTCTTCGACTCGTGTTGAGGGGTCTTTCCAGTTGGCGATGTGGAATCTCTTCCTCTTTTTCCCTTTGGAACATTAGGTATCTTTGAATAAGTGTGGTAGAATGTTGGTATTCTCTCCATCTTCAGGCCACCTGCATTTACACGAGGTGGTGCTCACCAGTTATTATATACTTTTGAGAGAGTGACATATGTAAGGTGAAGTTGGTAATGTTTGTATTTACCGGTAAAACATGCACAGTGGAGAGAATGTTGACATACCTTTATGCTACTTTAATGTAATGTGGCTGAAATTTTCTTTGGATATTGTACTTTTGGAAATTGATATGATCTAAGCACACTAAAATGACTACTCCCTTGTGCAAAAAAAATCACCCTGAATTAGTCTAAAGTACACTATCCATAGCAGCTATTAAAAAAAGGAAAATGAATTTTGCCAGACTAGACGATACCAGCCTCTGAAAGTGAAACCAAATATATAAAATGTGAAAAAAAGTTACGGGGAAATAGCTCTTTTTTATACAATTTACCTCTGAAGTTCAGGAAGTAAAAATGACAAAGTGGAGCTAGTACTTTTTTGAAAGGTGCACATCTGGTGCAAGCTGTATACTCTATAACCCACATTACACCCATCAATCATACACCAAAATAAAAGGATTTAAAGGTTCTTTGAATTATACCTAAGATACACAAGGTCTTTTTTAAATAGCCAGTATAACCAGTGAGGAAAGCTGAGGAATTTCTTTTTATTTAAAATGCAAACCCTATGCAAAATATGAAACATTAGAGCATGACCCGAGTGTAATGTGCGCTGCCGGTTATCAAAGTGTTATTAGTACAATATTGCACAAGGCCTGGTCAGAGGTATTGCGCAACTTGGAAAAAACAACACTTGAAGACTGCCTCCCACTAATTATCGTTATCTAGAAGATGATCTCTATGGTGTAATTTGCCCGGTCAATGGATATAGTAATCTGAGATGGTACTTTGAACAAGACAACACCCGAGCCCCCGTAAAGATAAAATATGAATTTAATTAAAAATACAATTAAGAAAAGAATGACACTGTGAATTACAATTTCTTTCTTTTTGAATACACTTAGTTCAGAAATACATAAACTGAAGCTTTAAAATAATGGATACAATCATAAAAATCCAAACACTAATAAAATTAAATGAAGTAAGCCGTTAATACTGAGAGTAAATTTCATCATGGAATCGAATGTTCATTTAACATTGGACTCTTGGGTGATTCAAAATGACCTTGTTCGACGACTGGTTCTCTTTTTTTTCTCTTCTGCGTTCATCTTGACTTGCTTGCCCTTTGGTTGTAAGCGGGATTACACAACTCTGTCTTCCAACTTGTTTTCCGTCTCTGAATTCCGACTTCCTCGCTATTACTTCAAACAAACTATTTTTCCTTGTGTTTTTGACGTGCTTCTGCCGTTTGATTTCCGGCGGACTTTCCTGAGCTTATTATTACGAAGGCACTGCTGTAAATTTACCCCCGGAGTCTTCTCCTATGTTGGAACTAATAAATGCTGACCGTCTCTTGCAGAGGTCTTCCTAGACTAATTCAAAACTCATTGACTCAGAGAATATATTCCCCAATTCTAGGTTTCGACCCAACCCTCTTTCCTATACATTTGACCAATTGGCATAAATGCTATCCTTGCGGACCTTTTGAAAACCGTCTATCAAGATGCCAAAAATGCCACTTAGGATCGAAATATCACCTTATCATTTGTCTCAATCATTTTTGACAGCTCTGCGTGAGGAATCACATAATTTTAAGCGTGTCAAACACTCAGTCCGTTTTTACTCTAAATATTGTAACAGTCTGACCGGGGTAAACTAACATTCTTTCCGTTCAAACTCTACTCCAAGACAGTTGATTGTCGGCTAGCCTACGAATTAATTACTGGATTTCACTGACGAAAAATTTGGCACTTGACACCGAGTATCTCTTATAAATTAACCCACCAAAGTCTGTTTCAATCATGATGGATGATATGTGTGTTTGATGTGATCTGTTCATTAAAATGTGCAATTTTGCTGTGCCAATCTTTATGGAACTAAACCATGTACACTTTAGACACATACCAGTAATTGGTAACAGTCATATCAAGTGTGAAATAGAAAGTGACCATAGGACAGATGGCTGTGTTATTTCATGTGGATTTACAAGTGACCAAACATAGGATTAACTCTGGAAATATAATGTATATGTCATCAACAGAACCCTTCAGCCAATGGTAGCTGCACAGCCACGAGAAATACCAGTACATGTATCAAATGTACACCAGTGCAGCCAAATTTGGAAGCAGGTAATTGCAGCTTTTAATATATATATATATATATATATATATATATATATATATATATATATATATATATATATATATATATATATATATATATATAACAAGTATAGAAAAAGCAAAATATATCTGTACAAGGAACTTAGGGGGGAGGGCCGAGAATGAAATCAATAAAATGCAGTTTGCAGGAAATATGCTGTAAATATTAAAGATGAGGTCAAAAATATATTTCAACAGGTATTCTACTTATAGAACTTGAAAGCTCAACGTCATTCTACATAACAACACAACATATTAATCATGCATTTGTCAAAACTTGTCCTGGACGTGTTAGTGTTGTTTGTCAAAACCATGGTGATAATTTAAGAATCAAGGATGTACTGAGGCCAATACCTATTGCAAACAATAGAACTGTAATGTTGCAAAGAAAAGATCAGTATAAAAAGACTAAGCCACGCCTAGTTATGTACAGGGTCGAGTAAAATGGTATTTACACCCCACCCCACATACCCGTGATTCGTAATTTAAAACGCTGCACAAAGTTCTACGACGACTTGACACAGACTTTAAAGAATCCTAACAAGTAGAACTCATCGTAGTGCATCATTTCCACACATAGGACACACTTTTTAACACTTCTATGCGAGAATATTTCATGTTGTGAGCCATGCTGATAAAAAAGCGTGTTTACCTTCCATGAACATTGCACAATCCAAATATGGCGGAGGCCGTTACCTGACCCTCATAACGAACATAACGAAGGGTCAGGGAACCAGACTATGACTTTCCCTTCAGTTGTACCAATGACAAGATTTTCAACATGGCTTCTGTAACAGCCATACTGGAGACAGATTGGTGCAATTTTCATTCAAATGAAACTTAATATCATAAAAAGTCTTTTACATAACACGAGTAGTGATAACAATAATTTCTGAATGGCAGCTGTGTTGTGGCCATATTGGATCTGAAATTAGCACCATTTTTATTTAAATAATAACTAGATATCATAAGTTTCTAGTAAAAATCCCATGTAGATATAACAATCCATTCTGGAGAAGTTGCAATACCAAAGAGTTTTAAAATGGCGGCCAAATTTAACAGTAGATTGAGTTTTCACTTCGGATGAACTAGACAACAAAAAAAAAAAAAAAAAAAAAAAAAGTATTTTCATGACAACCCAATACTGATATGACCATCCTTGTTGAAGTAACAATAACAAGATTTTCTAGATGGCTACTGCAGCCGCTTTATTGAATATCCAAGCAGCAGCATTTTCTTTATGACCAACTCAACCATGGGATGAATGTGTGTGAAGTTTAATGGTGATCCTCTGAGTAGTTCAGAGGAATAGCAATAACAAAATTGTGCTAATGGATATCAAACGACATACAGCATAAGACGTATGATGCATGGATAATGGAAAACAGACTATCCCATAAACTCTTAACATCTCTGAGCAATATAGTTTTAACAAATCTTTCAGTGAAAACCACATATTGATATAACCATCCATTCAGGAAGAGTAGTGATAATAATTTTTGTTTAAAACTTTCAACATGGCTACTGAATTGGCCACCTTTAACATCTGAGAAACACTGTCTTCATTTACGATCAACTAGACCATGGGGTGAATGCGTGTCTAAATTCTTGGCAATCCTCCAAATAGTTTAGGAAAAGTGACAAGAAACTTGTACTAACAGACAGAATGACAGTCACCAGTGAATCCCATAAGCTCTTCTGGTGTATAAACAGCAGAGATAAAAAAAAGTCCTGCAAATGAACTAGCACTTTATTGACTAAGCTTTGTTGAGGAGTCCAAGAGAAGACCATTATTTTCTTAACTGCTGAGTGTTAAAACTATCTCTGATATTCTTGAGCAATTAGATTTTCAAATTAGCCAATGTGGCAGTAAAATGTTCTGTAAGATTAGCATACATTTCCTTTACAACAAACTAGATACCATTAAATGACATTTGGTGAAACACCAAATCAATATGACTATCCATGTAGGATTATTGGTGACAAGATTTGCAGTATGTCCATTGTGGCAGCCATATGTGAGGTCAGATCAGCGCCATTTTCATTCAGGAACCAACAAGATACCATAATAAATCTTCCAGTGACAACATCTGTGTCAATATTACTTCCAATTATGAATAGCTCTAAGATTTGTAAGATGGCTGTCATGGTGGCATTTGAAGAGAAGACACATGATATCTATATACCCCTACCACTGTTATAATGTATAGCAATATTCAAACTATGGACTTGTGACAGACACATGTACACACAAGCCCCTACCAGATATAATGTATAGCAATATTCCAAATGTTGACTTGTGACAGACACATGTACACACAAGCCCCTACCAGTTATAATGTCTAGCAATATTCAAACTAAGGACTTGTGACAGACACATGTTCACCTTTTGCCAAACATGTGAATCTAGTTCATACAGGTATCTTGAACAGTTTTTAAGTTCTGCTCTAGAAATGCAAATTTGATGAATGTATGAACAAAGAAACAGAAACAATACAAAAAATTGAAAATAAAGAGTTGCAACACCACAAGGCACAATTGGTTAGGGTTAACCATATCTACAACCCATCTAACATTTGTAGCCAAATTCATAGAGATATTTTGGTGCTTAGCCTCAGAAATAAAAGTGTGGAAAATGAATTGATGGATGGACGACAGTAAAACATGAAAAATATTGAAATTGAAGATAGGTGAATACCAAATCTTGTCCAAAAGTCTAATGTTTACTATGCTTCTGGAGTTATCTTGAATGATTTGAGAGTTATGCTAAAGAAATAAGTAATACTTACCAATTGGGACAAAGGCAGCGAGTCAGTGGGATAGGGCGATATTTATATTTCACTGTATTACATCCTGGTAAGATAATAGATTTTATAAGCAACAACTTGCTGATATAAGTTAACTGCTGCCCATTTAAAGAAAAAAAGATGATTTATATTTATTGTTTTATTACACAAGACTATTATGCAGAGTTAGAAGAACAAAACTATTGACAAACAATAAAATCAAAAAGTGATTTACAAGGGCATCTGAGACTAATTTGAGTGAAAATTTGCTGAAAATAAATTCAAATAATTAGCAAACTAAATAGTTCATTGGTTTTAATGGCACTTTTAAAACACTACATTAACCCTTACTGTGGTTCAAGTCTTACTTAGTCAACAGGACACAAATTTTCTATGTAAATGGAATACACTCCAGGTCAGCTGACCTATATTGTGGTGTTCCACAGGGGTCTGTTCTTGGACATGTTCTCTTCATTCTATACACTCAGCTGCTCTCAAATTTCATAGATCATCACCAAGTGTCTCACCAGTTGTACGCTGATGACACCCAAATATACAAGTTTAGCCACCCAACTGAAGTTGATGCTACCATCCAAGGAGTAGAGAGGTGCATTTTTTATGTGAAATCATGGATGACATGGTACAAGCTGCAGATGAATGATGATAAAACTGAGGCCATTCTGGTCATAACACAAAGACTTTCTCATTCACATCCTTTACCTCAAACAATAAATATCAGCAACACAAACATTAAATTCTCAGTCAGTACAAAACCTAGGTGTTACTCTGGACAGTACTATCACATTGCACCAACATGTCATGAACATATGCATGGCTGCATATCTTGAGCTGAGATGCATCAGTTTCATTTGCAAATATATTTCAGCTGATGCCACTAAAACACTTGTGTGTTCATTAGTACTTTCAAGACTGAATTATTGTAACTCAATTCTGTCAGATTTGTCTAAAAAAAACTATTCCAGAAACTTCAAAAAGTTCAAAACACAGCTGCTCAGATCATCCATAGAGTACCACATTCAGAGCACACCTCTCCCACTACAAAGTCCTCATTATTATTATTATTGTTATATTGACTTTATCATGCCATGAGGTACATATTATACATGAGCTAAGTAGCAATTTCCCAAGGACACACCAGAGCAGCTGCTACATGTAAGTATTCAACTTGTGATCCTTGAATTTCAACTTTGATGCTAAATCATTGAGCTACTTGGTTTCTCAGACATATCTACAGATCTCGTATGTTTTATGCATAAAACAATACATAAAAGATAGGGGTGTTACATGTATCATATCTAGCAATATAATATTAGATTAATCCAAAACTATACATTCATGAAAAAACATGGTATAAAAATGCCCCAGCAGAATACTGTACATATTTATGGATGATGTGTGTACAAGGGTAACTCAATCTATCCCTACAACATTCCTGATAGGGGATTTTAAAAAATAGAGTAACTAATTAGAGTATAATTCTAATGAGAGAAAGATAATACTATCTGATGATTTTTTCTTTTTTTTTTAACATTAAAAAAAAACAACTAAAAAGACACTTGCATAAGACACATGTTTCATATTTGAGATAAAAACATTACAATTGGCATATATATCTTCACTTCTGCTGTTGTATTGGATGTTTCTTTGCATAATTGTTTGTGTAGGGTATGTTCTGGCCAGAAATATGATTAAGGCTCCACCACAACTCAACTGTTATGGTGACTTTGGTTTTCTGCTGTCTTTTAAACAAAAATCCTTTTCTTTCAATACAAATAAGCACAGTTGCCAACACATCTGAAAAATGAATTAACTGTAAAGGATCAAAGCAGATCTGACTGCTTTTTTCCCGGTGTACATGAGTTGGTCATGCAGTTCTGGTCTGGTTTTTGCAAGAAAATTGGCAGAAAGCTGAGGAAAGCTATGAGGTGTGAAGAAAACATGAGCATTGTGCTTATTTTATCAGAACACAGATGATTATCATGATCAAGAGACAACATGTCATTTTGGAGTTAAATTCTTTCATGGAATAGGGATGTATTTGTTATTTTTAGGTTTTTTCTTTCATTTTTGGAGCTTGAAATTTATCCATGTTTCAAAATGTATGTGGAGATATTACTGGTCTTGTTAGTAAACATCAGCAGGCCAGTTACATCACATTATTGAAAGACAAGTCATCTGAAGTACAATGTACATGTGACACTCAATTTACAACAAATATGCAATCCCGAGGTACTGGCATCAGTTTAAAGTTATTGTGCTTTCTATGTGACTTACATCGTGAGCTGCACACGGGTCACAGTGCTTTCAGCACGTTTTTGAATGAAGAAATAACATTCCTTTGCATAACAGTGTTCCATTTTATGCCATCGCTGAACTGCAATGTTGTGTTCCACCTACCACATTTTTATGATGGTACGTAGATCCAGATATGCCATCACATAATGTGTTATCATTCTCATGATTATTTTATGTCCATTATATGCAGTCACATTTGTGCTGTCAAATCAGGGTCTACTTTGTTTATTTTACTTATATTTGTCCATATACACTGATCATTGTTCATTTTACTTATATTTGTATGTAGACACTGTTCTACCTGCATAGTATGCAACAAGAGGTCTGAGTTAATGCTATTTGCAGCTGGGTGCATGTTATACATTAGCTGATCCAGTAAAACAAAAGTACTACAGTATTGTCAGAACACTCCACCCAACCCAGCACCCAGAAGTGAAAGAAGCACCACCTTAAGAGGGCAGGGTGAAGCACTCTCAAAACACTGGCTAAAGACAACAATGTACAGAAAAGTCACCTGTAGTACATAACTAGGCTCCAGAAGAAAAAAATTTGACCTCTGAAGCCTATCTATTTGTTTGGGTGTAAAAGCATGGTAATTGTAAATTAAACAGATATCATAACTCTTCAGCCTTGGACAAGTAGTCTAACAAAAGTGTGCCTTGGAGACTGAGCAAATTATTAAACAGATTTTTCATTTGACTAGATGTATTAAACAGTTCTTTCAGAAATAAAACCTTTTCATGGAAAGACATATCAATACCTATTGATATTGATTAAATATACCATACTTAGTCAAAAATTAGCAGAAAAAATGTATGTGGATATCAATGAACTGTGATTTCAGTTTTTCATGAAATACTACTTTCTACCAATGTTGTGGTTACTAGAAAATTTCTTACAACATAATTAAAATTACCCTTCTGTGGAAATGATAGTACCCTTTTCCAATTCAATGATTAAAGTATTCCAATTCACACAAACTGATAAGGAAAGAAATAAATGAATTCATGGTAGTTTATACATAAAAATAAACATAAAAAAGCTATGAAAATACGAAAACAGAATTACAAGTTTTTGTTCAATTTTTTATAAAAAGAAAACGCAGATCTAGACAAAATAAGATATAAAATATCTTTGTAACACAAGAGCTCACAGATCTATTATATACTATGATAAGAATGATCTCTTTCCATAAAACACATGAATTATTGTATCCGTATATGGAAAATATGACAAATTAATTCAACTATAGGCACATAGGACATAAGCACAATTAAAAAAAAACAAATATATCTGAAATATCATTATTAAGTTTTACAGTCATTTATACACAATTTGAAACTGATATTGCAATCTATACCTCATATGAATTCATTAATTTAATTAATGCTTACATTTAAAAAGCAAAGAAATGGTAACAATTCTATTCCATGGGCTATACTTTATTTATGGATACATAAACCCTTTGCCAACATACAGAATATTTTATGAATGACATCACTTGTTATGTGCTAATGGACTGTGCAATAAACAAAGCATGTGATGTAAATGAGACATTAGTTCATCTAAACTAAAACGCAAGCTTGCACTCTTAAAATTCAGTAATCTCTAAATGCTTTACTTCTTCAACATTAAATGACCTGAAACAGCCACCAAAACAGAGTTCTTTGACTGACACTTTACTGGCCAAAATGAATTTATAAGAATTATGACGTGTCTGTTTCTTGCCTTCTTTCACTCATTTTAATTCATGAGTATTGAAAACATCGTAACTGTTCTTGAAAAAATTATTAACAATTTGGTAACAGAAATAATCTTTTAAGTTAACATTTTCATAAGGTAAATGCATAACAATCACTGTTGTCTTTTGCACTGACCACGCATCTGAGATGTGAGAGGGATTGTTTGTTATGTTTTTGATGGCTTAACAACACGTTTAATACATAATTGATGGTATTTGTGAAAACTCCATATCAATGACATCATTATTACAAACTGATTAGCTAAAATTCCAAATCAATGATATCTTTCATTCAATAGGATTAGCGAAAATCAGTGACATTATTCATTAAAAGGGATTAGCAAAAAATCAATGCCAATCATTCAAAGGGAGTAGTGACAGATTTTGTTTCAATATGGCCATTACAACAAAACAATTTTCATTGAGGGCCTGCTACATGTTGCCAGCGTTTTACTGAAAACCCCATCTCAATACTACCATCTATGGATGATATGTCGCCATGGTGTTTTACTGAAAACCCCATCACAATACTACCATCTATGGATGACATGTCGCCATGGTGTTTTACTGAAAACCCCATCTCAATACTACATCCCTTGAGAAGTAGATATAAAAGATTTTCAAGGTGACTGTCAAGGCAACCATTTTGAAGTTAAGTAATGATTTTAAAATATGTAAAACTAAATATTGCTGGAAGTCTTTTTGGAACAGCCCCATGACAATAGAACCATCTTTTTTTTTAGAGTTGTATCCCAAACAAAATTTTCAAAAAGTGGCCATCAAAGCAACAATGCTGGGAGTTCACATTAGCACCATTTCCATTCCAAACCAACAACAAATGGGAAAAATTACAAAATTAAAAATAAAACCATACTGGAATCTATTTGTGTATAATAAAAAAAGATGAAAATGTTTTTAAATGACTCTCCACCCAATGGCTCCATTTGATAAGGCTATAAGCAGCACCATTTTTATTTTGGAAACACCACACATCATAAAAAATGTTTCAGTGGAAACCCCATTGTGTTCATAAAAAGATTTCATTCAGGAGGTGTAGCCATGACAAGAATATTAAGAGGGTCCAAGAGAAACTATTTTCACTGAGAAGAATCTATGTATCATAGTAATGCATTCAATGAAAACCTCATGCTGAACCCAGATTCTATTTAGAAGTAGCTATAACAATGCTGACATTGCAAAAATGTTCTCAACCAAACTGACATTATCAGTTAGGTGCAAGAACAGTGACAGTAAGATTTTCAAAAAAGGTGATAAGACTTGTCAAACAGCAATAGAAAGAGCATGGTGGTCATGTTGGCAATCTTTTCATTTAGGAACATTTACATTCAAATGACATTGTCTAGTAAAACATCCATGTAAATATTACAATTCTTTCAGAAGATTAAAAACGTGTTATGACATGCTGGCCAATTTTGATGTTACATTGGCAACATTTTTATTTAACACCATCTACATATCATGAAAAGTCTTTTACTGAAAACCCCAAGTCAGTATAGTTTATTTCTGAGGATCACCATTTTCATTTCGAGCTAACTAGACCTCAGGATTCAAGATTCATGACTCTTCCTTATTTAGTATACAAGCTGTAGTGATAACAGACAGTGAATGATGGGCAGATGCCGGACCACTACATAAGTTTTTCTTATCTTTAACTTGTAAAGCAATAAACCCATTGTATTGGGCCCTCATGAAAGTACGAGTAACAATAATTAAAAAACAGAAAGAACCTTAGAAAACTCCATGCTGAAATTTGAATACCTATTTTAAAAGGGTGATAATATAACCGGACTTTTAATCTTGGGACCCGAAATCTAATTGTTACCATGGACTGTTTGCATTTAATATTCATGGATTTAATTACGACAAATATATTATAATATGAATTAAGTTTTCACTATAGATGAACTGCTTAGATTGTCTCCCTTGCTGGTGTAGGATTGTCTCCCCATTATAGTCATTTTATACATAGTGTCTAACTGCAAGATTTGTTAAAAGTAGTTTACAATTTTTTGACATAAAATTGTATTATATGAAATAATAATAAGAAATAAACAAATAAGGTAGTTTAATATCAAATAGTATCAGTTAAAATAAACAGATGCTATATTTTCACCATGTAATGCTGAGGAAAATGCTAGCTAAATGGGAAGTAATTCCTTTTTAGAAATAGAAGCAACCAAGTATGATACTAAAAGAGTAAATAGATCTGCAATACTGGTTTGGTGATTATCCCTGCAACCAAAATAATTTGGGAAGAGGTTTTTTTAAACACAAGTCAAATGTACTTTTATGCCTATCTAGGAAATAAGCAAACAAGAAAGGAAGGCAAGAAAAAAACTTCTTGATAATAAATAAAGAACTATTAATGACGGACCACAAAATCTGTAAAGGAACACAGTGTGTCACTTTTGGTTAAAGTTTCCTTGAAGATTAAGGTGAAATTATTAATAAATGACATCAACGAAGTTCTTGAAGTTAACTTTTAAATACTAAAAGCTGGCTACCCTTCCTATACTATCTTTAAGTGAAATATTTAAATGTGTATCTATGCAGCTGCCTTTTTTATTGCTGCATTATCAGAGTAAAATATAGTTCAACAAACAACCATGTGGATATATCATTCCAGTATTTCTGAGATTTTTTTTTATACTTTCAACAGATTAATATGACAAACCTTGACAACTTGATAGTTGTTTTTTCAGCAGGTTAATGAATGTCAATTAGTTAAAACTATATATATAAAAAATTGCTGACACAGTCCTATGTGATGCAAATTACAGTAAAAAAAATTGCTACATCAATACAAAACTGGTATCAAGTTCAAATTTGAAAAATCCATTATTGATAATGGGGATGAACAACTTAAAATACATTATAACAATTCTGAATAAATTTCAAAGGAAAACATTACCAATTATGACTTGATACAGGAATTTCCATTATCTGCCGCAAATTGTAACTGAAATTGAAATTATTTTTCCTTAATCAAAGTAATTGAGCATGTTGAGATGGTCTTTAAATGTCATTTTATATTTCGGCAGAAAACAGTAGGGGTTTGCCTTTCCAAACATTTTTTGTTCAAACCGATTTTAATTCTTCATGCATAAAAATTTAGAAACTTGACATATTCCATGAACCGAGAACTCTACCTACAACTTCAAGACAATATGTATAAATTGTTCGAGTTAACATGAACTAATTTGATCCACTTGTCCATGAAGATGCATCTCACGCCAAGCTTTCTGCTGGTCCAATCTGACTTAGTGCTAACGCAAGAATATCTCTCTTTTCTTTGAAAAATCTCAACTCCCTTCCCGCTAATCTAGCAGTTTCTAACTCCTTCTCTGCAATAACTAGTTCTTTTGCAATAATTCCATGTGCTTCTTGTTCTCTTGCTATCCAGTCTAAGGCCATCTGTGAACGCATGTCATCGTCAAGGGCTCTGTGTGAATAATGTGCCAGAACTTCCTGTCTTGAACAGTTCCGTTCACGCATGGCTTTAAGGCTGCCATTCCAGTGCAACAACTGGAACACTGTCATTAATTCCTGGAACTCCAACATTGTCCTTCCCCTGTTGGCTTCCAGCATGAATCTAAATGCACCAATTCCTGTGTTGGGATTATCTGCTTCATCAATGTTTCCCTACAAGAAAAAAAAACATTTGTAAGATGGTCACAGAACACCAAATTAATAATATACATGTATCACTAACCAAAATCCCCACTCCTTAATAAAATAACAGTGTGACCCTGCTATAACGCGGTAGTTGGGAGCCAAAGAACCCGACCGTGTTATAAACCAAACCGTGTTATAAGCAACCAGGTCAGTTAGCTGAAGAAAATGATGCATGTACCCAATAAATGCGGACGGTAAAATATGTGCTTCATCGGCACAGTTACCATCTTAAATTGATGCATATTAAGTTAGAAATACACCTTTAGTGAAGACATTTATAATAGTTTACTTTATTTACAGAACCACAAATTGATACATATACGTGAATACTGTTTATACATACATGTCTAATGTATAGCATGAATAGAGTATCAACACCGTGTAATCACCTACGAACCTCATCATAGACATTGAATCCACAATATAAGTGATTCCATCGAAAATATGCACATACACACAGCTTTAAAATATTCAATAATTTTGTCAGAAGTCATATTGGTCTGGATTAAGTGGAAAAACATAGCACACTCACTTAACGAATGACAAAGAACATTTAATTTTCAGCATGTCCCAAGTCAGTTAAAATGTCTTTTTTTTTTGCTACCATTGGTAGCATTCATAAGCATAAATTTTATTCCAACAAAAAGGAAAGTTTCATGGCACAGTTAATGTGTTCCAGTCACGTTGGAAAATACAAAAATCCATCAGATTCCATCACTTTTATTTATGTTTGGTACTGACTTCTTTTCAATAAAAGCTCTGTTTTTTATTGAGAGATTGTAGTCGGCTTTCTTTGATGATGGGTGCATGCGTTATTGAATTCACCGCTAAAGGATAGCTTTGGAGAACCAAACAAATGTCCATTTCTTATTGTGGAGGCAACATCAAATAATTGTATTGCATGATTGAGACACATTTTTTTCTTCCATTTGCTGAGTACATTTTCATAACAATTGGTGCTTCAAAGGTAATCTGTTTCCTTTGAAATTTCAGCAAACTATTTTATCTGATTGCATTTTAAAAAATGAAGTGGCCGTCGTTTGGTCGATTGTAGCTATTACAGTTCCTCCAGCCTACTGAACAGACTACAAGTTGTTTTTTATTAAAAAAATTTACATTTGTGGTTGCGGAGTGATGCTACCTTGCACTCATGCATCAGGAATTTAACAAAGGGTAAAAATCGCAGTTTGCGACATTGGCAAAGCCCTACGCGATCCTTGAATAAACGTTTTGCACTTTATTTTTCGTACATTCTGCTTGGTTGTGTATATGTGCTGTGGGGAAAGAAACACATGTTGGTTATTGTTTGTGCAACAATTGTATACAGAATTAATTGAAGACGACTTACTGGATTTACTCATGGATCAGTAACAAGTAACATTTCCGATAATGTTTATTTTGGCATAACACTTCACGAACCTGGTGAAATTGTTAAATTTCCTAAGCTACACCACAATCATATTATATTCAAATTCATACTAGATCTCTTCCACAAAATAATAATAAAAGTTTTACACACTATTTCTCGTACTTAAAAAAAGAAAAATACACATACATGTGATCAAAATTGCAGGGACCACGCCACGATAGTATTAAATTCGAATTCATACGCGATCTCTTCCCATAATGATAATAAACTTTGAACCCAAATATATTTTTTTTTCATGTGCTAATGAATATACAAAATTTCAGGAGCCATGCCACAACCGCGCTATATCCAAATTCGCATTATGGCTGAGCATGTAATAGCGGGGTTGCACTGTATATACTTGTACATGTATGTTACACTTTGAAACTTTCTACATTGTAAAAAACTAGTATTCTACAAAAAAAAGTAAATACATTTTGTCAAAATATTTGCAGTTGGATTCAATTTGTTGTAATGGTTCATGAGAACTAGCATTATTACTCAAAATAAATTCCTGCTGATTTTTGCTTTTTTAAAACGGGTTACTGAATTCTAGATACACAGGTAAAACAATTGGTTGAAATTAGTCAAAATGTACATGATACATAAAACTTTCAAAAATATCAAGTAACATTAATTTCCTTCCCAACTTGGTACATGTACTGACATGTGTTTTGGATAAAAGGTATTATTTATTACTTGCAGTAAGATACAAGCCATTAATCCATTATTTTCTTGACTAAATGACCATATAGCTTTAAAAAGACACCTTATAAATGTGACATTAGTCCCTGCTGTTTTCTTTTTTTTCCAAAAGTTCCAGCTCAAAAACAATATGCCAATGTGTCTAAACTGGTGAGAAATAAATAACTAGAGTTCTACTTCGTGATCTAAGCAGTAATTCCAACTGTTGTTGGGGGAAGAAAAAAACAGTATCAGTGAGTGAAATTAAGCCAAAATAAAAGTCTGAAACAGATATGCTTCCCAAAGCCATTATCATTTTCTTTTGTCTTTAAAATGATCATGGAAAAGCTTTTCACACATTCTCCTGCAGAGTGTACCACGAGAACTATCTAAGACAGTGAACCCAAAACTGCCATGTCAGATACTATTTAACATACTTTGAATGAAGCTTGGGCATCGCTGACTGCCTTTGCAATAAATTCATCTGAGATTTTTCTAGATGGGTGCTCATTAAAGACAGAATTCATCAGAGCAATCTTGGCTGCACTTCGCCTGGCTTCAGCTTTCGTAGGGCAATGCTGGAAAGAGAAAAAAAGATTTTATATTATAAAGGAAAATTTAATACTATTTGAAAATTGAATGTTCTGCATTATTCACTGCCAAAATTTATTGTGCGACTTGCATTTCCCATGGAGTCTTAACATTCAATGACCACTTCATGGCAATGCCCTTTTCATTGTTATTTGTTTAAACCCCTTTTGTGTTTACGAGATATGCATTGTGTGTTCGCATTATGTGTTCACAGTTTTTATGATGCATTAGTAACTTAAACTTCTACTCAAAATATAGCAAACTCATTATTTTTCATGAGTTGTCAATATTTGCAGATTTGAACATTGATACAAATCTAGATTTAATAAATCATGATTATTATCTTTCTGTGAAAATAACAGGTCCCCTTAACAAATCCATGAATTTAGGTAACAACGAAAATGTCATTTTTCACAGAACCATACAAGCTGATAACCAATGGGAATATAGGAATTTTCAGTTTTTCGTATCACTTCAATAACTTGCTGAGTTATAGCATTAAGCCTAAACTAGACTAAGTCCTGGGATTATTTTTTAAAAGTGAAAATTCAAACTGTTTAGAACAATTTAAATTGTAGCCACTCATTTATATACATATCTGGTATAGCCATGCAATTGAGGTAAAACATGTAACTTCACTTTTTCCCAAATGCTGATAACCTTTTTTTGTTTTCCTGTTTGTGACAGGCAAATATATGCACAAAGCTTGAGTTTTTTTGTTATGTTGATTGGTCCATTCCACTTCAGTTGAGCTATCTTTTATTCAAACATTGAATTTGATAGATTCCCAAGGTCCACTTCATTTTATTGCCTGGAAATTTTGGACTGGTTGTTTGTTGAATATCAATGCATGGAATTGTGGACTGATTGTTTGTTGAATTTCTATGCATGATAAAAATGGACATATTGTTTTTTGTTATATTTATTGGTTTTGGTGTGGTAGATTTTATTTTCAAATTTACCTTAAACAAAGTATGATGGACAAACAAGCATCCTAATATATATTCTACATTGTGGCAGATGTATAAAAATGAGTAAGAAATGCAACTTCTTGGGTCTTAAATGTTGGTACTCTGGCTTTTCTGTTTTTCTTATGACAATGTTTAAAGGTCACAAAATAATGTATGTAATTGGTATAAACAGGTGAGTATTAATAGACATGCATTGTTAAGGGAGAAACCATTTAATCTCTGAAGAGGCAAATGGATTTTCATTCCAACCAGGATACTACATGTAGTTCATTCTTTTATTCCAGGATAATTTAGTTTTTTTTAAACTAGTATGATGAATAGAATTTCTTCACATCTGGGAATAAGTTTTTTTTTCTTCATGATATTTTTGGTCTAAATTACCCCCCCACCCTTGAATAACTGTATTTCCCAAGTAACAACATAACATTTGTCCATATGACTGAATAGTTCAAAGAATTGGATTATGTATAATCAATATTTTACTAAATAATGATGTACATAAACCAGCCAAGTGACATTCTAATGTTTCTGAAATGATAAATCCATTCAGGATTTTGACTCAAAGTGAAAACTTTTTTTCATACTACAAGGAGGGGTGGTTCGTTGGTTAACATGCTAGACTTCCAACCAGTAGGGTACAGGCTAAAAATCCTACCACTGGATCAGCCCAGGTTAGCGACTAAATTTTGTATAAAAAAAAGTACTTTATGAGGTAAAAACTAATTTTAACAATGTAATACATGTACTTGCATACACCTGCTACTCTTGCATTGCCTATCTTTTGGGCATCTGCTATGATGACACATGACCCAACAATACAGAAGCAACAGTTAACCTTAAAGGAGGGGAAGGACCCATCACACATTTCAGTCTGCTATGATAAAATGACGTCATTGTCCTGAGCCCACTTCCAAGGTGAGACACAACTGTCCTTGATTCCCTAACTGAGGAAATAAACTTTCAACGGTTTTTTTTCTTTCTTCTCCATCTGGTCATATGGGGTAATATGACTACCTCTAGTAGTTGTTTTACAAGGTTAACTAGATTGCTTATCTTTTCTTGAAAGCATTGGAAGAGAGTGTTTGACACTATAGAAAGTGGTGTCTATACTGGACATCAAATCAGTACCATTGTCATTTTTGGATCAAGCAGACATAAGAAGTGTTTCAATGAAAACAATGCTGGTATGACCATCCACTCATGAGAGGTAGTGGTAGCAAGATTTTCAAGATGGCCACTGTCGTGGCCATACTGGATGTCTGAGCAGCAGTATTTTTATTTAAAACTCACTAGCTTTGGAATGCGTGTGTAAAGTTTCATCCTCCAAGCTGTTTAGGAGCAGCAGTAACAAATGGACTGATGGTCAACATATAACATGTCATCCCATAAGCTCTTTCAGATTATGAGCAATAGAGCTAAATGTTTAAGGGAAACAAATTTAGAAGTGAATCTCAGCTAAAACTAGTTGATAAAATGATTAGCTCTCAAACAACAACAAAAATGCAATTATTTACAAATATTTATGCACCTAAATTGCTTAATTCTCTAAGAAAAATGTGAGTGGACTTTTTAAAAAAAAATTATGTCAAGCTGCTTGAATAATGATACATTTTCAGGACACAGAACACCAAAATCAATTGGCAAGGCCAGTCTAAAGGATTACATTTCTTAATCATATCTAAGTATAATGAATTTTAATGAGAAATTTGTGTGCAAATTAGTCATTAGTCAACAAGATTTCACCACATTACTGAGATAATAGGTGTCATGTTTAATAGTTTATCATTACACAATAGTCTATCGATTAATAGCACTAGGTATAATACAACTAGTTCTCTTTTCACATGATTTATTATACTGCTTTAATTCCAAGCAAGTGAAAAATGAAATGATACTTTACACAACAAATTTTATAATGGATGAAAGCATAGAAGTGTTTGCACAAGAAAATTGTTGCGACTGACTGACTGGATCAGAAGAAGTAATACAATTGGTAAAACATAATTGGTTTGCTCTTGATTGAATGGGAAGATATGGTGGCCATTATCTACTGAATTCAAAGGCTGACCTATTATCACTGGGAAACATTTGTTCACACAGGTACTTTATTTGCCCTTCTGGCATGTATGTTATATCTTCAGCATCTGTTGAAAGCCTATAAAACTTGTTTGAAAATTTTGAACCGTTTTTGACCTTGCTCCAACATACGGTACCTGACTGATAAAAGATCTCTAGCATTTTATACAGTTTAGTAACAAGTGTCATGCTAGTATATTAAAATATTTAAGAATAATTAATACATTTTGTTATAATTTTGGATTTTATGGGCTTAATAATAGATGGGCTTAATATCAGGAAAAGAGTCTACTCATGTTTTTTATTTCCTTGATTGGCAACAAACACTGTATAAAAAAGGATACCATATTTAGTTAGCATCTGTTTCCGGAGAAATCTCTAGCATTTCTGCTTTATCTTCAGCATTTTCAAACAAAATCTTGAGCATTTAACATTGAGTTTATAAGATGTCTATGTAGGTATAAGATCAGACTAACTGGTCTTAAGCTAAGTAATACAAAAGAGCAAAAACCAACACATTTTCTCAGTCAAGACAAAAAGAAAATGTGCTGAAATTCTTTAAAATGTATATTCAACAAAAGATAAAACTTCAAAGGTAAAAAAATAATGATTACTGTAAACTTGACAACATAAGGGCTGATAATTAAACACATATCCCTCCAGCTGAATAGCAGATGGCTTTCTAACATTATGGTGAGACAAAAAAAAAAAAACTCAACGGGACTGTAATTTAGATTTTGACTTGGTATACAAATGTCTTGTCAAATTAGATCTGGTTGCCATTTGGACCTTGGGACTAGACTGTAGTGGATGGAAAGATGTCTTCACCACTGATAAAGATGTATAGTGACTATATGTAACCCAAAGATACAAGAATTTCCCTCATTCTTGCATGTACACCATCTACTCAGCAGGATACAGCCAAGAATGTGTTGCTGTTAAAGCAACAAAATCCACTGCCATAACATTACAACCCCACTGTATGTGATCATGTCAGAAACAAGGAAATGACACCAAACAGCAAGACAATGGCCTGCTAATGATGATGCAGTACAGAGAAATATAATTTGTACGTCATTTATTAACTTGAATGTTGAATACCAGTACAGTACACTGAAAGAGAAATGTCTGTTACAGATGATGAGCTATAATGATGACACAATGTTTTCTTTACTTCTATTTTAAGATTTTGCATGAGAGAATGGTGTAAACTGGAATTCCAATAGTAGGTGAACATGTTCAACAGCAAATTTTTCAAAAAATTCATGTATTTTTCAAGGATCTAAGGAACATTTTAAATTATAAGAGTTTTCATGGCAACCCTCAAATTTAATGTTTTTTCAAAGTTGTACTAAACCTGCAAGTTAAGTGACAGCAATATTGTTTCAACATCTGTGCTTTTCCAAATCTGTTCTATCAAATGTGGTCATCTGCCCAGGTCATGTATGAGACTGGACACTAATTGATACATGTCAATAATTAAAATTGTTTTGATAGGCTGTGAGCCAAACTGACATGTAAAGATGCCGCTTGATTTAGGAAATAGCACTTTCAAAATGGGATTTTTCCTTCCATTAAACTGCAGGTGTTTACTGTGCTGTTTCCAGAACATGTATTTTGCCCTATTTATTCGTAACTAATAAATGCTGATGTCATTTTCTACTTGCCCCATTAACATTCCAAAGATATGACCAACAGATGATCAGATGATATTATTTTTACCTGCAAATGCTAAGTTTTAATCACTTTTATGGCCACTTTACTCAGTGAGGCATAAAACATTCTTCATTCAATTCATACTAAATATGTCTCAGCTCAAAGCACTAATAGCCTCAATTATATAAATATTTTATTGAAGATAAGTCATTTCATGATACATGGGTGAAGAAAGGCCAATTTCAGTGTCATTTTTTTATCGCAAATTTCAACGGATTTTGTATGAAACCTGACATATAGTGTGCCAAAGTTTATTTATCATTCAACAGAATTAGTGATCAATATTTCAATATGGAATATCAAGAAGCCCTTGACTTTGATGTTAACTGGAAATTTTATTTTTGTGAAGAAGAAAAGAACAACAACAGTAAAGCATGATTAATAATCTTAATGAAGAATGAATAGAACTGCAGTTAAGATAAAACTGTACTATTTACATCAGAGAAGATTAATGGCACACACACTTTAAAATTCTTATTAAACAAATAGAAGTTAAAATTTCGTCTGCTGTGTAAATCTTGATATTACCTGCCTGAGATTGGTGCTACATAATTATTTTGTTTGTCATGCCAAGGTAAAAATTCCATCTCCATGCTCGAAAATGTACTCTCAAATGAATTCCATCATATATGTACACAGAATATGTGTTCTTATATATGTACAATGTTTCTCTTAGCATCACGAAGGCAAGGGTAACTGTGGCTTCCATCCTCCAAATCTCAGCTACACATATTTTGTGGCGACAAGGTAAATACTATATATCTGTAGTATTTAATGCAGTAGTAATGCTAACTGAATGAGATAATTTTACAGTGTCACCTAACTTTGCCATCTGCACTGTATTACTAGCTTTTCCTTGCATACTTACAATGTACATTATTGTAATAAACATTTGATTAAGTGCCCAAGTAATTCATGAAAGAATTAACTTTTGAACATCAGACTGCTCTCGTTTAATATTAGTGTTCACTCATACTCTACCAGCATTTATTGTAATAACATCCATTTCTCTGGGGAAAAAAATTATAATTAGTAATTCAATGATAACATGATAAAGTGTGTATTTGCATCAATTTTGTCCCTTTTTCATTACTTCACCTTGAAATAAATTAAATAATCATCACTGTATGTGCATCTTTGCTTGGTGGATCGATTAAATATTTCAGTGCTTTGTTCGAGCGACATCTCTTAGATTTCATAAGTTTCCTCCCATAGTATGAAATGCTAACTAACCAAAAGTGTGTAACAACAGTGCATTATAAATTGGCTGAAAATAGTGTAGGCAATTGGCTAGGACTACTTACCAAAGAGAAGCCATTACAGGTGTTTTTGTGGAAAAGTGTGCATTAGTGCAAACATGGACTAGCAGTGGAAAATTTCTTACCATTATAGTTGGGTGCTCCCTTTGTCTTGATCATGCAGGAACAATGTTCAAATTTGACGAATTTGGTTTTTATTAGATATGGTGGCTTGGTGCCACATCCAATGAAATTCACAGACCTGAAGCACTGAAGTGACTGATCTGCCATGGTGTTAATAGATTAACATCTCAGAACATTGGCAAGTGAAGAAGTGTAGGTGTGCCTTCAACCTTTAAAATGTTGGACACTAGCAGCTATGAAAGACATTGCAGGCTGGCCAATTATACCACAAACTTTGAACGTTTTAAATGTCACATATATTGTTTAAAACAAATATTACTTGCCCTATTATTACCTTTAGTGACTTTGACTACTACTAGTACCAGCACAGATGTATATTGACATGCACTATAGTACAAGTGACATGGGTCATGTATGCACATTTACTCATTTTCAATTAGATATAAATTGTTCTTTTAAATCTAACACTACTTTTCTTTAACCAAAGTCAATTCAATCCTGATTTTTGAATGATCTACACCTTAAGTGTCATCAACAAACTTCAAGACAAAAATTGTCCATCTCTACGATCTTTTACAAGTGTAGTAGTTTTTTATATATTTTATAAAGTTACAAACAACACAGTAGATATATTGAGATCCAGTTTTTTAGTAAAAAAACTCATGGTACCTGGTTTGGATCAAGATCCAGTTTTCTGTTCCCTTCTTTTAAAGATCTAAATTAGATTAAGCTTTGTTAAAAGTCCAATTTTCAGCCCACAACATGTGATAACATACACAATCCCAAACAAGTTCCTCAAGACATCCGATCAACTAGCAAAACAAAAGCTACGCATAATTAGACTTCCTTGGATACACTAAAAGAACTATTATCTCAAGGCAAATTAATTATTAGTTTTATAAAACATACTGCAAAAGTAAATTTTTATAAAGCCAGACCTGATTTGTGGAATTCAGTGGAATGTAGGATAGTGCAACCTACATATGCAGTGAAAGACAACTTTAACTAGTTTAGACTGCTAACAAATTTCAGGATACAACCAATGGGGAATTTAAATTCATAAACCTTTCTATCCAAGGTAAACTAAAAGGACTCCTTTATCCTTCAATTTTAGAACATTACCCAGGTAAATGTAATGTAGGGAGGAGATTGGTGTCATAACAGGTGAGGTGTTTAGTTTCGTATGTCAATCACACACTCAGATAACATTCCCAATAATGATTAGTTTCCTGGAGCACATATAATCTCTAAATGTTTACTGGTGTTAGGTCAAAGGGGTATAACAGATCCATGTAAATAACTTTCCAAAGAGAATCACAGGTGTTAGGTAATAAACTGATTGGCTGCAAAATTATCAGAATTCAAAATAAATTCCAGCTATAAGCTTTGTGTACATAAGCAACCATTCTCTTGAAGGTGATAATATTGAATACAAAATCTCACCTAGACAAGTCTTACACACTTGAAAACAATATACTGTATATTCAAGACAATATATCACTACTATTCTGGATTCAAATACATGTATTTAAAAAAAAATATTTCTCTAAATTATAGTGGCAAAATAACAACACTTTTTAACATGATGTTTCCATCCGAAAATGCCTTGCGCTATCAAGGAGCCATATTTTTTGGGCCAAGCAGTTCCCAACAAGAATGGCTTGCCCATTAAGAATAGTTGTCCTCTTATTAGTCCTCATCCTTTTTACCATACAGTTTCCATCAAAAAAGGACACCCTCGTACGGGTCCATGTTCTTTTAAAAAAGGTAATCCCATCCAGACTGGCCAACCATTTTATGGAGCCACATTAATACAGCAGAAATAGGCCATGATAAGAAGGAAGGAAATTACTGTAACCAATGTAGGGATTTTAAGTACAAAATGACCGATTTCAGTAATCGTTTTTAAAGTTTGATACTTTGATTAAAGACACAATAATACTACAGTATACACAGATTGGTGCTCTATACATATTTCTCTTGTGCATCTCTGATTTCATATGTGATGTCAAGGTGGACTATCCCATTTTGGACTGTTGATATATTTTGAACACATTCCACAGAATGCTTTGAATTCCGAAAAGGTTATTCACTAAAGCCATCCATGAAAACACTCATCTTCTAACCATGCATCGTTTAACGATGTTGTATAGTGTGGCATTTTAAAACACTATGATGATACAAATTCAGGATGAAAGAGTACAGAAACTTTCAGTACAGAAAAAGGAAATCAATGACTGCATTTTGTACAAATGATTGGGCACATATGCAAAATCTCTAAGTTACAAACTCAACTATAGCTAATCATTGCAATGGTGTAATATGATGATCATTGCAAATTCATCAACTGCAAAATTGCAGTGAAAAATAAGGCATTTTCTCTATAAAAAAATTTCTTTGTTTAGCTTTATAATATCAAATAACAAGACATGTACAACAAAATGTAACTTTCAAGGAGGTTTAAAGGATATTTTCATTGAATTCAAATTCCAGTTGGACCTCCTTAAAATTTATGAGGGCATGGAAACCCTGTTAATGGTAGGTCAATTAAAGAAAAAAGAAAACCACCAAACAATTGAAAAAAATATATACACATAGAACTAAATAAAACCAAGATTGTACAGTGTTGACTGCTCCTGACAATAAACATTTTTGTTTACATATTCTTGTAATGTTCATAATGTATCATCAAGTGGTAAGTTAGAATACTAACATTTTGTGTAATCAGTTACTTACTCATGATAGTGTTGGTTATATAAATAGGGCTTTGGCATTAATAAATATTGCTTCTCACCTGAAAACTACCAAAGCAGCTTCCACCAGGTAAAGATACAAAGCAAACATATGGTGGAGCATTAGAAGGATGGGACTCGTACACAACAAGGGCTCCATTCTTCAGATCAGCTCCACGCTCCAGTTTCATCTGCCAGAACTCTTGCAGTGCCTCAACAACATTGACTATAAAAATAAAAAGGATGAATTTTGGCATTAATTTTACTGTTTGATGTTAGGCAGGTTTAAAACACCAGCTCTTCTTCATATATCAATATCGTGATTGTCTTCATGGGAATTAGAACCTGGTAATACTGACCAATCATATAGCAGTGGGGATTGCATTGAGATTATGCTAAATATGTAACAATCACTTGTTACATAACAAAATCAAAAGTAAGAAAAAGTATAAACAGTATTCATCACTGATGGATGGATTTATTTATAATACTGTGTAAAGATGGTCAATTCTATTTCTATGTGTATACATGTGTACATATGGTAAATTTAGTCATACCAGAATCATTTTTCCAATTTCTACTATATATTCTTACTTAAGCTGATCCTTCCTCATGGAAAAGCATATCTCATTGATAATATGAACAAAAATTATTGCAAATGGTTGTGGTTTTACAGCCCACCAGCAATGTTAGGTTATATAGCGAAATAGTAAAGGTTACATGCCAGATTATTTACAATTGTCAAAAGGTTCTTATTGACCATTGATAATTTTAATAACAATTAAAAGCAAATTGATGAGATGGTGATGGTAATTGTAATACATGAAGATTCCCGATCCATGTGGAATGTAAATGGTGTATGTCAATGAACAGATAAATAAAGGTGCTTAAGATGAACATAAATTCTAACAATATTCAAAGAGATATCCAAAAAGCATTATATTTTATAAAAGATGTTTACTTCTTTTAAGAATTTAAAATGCAAGACATGTTTACTGTATGAAAATTCCCTTCATGTGCTGAACACGTGTGTGTGTGTCTGTGTGTGTGCGTGTGTGTGTGTATATATGTCTCCAGTGTGGCAGATTATTGATGTCTAGCACTTGGTCATCATACCACAGGCATTTAGCATGATGTCCCACTCAGTCACATTATCCTGACACCCAAGGCCAACAGTCCTAGCACTAACCTTTTAATGCTGAGTACCAAGCGAGGCAGTTGTAAGTACATGTACCATTGTTTTTATAAGTCTTTGGTATGACTTTGCCAGGGTTGAAACCCACGATCTCCTGCATCTGAGACGGACACTCTAACTACAAGGCCACCAGAGCTGTCTTGAACACTAACTAGTATCAATCATATGTAGGTTGGAAATCAAAATAACGATGATAAAGTGCTTCATAGTGAAGGGTTTGTTGCAAGAAAAGTGCTCAAGCAGGTCTTCACATTTTATTATTTATGAGCGGATTATATAAGTATGGCCAATTCTAATACTTGCAACGACTACATTGCCCTTATGATGGTTCTGTAGGATGGAGCCCAGACAACTAGGGTTGGTTTGATTACATGTATATGTAGTTTGTTATTCACTGCATCCATGATGTCTGACACATACTAAGCAAAGACTATATTATACAAGCTTTAAAATCACAGTATGGTATTTAACCCTTTGAACCCGACAGGCTGGTTTACCGGCCGGTTGTAACGGTGTACCGGTATATACCCGAAAGGCCGGTATACCGGCCTAGCTATCTACCGTCATAACCCGACAGGCCGGTATCCCTGCCTGTGTTATGTTATTCGCTAGATGGTCAGTGAAATATAGATCTTGCATGAATGGTACAACATGAACGAAATTTCGAGACAGTTTGTTACATAGTCATAGTAATAAAAAGCATTTTATAAGCATGTTTGAAAAGAGACAATTTGATATTTGCTGTTATATCATGGTGGATTATCATTCTAAGGCATAATATTACTTTTATTTTGCAAAATTTTACTTTTTATAAAATTGTCAAAAATTGCCGGGGAGGCTAGGGTTATTGTGCCGAAATATGGGGGAGATTAGGGTTCAAAGGGTTAAAATCAAATGATTCCAGGGATAGGGTCATGTTAGCAGTGCAGTCAGCTTTCTCCTTACCTTTAATACTGACATGGCTGGGAAACCAACAGCATGTACTGTGTTGTGAAAGGTTCACAGCTCAGAATGTTTAAAGAGAATGCTGATCAGAAAAGGTTGTTTCAAATTCCTGTTGCGTAGTGACATAAGTATTGAAACTGCATTGGTGAAGATGACAGTGTTTAAAAACATGTTTGCTTTCAATATATTTCAGAGCAAAAAATATTGCACTGATTTTGTCTAAAAACAATCGATGCACCATCAGGCAGGCAAACTGCTGCCTAGTGTTCAAGACCGCTCTGGTGGAATTGTGGTTAGAGCATCCGCTTTGGATGTGGCAGATCGTGGGTTTGAACACTGGCTGAGTCATACCAAAGACTAATAAAAAAATGGAACTAGCAGCTGCCTCACTTGGCATTCAGCATTTAAAAGGTTAGTGTTAGGACTGGTTGGCCAGGTGTCAGAATAAAATGACTGGGTGGAACATCAATCATGCTCATCCTTTGAACTGTTGGTACAAGTTCTTGTGTAGTTATTAAATTCAGTGAGGAGTTCCTGATGAGTTTTGAAAGATCGCAAGTTTGCCTCTGACTATCTGTCGTGAACTGTAAAAAGTTTTTGGGTTGTTTAAGTAGCGAGGGAGGTGTTTCAGAAATAAATGCCTTATGTAGTTTAGAAAGGTCAATTATTGTATTGTCCAAGCTGGATAATATTTTCATGCTGAAGGCAGGTATGGCATTTGATTTGCTGTGGTATAATGTTTTATATTTGGGTTGGAATATTGTGGTATAATGTTTTGTATTTCAGCCAGAATACAGCTGAAAAAGCTGGGTTCAAAGGGTTTGATCTTAATTTGATTGCAATAATAATTGCATAAATTATGTACCGGTACACTTGAATTATGTGTTTCTAAAATGCATATCCCACCAGTACATCCCAATTTGACATCCACGCCAATGCTGAAGATTATTTTGTATGTTCCAGAGAACAGGTAATATCCAAGGGGCAAATGCCAATATTTGTCTCTTCATGCACAGTAAGCATATCTATAATATATGGTTACAAGACAGAATCTTAACAATTTGTAAATTATGACCATAGACCAAGGTTGACATGAGCTAGTATTGAATATGGCTCTTCAATTTACAAGTCCAAGCTTTACCACCTGATCTATCATGGCTTCATACTACATAATAAAGTATGATCCTTGTTTACATACACTCTATTAAAGGAACTGTCTTATAATGAACTGACCTATAGTGTAGGAGTGCAGTAGTTCTAAGCAGCCATAAAATCCATATCCATCCATAGTTATATATTTCAATAAAGTCATATACTTTAAAGAAGGATTTCTCAAAGTGAGGTGTATTTATATATATACTCTAAGATATATGACTATACATAAACAGTGGGAAAATACCCTAGCATGTATCACATATACAGGGACAAGACAATAACACTTGAACTACCTGTGACATGACAAGTACTTCATTACAGTCTAGACACTGACCATTAAACCAATAAATATACACAACTGTATATATATCACAGAGGACAATCTAGAAGTGGTCTTTATGACTATGTCTTCTTTTAATATAAAGGATACATGAGTACCACTGTATGTAAAAATGGAACCCTTCAAACTTTGTTTTTATAATCTGGCAGTTCTAATACAGAGGTGGCTGCTACAGCTAGTTGTACTCTACATACATGTAGATGTATTGTTTTATGTTAAATGTCTAAATGTGAACACCTAATTACATCTTTTGTACATGCATGCAGAGAATAAGCATTTTTACTTAAACTGATATAATCTCTCTCTCGCTCTCCCTACCTCTCTCTCTCTTTCTCATAAGGTGAAAAAATAATGCCTACTGAAAGCCAAACAAATCCTTCTTGATAAGCAATAATGATTTCTTTAAAAAGACGTGGTTTGTAGTCCCATTTTCACTATGAAACAAGAGTACCAGACAAAGAATATACCAGCAAGACATTTTATCTGTGAAACCTGAGCCACATTCCTTTTTCTGGAGAACAAAAAGACAGAAGGCTAGGAGAAGAGGATGAAGAGTAGTTATTATATCTTCTTCCAAATGGAAAAAATCACAGTAAACTTCAATGAATGACAGCAGAATGAAATCAGTCCTTTAAAACTGGTGACCAATTATTTCATAAGAAGGGAACTGGAGCCCATAGTCGCCAAAATTTATAAGCATAAAACTGATAAAAAAAAAACATATGCTGGTTTAAAAATAAATATTAATAGGTGCAACTAGCAATGGAATTAAAATTTTAATAAATACAAGATTAAACTTCATATGGTTAAATAAGCTAAATAATAACCAGTCTGAAGTAAAGGTTAAAAAAATAAATATGCTAAATAATAACCAGTCTGAAGCAAAGATTAAAAACAAATATGCTAAATAATAACCAGTCTGAAGGGAAGGTTAAAAAACAAATATGCTAAATAATAACCAGTCTGAAGTGAAGGTTGAAAAACAAATATGCTAAATAGTAACAACCATTCTGAAGTGAAGGTTAAAAAAACAAATATACTAAGGTTAAAAAAACAAATTTGCTAAATAATAACCAGTCTGAAGTGAAGGTTAAAATGAACCAAAAAAGTGAATCCTCATTGTTGCCTAGATTTCATAACTACCTGAACAATAGTTACAGGTTGCATCATAATAATAATAATAATAATAATAATAATGAGGACTTCGTATAGCGCCTAATCTTCAAAAGCTCTAAGCGCTTTACAACATCTATAATGATATGACTACACTACAGAAGAACAAATAACAAACACCATGAAATTGGAAAACATAAAAAACGTGCTGAAAAACATAAAGATACAAAACAATATTTGGTTTCTAAGTTTGTTCCTGCAGTAAAAAAAGGTGAGTTTTAAGAGCACTCTTAAAAGGGACCACTGTCTTTGTGTCTAATTTCAAATGGCAATTCGTTCCATATCGCTGGGCCCTGGTATGCAAAAGAACGCTGTCCATATGACTTCAATTTCATAATGGGAACAATGAGTATAGGATTGTCAGAAGAGGAGCATAAGTATCTTGCTGGTGTATACACATTGGTGAGGCCGGATAGGTATGTTGGACTACAGTCTGTCATTGAAAAATAGCACAGAGAACAAATTTTGTGTTTGATTCTGTATCGAATGGAAGGCCAGTGTAGGGTACAGAGCAGTGGTGAGGTGTACTCTGATTGAGGTACTCTAAAAATGATCCGAGCAGCTGTGTTTTGAACATTTTGAAGTTTCTGGAGTAGATATTGTGACAAACCAGACAGAACTGAGTTACAATAGTCCAGTCTTGAAAAGTACTAATGAACACACAAGTGTTTTAGTGGCATCAACTGAAAGATATTTGTGAATGGAACTGATGCATCTCAGTTCAAGATATGCAGCCTTGCATATGTTCATGACATGTTGGTGCAATGTGAGAGTACTGTCTAGAGTAACACCTAGGTTTCATACTGACTGAGAATTTAATGTTGGTGTTGCTGATATTTAATGTCTGAAGTAATGGATGTGAATGAGAAAGTCTTTGTGTTGTGATCAGAATAGCCTCAGTTTTATCATCATTCATCTGCAGCTTGTTACATGTCATCCATGATTTCACGTCAGAAATGCACCTCTCTACTCAGTTGGGTAGCTAGACTTGTATATTTGGGTGTCATCAGCATACAATTGGGGGGACACTGGGTGATGATCTATGAAACTTGAGAGCAGCTGAGTGTATAGAATGAAGAGAAAAGACCCCTGTGGAACACCACAACAAAGATCAACTGGGATGGAATGTATTCCATTTGCAGATACAATTTGTGTCCTGTTGACTAAATAGCAAGTATTTTAATCACTATGTTATTAATCCACTGACAGAGAAGATGAAACTATGGCATATATGAAAACTGACCCAGTACTCACCATTTGCATTACTAGTTACATGACTTCACAAATCTCAAACGATGCCATCTGAAGTCCAATAGTCTCATGATTTCAACAACAAACTCCTTTATAATGTTGTTAATATGTTATACAGAAATTCAATTATGTTAAATGAAAGTCAGATACTTTTTTTTAAAACCAGCAATCTGGCCTGTCTGATTTATCAAGCCGAGAGCACATGTCAATGTGGTAGTCATGTGATACAAAACTCCAGAAGTTGTTCTCGGAATATATAAACATGTAAATTGTGTTTTCTTTTGGTTTTGTTTTTTTATTACAACCAGTATATGACTTTCATTTAATTTTGTTTTATAAATTTATCTACAACATTTGAAAATGTGAGTTGTTAGATTTGTTTACTCATGTGACTACTGACCAGCAAATCAAATCACAAGTACCAAGTCACAGTTCATTAACACTAGCTGTGTCTTATCCTTCAGCAGATTAAAGATATAACAATTATAATAGTCACAATTTCTGAGAAAATAAGTACCAGTAATTTTTATATCAAATTAATGCATGTAACACTCGATCTAACAATGCTTAAAGTTTACTAGACCATCAACTGCAGGAAAGACACTCGCCAGAATTCTACTGAACAGCCTCACTATACACACTGACCAGGGACCACTGCCAGAAACCCAGTGTGGATTCTGAAAAGAATGTGGTACATGTACCATCAACATGGTGTTTGCTGCAACAAAGCTACAATAGAAATGTCAAGAGCAAAACACTGACCTTTTCTTTATCTATGTCGACTTGACAAACACTTCTGATACTGTCAGCAGAGAAGGTTTGTGGAAGGTAATGGCCAAGTACGGATGCCCAAGAAAATCTATATCCATAGTACAGCATTTTCATGATGGCATGCATTCCCAATAACCAATGGCAAAAAAACTGCTCAGTCTACTGTTCTCTGCCATGCTGACTAATGCTTTCAGAGATGGAGAGGTTGGACTCTTCATCAGGTACAGTGCAGATAAAAAACTATTCAGTCCCAAGAGGCTTCAAGCGAGAACCAAGGTCATGACAGATATCATCAGGGATTTATTTGCTGATGACTGCATCCTCAATGCTGGCTCAGAAGCTGACCTGCAATGCAGTGTTGACAAGTTCGTCAACTCCTGCACAAGCTTTGGTCTCACCATCAGTACCAAGAAGATTGAAGTCCTGCATCAACCAGCCCCTGGAAAGCCATATGTTGAGCCCAACATCACCTTTAACTGCCAAAAACTCAACATAGTGAACTGCTTCACACAACTTAGCAGCACAGTCACAGAGCATCACTATTGACGACAAGGTGTACCTCCACAATGCCAGTGCCAGCGCAACTTTCAGCAGATTTTGCATGCCATCTGAAATAGAAGAAGCATCAGCATGCAGACCAAACTAAAGGTCAACAGGGCCTTTGTGCTCCCCACACTACTTACAGTATTTTATGCATGTGAAACCACTTTCACACCACAAGTCTCAGTAAATTTTCAACATCAAGTGGCAGGACAAGGTTCCAGATACTGAGGTACTTGCCCAAACCGGTCTCCAAAGCATACACACCATCCAGGACGGGACATGTTTACGCATGCCAGACCACCGGCTGCCGACGAGACTCTTCCATGGCGAACTAGAGCAAAGACTCCGATCACATGGAGGTCAGATGAAACACTTCAAAGACAATCTGAAAGCTGCATTGAAAGCTTTCAGCATTCCTGGGAGAAAACAGCAAGTCATTGAGTCATTTGGCATTCCTGTTTGTACAAAGGTTCCAAGTTGTGTAAATCAACCAGGACAGTAGCTGCAGAGGCAAGCCAGAAAAGCACATGCCATCAACCTTCCTGGAGATGTCCTACTCATCTCCTGACCCTTATGTCCTACTCATCTCCTGACCCTTATGCAAATGAACATTACGTGCAAAGGTTGACATCATCAGCTACCTGAGCACACGCAGATCAGACCCAGCCCATCCAACCCTCAAATGACTAGAAAGGTCCTCGTCAAATCAACTGACGAACAAACTTTTGCCGCATAATGACCAAACCTTATCACAGGCATGCACAGATGAAAAGAGAACATAGTGGTTTTTCACCATAATCTGTGATAACAAGCACCAAAGCACAAAATGACAACACTTTTTAAGCTGAATCATCACACAAGTCTAGTCAAGTTTCTCATGTAGATGTACCATGTAAACATTAAAAAATTGGTTTAATGCAACAGTTTTAAAGCAATACAAAGCAAAGAGGCAATAAATACAGTAAAACCTGTCTTGAGAGATCACTGCTATGGGAGACCAC
Source organism: Unio pictorum (assembly GCA_030141615.1). Taxonomy (NCBI): domain Eukaryota; kingdom Metazoa; phylum Mollusca; class Bivalvia; order Unionida; family Unionidae; genus Unio; species Unio pictorum. The sequence goes on from JARLTB010000098.1 coordinate 4,591,320, forward strand.
CTGTTTTTGGGGAAAAGAATCTCAATGCACAGATTTATTGATTGTATAGTGTTATGACCTGTTTTGAGACCACCTGTCTTGAGAGACCATTATTTTTTGGTAGAAGGGGTGGTCTTTCGAGACAGGTTCTACTGTACAACTGTTTTGCTAACTGGATGGATTAAAATCGATGGCAATAGAATTTCTAATATGCATCTGCTGAGGTAATACAGGGCAAGAGTAGGCAACTGGTAAGCATCTGATTTGTAATTCATGCATCACAGGTTTTAGTACCCTCTCATTCTTGCCCAAGTTCACTGCCTTATGGAGACATTGTTAAATGTACTTCAGAGATCTCGGAAACGCTTAATTACGCATATTTGGACGCAAACTTTTGGTCCAGGACGCAGAAAATCGGCCATGCACGAGTCCTCCGTACGCACGTTTTTCCTTTCTTTTTTTTTCTTCTTTTGCAAACAGGAAAGTTTTGCGACACAATAAATATGTTCTAATCACTGTGAAAAATGAGGCAATGCCTTTATTTGAGGTGTTTTTTGCTGACTTTTTTGAGCAAAGGTCGTCGGCTTACTTTGATGATGGTTCGTTTGTTATTGAAGGCGCCGCTAAAGGCTCCAGTTGAAGGGTCAAACAAATACCTGTTTGTTATTGCTGCGGCAACTTCAGATAATTGTAGAACATTGAAACAGATTTGTTTTATTTGTTTAGTATATATTAGTGCTTCAAAGGTAATCAGTTCTCTTTGAAATGTCAGCAAACGTATTTTTTCTTCTTCCATCTGGTATTTGTTTTTAAATTAGTGTCATCTGCTTGACTGTACTCATTTTACGTTTCCGCCTTCTGCGGATTCGGAATTTAACTAGTCAGTTGCATAAAGTAATAAGGCCAGATATCATTAGCGGATTATGATATAACAGTGCACTGTTAGCGTGGTTTGTCAGTATGCGACAAGGACTTGTTATTTTAACAATATATTCCAGTACATTGTTTCCTGTCATGGTGCCTTTGATTTTCTCTACTCCAAACGCAAGACTGTATATACGGTTTTTATCAGCCAAAATTGGTGTCGAACAAATATCACCAGATGGTATATTTTGTCACCAAAACGGAAAACAGAGTCGCAGTTTGCTACATCAGCGAAGCCCCGTGATCCTGTAATTGATTTCATTTCCGATTGTAGCTGTATAAATATTGCATGCGAACTCTAAACCAAGACACATCGAGACTTGAACAAAATGCCATTTGCAAATCTAGACAAGTATTTTGGGGTTAAACGAAAAAATGATGAAGATTTAAATGAGATTCAGAACTGTGCTAAAGTTGCAAGAGTCAAAGAAGAGGGACCGAGTGTGGAGGAATATGATCGAAAGCCAAGCATCAGAAAATTTTGCGAAACGCGACATAGACGAAAGTGAATTATATTGTAGTTCAGAATATATTTGTACATGATATAGATTTTAATACATACTGTTTTAAAGAATAATAAATAATTGCAAAGAAATACATGTAAAACTGATAAAAAAATTTGTATTTTTTTTATTCCGGGCATTTTAATGGCCATTTAGTCGCTTCAGAATATTTCTGGGCACTGCAACTTTTGCTGGTGGGACTGCAACATTTGCAGGTGGGACTCCTATTTTTACCAAATTAGGAGTCCTGGACTTCTAGTTTTAAAATCCAAGTGAGAACTCTGTACTTAGCTCCCACTTCCTCCGCATAATGCAAACAATAATGTGTTCAAGGTAATGTTAAAACCAATAATAGAGGCAAGAGTTACGGTAGTATAACTGAAAAACAGGTGAAGAAGGTAGCATGTCTAAGTATGCTGTATTGTAGGACTGTAATTCTGATTTCATTCATTTCCTTTTACGTATCATATTCCTTTCTGTCTCAGCACAAAGAAAAGCTAAGGGCATGCTATGATAACCAAAATTAACAGGTACGACAAGAAAAGGTGGGGACCATGGCCACTCAAAATGTTTACCACAATTGTGCAAATATTTGTAGCATAATGAATATACTTAATTGTGAGTCTAGTCCAACTGCAAACTTCATAGACCCAGATCTGCTGTCACTTAATGTGCTGGCATATATGGGTTAATGCAGTTTGCTACCAGTCAGTAGAACAAACAACACAAACCCTAATCTGTTTGCTCATCAGGGTCCATGTCGTTTACAGTTGGGCCAGACTTTATCGTGAGTACCTAGTACTTGGTGACTTCCCCAAGAGGCTTTCTCAATAGCCTGCTGCCATTGTCATTGCTGACAAAGGAGGGTTTACACTGAAGTGCTAAATGGGATTAAAAAATGGATGCTTCTTGAAAGTCAAAGAAATCTGCATGTTCATAATTCAGTGACAATCCATAAAAAATGAGCTTCCCAATTAGAGGCATAAAACAAATACTGTCACATTTTAGATTAACATATGATTTGTATTAATTGTCATACAGTGTTAAGGTCAATACTGAGAAATAAATGTAGAGAATATATAGTAAAATTAATTGTATGTCCACATGGATTCAATGAAAGCTGTCATGACCAGTCATTATCTTGATACAACATACTGATAAACAATCCTTGCTATTGTAATTAACTTGAAATTGAACAATTTTCATTTAACACCTACAACTTTTAGCCAAAATTATTTCAGATTTATCAGCACATATACTCATTTAAAAATGCATTTTTCTAACCTAAAACTTAGCTTCCTTGCTTATTCGATAGTAAATCCTATATTATTAGCATAAAACCTGGCAGTTAAGATAATATGCATATATTCTCTCAATTTCTGCAATTTACATGGAATTAAATATATTTATCTTTGCTTTTGTAACTGGCTTGTAATTAAGCAATTACCAAAATCCAGACATGCAACAATTACACCATATTGATGCTGCTGCATTACACTGCAATTGTAATAACTCCATTACACCAATTACATTGTAGACTAAGCTCAATTTGAAAAGTGGGTGCTATGTTTAGATCTAAATGCTGGACTTTTTACAATATTTTGACAAAGTAACTGGATTGTCCTATCTAATGTCAACTGCTAATAAAGTGAAACCTGTAAAACAAAAAGCTTAAAAAACTAAAAAAAATAACAAACAAGGAACCACAAAACTATCCTCCACTGACAGGTCAGTGTTAAATATAAGTAAAATATGTCCATAAAAAAAAAATTACAAATAATAAAACGGGTCCAAAAACTGATGTCTCTTATAAACAGGCTCTTTTTTACAGTGGTTACAGCTAGAGTAGGTTTCACAGTATTAGAAAGATATTACATTACACTTGGACTCTCAGTATTAAACCACCTTAAAAAAATAATTAAATAAACATTAAAAAAGATCATATTAAAATTTAAATATATAATTACCCTACAATGGGAATAAATTTGATATCATACAATGGGAATAAATAGTCATGGTAGATACTGATACTCTGATTAAAGACGCAAAACCTTACAATGGCAGAACTTTGATTATGGATAAATTAATTGAATATTCACATGGAACAATATTTATATTGAGAACCCATGATACAGTATACTAGTAATACAACATTAATACTGAGAGCCCAATATACACAAGGTAGTAATATTACATTAATATTGAGAGCCCAATATACACAGGGTAGTAATATTACATTAATATTGAGAGCCCAATATACACAGTGTAGTAATATCACATTAATACTGAGAGCCCAAATATACACAGGGTAGTAATATCACATTAATACTGAGAGCCCAATATACACAGGGTAGTAATATCACATTAATACTGAGAGCCCAATATACACAGGGTAGTAATATCACATTAATACTGAGAGCCCAATATACACAGGGTAGTAATATCACATTAATACTGAGAGCCCAATATACACAGGGTAGTAATATCACATTAATACTGAGAGCCCAATATACACAGGGTAGTAATATCACATTAATACTGAGAGCCCAATATACACATGGTAGTAATATCACATTAATACTGAGAGCCCATGATACACAGTGTAGTTGTTGTAGGGTTTAAGGCCATTTTTCAGCACACAATAGGCTATACATGGCAGCCAGGATTAATGGTAGAGGAAGAAACCAGTAAAACCCAGAAAGAACCACCATCCCATGAGAAGCTACAGGCAAGCATTCTCACATACCCACATTAACCGAGCCTGAGACTCGAACCCACGCAGGCAGAGGTGACATGGCAGTGATCCGTACCGGTGAGTGCTTTAGACCACATGGCCACTGATACAGTGTAGTAATACTATATAAATACTGAAAGCCCATGATACACAGTTAAGTAATAGTAATGCATGTGATTTCTCAAGCAAATCTATCTTATTTTCTATACATATATAATACCGAGTTGCTCAAATGACCATGCAGTCAGATTTTATATCACCTTAGAAATAGTCGCTGTACAAGGATAACCCAAGAGAATTTAGATTCTGAAACATATCTAAAGGTTACCAACATAAAACATATCTGTAATTTACAGTGCTGTAAAAACTGTTAAGGTGGCAAGACTATCAATATGAATCTAGCATTATGCTGAGTACTATTCTACCACTTTCTTTTGTGACTTAAAAATAATGTCTTCAAGATCAGGAAGGATGGGGAACAATGAATCCCCTGCCCTTGGAATCCTAGATGCAGTACAGATAACTGATTAAAATACAATGTACATCCAATTAGATCAGAACCTTTAGGGTGAGAAAAAAAAACACCTGTTCTGGAGACTTTATAAAGATGCTAATCCCCTAGCCTAGCTGGTCTTCATGCCAATGGTACCAGTGAGCTTCAGTGAATGCAGCCTCAAGCAACTGCAACCAATAAAAAAAATCACATGATGGGACTTGATGCTCTACTGGTTAAAAAGAATTTCCAGGAAATAAAGAAAAGACCATGTAATCCTTTAAGTATCAAGTGCTGAAACCATCTGTGATATTCTTCAGTGACAAGATTTTCAAATTAGCTGCTGTGGTACACAGTGTATGCCTGCTCTATGTCACTTTCATTTAGAACAAAAGTAGACATCATTGTAATTGTTTTGTGAAACCTCAATGTCAAAATGATCATCTATTTAATGGGATCAGTGACAAGAATTTTAAGACAGTCATCAGCTGTTTGCTATTCATTTATAGTCTAGTCTTCTGTCTATTGAACATGTTTGTTTAATTGTTTTTGATTTTTACTCTTTACAAACTTAAAACCAACACTCTAAGAATCAAAATTTTTGATTGATGGACCTTCTTTCCATAACCTGAGAAGTTTTGTTAACTTCTCATGATCAAGTTTATACCTTACATTTGCCTTTCCATAACCTGAGAAGTTTTGTTAACTTCTCATGATCAAGTTTATACCTTACATTTGCCTTTAACAAGTCTGACTAGAAAATCCATGCTAACAATCCAAACTGGCAAGTCTTTTCCAAGACTAATTGATATGTTGATTAAAACACTCACATATTTTTAATGTTATGTCGACTGAAGCAAATCAATTTTCAATAAAATGCCATTACAGTTTGCTCACCTACCTTTGCCAACCACCATATTTTCCAGTTTTGTTTAAGTGATTTTAATCTGATGGGCTATCAGTCAAATGCCAATATTTTGGAAAAAGGTGATCCAACCAAGTCATAAAGGATTCAATTTTTTTTTGTTTCACCGAATATCACAAAAGGTTCACCTATAATATTTACAAGTTTTGTCTAAATGATTATAATTTAATGGGTAAGCAAAGGCTTATATTTGATCAAAAGTTATTCTAACCAGTCTTAACTGATTTGCTGTCATAAGCATCAGCAACATTAACCTTAATTAAATAGAATCCAACACTGATTCAGTTATGCATACCTAAGCATGACATTAGTGACATATTAAATCAGAACAGTTTATATTGATTATGAACAGGTAATTATTTGCTGATAAGGTTTCAACAGTAGTCCACCATAGCACATACACTGACCATGTTCTTGTCTGCATTCATTTGGAATCATGGGTAATAAAGACACTAGGGCCCAAATCAATGTGTATCATAAAAAAAACAAGATTGACATGCATCAGAAATGGGCCATATTTACATTTCAAGTGTTAAAACTCGAGGATGTGCATCTTACAAGAACCTTAATGAGCTTCTAAATGTGTTCAAATGAAACAATTTCATTTTATACATTTAATCCTAAGTTGAAAGCATCTTGCTCCTTTTGTCATCCAAGTCCATGGCCAGCTAACATGTTAGTCCAAAATAATCAATATGTAAACCAAGCTAAATAGAACTGAGAGAAGCGGCCAACTAAAAGACCAACAAGTTGTTCTCCACCAGTCATGTCAGAGAGAAACAAATGTATCGCTCTAGTCAACTACTAGAAATCTGATGGACACCTAAGCCAATAAATCTACAAACCTGCATTCCTATTAATGGGTGGTTACCTTTCAGTACCATTGGAGGTCAATTTATCAGACACAAAACACCACGAAAAAGAAAACTATTTGATCCTCTGTGTTTTACTGTGCAATACTATTTTTAAGAACTCAGTAAAGGTTAATATTAAAGGTGTGTGTGTGTGTGTGTGTGTGTGTGTGTGTGTGTGTGTGTGATTAAGAGTTTAACAAAGCTTTAACAATTATCCAGTCATACGATGTCTGCATTGTGGCAGTTTAAAGAAATGTATAGCACTGGGGCATCATGCCACAGACATGTACCATGATGTCCCACCCAGTCACATTATCCTGACACCAGGCTGAGGAGTCATAAAACTAACCTCTTAATGCTAAACGCATAGCAAGGTAGCTATTAGTACCATTTTTAAACGTCTTTGGTATGACTTGGCCAGGGTTCGAAACCTATAACCACCCTCATCAAGAACGGATGCTCTAACCACTAGGCCATTGGAGCGGTAATACTAAAGGTATAGAATATTTTATAGAGTTCAGTTAGAAATACAGCAAATGACAGTTAACATAAAAAAAGCCATTTTTGGGGGCAAATCATTTGAGTGTAATATTTCTCTGGAGAGAATGGATATGACTGGCAATAGATCTTTCTAAGTGTCTGAATTACTGGTAGTACAAGATGAAGAAGTAAACATCATTCTCAAGATCAGATTAAGATGAAGTGGTAAACATTGTACTCAAGGGCAGATTAAGAAGGTAATAGGCACTCACAACATTTCAAGAAAAGTGTCCCAGCCCAATATAACGTCACTGTACAACATCAATCGTACAGTAAAATTGTGGCTTTGGAGCAGCTGCTCCATTTACTATCATTAAAGTTAACGGCAGCCATTTGAATAGTCTCATTCTATATAAACTATGCTTTCATTCATAGATGCTATATTCCTATTTCAAACAGTACCTTATCTTTATGAGAACATCCACAGTCATATAATCAAATGCATCCTGTAGTAGTCTGGTCACATGCCATGTGACACATAGAAATGTATGAATTATGTCTTGATCAGTGTTGCACAGTAACTGAGCTGTCAAGGAAAAATATATATGTACCTCTTTACTTAATAATGATCAAGATGTGGGTTGGGTTTTTTTTCTCTCATTTGTAGGCCCCTGGCAGTTTGAGGTGTAATATCCACTCACTCGCTTAAGGTGCCACACTGATTGACAATAATCTAACACTGCTGCTTGCTGATTAGGCTCCAGTCTGAAGCACCCATATGTGTTTTTCAATTTTCACAAAGAACCCCCATCACATTTTAACAAATGCAACTAGTTCAGAAATAAGGCATAATATATTAAATGCACAATTTAAAAGCTAACCATTTCTTCAAAACTGTAAGAATAATAGCTAAAATGATTCATTAACTAGACTATCAAACCTTCCAGTCCTCTAAGCCTGCTCATTGATATACTCTCTGGCATATTGTATTATACAAACAAGCAGAATATGTACATGTTTAAATCGTGCACATTTTCTGTACATGTAACACCTACCTCTGCCATATCCGTGTGTATGTTTGGCAAAACTATTTACAACTGCATCAACAGCTTCTTTGAGAACAGTCTTTGCTTTGAAGTCATTCATTTGTTCATTTGTAAATATCATCGGGTCTGCAACTCGATCTTGGGGATAATCCATTGATGGAGCATAACTTGTCATACCCCGGGGTGAGGGAGTTTGCCTTGGAGATCTGCCATTCGCTGTCCCTCTCAGGGCAGGCACAGGTTTCTGACGACGTGGATATTCCTGTGATGCCATCAAATATCTGCTTTAATCATTCGTTAAAAGACATTCTGATCGGAATAAAATCAAAAGAATAATATACCAACAATTATTCTCTATAAATAATCAAGCGAATAGATCAGTGTTCACAGTAAACAATACAAAAACTAGTCTGTGATGAACGTCAAAATCAACAAATACAGTCTCATTATGAAAGGGATGACGGAGTGCCTAAACCGATCCAAAATTCCGCTTCTTACGTAATCAGGAAAAATACGTGTATATCAGTGACAGGTATGCGATTTACATTCCAGACCAAGTTTGATGGTTGCACTGATGGATAACGAATAAAAACGGTGTATGGCTGGTACTCTCTCTGGCGTGCTTATTATCCACTTTTAATCGAAAATGTAGGTGGAATATGTAAATTGTGAACAGTTGAAATCACTAATGATACAGTCTGGGTAGCTGACTCGATCCCATTTCATGAAGTCCACCGCTGTCCCGATAGATTGTTGTCCTTTACTTTGTCGTGCAAAACTAGTCCCTCTATGTCACATAACCTCTGACCTTAAACTACGTGCGGGACTAATGTGTCAGGAAAGGTTTTTATTTAAAGCATTGATTCGGTTATATTAATTAAATAAATAACATTCATGTTCTTATGATATCAAATTATGACTATTATTTTAAAATGCGTGATATTCATATTCATCAAAGTGTGACGTAACAGTAGCCGAGAGCCAAAATGTCAACCGGTTGAATGACTGGTTCCCTCCCCACAGTTGTTGTCTACATTTGGGCGGTAGCTACATATCAGCCGGGAACCAGGCTGGCATGTTATCTGCCTGCTCATCTAATTTCAGAGGCGTAGCGGGGGGGCAGGGGGGTACATATGTCCCCGGGCGCCATACTAGTGGGGGCGCCAAAATGGGCTTTGAAATAGGTTGTAACGGGTAATGGTGATTTTATTGATGAAAATAATGGGTTTCAGAGTTGAGGGGGGGGGGGGGATGAATATTGTCCCGGGCGCCAAACACTCTAGCTACGCCTGTCTAATTTAATGCTAAACACTCCTAGATTTACTAAATACGAAGTTCAAGTTAATAAATTGATAAATCATCTTAAATTCTTTATATTAAAATGCAGTATTTTTTTTAAATGCATTATAGTGCGCGAGTGAAACCAAGAGGCATACAATACGGCTACTGGATCTGCCCACTGCCAGTGTACAAATAATAATTAATGTAAATTCAGTCATGAAGTCTTAAGTAAATTATATTTATATCTGTTGTGAATGTGAAGACTACATAACATGTGCCAAACTGTAAATTGAAATTGCATTAATCTGGTATTTCAAGGGAAGTAACTGGATCATGGTGTCTGATTTAATTCTTGAAGGATTATTTCCATTGGTAGAACATGTCTTGTGCAATGAACAGTGTAGCACAATTAATTTTTCATCAATTGTTTTAAAACTGACTGATGCTTGATTAGGATCACTTAAACATAACTATTACAAAGTGAAAACCTGGGAATATTCAAGAATTGATTGATTGCCATGTTAAAAGCCCAGCAATGTATTTGCGGCATCCCAATTAGATATGGCCGCAGTAAGATGCATGTTTTATGATTGATTCTCAGTGGTCAGTCTGCCCGCTGTCTTACGAAACATCCATATCCGTACCAAATCGCATTGTGTCTGCCATCTCATCTATAAATCGCAACGATCCCCTCCCCTTCTTCCCAGAACTTACCAGAGGCGTAGCGATGATATTTTGCGCCCGGGGACGAACTATAAAATTGGCGCCCCAGCGATCTTGTGACCGATTTATTACCCTTGTTTACTTATTATAATGTAACGTTGCAAGCCTCGTTTTGGCGCCCCTGTACCTTGGCGCCCGGGGACATATGTACCCCCTGCCCCTCCCCCAGCTACGCCCTCTGGAACTTACTGAAGAGATCGGAACTAATATCAAAAACCAAATTCTGTTTCTCAAATGTGCTATTTATAGCAAAGGAGACTGGCACATATCTGACTGACCTGGGTGTTTTATAGCTGCAACCGTCTACTAGAGACATATGTGCAGCTTTTATAGACACCATATCGGTGTCCATTTAGTTCCTTCTGGGAGGGGAAGTATGCACTCCCTCCCCTTAGGGTTCGAGTGCTTAATTGCACCATATTTTAGTCAGTAACAGGCGTTCCCCTGAATTACTAAAAAGTAACTATCAAGGGAAATGGCAGCCTATAGGGTGGGTAGGAATGGCACTACACACACCCACCCCTACTCTAGATACCAATCAGATCAAAGCAGCAGCAATGGTAGCGAAGGAAAAGGTTTTCCCACTTCGCTAGTAATGTACACGTCCGGAAGAGGCAAAGGCGGAAAGGTCTAGGGCAGGAAGCTCCAAGGCACTGCAATCATCGTCCCACACGAAGAGGAGGAGAACGCACATCCGGACCCAAAACGAAGAAACACGAGGCACACCCTAAGTAATTTGCTAATATACAACCCCATAGGACATGTACCAGAGTGTATGTGCTATATTATGTTGTGTTATGCATTGTTTTGATGTTATTTATTATGTTACATTAATTTGCAACATTGTGTTGCAGGAACCTGATAGTCCTGGATTAAGACTACCTTATATTAGCTGATAGGGACATATGTGCATGTACGTATGTGTGTGCTGTCCATGAGGTTGCATTCCCTTTGACTTGTGACAATTTATCCAGTTGTACTAGTGGATGTTCCTATTCACCAATAATGTGTAAGCCACCTATGTAATTGTGTCAAGAATATATAAGTTACCGAATTTTCAAAAAACTTAACATTATATCAGTAAGTAAGTACAGAGTGTACTATATGAGTCGCCACCATCCTTTGGCCGGTGAAAAGCCCTTCTTTCGAGGGTGATTCACCCTATGAAAAAACAAAAAACCTACACTAATATGTCAGAGTGACTGTATCAGTTGTTCAGGGTGGGTTGTTTAAAGTTATTAATTTAGTTGGGTGTGTTCCGAAAGGTTCAAGTTGAGATTGATGATGGTTAATCAAATGGAATTATCGTACCAATCGAGATTATGAGAATTCAGCTTGTGATAACATGTAACAAGAAACCGATACATAGTATTCAGAAGGATGAATGGGAAAAGGGTCAACACCAGCTTCCCTGAGAAACTGATTGAATGGATAAATACAGAGGTGTACTAGGCTGTACACATATACATCTCCAATCCAGGCTCGCCCACAAGAGGAAAACCCGCATCTCACCTTCAACGGAACAGCATGTTATTCCACAACTAGTATGGCATGGTATGCCATAAATGGAGTAAGACGGGCATATACAGAAATTTATGCTGGCAAAACCACCAACAACAACAAAATCCAGATATATCAGTGCCAGCAATATAGACTTTAAATGCCTAAAGGCAATCCGAAAATGTTGAGAAAACATTGTTGGTTTCTGAGTTTGTGTTTGCCTAGTAACTTAAATTATCCACAATGTACCGTTACCAAACGTTGTAGATGGTTTTGTGGCAAGAAAGAAGCATATCAAGTTTGGGGTCGAAATGTTAAAGCGCAAGATGGCTTTGATTAATTTTTTAAAACGGTTTTAACAAAATAACATTAGCTTTTATTCACTTAAACGATCCGAACTTCGTGGATGGTTCAATGTTGGGTACAGTTAGAACTCGTTGATTTTCGGGTCGAAAGGTAAATGGCCAATTTTACTGTCGAAGAGGAGAAACATGGTTTCTGTAAAATAACATTTGTTCTGTGTTCTGGGCCTGATCCAAAGTGTGTTGTATCATTTTGTTGAGCAATTTTGTGAGAGAAACAAAATTGTGTAAAGATTTGTCATTTTGGTTGACATCTTTAAACATATTCTGAGTTTCCTCTGGCATTTTCAGCTCCGTATGAGATATTTGTATAGCTGAGTTATGATGTGAAGTCACAGTATAGTACCCATTGAAAACATGGAATTCACCGAAATCACACGAGTAGTTAGTTATATATGTATATGCAATTTGAGGGGGGAGGGGAATAAACGGGATTAACAGTAGCCCGTAGGTTTGCAGTGTGCGCCGTTATAACTCATGAGGACAAACGGGAAATACTATATTAAAATTGTCCAAAGATTTAACATGGGAATGGTATTATGGGGACAAAATTGTTTGCGATGACAAAGTTGATAGGGACGAACCATGTTTATGTGGAAATGTTTACAATGATAATGTGTCGAAAGGTTTATGGGGATCAGCAGGAATGGTAATGTTAAAATTGATTAGAGATAAAAGGGCCGAAAGTTTGTGGGGACAACAGGGAAATGCATTGTTAAATATACTTTTATTTACAATCCAACACACTACATAAATTATCCAGCGATTGCGTTATGACTTTAAGCACCTCACTATCCAACAACTGCTTCTTTCGTATAATTCAAGCACATACCCCACATATTCTGCATCCCTTTAAAATTATAAACCAAACACACATCTACAATCCAGTAACTTCTTTCTGGTTACATTTCCAACACAAGCACCCTAATCGAACACAAGTTTTTTGTATTTGCTATATAAACAATTATCGAAACTATCCAACCAAAAAAAAGAATAGAAATGTTGATACATATAAAATACACCTACATTCATATGGAGGGGGATTACCGCCATAATTCTATGCATGTATTTTGTAATCTTCCTGATGCGTTATTGTAAATTGCTGTTGGCAAGTGCTACTTTCATAATTCTATCCATGTATATTGTTATCTTTATTGATGCAAACTGTACGTGGTAACTTGCAAGTGCTACTTTCCTTTTGCATTATTGTAAATGGCTGCTTGCAAGTGCTACATTCCTAATTCCATTCATGTATATTGTATTCTTCATTGATGCAAACGGTAAAGGGCTAGTTGCAAGTGCTTAGATCTACTTTCCTTCTGCGTCATGGTATCTTGCTTTTCACCAAACGCTAACTTCATACCGTATTTTGTCGTATGGCAAATGCTATGTCAGTTATTACGAGTTGTATATTCTATTTATATAAACTTGCCACATTACAAATTACATCATTTCAACTCCTGACTTCTTTCTTTTCCAACTCGTGTCGCCATCTGTTGTCATAATGGGATACTACATGCCATTATGACAACAGACGGCGCTCTAAATTTCCTAGTTTTTCCTCAATGAAAATAACAAATGCTCCCCAGGGGAAGTTAGATTGCTTTACGGCAGTAATTTTGTGCGGCAAAAAGAACCTAATAGATCTACGTGTGAAAAAAACCCAACTTTTAATTCTTTCAGTCCCGTCTATTTTAGGTGTAAGGTAGCGACGAATTTTTAATTTTTCTATAAAACCATATTCTTTATCGAAGCTCTAAGTGATTTTATGATACCTTAAGAAGACAAAACCGCCATCACAACAGCAGGGTGGTCTTAGTTAAGTTAGTAACTTGTTGTTATCGGCTATTGGAGAATTCAGCCTAGACCAGCTAGTTGGTCTCTAAGCCTTTTTTTTATTTCACTAGCTGGTCTAAATTCGGCCCAACTTGGACCGAAAATAAGACAATTCGGCCCAACTTTAAAGACAATTCTGCCCAACTCGAAAGATAATTCGACCCAATTTTAAAATACAATAGACAATAGTTTTAACAAGTACTTATTTTCAACATATATGTTAACAGTTCTTATATAATATGTTTTAGAATAAAATTTGAAACATTTGGTGAACAAGATAAATGTTTTCCGAAGTTATAATGGTTAGGAGCTTTATATCTTTAGGAAAAACCGTCCCAAAGCCAAATATTACTGTGGAGAAAAAAAAGAAGTATAGTAGAGATGGACGTGGTGCTTTGGGAGTTACGTAGACACAAATGAGATGCATCATATCTCCTGACCCTGTGGAAGAAAGTCGATTTAGATCTCAAACTTAATTCTCAAGCAAAATACATACGTTACAAGATATCTTCTCATATTTGAACATTTTTTACAACTAAAATTATACAGGGAAAATGGTTGAAAATCGCATAATTAGGTATTTTGTGATAATTTTACATAAATTTAATTCAGAACATTATTGTGTTTGCTAAGTTACGAAAAAGACAGATAAATGTGCACATTGAACATAAAATGCATATTTACCAAAATTTCTCATTTTAAATTTCATTTAAATTGATAATGAATATTATAAACACCAAAAACATTTTAAGTTGTCAAATTAATACCATTCTAATCATAACAGTTTCTGCTTCAAAATATAAACGCAAAAGTTTACAACGTGTATGCCTTTTCAGTCACTCCAAACATATAATGTATGTATTAGATACATATGACAAGAGACTTCATTAAATCTGTAATCATTTTCAACAAGTAAGTATTCATTAAAAGGCAAGAAAGCCTTTGAAGTATCCCTCTCAAAGTAGGATTAGTGTTTTCAAGAGGTATGTATGGCCTCTACTCTTGTCGCTAATTTGTAACAATACATCATTTCTATTTTATGAAGCAATTGAGTGTCCCATATATGAAGCAGTGTTACAATCTGAAGTCTAGTATCAAATATATTAGTATAATATCTTGTGTACGGTGTCGCTACTCTTAGAAAAATGTAATGTGTTCTGTAGAATATTATCTGGTAAGTATTATTAATTGATAAATCAATATAGATAATTTGACCAAACGACTTAAATTCAGAATGCCGTTGTATGTAGATGTATTGAAATATTTTAATTAGAAAGTGCAATATATATTAGTTTACTTTTCTCACTCTCTCTCTCTCACACACACACACACACACACATATATATATATATATATATATATATATATATATAATCTTAGTACATTGTATCTACTTGCTGTATGAAAAAAATATCTTTATACAACTATCGCATAGTTCGGCCGAATTGTCTATAAATTGTCTTATCACAAGTGCTCGACGCGAGCTTGATGTGGAAAAAAAACTTAAATAATCTAAAGGAACAAAATCATACAGAGAGACAAAAATACCCATTCTGACATAGGACCCACTCTATCATACTATATTAAAAGAGAAGGTACGTAACATCCAAATACTTACACATGTAAGACCTGACGCTGATATTTATGTTTTATGCGTCTAAACAAAATCAACATGTGCTATGTCTTGCATGTAAACCTAGGTTACACCGCTGACCCTCCATTTTCTTTCAGCTATTTCCGTATTTAAAATCACAAGACCATTATCTTTGGCTTGTTTTACTCCTGAGATATTTTTTCTATTCATCAATCCATCATTGACTTTTCTGCGTTGTACCAAACTGAAGTTATGGCTTCTGAAACGTGCAATTTTCAAGAATTTTTCATCTTGGGACAAGTGTGAACTCATGTGACAACCGATGAAAAGAGCTGTAGTCATTTAACATATTTAATATGACCCAGAACTTAACTTGACAATGAATTAAAAAATGTATTTAGTAGGAAATGTTTCACATGTTTTTTTCTGGAGTATTTGGGTAAATCGTGTCACCCGATGACCCTGGGTCGTTAAGATCGCCCAGTTTAATACACTTCACAGAAGTAAATCTTTTTCTGTGATACTAATGTACATATGCTCCGGCAAAAATAACATTCAGAATAACATCAAAACATTAATACCTCATAAAATGTAGATTAAAACAAACACACCCCAAGCCTCTATTCATTGTTGGAAATATAATTTTCTTTGTAATGAGCTTCTGTACATCTCGCTGCCTAAATAAAGAGCTTGTCAGAGGGTCAGCTGGCAGGGGAATTAGGGGAGTAACTAATCACACTAAGATATCTCAAGCACTCTTGAAAACGACCCAAAACAGTTCAAATTATTTTTTAAAGTTGAAATTATTTCATTTGAACAGATAATGGTTTAATCTTAAATACCCCAGAATTGAAAATTAAAAATGTAAGAAATGTTTAAGCCAATAACCTAATCACCCACAGCAATGAAAGTTATTGTGCTTTTGGTTCTTGACATTGAATAAAAGCATTCTATTCCTTTTAAGGTAGTCTAATATTTCATGCACTGGTGTAGTATAATCATTTATCAATAATTAAATCAGTATTCATTACCCAAGTAGTCCATATACTAAAGTTGTGATACAATTAATGTTTACAAGTAAATCAAACAATATGCAGTCTAATTAGTACAATAAATTGTAGTTGATGATTTTGTATAGGGTTCCTTGCATTTAAGTTTTTACCCAAAAGCAAATAGTTATTTTTTGGACATTATTTTGTTGACCTTTTTTACCAATAATATATCCAGTTTATTGTTGCTTTATTTTCAGATGATGAGCAATCAGCAGCTTGCAGCAGACTTGTTGAGGAAGGCTGCTGATGCCTTGTCTACCTCTACCACAGTCCCATGTGCAACAAGTGCTACAGGTGTCTCGAGACCTATTTCAGAGCATGAAAACTTGCGGAATATATTTTCTCCATACCGAGCTGGTGGAAGGTTCCCAAAT
This sequence comes from Unio pictorum, assembly GCA_030141615.1. Taxonomy (NCBI): domain Eukaryota; kingdom Metazoa; phylum Mollusca; class Bivalvia; order Unionida; family Unionidae; genus Unio; species Unio pictorum. Next base: position 4,607,980 of record JARLTB010000098.1, read on the forward strand.
GCAAGACGAGGAAACAGTAAAGGCAGGGAACCCATGTCATGTTGGACACACAGATTTTGCTTGTTATCAAGCACATCTGAGGTATAAAGAAAACCCCAGCTATCTTTAAATCATAGATTTTTTTCAGTTATGAACAAAGTCCTTTCGTTTATATGGAAACAAAAATTCATTAAGCATGTGTGTTTGTGTATGTGGTATTTAGATTTTTAACATAGCTTTTAAATATTTTCAGTTATATCACTATGATGTCTGCAGTGTGGCAGTTTATGGTATAACGGTACCAATTGCGCAAGTCCATGTGGGTGGAGCTTAAGGTGTAGGGAACATTGCAATCAGAAAAAACAACACTAGCTATGATTGGTGGATTATGTAAGAGTGTCACAGAATTAGGCGAAAATTTGAACTGATTTTTGTTGTTCTTGATTTGCAAACGAAACTCACCATTTTCTTGATTTCGTCGTACACGCATTACCTGGGGTGATTAAGTGGCGTGTAACGATTTGCATGTGCCAATTTGTAATTTACATGAAATCCGAAATACTCGTTGTACGTGGTGCACGTCAAGCTCGATGTGATTTATGTTCAACTATTGAGAGTATATAAGGCTAAGGATTTCTCATTATTATTGACGGGAACTAAAATATCTAATCAAAGGATAGATAACCTCGTCTTGCAAATCTCCAGCCAAAGGGTTGATTCCGGAGATCTAATAACATCGTTGATTCCGTAGATCTGATAAAATCTGACAATCATTGATTCCGTCTGATTCAGTCTGATTCCGTCTGATTCCGTCGTTGATACCGTAGAAGTTCATCACTGATAGCGCATCTAATAACATCGTTGATACCGTCTCTGATACCGTAGCTGCTAACATAGTTGTTACAATGTTTCTGATACCGTAGCTGCTAATAACATCGTTGATACCGTAGCTGCTAATAACATCGTTGATACCGTAGCTGTTAACACATCTGATACCATCTTTTGATAAACGTCTTTGATATCGTTTGATTTGTTGTGGGACATCTATTGTTTGTTCTGGAACATCTCTGTATAAATATCTGAATGTGCTTGTGCCGTTAATTTGTGCAAACGGAATTGAAGTATCTGTCTGTGTGTCGAACTGTCTGTTCGTCAACATCTGTGTAACGTGTAAATATCCGGAAAGCTAGAAGTCCGAGTGTCGGAGCTGTCTTAGAGTTGTAAAACGTCCGGGTAGACATCTAGGGGAGTGAGGAACCGTTGGTTCGGGTAGATGTTGTATGCTGTCTGAACGTATAACTGTGGTGGATCCGTGTAGGGAAACGTCCGATAATAGTATTGGTCAACCCTCGGTTCTCGGGGAAACTGGGAGACGATTCAACTGTTGCTGAATCGTGCAGTTATACAGGGGAGACACATAGGTGTATTGAAATTATAATATAATTTAATACATTGTTGTATTTGCATGCTTATGTCAGATCGCAATAATATTTCAAGTGATCACATAGATATCAATAAAAGCTAGCAACTTGATTCAATACAAGTATATGATCGTGCTAGTTATCGCAATCCATCGTGCGATAGATAGTTTGTCGTTTGTGTTTATTTTTTTCGTAAATCATTCTTGCATTTATTTAACTTTCGTAAAGGATTCTTGGATCTGTGTATAATCCAAGAGATCCCTTTACATCTGAGATTCCTTTTGTATTGTTATTTAATTTGTTCATGTATTGTGAATGGTTGTGAGTGTAATTGTGGGTTGAGTGCATGAATTATTGTGTTGTTACATCTGTATTTTTTTCATTTATAATTTATTACATAAATTTATATTTTCTTTCACAAATTGTGTTTGTATTGTTCATTTAATCCACCCTCCTCTCGGTAACAATTCTGTTACAATGGTGTCAGAAGTGGGATCGTTGGATTAAGTGAACTGTCAATCATTTTTGTGAAGGTATACATTTAATGTTTATATTCGAGCGTGACCTTCTGTTAAGATAATACTCTAGTTGGAGTTTATTTTTGTTCAGTTTACCTAGGTCCGTGTGTCCAGTATAAACGTGTTTAAAGTATTGGTTTGGTTATATATCTATATTCATATTACAATTGTCATGTCATCCCTTAAGGACTTGGTTGCCTTAGGCAAAGAATTTGGGTATGAAGGTGAAAGTCTAAGGAAATTTATTCAAGAAGAACAAGCCCGGGAAAGGGAAGAAAGGGCAAGGGAATTAGAAAGGGAATCTGATGATAGGAAATGGGCCTTTGAGAGGGAAAAGATAGAATTTGAGAAGGATAAGATAGAATTAGAGAAGCAGGCCCAAAGGGAAAAGATAGAATTCGAGAGGGAAAAGATAGAATTAGAGAAGCAGGCCGAAAGGGAAAAGATAGAATTAGAGAAGCAGGCCGAAAAGGATAGGATAGGATGGGAAATGGAAGCGGAGCAAAAGCGAATAGAGTTAGATGAAAAAGCAAAGCAACGGGATCATGAGCGTAAGGTAGAATTAGCGACATCTGGAAGAGAACACGATTCTGCCACTAACAAATTAAGGGGCCCCAAATTACCTCCCTTTGACGATGAAAAAGATAACATAGATAGTTATCTTCATCGGTTTGAGCGGTATGCCGAAAACCAGAAGTGGAGTCAAAATGACTGGGCGCTGCATCTGAGTGCTTTATTAAAAGGTAAAGCACTGGATGTATACTCGCGACTTCCTAGGGACGATGTGTTCAAGTACGACGTCCTAAAGGAAGCACTTCTCAAAAGGTACGAGCTTACTGAACAGGGTTTCCGTAAAAAGTTCAGGTATAGCAAGCCCGATAAGGGAGAAACCTTTGGTCAGTTCACCGTCAGAATTGCGAACTATTTTGAGCGGTGGATTGAATGCGGCAAAGCGGTGAAAACGTTTGAAGGGTTGACTGATTTCTTGCTCAGAGATCAATTATTTAATACAGTTGGGCGAGAATTAGATCAATTTCTGAAGGAGAAAGTCTTCACGAACGTAAAAGATATGGCTAAGCAAGCCGATTTATTTGCCGAAGCTCATGGGGGAACCCAGAACGTGGTTTTGAAAGATTTTAAGTCTGGAAACCAGTCTGTAAGACCTATGCCTAGGGAGCCTGTAAAATCAGCTGAGGTAAAAAGGTCAGTTGGGAATCCAGTTTTTCAGCGTGTGCGGTGTTTCTTGTGTAATGCATTGGGTCATGTTCAAAAAGACTGTCCTAAAAGAAAGGCACTTATACATAAGGTAGCAGTGGCTATACAAAGTAAAGGTATAACTGATAACATCGTACAGGTAGAACCTTGTACTCATTCGCTTGGCACGTGTTTATTTCCTGAAGCGCGTGTACCAACCGCGAGAGGGTTTGTCAACGGTCGAGAAGTCGTGGTATTGCGTGACACTGGTTGTACGGGCGTAGTGATCAAACGTAGTCTCGTGCAGGATAACCAAATGCTCGGGTGGGAATCCCCATGTATGTTACTTGATCAGACGATGGGTCGCATTCCCGTAGCAAGGATCACAGTAAAAACACCTTTCTTAACGGGAACTGTTGATGCCCTTTGTATGGACAATCCTATTTACGATCTGACGATCGGTAATGTTGAAGGTTCCCGTCTTCCAACCATGGCCGATTTTAAAATACCTTTGGCTCAGGCAGTCGAAACGCGAGCGCAAACACGGCGAGAGAAAACCGCGTTTCATAAATTAATAGTCCCTGAATCGATCTCAGGAATTTCGCGTGATGATTTCAAACAAGAGCAAGAACATGATGAATCCATCAGAACAATTGTTGAGAAAATCACGTCCGGCGCGATTAAACATTGCAAGCGTGGGGGTAGCTCGAGATTCGTACGCAAGAACGGATTAATTCATAGGGAGTTTAGCGCTCGGGAGGGTAAGAAGTATTGGCAAGTGGTCGTACCCCAGAGATATAGATCTCAAGTACTTAGGGTGGCGCATGAGTCAAGCATGGCAGGACACCTAGGTAAGGCTAAGACCACTAGCAGGGTAGTCGCTGAATTCTACTGGCCAGGTGTTAATGGCGATGTCACACGGTTCTGTAGGTCGTGCGACGTATGTCAGAAAACCGTCTGTAAGGGAAGGGTCACAAGGGTGCCCTTGGGACAGATGCCATTAATAGATACACCGTTTAAAAGAGTGGCAGTAGATATTGTAGGACCAATACACCCAGTTACCGAAAGAAAGAATCGGTATATTCTTACTCTGGTTGACTACGCAACCAGATACCCCGAAGCCGTAGCGTTACCAACTATTGAAACGGAAAGGGTAGCTGAAGCATTAGTTGATATCTTCAGTAGGGTAGGGGTGCCAGAGGAAATCCTCACTGATTGTGGTGCCCAATTCACCTCTGACCTCATGGGTGAAATAAGTAGGCTGTTATCCATCAAACAGCTAAACACTACCCCATACCATCCGATGTGCAATGGACTGGTAGAGAAGTTTAATGGTACCCTGAAAAGCATGCTGAGAAAGATGTGCGCGGAACGTCCGCAAGACTGGGACCGTTATTTAAACGCTGTTCTGTTCGCGTACCGTGAAGTACCGCAGGAAAGTTTAGGGTTCTCACCCTTTGAACTGTTGTATGGTAGAACGGTTCGAGGCCCGATGCGGATACTACGCGAACTATGGACTGGTGATGTCGCGAACGAGGAAATAAAAACGACTTACCAGTACGTGTTAGATCTAAGAAATAAACTTGAGAGTACATGCCAGATGGCACGTGACGAATTGATTAAATCGGGGCGCAGATATGCCAAGTATTACAACCGCAGAGCGCGTAATAGGAAATTTCTTGTGGGAGATCAGGTTCTATTGCTTCTTCCAACGAGTTCGAATAAGTTATTAGTCCAGTGGAAAGGTCCATATGAAGTTAAAGAAGTAAAAGGTGACATGGACTATAAAATTGACATGGACGGTAATGTAAAGACATTCCATGCAAACATGCTCAAATTATACATCAAGAGACAGAGCGACAATGTCAATAAGGGGAGTTGAAAATATAGGCGCAGACTACTTGAGTAGGGCATGATGGGAAATTTGTATGAATTTGCCCAAGTAATAAAATCCAGTTTGTAGTATAACCAGTGTAAATGTTGTAAGTTATCATCAGTAGTTATTTTTCTTCTATTCTGTGTTAGTTTTAAAAATGTGTACATTTTTATTCTTAGGGGGGAGGTATTGTCACAGAATTAGGCGAAAATTTGAACTGATTTTTGTTGTTCTTGATTTGCAAACGAAACTCACCATTTTCTTGATTTCGTCGTACACGCATTACCTGGGGTGATTAAGTGGCGTGTAACGATTTGCATGTGCCAATTTGTAATTTACATGAAATCCGAAATACTCGTTGTACGTGGTGCACGTCAAGCTCGATGTGATTTATGTTCAACTATTGAGAGTATATAAGGCTAAGGATTTCTCATTATTATTGACGGGAACTAAAATATCTAATCAAAGGATAGATAACCTCGTCTTGCAAATCTCCAGCCAAAGGGTTGATTCCGGAGATCTAATAACATCGTTGATTCCGTAGATCTGATAAAATCTGACAATCATTGATTCCGTCTGATTCAGTCTGATTCCGTCTGATTCCGTCGTTGATACCGTAGAAGTTCATCACTGATAGCGCATCTAATAACATCGTTGATACCGTCTCTGATACCGTAGCTGCTAACATAGTTGTTACAATGTTTCTGATACCGTAGCTGCTAATAACATCGTTGATACCGTAGCTGCTAATAACATCGTTGATACCGTAGCTGTTAACACATCTGATACCATCTTTTGATAAACGTCTTTGATATCGTTTGATTTGTTGTGGGACATCTATTGTTTGTTCTGGAACATCTCTGTATAAATATCTGAATGTGCTTGTGCCGTTAATTTGTGCAAACGGAATTGAAGTATCTGTCTGTGTGTCGAACTGTCTGTTCGTCAACATCTGTGTAACGTGTAAATATCCGGAAAGCTAGAAGTCCGAGTGTCGGAGCTGTCTTAGAGTTGTAAAACGTCCGGGTAGACATCTAGGGGAGTGAGGAACCGTTGGTTCGGGTAGATGTTGTATGCTGTCTGAACGTATAACTGTGGTGGATCCGTGTAGGGAAACGTCCGATAATAGTATTGGTCAACCCTCGGTTCTCGGGGAAACTGGGAGACGATTCAACTGTTGCTGAATCGTGCAGTTATACAGGGGAGACACATAGGTGTATTGAAATTATAATATAATTTAATACATTGTTGTATTTGCATGCTTATGTCAGATCGCAATAATATTTCAAGTGATCACATAGATATCAATAAAAGCTAGCAACTTGATTCAATACAAGTATATGATCGTGCTAGTTATCGCAATCCATCGTGCGATAGATAGTTTGTCGTTTGTGTTTATTTTTTTCGTAAATCATTCTTGCATTTATTTAACTTTCGTAAAGGATTCTTGGATCTGTGTATAATCCAAGAGATCCCTTTACATCTGAGATTCCTTTTGTATTGTTATTTAATTTGTTCATGTATTGTGAATGGTTGTGAGTGTAATTGTGGGTTGAGTGCATGAATTATTGTGTTGTTACATCTGTATTTTTTTCATTTATAATTTATTACATAAATTTATATTTTCTTTCACAAATTGTGTTTGTATTGTTCATTTAATCCACCCTCCTCTCGGTAACAATTCTGTTACAAAGAGTTGTACTTTCTGTTAGGCTTAAAAAAAGTTTAGCCACTTGGCAACATGTGAATTTATGCTAATTCCTAAATAGATCAAATTTTGTATTTTTTATGATTTTTCGAAAATGTAATACACATGACTGAAAATATGTATGTTGTGACTAGATAACTCATACCCCTGTCTAGTTCCAGCAGAGTTATCTCTCTTAAATGCAATGGAGTACCTGGTTTTGTCATCGTCAAATTGACAATCTAACATTGTTCTCTATAACAGTGTGTGAGATGCACACTAAATTAGGATAGAAAATATATTTATCTCTCCAGATATTAGCATTGAGGTCTATGGAAAAACAATTGGTACCGTGATACCTAAAAGATAATACCAGCTTCACAGTGTATCCATAGTTACGAGTATACATAGCCACCATTTCTATACTGTCATAGTGTCATTTGGTTAAACAATGGATATTGAGATGTTTTGGTCTAATATTGACAGACTTTTACATAGAAAATGTAGAAAATAACACACATTAGCTTTGGAATGGGGCTTTTGTAACTATATGTATAACATATATAGACTGATGGCTTTGTGACTGTGTAGTCAGCTCCAAATATATTAGCATACAGGCCAAAAAAAAGTTATGTAAAGTTAATATAGTTAATTTTAGCCAAATATTGACTATTTTATGCGCAAAAGATGAAAAATCATGGATAAAATACAACTTTTTTGTTCTTGTAAAGCATGTTATAGACCAGGATAGAGGACACTCCTGGTCCATGTGTAGATAGTTCACTTGTATCATAAAGAATATTCTGGTATAAGTATTTTAGGTAGTTTGCTAAAGATATGGTATTCCTTCCTATTTTGATTTTAATTGTCCTACTCTACTTGTCTTTATTTGTAAACTTTTGTGTCTTGAAATTAAAAATGCGATTCTCTAGTTAGTTACATAATCATTCTTGAGGTCTCGACTATATATATATAATCCTGGATTTTAGGTTCTCACTTTATCAGTAATACATTTTTGGATAATTTAATTGCATTGAAGTTAATACATGTGTTCTTGAATTCATGTGTATTACATGAATAATATATTGGAGGAAAGTACACACCTTATGCATATCATTCAGTTATCTCCCTTACACCAGACATAACATTTCAATAAATAGAAACCCACAATGTTAGTGATGGTGTATGAAAATAAGAAAAGATTTGTGAATTATCATATTAGCCCTCAGTCTTGATGCAAATTTAACTAGAAGTACTTTAATAATTTCTCCCAGTAAAGTTTACAAGTTTGAAAACTGATTCAACATGCTTTGTTTGGTTTAGGTATTTTTTCTGCCTAACTGAAGCCCATTATTATTAATTTCTTATTTAGAAGAAATATGAATTACATGCATCTATATTATCTACATTATTCACCCTTTAATATTAGCTGGGAATGAACACCATGTCACCTGATATTTGGTGCCTGTAAGGGATGTTATAGCACAGTTGCCTTTTTTATTGTCCATGTACCTATGGTCCACTGCCTCCAAATATTGTCCAAGGTAATATCATCACGCTCTTGCTTCACATTTTTCTCATTGCTGCTTGTGTCTCCTTTAATTTCATTATCATTAGCTATATCTCCCATTTAGATACACACTTTCCTTTTTTTTAGTAATTTTGTGACTAATTGAGGTTGGTGGTTACTAAACATCAATGATATTGCTGATCTTTACTGTTCTCATCTTTGCTCTGATGCCACATTGGACTTCATTTTTTGGGTGGTAGTGACACACTCTTTGGATATTTTGTCAACATTCCTCCAGACTTCACCTGCCAAATAATGTGGGATATTGCTGGTTGTATGTAGATCATCGTGATTTCTGAAAGCTATTTTCAACTTAAAGAGGATATGGCTATATTGATTTTAATGATAGATCTTAAAATCTCAGGGGTCTCCCAACAACTAAAGCTCAGTATCCCCATTTCCCATTAAGGGAAATATCAATTATTATTCCCATGCTTTTTATATATTAAAAAATATAGACATATTATTATCCTTCCTCTGTCTGTCTGTCTGTCTGTCTGTCAATCCATCTGTTACTGCACCTTCATCCTAATGGCTGATTGGAAATCCACACAATTTATTAATTATCTTGCCCATGTGTGGATGACTTTGAGCAAGAGGCGTGTCATTCCTACCTCCCTCTAAGGGAGGGAGACAGGTAAAAATACAGCAATTGCATATAATGACATTTTTTAATGACATTTGACCAAAGTGAATATATCTGATCATAGGAAAAGACATGTCATGTATGTGACATATACTGCATTTTAATGTCTGGGTCACTGCTGGTGAGGGTGAGTATGGGGTGGGTAATGGAATATGCTATAAAAAAAAAAAAACAACAAGGCAATTGTGAATCCATATGCTATAAAAAGCATAGGGATTCACAATTGCCTTAGTTTTTATGCTTCTAGTGAACCTGCATTAAAAGACTAACAAATGATGAAGAAGGGTAGCAATTAATTTTGTTTCATGAAGATTTATCCTCTACCATTGTGTAACAACTTTACCAGCTACATGTATGCAGGCAAGAAATATATTTAAATATTCAATTGTTATTACAGATCAAAGGTTTCACTGGGATGCCCAAATGACGAACGTTTTAAAAGATTCATTCATTGACTGGATTAATATTGCTTATGGCTGCAGCCTTCCAGGTACTGCTCTTACATAGTATACATTTTGTTCAGTACAACCTTGCATACATTTTTTGTACTTTTTTTTTCCTCTTGGTACTGAATACTCCGTAATGCGGAATTACAGCAGTGCCCCCAACAGCTATGTCTGTGAACAGGTTGCTTTTAGTGCAAATTCAGAAATAGTCATGTATTGAGGTGTATAGTTGTCTATGTACAGTCATCTGGACCTTGTTTTTTTTTTTTTCTACTTCAGTTTTGTTCAGGAAAAGAGATGCAAATGATGTAAGAAGGATCTTGTATTTGCTGGATTAGATCATTTGGACCAATTTAACTCTTTTTCAATTATGCTGATTTGATGTTTAAAGTGTTGAGGCATAGTTATTGAAGCTCCTTGTTTGCCCTTCTCCCAGTAATGCAAACTAGGGTAAAATGTGCCTTTGTGGGATAAAATCAACACAAAGGTATCTACCATGGACATGGTCTGTTATTATCTCATGTTTTATACAGATAGGGGTATTTTAGATTTAAATTTTTTAAGCAATATGTATACTGCTGCCACAAGGCTGTTAGGCTTTTGCACAATAACTTTAATAGTTGTTGAAACATGCAAAGGCCAAGGTGAAAGAAGGAAAACTGTTTCTGCACAATAACTCACAGCTAAAGTTACTAAACTTTGTGGGTTGTATCTAGTCATATAGTATATGCATATGTAAAGTGGTCATCAGGTTTTTTGTTATTATTTTGCTGCAGCTCATTTGTTTCATTTTCAAAGGATGCATTGATCGATGCAATGTTTGAAAAATTGCTAATGCCTGAATATAAAATGTTGTGCTGTGAATCTACATGTTCATGTACATAATATCTGCTCATATAACTGTTTTATAATGATACTATGTAGTTCATTTTTTCATCCTTGCATTTATTGGTAATAAGGCAAATTTGATTGTGTGAAATCTACATGTTTTGTGAATGAGCAATGGAGTATCGATATATTTGCTTACACTGAACAGAAACATGCTTTTTCATAAAGTTGTTTCAAAGAAATTATCAGAATTATATAAGTTAAAGAATATTGGTATCAAGAGTTTTGTTGCTAATCGACTGGTCTTCACAGGTTTAAAATAAAGTTGTTCGTAAATGATAATGGAATATAAATAATATTCTTCTTCCTATGTAATTTATTAACGCAACATTTAGAATTTAGTATTCATGCATGCAGACTGCAAAGAAAACTGATTAAATATGAATCCAAATAAATCAGAGAGATAGAGAAATATCAAGGTATATACGCTGTTTGGAGTACAAGCTCAGTAAAAGCACTGCAAAACAGGCCCAACACCTGCAAGATTGTTGTCTAGTTCATTGCATTGGGATGCAGTATTAGTCTCTGGTCTCTCTTTCATCTTTCAGGTAAAACAGCAGTGGAACAATGGATACTTGAAAGCAAAATCAAAGCACCTTACAACAAAGTCCGAATAAAACTAATGAACATGAAGAGGCTTCAGCAAGAAAAAAACCAAGCAACAACTATAGAAAATTGGTGTACTTTAAGTACCCCTTCTTGAAACACTCATGTTGGTCCATCCAAGCTTCCATCCATCCATCTGGCACACACATATTAATTCAGCTAGTTGGTTTTGAATGAATTGCCATGAAATTTGGTAAATATTATAGGCATCACTTAATGATGATCATATAGATAAATTATTTTGTGATGCAATTTTTATTAGAGTTCTCATTCTTACTTTCAACTGAATTCCATGTATGACAAAGTCTTGTAATCACAATTATCTTACATTTTTCAGTTGATTGCTATGAAACTTGGTAAATGTTGTAGTCATCAACTCAGCATGTGCACATAAACAAAAATATTGGCTCTTCAGTTAGTGCCATTTTTATTACTTTATCTCAATACAGTGTATGTATTAATCTTGTAAATACAAATAGTCTAGTTTCTGATGGATCACTGTGAAACTTGATACATATTATTGTCATCATCTGAAGATGCACATGTCAACAAATTACTTTATTCCAGCAATAGTTGCCTGGATTACTATCTTTTCTTGCAGCTTGATGTATTGCATGATTAAATCTTGTGAATACAACTATTGTCAAAGTTTTCAGTTCATTTCCATGAATGATAATTTGAAGATGCACATTTCACCAAATTACTACTCTCCTGCAATATTTGTTGTTAAATTATCGCACATTTTCTTCTTACAATGACTGATTTTTGTGCATGTTATTTGTCCTGCAGTTTTTGATACATTTCTGTTAATTTTGGGTACATATAAATCCAATTATGGTGCAGATATGAAAACTTTTATGTCTATACTTTTGTAAATGACTTTGAAAACCAGACATAATTGACCTTGGGTTCCAGTGTACCTTGTACTTGCCCTTAGCACAGATCGCTATATAAAATATGGATCTCCACTGTTTCTCCATATACTTATGGGATGGTATGTCATCAGTCCATTCATTGGCACAATCTTGTTATAGCTCTGCCTCCTAAACTACTTCAGGATTGCCTTGAAACTTTATCCTTTACACCTTCATCCCACATACAAGTTGGTCCTAAATTAAAATGGTGTCACTTGCACATCCAATAAGGCCACCATAGTGGCTATCTTGAAATCTTGTCGCTGATCCTGAACGGATGGTCATCTTGGCATGTTTGTTTTTTATACTAAATGACTTCTTGAAATATCTAGTTGGGCCTGAATGAAAATGCTGCTGAGATATCTTATATGGCTGCTTCAGTTACCATCTTGAAAATCTTGTTATCACTACTTCTCCTGAATGAAGGGTCATATTGGCATTGGGTTTTCACTGAACAACTTCTTTACCATGTCAAGTTAACTGATCTGACTTCCAATATGGCCACCATAATGGTCATCTTGAGTATCTTGTTGCTACTTCCAGATGTCTAGTCATATCAATATTGTTATTTCACCAAGGGGGTGCTCACCAGTTAGTATGTACTTTTCAGATAGTGACGTAGGTGAGGTGAAGTTGTTTGTATTTGTAACATGCACAATGGAGATAATGTTGGCATATCTCAATGCTACTTTGATGTAATGTGGCTGATATTTCTTTGGATACTGCACTTGTGGAAATTGTACATGATCTAAGCACATGGTATAACAAAATGTATGCTCCCATGTGCTTGAAAAATTAACCAGAATTAATCAAAAGTACACTAACTTTAGAAGTTATTAAAATAGGGAAAACGAATTTTGCTGAAGTAGGCAATAGCAGCTTCTGAAAGTGCAATGAACAAATTACAAAACATCTGAAAAGTAAAAAAAAGTTATCGGATCATTTTTCTACAATTTACCTCTGAAGTCCAGGAAGTGAAAATGACCATGCAGAGCTAGCAGTTTTTTTATTCAAGCACATCTTAAGTTAGCCCAAGCTGTATACTCTAGAACCTAAAAGTACACCCATCAATCATACATCAAAATAAAGGGAATTGAAAGTTCTTCTCCCAACACCTAAGATATACAAAGTCTTTATTATATTGCCAGTATAACCAGTGATGAAATCCCAGAAATTATTTTTCTTTAAAATTCTAACCCTATGCAAAGTACAAAACTGTAGAATTAGTTTGAAAGGTTCTTAACTTGAATTCCTGGAAATTCTTTTTGGCCAGTAGAATGTCAGTCCCTGACAAACGCGTTTTTCATATGGAAAACATAACACTGAACTCGTGACCATTTTCTTTATGTAGGTAGATACAGAGTGCATGATTTTGCTATTTTTTCACACTGGAATAAAATGTGTCAAGTGGACTTGCAATTCAGTATTGGCAGAAATCAGAATTTACATGTGCAGGAGACTCCATTATACACATTTTGTAAAATTGGATCATTAAAACATACAAGTACATATATACAGTAGTCCCACTGTTTTAAGGCCACCCCTATTGCAGCAGGAAAGTGGCTTTATAATGAGGGTGGCCTTTCTAGAGGGGGATGACAAATGTGAATAGCATTTTCATTAATCCCCTTTTTCGTACCCGCGACCTTGTTGGCAAGTCTAAAAAAAAATATGTTTTGTCACAATTAAAAATATCCTTGCTGTCATATCTCTTGCATATATCATTCAATCTTGTTCCAATCTTCGACAAATTCATTCTTAACATTAACTGATTCTCCACTAAGGACAGAACACTTAATATTGTGTCAGACTTGAAATTTATGCAGCCATCCGTTACTTGCGGTAAAGTCATCATATCCCATTACAACTGACAAAATTATTGCTTTTTCTTGGATCATTCGACCGGTGCAAAACCATTCAAAACCATGTCAATCAAATCAGGATACAAACATCTGGCTCTAACAATATTCCTTTCTCCGTCCATTCCACCTTTCCATTTCTGAGAGGGGAAAAACCTTGGTTGTGGGTGTTGAAGGTTCATTATGAAAACTTTTGCTGTCCAGCTTCACTAGGAAATATTATTCCGACCAACTAATATCTACTATATTTGCAATATATTGATCCTATGTACATATGCAAATGAATTTTTAGCAGAGTTTGTATTTAGTGTATTCCAATAAAGTTGACTCTTGGTTTTTGGCACTTGGACAAAGATTTAGACTCGGTGTTGGGTGGGGTTGAATGACAGTATTATATGTAGTTGATTAATTGATCTTGTTTATGATTATGTACATGTATATTTGCTCCATGATTTTTAGAAGGCCTCTGATTTTTAGCCTCACTGGTCATAAAACATGATCTTGTGGGTTGGCCAGTTGTCCATCATCCGTCTATGAGCAAAAATTTATTTTTGTTACTCGTTCTAAACTACTTGGATGATTTACATAAAACTTGACACAGAGACCATCTTGAAAATCTATTTATTGCTGCTTCTCTTAAATGGATAGTCATATCAACATGTGGTTTTCACTAAAAGACTTCTTACAATATCTTGCTGGTTCTAAATGAAAATGGTGCCAATCTTATATCCAATATGGCTGATATGACATCCATCTTGGTACTCCTACTGAAAGGATGGTCTTGTTGACATGGGTTTTCACCAAAAGACTTCAGATGATGTCTAGTTGGTCCAAAATGAAAATGGTAATAATTTTAAGCCCAGTATGGCTGTCACAGTAACTACTTTGAAAATCTTGTTATTGCTCAAGAATATCAGCAATGGTTTCAACACTTATTGGTTAAAATGAAAAAATGCTCTTATGTTGATGTCCTGAAAATTATTTTTGGCCAGTATAGCATCAGTTCATCCAAGAGGCTCTTGTTTACTTTTTGAATTGTCATTTATTTGTAGAACCTCCAGAATTTTGAAGCATGTTTCAGTGGTAATGACCCTCTTATGCTTAATATTAACTGTGACAAAAGTGCACACCTATATACATTGGGCTATGAGAGTCACTATATCATTTAAACCCTTGTGTACCTCACAAAAAACTACTGAAACCTTGTTTTTTAATTGTATCACTCCTTCCTCTAATTACAAAATGTGAATCAAAAGTTCTCCTACATTAACTTTGTATCCTAATTATTTTGTTAGTCATGTGAGTGATCTCAGACCCACATGAGCCTCTTACCTCTAGCATGGTTTATGCTAGGATCACCAAATTTGGTAAATGTTTTGTGGCTTATATACTGTATTTTCCTATGTAAAATAAGTCCTATTCACTAATGACAAATACACATTTGCATTCTCAGACACACCATTTTGTTTTAATTTGCGTGTTTTAACTCTGTGTGCAGCTTATGGCTATTTATTTTGCAAAAACTATGGGATCCCTTACCCAGTACACATAAATTATATGTCTGTGAATTTACTCAGTACACAAAATTCAGTATCCATGACTTTACACAGTACACAAAATTAAGTATCCATGAAAATTAAATCTTTCACTAAACCACAAAGTTAAATGAATTCACAATATCTGATTGCTTCCTTAAGAGTGATCTTTTGGTGTGGTTGTGCATTGTCAGTCATCAGTTGTCTTTTGTGCACCTTGAACAGATATTTATATAGTACATCCTCACCTTTTACATTTTTAGCTCATCTGGCAATAAAGTTCACGTTTGGTTGTGGATGAAATATACTGAATAAACAAATCTTACTTTTAATGTGTGTTCTTTTTTTATTGCATTGTTGAAACATAGTATGTAATAACATTTACATAAAAATCTTATGAGTATAGGGTTTGTATTATTTTTTTTTTAATCCAGGAAAACTTTATACAAAATAATGTGTTTTTGTGTATCTACCTTTCATTCTGAACATCTACATACAATGTCAGTTATGTAAGTCACTCTATTAAGCAGTACAGTTCACTTTATATCTGCCTCTTTTGTAACTTTCTTAATTTCTTCCCCTTTCTTTCCTCCTTATTTTTGCAATTTCATACACAATGCCATACACATTTTAATTAAGTTTCTGCTTGTAACTTCTTTTTTATTTCTTCTCATCTTTTATCAACTTCCTCATTGTTCATCTTTGTGCTCTATATATCATGCCTAAATGCTGATAATTTAGCTAAGAGAATTTTCACTATGACTTCAACAATTTAAAATTATTGTCATAACTCAATTTCATCTGCTATATATTCACATATATTTATAATGTTTGTATGTCAAAAGGAGAAAAACGAACCATTGGTTTTCATTCTAATCCTTTACTATCTGTATTACAGAACTTATAATCTTGAACTACACAGTTATAAAATTAAATGTTTAAACTAAAAGCCTTTTTTACATTACTGAAATGGCTTAAAACATATGAAAAGATTGATTTTCATCTGACATACCTTGTGCATAATGTCTAAATGGAGCTACTCCAGAGTACCTACAGGAGTTATTGAACTATTACTCGGCACTTAATACCATTTAAGATCAACATCACATATGAAACCTTCTTCCATCAGAGTCAAGAATTTAACAATTTTAAAATGTTTCCAATACTCCGGTATATTTCTGTGGAAAAAGATTTCACAGGCCGTAAAAGTGCCAAAATATTAGTATTTAAAAGAGATGATATTTAAGTCATTTTTTTTTTACTCAAGACATGTTGAACTAAATAGTAATTTCTATTAACTTTTTGTATGATGTATATTGCTTCACTTTTTTAGAGGACCTCGAGGTAAAATTATTTTCATCTAAATCAGTTCCCTCTGTAAATAAAGAATTATTAATAGTATTGTGTAAACAATTTGATCCAGGTCTGATGGTTATAAAGAATTGGTAATAGTATTATTGGGTAGACAATTGGATCTGGGTCTGATGATTATAAAGAATTATTAATAGTATTGGGTAAACAATTGGATCCAGGTCTGATGATCTACTTATTGTCAAAATTGTTTGATTTAATTTAATTAGATCACAAATTAGAGGTGATGAATTCAAGATAACCATTTACAAGCCTTTAATTTAAGATCAGGACCCACTTATGTACTTTGACTGGAGGAAAATGACACCAAATGGAATGTAAATCTTAGCATAAAATAATAAGTTATCCCAATTAAGCAGCGTATCCTTATACCATCATATGCCACGTTTTTTAATTTCATTTTAATTCTTCGGTTTATCTGGAAATTCATTAGACAAGTAAATCTTTGAATAATAATTAGACATAGCATTTTCATATTGAGGTTGATTGCATATGGGTACATACAATCTCTATATTAATATGCAATGAGTTCATAAAGTTAGGTTATTCAAAGTTTTCCATGATTATCACAAGATATAAGGTTAAAGATATATTAGGTGTAAAACTGGCTTGTTCCTGATGATTGTGACTGGAGTAAGATGTGTAATTAGCAATCAAATTACATACAAACATGGAGTCGTTGCATGGCATGATGGGAAAAAATCAATTTAAAACATAAGTTGACTATGATAGTTTTAAGTGTTTTTGGTGATTAAATTACAATTTTATGACTATTTCATGGGTTACCCATTAGCACCAGAGAAAATGATTTCCAATGAAAATGATATATCTCCCATGAAAAAGAAGTTGATAAATTATTTCAAAGGTACAAACTGAACTGTACCAACACTGTTATGTTATATGCATTGAAAAACAAGAAGATATTTGTTATTGATGATAGAAAGCTTTACATATGGTTATGTAAACAAAAAGGGAAAAGATACACAGCGTTGTCTTGTTTGAATAACAACCATAATATAAACCCAACATTGAACTGAACACAAATTTGAGACATTAGGAAACAAATGGTTTTGAGAAAGATTTTATAAATGAGAAATAACATTGTATTTAGTCAACTGATGGAAAATCTCAGAAAAAAAATAACATTTAAAATATATAAAGGTTAAAATATAATTTTAAATGCCGGAAGTATTTACCATTAACACAAGGGGACATTTATTATAAATGACTGTTTTCAGTTTCAGAACATGAAAATCAAATTATCCAAACCATTTTACGATGCATTTAAAGTGTAACTGTATCTAAATGGTTAATGTAACAGTTTCAATAAAACAGGTTTGAAAAAATAAATATACTGATTCATTGTGAAAAAATAAATATACTGATTCTTTGTGGATCTTTGTTGAGACAGAAAACTTTTAAAGTAACATGAAGGATAATCTACAGGTTTATAACACTATACAGAGTCTTTAGAAAACATAGCATATTTGGTTACCACAAATGAATAAGGAACTTTGTAAAGGGGAGTAAGATATTTGTCAGTAAATATACATAATTAATTAATGTATATATTTATTGTATGCTAGGCAATGAATTACTGAATTTTACAAGTGAATTATCTGTGATAGAGTGAGGGAAAAAAACTATTCACCAGCCATCATTAGATATTATATATAAGAAATCCAATGTTTCATGATGTTTGCGTAATGTAAAGGTAAAGATGGCCATCTGGAAAACTTAATGACTGCGGTTAAAATCCAACCAATGATAAACATGTTTCTTTTTTCTTTGTTTTGTATTTATCAGCTTATTTACCTTGCATGGGGAAGGAGCATTTTAAACTGCTGACATTGAGGGGATGCGTTAAGAAATATGCTACTTTAGTGTGTTATAAAAGTTGTTAGACAATATGCTTGATCATAACAAAAATATAATAGTTGCTCATGAAAAGACTAGAGTTTTTCACCCACTCTATGAAATATATCCATTATTCACTTGTTTCAAGCAAATACCCTCTATATATTTGTGAATGTACCCAAATAGGTGGATATGTATATAGTAAGGCCCCCAATGACATTGTTAGTACATGTATGTATAATATATACATTGTACATTAAAGTTTGGCAATGAGCATGGACAAAAAGGACTTGACTATCAGGGGACAGCTAATCTATCAGGGGACATTTATATATATATATATATATATATATATATATATATATATATATATATATATATATATATTTTGAAGTGAATTATCAGTGAGGCTTAATTTTGTTCTTCAACTTGATAACTAAATATATACATTGTACATTAAAGTTTGGCAATGAGCATGGACAAAAAGGACTTGACTATCAGGGGACAACTAAACTATCAGGGGACATTTATATATATATATATATATATATATATATATATATATATATATATATATATATATATATATATATATATATATATATATATTTTGAAGTGAATTATCAGTGAGGTTTAATTTTGTTCTTCAACTTGATAACTAAAAAGGCAGCCACCAAATAAACATTAAATAATTATGTTTAAACCATCTGAAAAGCAAATGTCCCCGAATGATTGGTTTTATGCAAGTATGTCCCCCGATAGCAGCATTAATATCGGAAAACTAAATCACATAGCATGTCCAAAATTAGTCAGAGTTTCCTCTTACCCTTGCCACCCCATTTTTTAAATTTATGTTGGGGTACACCCAAAATCAACTTCTACAACAATTTAGGCCATATAATTCTCAACATATTTATTTTGAGAACGATCGGAAAGATGTCTCAGCAACTTGGAGTTCATGCAGGTATGACAGACAGTATGTGATATCGTTTTAATTTTGTTTGTATGCTGTTATACCCTATCATCCTATAATACAGGTTGCGGTAAATTAAACGTACAATATTTTAAAATAGACGCCCAGCAATACCGTAAAATGGTATAACCTTGTGTCGCTATAGTCAGGGGAGTAGTCGTTTTTTAACAAGTTGACATTTCACAGCGCCATCTGTTGTCATAATGAGCATTATTTTATGCAAACTTCCTTTATGCTAACTTGCGACATGCGTGATGCTACATTATGATCATCATTTTACATGATGCAGTTTGTCATAATGCATGGACGAAGAGAACATTTTGGAGTTACGGTGTTGCAAGGCAAAATCTGTAAAATGAAGAACAAAATCAACAGCTGGAACGAAGTAATTTGCGATATAGCAAATTTATAAATAGAATATTAACACTTGTAATAACTGACCCAGATTTTGCCATACGACAAACTACATAATGAAAAAAAAGCAACAAAAAAACAGCAAGATACCATGACGCAGAAGGAAAGTAGATCTAAACACTTGCAACTAGCTCTTTACCGTTTGCATCAATGAAAAATACAATATACATGGATGGAATTAGGAATGTAGCACTTGCAAGCAGCCATTTACAATAATGCAGAAGGAAAGTTGCACATGCAAGTTGCCACGTACAGTTTGCATCAATAAAGATAACAATATACATGGATAGAATTATGAAAGTAGCACTTGCAAACAGCAATTTACAATAATGCATCAAGGAAGATTACAAAATACATGCATAGAATTATGGCGGTAATCCCCCTCCATACATTCAAACATAATACTATACTACTTTAGTTTTATGTGGGAAAAGATAGGGATTTAAGAAACAGATGTATATCCACAAAAACATTTGTGAAAAATGATTAGTATATCTCTTGTACAGAGATTTGAGTGGCCTCGTTTGTTTTTCTTTGTTTTTTTTTTTTTTTGCTGCCACATAAATTAGTTGCCTTTATACCTACCGGGTCTGACATTGAACGGTACATATCACTGGCCCTAGTTGTTCCACGACACTTCGGTGAAGACCAGGAAACTAAAATTAAGCTGGTCGGCCTCCTCCTCCTGGATGCATTCATTTCTACACGGATCTTTATCCAATTGGCATTTAAGCGTTGGAAGCCCCATTTTCCTTTATGGCGTACATATTATTTTCTCTCCTCTACCCACGCCCTTTTGTTCTTCTCCAACTCTTCATTGATTACCTCTCTCATATGGGTCTTTACTGCTTTAAAGAAGGACATCTCCATCTTCACGTGACGTATTTGGGGTTACATGTCTAATACTTTCACCCTATCCATTATTTTTCTATCCTATCTAATACTACAGCAGCAGGGTGCATGCGGTGGAAATCCTGATGCCATTAAGCTCTCTGGCCGTGAATTTCACCATAACCAGTCGTCGAGTGAAGTTCGGCCGTATTATCACAATACAATGAGTTTTTTTTTCTTTCTGGAAGCTGTCCACTTTACGGGAGAAATCTTCAACTGTGGATCTGATTTTGTGATAGAGAGTTATAAAACCTTATGATGAAGATGATGGTGACATTGATTCGGATGGCGATTGTACTGATTTACTTGCAGGGAGGGACCAAAACTTCGGAAGTACAGGATTTGCAGTGAATGTGGAGGATCTCAAGAGATTCTTCGGTAAAGTAGGAGAGGCGAACAATGCGTGGTGACTCGTTGACCATTTGATATGAGCTGTGGAAACGGGAGTAGTAATAGGGGACACTATAGCGTCAAGGGAAAATCCAGTCAAAAACAGCTTGGGACACTATGGCGTCAAGATTTATAGCGTCAAGGGAAAATCCAGTCAAAAACAGCTTGGGACACTATAGCGTCAAAACAGCTTGGGGCACTATAGCGTCAAGGGAAATTTAACATAGTGGGTCTGTATAGCGTCAAGGGAAATTTAACATAGTGGGACTATATAGCGTCAAGGGAAATATAACAAAGGAAATATAACAAGGGAAAAAAGGGTGGCAAAGAAAGCTACTATCTTTTCGAGACCTATGAGTGGCCCTGAAAAGGACCGTTATGTGTAATGTTAACGTTGTCTTGTTAACACAGAGGACATCTCACAGATCTTCTTCTCTTCCTTAAACTTCTCCTTACTGTGGGTCCATAGAAGAGAACTCTCTTCAAGCAACCTTGTCTTTCCACATAGACTCTTCTCTTCCAATAGGCTGTCTCCGTCCTATGAATGACACTCCATGATGATCTGACATACATGGGTATGTCAGTCCTAAACAGCATACTTGACACAAGGGTTGACGATTCAACATTAGTCCACATCTTCTGATGAGAACAGGTGAAGCGAATGCCGTGTACTGCGGTTATTTATAGGGGAAGAGCGGATTGAAACGGATTGAGTGTATCCACCAATCCAAACGTGCGTTACAAAAGTCAGTCACAGCCATCCAATTGGAAGAGAGCAGTCTGTGACGTCACCTTTTCTATATAGAGGTACTAGCGCCTGTGCGCAGTCAATCGATTCAAGAGAGTTGTCAATCATGGCGGACAGTAAGAAGACAATGAATTGGAGTGAGACAGGAGTAGAGACAGCAAGTCATGGACCAACAGTGACTACTAAAGTCATGACAAATCTACATCCAGAAGAAGTTGATTTTAACTGGGATATTGTGGATTTTTTAACATCGCAAGAATTTATTCCGGAACCTTCGTTGCCTTCTGTATCTTCTTATGGACACGTCGATGATTTTAAGCAGAGACAAAAAGAAGCATTGGAGCGATTTTTACAACAACAGAAAGTAGAAGAACAAGCTTTTCTTATGCAACAGCAGGAAGAAGAAGAAGAAGCAAGAAGAAAACACCAGGAAGAAACGGTAGCAGCAGCAGCAACGGAGAAGAATGAAGACCAAGGACAGAAAGAAAATAGTGAAAATCAAACGGTCACGACGGTACTTTTAGATATTTTAGCTGAGTTAAGGAGTCTGAAACAAATGTATCAGACTTCTTTATCACGACCGAAGAGAAAAAGACCTTCTCGAGCGAAACAACCCGATCTCTCTGTGACTACGTCTACCTTACCACCGTTAGTGATTTCTACCAAATCATTGACAGGAACCACCAGTCCCGAAGTAGGCCTTGGCCGTGGCAAAGGCTTAAGACAGCTCAAGAGGATTTCGTCCCGTTTCTGAGTTTGTTTTGTTTTAAACACACAAAACACCAACGGTCCTTTTCAGGACCACTCCAATTATTTCGAAAAGAAATACTATGTCAATTGCCTATTTCAATGAAAACTCAAAAGTCCTTTTTATTATATTTTTTTAAAAACCCATGATGTACGTGTGAGTGAAGGAATGTGTGAGTGTAGGTAATTATACTATCAAATCAAAACCAAGAGACACTTACGTTTTTTCTCTCTGGTGTATTCTAGTACAAACGTCACAATTCAATATCACAACATAACATAACACAAGACCACTTTAAAAAAGTTCATAGGTTTTCTTCTGTTTCACTCTTTCTGTTTTTTCATTTTCTTTACTGTCACAGCTTTTTCTTTTTCTTCCTCTTCACTTTCGTTTCGTCTTCTTTTCTTGTCTTTGTGAACGTGTCGGGGTTCTTCCTTGGGGGAGGGTACCTCTTCCTCCTCCTGTTCAGAATTTCTTTCCTCCTCCTCCTTCTCCTCCTCCTCCTCCTCCTCCTGCTCCTGTTGTTTCTTAGGGCAGTTTGGAGACCAATGTCCTTTCTCTTTACAATAATAACAGGTATCTTGACTTTTGTCTCTATTGGTACCTTTTTTATTTTTGTCACGATCTGAACATTCTGTAGCCCAATGTCCTTTCTTCTTACAGATATAGCAAGTATCTTGACTTTTATCTCGATAGGAGGGAGAGTAGGCCGTCGGCTGGTCTGACGAAAACTTTCGTATGACCCCACGTAAAGCTCTAATGAGAAGTTCCACTTCTGTAGGTTCTTTCATCGTTCTGGTCAATGTGAGAGTTAAATGAATACTGAAAGGTTAGACACTAACCCTTTATATATGCACGGATCGAACATGAATATATAGGGGTTATGGTCTTTAAAAGGTAGTCATTTGACTTTTTGCAGACAAGATGAAAAGACCACATCATGTTGTGGAGAAAGGAAAAGACAGTAAGAGACAGAAACGTAATGTATCGCCTAGCACAGTAGCTGAAGTCTTGGCTCAAATTCATGCCAGTGATTTTGAAGATGACATGAGTGAGCCCGAATCTACACCCAGACAATCGACTTCCAAGCAAAGTGCACCACCCTTAGTAAACCCTGAAAATTACTATCACATTCGAGAGACAGAAAAGCGTTCCTCTCGAAAATTTAAAACATCAGCTTACACGTATGCCGTAAAGTTTAAAGATTTCAAGGCCAATGTACCTTTGGAGAATACAGAAGGGTTCATTACCGAGGTGTGGGATTCTGTGTTAACTGCATTGAAACAGCAATGTCAAGCTAAAGAAGACGATCGCTTGAGACTTTCTATTCATCACGATAATTTAAAGTCTCCCGTTTGGATCGAGTTTACTAACCCATCACAATTAACACCTTCCAAAGTCATTGACAAAATTCAACATGTGCAACAATCCAATGACAAGTTTCACATCGCCGACGGAAAAGCCACACTGTTCATGACCCACGTGTCTCTTCCCCAGGGGACAGGACGCAAAAAAGTATTATTGGTCGACAGCCTTCGCAACATGAAGCGAAGCCTCGTCCAAATTAACAATCCTCAAGACCAGATGTGCTTAGCCCGTGCCATCGTCGTGGGACAAATGTATACCAACAAGAACGATACGGCAGAATGGAAAAGAGCCTGGAAAACTATTCAACAATCGGACCGAGCCAAACAAAGAAGTGAAGCAGAACTCCTGTTACAGCAAGCAGGGATATCCAAAGACACCCCTTGTGGCATTCCAGAAATGCAACAATTGCAAGACGTCTTGGCTCCACGTTACACCTTGAAAGTACACCCTCAAGAAGTGCGTGGTCCACTTTTGTTTCGAGGCCACGATTTCAAAGACGGAAAATACATTCACGTCTATCATCACGATGGTCATTTTGATACCATTACCAGTATCACTGGATTTCTGAAATACGGTTACTACTGTGAAAAATGTGACTATGGTTATAACAATCGAGAACAACACAAGCATTGTGGATCAAAATGTGAGGGATGTTTGGCCTCACAACCTTGTCTGGACCAAGGACAAGAAAGAGTGCATTGCCCTGTGTGTCAGCGTACTTTTGTCAGTCCTACCTGTTACCAACAACATTTGAAGATGCAAGGTTCACAGCAGAAAAGTGCTTGTCAACTCCTGACATTGTGCCCTACTTGTGGACAAGGCATACGTACCAATAGTGCCAAGTTACACGTTTGTCGAGGGAAGAAACGATGTCACATTTGTCACCAAATCGTGGATTTGGAACACGAATGCTTCATTCAAAAATATCAACCCCGATCAGATGATACCCAGAAGAAAGGGAATTTTATCTTTTTTGATTTCGAATGCATGCAAGAAACTGGTATTCACATTCCTAATTTCTGCGTAGCTCACCGTGCGTGCGAGCATTGTATCCAAGAGCCCATCTTTAGTCATTGCCCACACTGCAGCAAGATTCCTGGAGGACGTGAAAAAATCTTTCGAGGGTCAAACACGCTAGCCGATTTTGCCCAATGGATCCTTAACCCCATCGACGAAACGTGGAGTCCAGAAGACATCGAACGTTACGGCAATTGTCATCGCCATGCCACGGTCATGGCTCACAATTTCTCGGGATACGATGGGCAATTTCTGCTCAGATACTATGCGGAACAAAGTACCGAACGGCCTCAAGTGACTTTAAACGGAGTCAAAATTATTTCTATGCAAGTAGGACAAGTACAGTTTAAAGATTCAATGTGTTACTTGGCCATGCCTTTGAGTCGTATGCCTAAAACGTTTGGAATGACAGAATTGGCTAAAGGTTATTTTCCACACTTTTTTAATACCGAAGCCAATCAACATACCGTTCTACCCCATTTGCCTGAGGCTGACGACTACGACCCCGACAACATGCGCACCGAACAAC
This sequence comes from Unio pictorum, assembly GCA_030141615.1. Classification (NCBI taxonomy): domain Eukaryota; kingdom Metazoa; phylum Mollusca; class Bivalvia; order Unionida; family Unionidae; genus Unio; species Unio pictorum. Next base: position 4,633,425 of record JARLTB010000098.1, read on the forward strand.
GAGAAGCTTTCTATGCTTGGTACCAGACTCACGCCTCGGACCCCTTTGATTTTCAAGAAGAAATGTTAAAGTATTGTCGATCTGACGTGGACATTTTACGACGTTGCTGTGGAAAATTTCGAGAATTGTTCATGGAATACGGAGGGATCGATCCTTTGAAAGAAGCTTGTACCATCGCCAAAGCGTGTTCTTTAGTGTACCGAAAACGCTTTATGCCTGAAAATACTCTAGCGGTCATCAGTCCTCAAACGACAAATTTTGTCAAACGTCAATACTCGGTCAAAGCCCTACGTTGGCTCCATTACTTGTGCGACAAGGAAGACAAATGGATCCAACACGCTCGCAACGGAGGAGGCGAAAAGACCATCGGAACGTATTCGGTAGATGGTTGGGACTTAGAAAACCCTCAGATCGTGTACGAGTTTAACGGATGCTTATTTCACGGATGTCCCCTATGCTACCCTCAGCGTAACACCAAAAATCAGTTTTTACAACGAACCATGGAAGACTTGTACCAGACCACGTGTCAGCGACGTTTGAAGTTAGAACAGCAAGGATACCAGGTGGTGGAAATGTGGGAACACGAGTACGATCAGCGTTTGAAAACCGATCCCGAGTTTAAACGCATCGTAGAAAGTTACAAGATGGTGGACCCATTGAACCCTCGGGATAGTTTGTACGGAGGACGAACGAATGCTACTTGTTTGCTGTACCAATCGGATGAAGAGAAAGGAGAAGAAATCAAATACTTGGACGTGTGTTCGCTGTATCCTTACGTGTGCAAATATTGTCACTTTCCCGTAGGGCATCCAGAATTGATGACAGAACACATTGACTTGGACCACATTCGACAGTACGAAGGATTGATCAAGTGTAAAGTCTTACCACCCACAGACTTGTACCATCCCGTTTTACCTCACCATTGCCAAGGAAAACTGATGTTTCCTTTGTGTCGCACATGTGCCGAAACGTGCAACCAAGACCAACCTTGTCATCACACTCAGGAAGAACGCGCCTTGACAGGAACGTGGGTGAGCGTGGAATTGTTTAAAGCTCTGGACCTGGGATATCAACTGTTAGAAGTGTACGAAATTTACCACTTTCCCAAAACACAACAATACCGCAAGGGCGACGAGAGACAGAAAGGTATTTTTGCAGACTACGTGGATGCCTTTTTAAAACTAAAACAAGAAGCTAGTGGCTATCCTTCCTGGTGTCACACTCCCGAAGACCAAAAGATATTCAAAGAAAAATATCGGGAGCAGGAAGGTATCACTTTAGACCACATCGAGAAAAATGAAGGAAGGCGATCGTTTGCCAAAGTGATGCTCAATTGTTTGTGGGGTAAAATGGCACAACGTCCGTCTTTACCCAAGACGGAGTATTTGTCCGAGACATCTCGCTACTTCCAGATGATTCACGACCCAACCAAAGTCATGAAACACGTGGACGTCATTCGTGAGGACTTGATCTTAGTCAATTACGAAGAAGAACTAGACTTTGTAGAAGCCGACAAATTTGGAAATGTCATCATTGCGGCTTACGTGACAGCCCACGCTCGCTTAAAACTGTACGAAGTGTTAGAACTGTTAGGAGATCGCGTGTTGTATTTTGACACGGACAGTTGCATCTACATTCACCGACCGAACCAGTGTAACCCTGTCATCGAAGGAGACCGTTTAGGAGCCTGGACCGATGAACATCCCGACGACAAGATTCTATGTTTTGCAAGTGGCGGTCCTAAAAATTACGGCTACGAATACCGAGACCCACAAGGAGAAATGCACACCGAATGTAAAGTGAAAGGATTGACTCTTAATTATCGCACCAGTCAAGTGGTGAACTTTGACGTACTACAAGAAGCCTTGCAGTCGGGACAGGATGAAACGTTTCAAGTGACTACCCACGAACCTCACAAGATTGTCCGTTTACCCACACACCAAATTGTTAGCCGACCTTTGGAAAAAGTCTACCAAATCGTGTACCAAAAGAGAGTACGACTTCCCAATCACTTTACTCTCCCTTACGGTCACGTCGAAATTGAGCAGCATATAAAAAGGGACATCGTCCACGATCAATAGTTCATTTGTCACTACAACGGCACAGCGACAAGAAGATGAATCCATTTAAACAGACATCATTCAAATTTGGGGATTGTAAAACAAATGTACCTTCCCCGAGTGTGAAAAGTACTGGATGGATAAGACCCATGCATTGCAACGGAAGTTGTCCGGAAGGAAACTGTAAGTGTCCTTGCGGTATGCACTGTAATTGCGTTACAGAGTGCGATGGTGAACCGTACGATTGCAGAGATGCCAGGCGCTGTGACATTAGCGATTCAGCTGGATATCGTGGGAACTTTGCTATGACTACTACCCCTATATCTACCCTGGAAAGTGATGCTGTGCGTGTCAAACCTGAGGGATGCGAAAGCGGTGCGACACGTTATCGTGGACTCCTAGGAATTTCACCGTACCTACATCGAACAGAAGTGAGGAGAGTCGAATATTCGTTCCCGACGAGTTTGCCTGAATATTGTCATTTCAAAAGTCGATTCCAAACCTTCAAAGATAAATGGCCAAAATATCTGCCTGGACCAACTCCTGAAGAATTAGCCAGAGCCGGATTTTTCTACTTGGGCGAAGGGGATAAAGTCAAGTGTTTCAGTTGTGGTGTATCCATTTACGAGTGGGAACAGAAAGATTCCGCTTACTTGGAACATGCTCGATGGTCTCCGAATTGTCAATACCTACCTTTAGTAGGACCTAGTGATTGGAAGTGACACTACTGTTCCATGTCGTGTAACACACCTAGACCAGTATATAAACCCTCTCTAAAACATTATATTCAAGGATTACCACACGAATTGCAAGAGAAGATCTACAAGGACGTTTGGCAAGGTCTTGCTAAAGAAAAATCGCAATGGGTGACTGTAGAACTTTTGTGTCGTGAAATTCACAAGAGGCAAGTGACAAAAATTAACCAACGTGTTAGATTTCTCTGGATTAAGGGTATTTTTTTGCTCTGTTACCAATTTACTACGTTTACCTCTGAAGATGCTTTGATCCTTCTTAACCGTTACCCTGAATGGCAGTGGGACGAAATTACACGTTATATTAATCACTTTCGCTTTTGGAGCAAATTTAATTCTATGTTTAATTCTGGGTTGAATCTACACTGATAGTCTTCGACCTAAAGAAGTATAAAAGAGAACGGCCATGCCACAACCTTTATCATTGGTGATCCAACAGATTCCGTGGAAGGATATCAATGAGAAGATTCACACGGTGAAAGATTACGAACACTTATTACAAGAACTATACCCTATGAATTGGGGTCGACGTGTAGTGTGTGTTTTAGTGACTTGCTTTCTGGGATTTCGTTTACCTGCCGATTCCTTGTGGACACTTTACGAACACTACCTATCAAAAAAATAAGACAGTATGGTGGTTCCTTTAAATGTCCACGAGAGACTTATTCTGTTCAAAGCCTTACGCTTTCATCTGGATACGTCTCGACCTTTCCAAGAAGAAAAGATTCGTCAACTTTTACGTACGGAAGCAGTGTACGAAGATGTGTGTGTAGCTTGTGATTTACACCCTCATTGGACAGATGTACGTGACTGGAAAAGTTGGGATTTTGAGGCTTGGACAAACGAAGCATCCCATTATGCCCAAGCGTTGTGTTCCTAAAATTCATCGTCGAGTGAAAAAAGTCACTTTTAAACCTGTGTTAGTGACAGTACCAGAAGAAAAAGAGAAAGAATCTGTCATCCAAGACAATCCCTCTGTTCAAGACAGAACTGTCATGGACATTCCCCCACAAAGACCCTTTCGAGAAGACACCTATGTGACTGTACCCCCTGTAGAGGAGACTATAAGAACATTACATACTACCTCTAGGACACCTTCGTTACCCAAACCATTTTGTACAGGGAGCTGTTTATTTGCCACTTTGATCGTTTGCCTATGTATTTTATCCCTGTATTTATCCATTTGGCTTTTATGTTTTCGTGTTGTTCAAATTTAAACATGAATAGAAATAAACGTGTCTTGAAAAAAGTATAAAAACCTCTTGTCTTGTCTGTTTTTGTGTCAATACTGTCATACCACTACACGACTATGGCTCACTCTACTCTTTCTACTACTCCTTCCTCCTCCACATTCAAAGTCATTGACGAACACTTAGATTCTGCTAGTTGGAAAGCCTTGTATCTTCGTCATCCTTTTAACATGTTAATTGCTGGACCGAGCGGTTCAGGCAAAACCGAATTTGTCAAACGTTTGATCGAACATAAACATCATTTGATCGATCGTCCACCTCAACGCATCGTGTGGTGTTACAAAGAGTGGCAATCGGCATACAGCCTCTTGCAAGAAAGTCAAGGTGATTCCATTGTGTTTGTAGCAGGCATTCCTAAAGAAGACGAGGGGATTGTGTCTGACCCTAGTCAAACTCATTGGGTTATTTTTGACGACATGTTAGGAGAAGACGAAGAAGAAATTAAACTGTGGTTTACGCGTAAAGGGCATCATCGTAATGCCAGTGTCATTTACATTACACAAAATTTATTTCAACAAAGTAAAGCCCATCGTACCATTAGTCTCAATGCTCATTACGTGGTCTTGTTTAAAAGTCCTCGAGATAAATCACAAGTGCAAGTTTTAGCCAAACAGTTAGGAACACCTTGGCTGACTCATGCGTACGATGATGCCACTCAAACGCCACACGCCTATTTACTCGTGGATTTAAAACCCACTACCCCTGATTATTTGCGATTTCGTACCGATTTGTTTCACGACTGGTGTCAAGACGGAGGACCTGTTGTGTACACGTCCTCCTCGTCGACATAACACTATGAACCACTAAAAAAATCTATAAAAACCTTGGGTTACTTTGACCTTGTCTCATACATCGTCAACATGACGTCCCTTCAGTCTCATCTTCCGATCAAATTGATTCGTGCCTTGTACGGCATCAGTCGCGAAAAAAATCCACAAAGACGTGCTCACGTCTTAGAAGCCAGTCTCAAAGAAGTCTTACGATGGTTTACGGTGACAGCACGTCAAATACTGCAAGGCATCATTCACATTCCACATCAAACCAAACGCTTTTTTGACAGAAACAAAGTAGCCTTGACGCAACTGGCCAATCCTCGCATCGACACTCACACCAAAAAGCAAATCATATTGAAACCTGGAGGTAGTGGTTCTCTAGGAGGTGTCATCATTCGTTCCCTTTTAAAATGGGATCCCAATACTCCCAAAGTTCACCCCAAGAAGAAAACAAAAAAAGTCAAACAAGCCCCTAAGAAAAAGAACAAGGGTACCAAGACCAAAACACAGAAAAAGAAAAGTCCACAGACAAAAGCGGGTACCCGCAAGAAAGGCACTTCGGCCAGGACACAACCTTATCTTCGTCAACCACGACCTGTAAGAAAAGATCTACAAGGACGTTTGGCAGGGACTACGTTGCCAGTAGCCTCAGGGACTGCCACTTCTCCGTTGCGGGTGATGCCAGCCAAACCCAATTTGACACCCGTTTTTCCTAATTTGATGAAACATTGGAAATCTGCGTCTCCCAAAACGTCTCCTCCACCGGAGACACCCTCGTCGACATTAGCGGCAGTAGCAGCGGCTCACAAAGTACCAACCCCGAAAGTCAAAGTCCAAGAAAGATCTGGCATGTTAAAGAGTTTACTAGATTTGTCCAAACAAGAACTGTCCCGATTGAGTCCGTTACGAACCCCTTCACGTCGTGTGTTACCTGCCATGAAGTTGATACGACGGAAAGATAATCAGTGGCGTCGCATTCCAGTATAAAAATATGACTTGAAGACCACGGCGTCAATCAGTATTTTTTCTGTACCACTGCTGAACACTCAAGGATGCCTCCTCAAAAACGTGCACACCACCACTGCCACCCTCGTCGTTCTGCTGTCCAAAAAGGAAAAGGAAAAAGACAATCTCGTCATCCTACCAAAGGCTTAAAAACCAAACATCGACGTCCTTCCCTCCAAAGACGTAGTCTTTTAAAGAAAAAGAAGAGTCACCAAAAAGGAGGTAACTTTGGTAATTTTGTGAAAGACATTGTTACCTTTTTGACGAAGCGCTAGTTCCCAAAAAAGTAGATAAAAGAGGGTGTGTACCAAGTCATTGACGTTAGTGATATTGTGGAACGAACAAGTAAAGATGTCACCTCGCAGAAAACATTCTTCTTCACTTCACAAAGGAAAGAAAAGGAAAGGACGTTTAGCCAAACATCGACACGTTCGTCGTCAAAAAACCCAAAAGAAAATACCCGTACGTCAAAAGAAAAAGATGCTGGTGCAACGCGGAGGATTTTTCCTACCCCATGAGCTCTTTCCAGAAAAAGTGATGCCACTTATAAATCAAGTGATGGCACAACAAAAAAAAAAAGATAAAAGAGGGTGTGTTTCAAGTCATGGACGTCAGTGGCATTGTGGAACGAACAAGCAAAGATGTCACCTCGCACAAAACATTCTTCTTCATCCCACAAAGGAAAGAAAAAGAAAGGACTACCTCCTCGTTTAGTCAAACACGGAGACGTGTTGTCTGTCCTGTCCAAAGCCTCTCCACCCATGCGAAAACAAATCATTAAAACGGCTTCCAAAGATGTCATCGATACCGTGTGCGAATGTTGTTTGAATGTCTTGAAAGGCACGATACCTTTGTCTTCACACCAGAAAAAATGCTTAGCCAAACATCGACACGTTCTTCGTCAAATGGTCCAAAAGAAAATACCCGTCCGTCAAAAGAAAAAAATGTTGGTGCAACGAGGAGGATTTTTACCCTTTCTTCTTCCTGTGTTGGGAGGATTAGCGAAATCCGGTATCCTATCCAGCATATTACCAGGTTTTTTACAAGGGATGACACAAGGGATGTCCCCAGGGATGCACCAAGGGATGTCCCCAAGGTATGGGTAGCAATATGTATGATCCTTCCAGAAGATAAAAGGGACTCATGGAGCACCACGATCTCAGACGTAACCTTTGGAAGCCCATGGAAGGACGAAAACTGACTTTAGTTCCTTACAAACGATGGATGGAATACCATCGTTGGCAAGAACAACGTACCCCCCATTTACCACCCAATCCTGATTTGAACGAAATGTCCCAATTACAACACGAATTGCAATCCTTGATGCATCGCCACGATTTGTCCGAAACCGAAAAATCGCAAAAGTACGGTCAACTTCTGCAACGACTACAACTCTTTCATCGAAAAGCTGTGGAACAAACAGCTCTACCCACACTGTCCGATTTGAAGACACTAATGAATAATCCGTCGCCTTTACCCTCTACAGTAGCCAAAACAGACGTCACCCCACCATTACCCAAGGAAGAAAAAGAACCCCATGATCTCTTTCAAACACCCACTGCTACTCCCATTCCGAGTAAGATTGCCGCTTCCTTATTGACCCCTTCTCCCACGCCCCCACGAGAAGAACTCAAAACTTGGGTTAAAAAGATGATGGCTACTCCTGCTTCAACAGAAGTGAAAAAGAAAGAAAGGAAACCAGAGGTGAGAAAAGAAAAGAAGACCAAAGCTATCTCATTACCTCCACCACTACCACCACCACCACCACCAGTACCCTCGACGTCAACTCCTGTGGCACATCGGACACGTAAAACCGTTTCCAAACAACCCTCATTTCGTCCCACCCAAAGCAATATCCTCGAAGAGTGGGTCACTTATTAACCTAAACCATGGAGAAGGTCTTAGCCAGCATTTACTACGATCCAGCTCACCCTGCAGGTTACGGAGGCATTCAGAAATTGTATCGTGCTGCCAAAACTCGTTTGAAAAAGCTCCGTTTACCTGCAGTACAACGATGGTTACAAGAACAAGCGACGTACACTTTACACAAACCCATTCGACGAAAATTTCACAGAAGTCGCACTCAAGTGGAAGGCATCGATCATCAATGGCAAGCCGATTTAGCCGATGTCTCTCATTTATCCACCTACAATCGTGGCTACAAATATTTGTTTTGTGTCATCGACGTCTTTTCTAAATTTGCCTGGGTCGTACCATTGACATCCAAATCGAGCGGAGAGTTAGTACGAGCTTTGCAACTGGTGTTGAAACAAAGTGGTCGTCACCCTCTTCGATGGCAAACCGACAAAGGCACCGAATTTCTGAACCAAGCTTTCCAACGAGAATTAAAGAAACGTGACATTCATTTTTTCACCACCGAAAATCCTGAAACCAAAGCCAGTATCGTGGAACGTTTTCAACGTACCTTGAAAGAACGCATGTGGAAATATTTTACGCATCAACACACTCTCAAGTACATCGACGTCTTACCACACTTAGTCCAAGCCTACAATCAATCTTACCATAGAAGCATTGGACGTGCCCCACAAGAGGTGACACCTGACAACGAAGTAACTGTTTTTGAGCGTCTGTTTGGTACGTCCCGGACGAGGGCTGTCCCCAAGAAAGGTAGAGAAGTGTTAACCCTAGGAGATTGGGTACGCATTGGTAAAACCAAACGCACTTTCGACAAAGGTTACTTACCCAACTGGACCACCGAATTGTTTCGTGTGACTGGACGAGTGCGTGGTCGTCATCCTGCCGTCTATAAATTGGAAGACATGAACGGAGAAGTATTAAAAGGAACGTTTTACTTGCCTGAGTTACAACGTGTTACCAAAAAAGAAGACGACGTGTACGACATTGAAAGCATTCTCGAACGAAGAACCCGTAAAGTAGGAAAACGTCGTGTCAAAGAAGTCAAAGTACGTTGGAAAGGATATCCTCCTAGTTTTGATTCTTGGATTGACGCTGCCCAAGTCATCGACTATAAAAAGAAGTGACCATCATGCCCTTCAATACAGCTTCAGCAACCACAGTGACTACTCCTTCACCCACGTCATCTCTGCAAGATTTACAAAAGCAACCCTTGTGGGTGTGGTGTGGAGAACGTGTCCCTAAAACCCAAATCGTCTTTTTCTGTCAAATCTTTGTGGTGTATTGTGTTATCGGTGCAGCCATTGCTAATTTGAGTTTGCAACAAGGAGACAAACAATTGTGGACTATTTTACTCAGCAGTTGCATCGGGTATCTTCTTCCCAATCCTTCCCTGAAATACTCTTACAACGGGAACAACAGTAACAATATTGGGAGCCTTGCGTCCAACGTTAGTCCTTCTCCTGACAGTCACCCTTCCAATCACAATCCTCTTTTAGATACTCCTTTAACCTCGAGTGACTCCTCGGACAGAAGAACATTGGAAATATGAACAACGCTATTAACCAATTTTACTTAACGTTACCCAGTGACAGTTCCATGAAGGTGTTTCCTAACAACACGTTGTGTTGTTACACAGCTAAATTACCTCAAGCCATGCATTTGGATCAAGATGCTCATTGGGAAGTGGCTTTAGTGGAAATAATACACCCGACACAAATCAAAAACATCGTCGAAAATCAAAACACTTTTTCAGTAGAAGTGAATGACGAGAAATTGCAAAAAGCCTTAGACGTACGAGGTCACACTAGCACACTTCACCCCATAACTAAACAGCCAACCTATGTGATCACCATTCCTGCAGGCTATTATTTTAGTGGTCAACATTTAGTGACTACGATTCAAAACAGGTTCAATGCTGTGTTTGGTAAAAGCCTGGAGAAAGAAAGTGTTACCTTTGAGTACCATAAAGTGGCTCGTCGACTCCTGATGACATTTTCAGAGAAGAAAATGATAACCATTACGTTTTGTCCTGAATTGTATGATATTTTAGGTGGAGACTTCAGGTTGGTCAAGAAAAATGAGATACCAGGCATAAGCAGTACCATGGATTTTGCAAAATATTTTCGATTCCCTGTAGAATTGAACCAAGGCCTCAACTTGATGTTTGTGTACTCCGATGTGGTGGAGTACAACGTGGTAGGACACACCTCTGCACCGTTACTGCGTGTCATTCCTTTCAAAGTGGATTCTGTCACCGCTGACGAGGAAGGTGGAAATACCTATCACGTTCACCGTGAATTTGTACATCCTCATTATTTACCCGTCAGTAAGTCGTATGTCGACAGTGTCAACATTACTATAAAAGGAGAACTAGGACAAAATATTCCATTTACCAAAGGGAAAGTCACAGTGAAACTCCATTTTCAAAAACGATTCTCGAACAACTGAAAAAGTGATGTATCCTGTGTACCAAGGAGTCACTCGACAACGAGGACATGGTTTAGGAGATATGTTTAAATCAGCCTTTCGTTCTGTGGTCCCTGTTTTGAAACCGATGGTGACACGAGGATTGCACGCCTTAAAAGATGCCGCATTGACTCACGGCAAAGATTTTCTTCACAATGTTCTCATTGACAAACAAAACCCCAAAGAAGCTTTTTTGAGAGCAGGCAAAAATGCCTTGCTTCAAACGGGTAAAGAGATTTTGGGTCGACGAGAAAGTCCTATAAATGCCCTGAACGGTACCGAGTCTGACATTCCTGCTTCCCTGAGGACACAGCAAGGACAAGGTAGAAAGCGTCGACGAAGACACCCTTTCAAAAGTCTCCGCACCTCTAAAGTGAGAAAGACGAAGAAAAAAAGAACCGCTCGAGACTTAGACATTTTTGATTATTAAAAGTGAAGAAAAAAACATAAAGAAAAAATGATGCACCAAGAATCTTGTGCCTGTTCCAAGTCGGAACTGGATCTCTTTGCCATGCCACCCACCATGACGACCATGCAAGAAGCCCAATGGGTCGAATTTCATCCCATCTCCTCTTTGACGGATTCAGCTCCCATCAAGTTTGAAATCAAAGGACAACCCGAAGATTACATCGATCTCAACAACAGTTACTTGTATTTGAAAGTGAAAGTGGCCAGAACGGACAGCGCCGACCTGCTGGCAGCCGATGCTCGAGTAGCTCCCGTCAACAATTTCATGCATTCCTTGTTCAGCGAAGTGGATTTGTACATGAATAACAAACTGATCAGCAGTAGCACAGATACTTACCCTTACCGAGCGTACCTCGAAAATCTCTTGACGTACGGAAAAGAAGCCAAGAACACTCATTTAGATGCTTGCGTGGTATGGAAACCTGATACAGCAAATAATAATATTGATAATGAAAATGAAAATGAAAATAAGTTTAACGACACAGCCTTGTCCGTAGCAGCTGAGGATGACAATGCTGCCGTTCCTCACAATGTGGGTTTTAACGAGCGTCGAAAGAAAATTCTGCGAGGACGTAGTTTAGAACTGTTCGATCGTTTGCATTTGGATATGTGGTTTCAAGAGAAGTATTTGCTGAACGGAGTAGATATTCGCTTGAGACTGAATCGAAGCAGTGCTGCTTTCCATTTGATGGCCAATGTCAGCACATACAAAACCATCATCGAAGAAGCCAGGTTATACGTGCGTCGTGTGGAAGTGTTACCTAAAGTGGGAAATGACATCAGTCACACTTTGAGCAGAACGACAGCCAAGTATCCGATACGACGCGTGGAAGTCAAAACGTTCACCATTGCCTCTGGACTCCAATCTAAGATCGAAGATCATCTGTTTCAAGGACAGTTACCCAAACGTTTATTCATTGGTATCGTCAGCAATGCAGTCTTCAACGGTGTGCACAATCAAAATCCTTTTCAGTTTAAGCACTACAATGTATCCAAAATTGAAGTCAGTCGCGATGGCAAAACTTTGTGTACCCGACCTTTCGAACCCAGGTTTGGCGAACAGAAGAATTACTTGAGGTCGTACTTGTCACTGTACGAAGCCACAGGACAGTTAGGAACCAACACCAGTCACGGCATTTCCTATGACGATTATGCAGGAGGTTACACGTTGTGGGCTTTTGATTTCACTCCAGACCAAGGCAGCGACGAGGGACATTTCCACCCTATAAAATCTGGACAACTGCGTGTGGAACTTCAGTTTGCATCACCTCTTCCCAACACGGTGAATGTCATTCTGTATGCTGAATTCGATAATACCATAGAAATCAACAGTTTGAGAGAAGTCATTCTAGACTATTAGACATTATGGAAGACCTTTGTCCTTCTTTGAATAGTGGAGAATCCATGGAATGGGAGGTTACAGAAAAAGCAGATCCCGAAGACCAAAAAGAAGAAGTAGTGATCATGCAATCCAGATGGCCAGAACAGGAACAACAGTTAGTGGCTTGTTTTGCACAACACTTGGAAGATACAATGAGGGACATGATTAAAAAAGATTGTTATGGATGTCAAATCGATCATCCCAGTCAAATTCAACACGATAAATGTATGATGATGAGTCAAGAAGAAAAATTGGATGATTATCTGAACGAAGCTTGGAGTCTCATTTCCGAAGAAGCCGTGTTACTTCAGTGGTATAAAGGCTTACGTGATCATTCCTCTCCTCCATTGTTTGCTCGAGAAATTGATCGCATCGAAGCTCTCTTGGCCAAGAGTAAAGAGACAAAGCAAACCATCAGTTACTTGTCAGACCGTTTCAAACAAAAAGTCTGGATTGAATTGATGACTTATCATCACCTGTGAAGAAAGGAGAGAAAAAAAGACAAGGCTACACAACAAAAAATGGATACTTGGGAACTTTATTATCTTTTGAACCGTAGTTCGTACACTGCTTCTTGGAATCCTGTCGTGTGTGCTAAAGATGAACTACCTCATCGCAAACCTCAAGAGAATCAAGCTTATGTCATCAACACAGATGACAGTCATCTTCCAGGAACTCACTGGGTAGCTGTCTACTTTCCTCAAGAGGGTTGTGCGGAGTATTTTGATTCATATGGATTGCCTCCTTTCGAAGATGATATCATTGACTTTATGAGAAGAAATGCCCAGACGACACGATTCAATAATGTGAAATTACAAAGCACAGATTCTATGGTGTGTGGACAATATTGTATCTATTATCTGCATCATCGCAGTCTTGGATATTCTTTAGAACATTTAGTGACTTATTTTGATCGTCATTCGTCTCGAAACGATGACAAAGTAGATCGATGGTTTTGTGACCATTATGGCTATCTGTTGTCTTTAGCTAGGAAACGTAGTGTACATCAATCGCCCAATGACTTCCAACAGTGGAAATCTCAATTTAATTCACAACGTTGTCAACCATGTCAAAGATAGTGTATTAGTGTTATGGAAGAAAAAAATGTTTGTTCTTTGAAAAAATTGTGTTTTGTGAGTTGTTTTGTTATTTGAATAAAAATGTTGTGTTTTGAAACCAAATAGTCTGTCATTTGTTTTACATTTGTATTCCTATAAATGCTCTTTGACTTTTCTTTCTATCCCTCACATTAAACTATCTAAACGTTTCAAAAACCCTAAACCGCAGAGGGGTGTTTTCCATCACGTCCGCGCTTGAACCATATAAAGCAGGGGTAGTCTCCAGTCTTGGAAGTTGGATTGCCCCTACATCAAGTTGCTGGAACCATATTACAACCAGCCATGGGAATTTAAGTAATATGGCGGACCTGAGGCGCGCTGACTGGTGATGCCAAAATATTGAGTAACCCGCAGGCTGCCGTAGGATGGCATTATCAAGTCAGCGAAACTCTACCTTAGATAGCCAACAAATTGATGGAAATACAGCTGTCCAAGGAAAAGTCGTCACCATCGGAATACTCGGATAAAGCAGTACAACGAAAAGATATATGCCATTTATCTTTTCATTCGCCTGAATAATAGGGGACTCATTTGGTTACGAGTACCCCTCTTTGAATAACTTTCCGTGGCCCTAAAAAGCTAATTTGACTTTATTGGTATTGCCTCCAGCAAAATTCAAGACTAAAAATTACCTACCATTGACTACACTACTATGTCGCTTAGACATTTTAATTTCTAAATTTGTTAGGGACTTAATTCATGTACGCTTATGTACTAGATTTTTAGAACAATAGGATGATAAATAATAATTCTTCAACTTAAATATTTGAATAATTGCACAGGTGGCTAACACATTATTGGATGCTATTTGTCCATTAGTACAACTGGACTGAATTTGACCTTTGGTATGACCTTGTTTTTTCAGGTGTGGACTGCGTTCGTGGCCTTGCTGTCTTGCTGTTTGCGTGCTCTGGTGTGTGCTGCTGTGTCAACGCCCTCCTGGACCTGGACCTTTTCCTCCTTTGCCGTTCCTGCTCACAAAATTACTAGCGAAATGAGGAAACATTTCCCCTCGCTACCTTACAACTGCTCGATTGGATGATAGGGGTGGGTGTGTGTAGGTACTATTCCTACCCACCCCCAATATAGGCTTTCATTTCCCCTGATAGTTACTTCTTAGTAATTCAGGGGAACGCCTAAATCTATAGTGCAATTAAGCACTTAAACGGGAGGGGGAACACCCCTCCCACTAAATGGGTATCGACATGATACCTATAAAAGTTGCCCAAATGCCCCTAGAGGGCGGTGGCAACTAAAAAACCCACATTATCGTATCCAGTCTGACCATCCATTGTTTGACTCATCCTACTACGAAGATGTGCTCAAGACTAGCTAAGCTGAACGAAGCTTATGTCACTCTGCATCGTATCAGACACAATCTGATGCCAAAGCCTGAAGAGATTGAGAATGTAAGAATGCTACAAGTAACGGAAGACCTCATAGAAGAACTCTTCAGAGAGGAAATTCAAAAAGAGAAAGAAGAATGGACTGAGAAGTATCGACTTCAAAAGCAGCAGAGAGAACAGAGAGAACAGCAGCAGCAGCAGCAGCAGCAACAACAACAGCAACAACAGCAGCAGGAACCAGACAGAAGTTTTGTCGACTGCCGTGTGGACACGAAAGAGTTCTCTTTCTCTTTCCGAAGAAGCAGACCCTATCGTGTAGCCAAACGAGGACGCAATCTTAGACGATAAAAGATTGTCATCCTTCCTCGTACACAAACACAAAAAACAGCCCTTTTCAGGGCTACCCAATATTCTTGAAAAGAATTAATGATTCAATTTGCTTATGGTATGTGAGGAAGTTAGAAAAAAATTAGAAGTGAGTCTATAATCACTGTCTCTTTTTACTTTTGTTTTGAAGTGCGTCTATAAGCACAACGTATTTTTTTCAAAATAACTTGTTCAATGTATAATTAATATGAGTCAAGTATAAAAGTGTGGGGTGTTTTCTTTTAAGTCCGCGTGTTTTGTTTTTTTGGTAATGATAGGGATAATGTAAGTTTTTTGGATCTGGGGGTGTTTTCCATCACGTCCGCGCTTGAATTATATATATCAAGAATCACTCGTGGTGGCAATATATATACCATTGACTACACTACTATGTCGCTTAGACATTTTAATTTCTAAATTTGTTAGGGACTTAATTCATGTACGCTTATGTACTAGATTTTTAGAACAATAGGATGATAAATAATAATTCTTCAACTTAAATATTTGAATAATTGCACAGGTGGCTAACACATTATTGGATGCTATTTGTCCATTAGTACAACTGGACTGAATTTGACCTTTGGTATGACCTTGTTTTTTCAGGTGTGGACTGCGTTCGTGGCCTTGCTGTCTTGCTGTTTGCGTGCTCTGGTGTGTGCTGCTGTGTCAACGCCCTCCTGGACCTGGACCTTTTCCTCCTTTGCCGTTCCTGCTCACAAAATTACTAGCGAAATGAGGAAACATTTCCCCTCGCTACCTTACAACTGCTCGATTGGATGATAGGGGTGGGTGTGTGTAGGTACTATTCCTACCCACCCCCAATATAGGCTTTCATTTCCCCTGATAGTTACTTTTTAGTAATTCAGGGGAACGCCTAAATCTATAGTGCAATTAAGCACTTAAACGGGAGGGGGAACACCCCTCCCACTAAATGGGTATCGACATGATACCTATAAAAGTTGCCCAAATGCCCCTAGAGGGCGGTGGCAACTTAAAAACCCACATTATCGTATCGTATCGTGGTGGCAATATCTATAGTACACCTTGTACTTAATTACTGATATAGTGTTAGGCACATAATAACTCCGTAACTTAAATGTCTTGATACAATTGCACAGGTGGCTTACACATTATTGGTGGGTAGGCTTTTCCACTAGTACAACTGGAACGAATGTGACAAATAACATTAAGGGAATGCAACTTCATTGACAACTGTATATACGTACACACATATATGGCCCCATTAGATATTATAAGGTAGTCTTAATCCAGGACTATCAGTCCCCCGCAACACAAGGTTGCAAATTAAGCAAATTAATTAAAATAACATCAAAATCACACAACACAACTTGTATAGCACATACACTTTGAAACATGTCATATGAAGTTGCATATTAGCAAAAACACTTCAGGTGTGGTTTCTTTGTGAATGGGACCGGTGTACGTTCTCCTCTTCGTCGTGCGGGACTTCGGTTGCAGTACCTTGGATGGACCCTTCGGCCTTGGCCTTTTCCGCCTTTCCCTCTTCCGGACATGCCATTACTAACGAAGCGTGTTAACTTCCCTTCGTTACCATTGCTACTACGATTGGTATCTAAAATAGGGGTGGGTGTGTGTAGCACCATTCCTACCCACCCTATAGGCTTTCATTTTCCCTGTTAGTTACTTTTTAGTAATACAGCGAAACGCCTAACACTGACTAAATAATAGTGCAATTAAGCACTTTAATCCTTAGGGGAGGGAGTGCTTCTTCCCCTCTTCGAGGGAAATAAATGGACACCGATATGGTGTCTATAAAAGCTGCACATATGTCTCTAGTAGACGGTTGCAGCTATAAAACAAACAAGTCAGTCAGTCAGTCAGTCTGGCTACCCATCGTTGACACATCAACACCAAAGATGAATAGAGTACAGAAATTGATTGAACTTCAGATGCACCTGGAGAATGCTAGGCGTCTCCTGGACGAACTGGCTATGGAAGTCAAAGAAGAAGAGACCAGAATGAAAGAAGAGGAGGAGAGGAAAAAGAAAGAAGAGGAGAAGGAAATGAAAAGGTCAATTTTGCCTCACCGCATGATGAGGCAAACTAGTGAAGTCAAGCCCATGGTGAGGACACCTTCACCACCAGAACCAGTTCGTCCACTACAGACACAAACCCCACCGCAACAACCACAGCCTCAATTGCAGTTGCAAAATAGAAGAGTAGAGAGGGAAGTTTTCACTATCCCACAAAGTGAAGACTGGGATAGTGAAGCCACTCATTCTCCCTCTGCACTCCCAATCACAAGAGTGAATTGGGAGAATGATTGGAGTAGGAGATGTGTGTGTGGGGCTAGACCTGGGAGATGCCAGCATTAACCAGGTGCAATTTGAAGTTTTAAAAACAGCCCTTCTCAGGGCTACCCAAATAACAAGAAAAGAAATACTATGTCAATTGCCAATGGGTGTGAGAGAGGAGTAGTGTGATTATAAACACTGACTCTATTTAGATGGTATATGGTGTGATTTTGGATAGTATATAATAGGGTGTGTTTTGGCTGCTTCTCCCGCGTGTGTGGTTAGTATAGGGTGTGATTTTGGATAGTAAATAATAGGCTTTGTTTTGGTTGCTTCCCCGTGTGTGTGGTTAGTATAGGGTGTGATTTTGGATAGTATATAGTATGGTTTGTTTTGGTTGCTTCCCCATGTGTGTGTGTGGATAGTATATAGTGTGATTTGGGATAGTATATAGTATGGTTTGTTTTAGCTGCTTCCCCGTGTGTGTGGATAGTATATAGTGTGATTTGGGATAGTAAATGATATGGTTTGTGGATAGTATATAATATGAAAAGTGAATGTAGGGGGGTGTTTACTTTCACGTCCGTGCTTAAGATATATATACGCAATCGTCGGTCCTTGGAGCCATTCAATGTTGAACACATCAAGATGAATTTTGAATTGTTTATCCAACTCCGAGACAGCTGGTTTGGGATCCTTGATGCAGAATATGAAGTGGAAAGACTTGAGGAAGAATTTCAGAGTAACCATGGCTTTGTAAGCCAACTGAAATTAGCAAGAGATTTATTAGAAGGTATGATAGAGGAGGAAGACCAGAAATTAAGAAGACGTATTAAACGAAAATATATAAGAATAGGGGATTTGAAGCAGGCACTTGATCATGTCATCAAAGTCAGGTGTTTTCTAGAAGAAACATTACATCTGATAGAGTGGGAATATGTGCAGTGGGGTCTAGACAGGCTAAAGAAAGCAGAAGCAATGATGAGAAAGGTGATGGAAGAACAGGTGATCCAGATTAAAGAAAACTGGTCTAAGGAGAGAAAGGAAAAAAAGAACAAAAAGACGAAAGAGGACTTTGATCTACTCAATCTAAGATGGATGAGAGTTCAGGAAAAGTTTAGAGCTATGGGACATCCTGATTGGATTCCCGAGGACGAAAAGAAGAAGAAGAAGAAGAAAACGGGAATCATTGGTAAAATGAAAAGGTGGTGGAACAACGGCAGAAAATAAAAGAAGAAGTATCCAAAGGTCCTTTTCAGGACCACTCATTTGCCTCGAAAAGATAGTAGCTTTCATTGCCACCCTTTTTTCCCTTGTTATATTTCCTTTGTTATATTTCCCTTGACGCTATATAGTCCCACTATGTTAAATTTCCCTTGACGCTATACAGACCCACTATGTTAAATTTCCCTTGACGCTATAGTGCCCCAAGCTGTTTTGACGCTATAGTGTCCCAAGCTGTTTTTGACTGGATTTTCCCTTGACGCTATAAATCTTGACGCCATAGTGTCCCAAGCTGTTTTTGACTGGATTTTCCCTTGACGCTATAGTGTCCCCTATTACTACTAACGGGAATACATCGTGATTGTCAATTGTACGCCACGAGGTAAATATGTTCCATTTTTAGTCACTATCACAATGAAATCAATAATTTGGTATCGTTGTGTGAGTGAAAAATAATATAACACAAACAACCTATGCGTGAATGAAAGGTTATTCATAATTTTGTAAACATTCTATACCATGTAAATTTATATATCAATTATAGTTGTTTAATACGTCCCACTCCTTGATTCCTTTATGATTAATCGCTGAAATGACACGTTTTGATTGGTTTCATTTCGAAACGATATAATCTCTTTATATCAGTTGTTGAACTCGGTTTTCATCAATCTGCTGCATCCATTTTTGACTGTGGTGTCAGGTTCATTCATTATTCAATTAAAAAATGAATCAATCTTATTCATAAATCTGCTTTCGGTGTCTTCGCCAAATCACAGCACTGCACTCGAATTCATTATTGAACTTGGATTCTGTAGTGGGCCTCACACTCGGTTGCTATGTTGAATTATGAATGTTTCTACATTGGTGTATGTACTCGCAATAAATATTTTGTCTCGTAACTTTCCCTTTTTACAATGGAGCTTAGCGTATCCATACGGTAGGGTGTTGTTGTCTTAAAGTCGCATTCTTTTATGGTCCACAATCTGATAATTTGTTTTGCAATTTGTGTGGATCAGATATTATCTTAAATTCTTAAATTTTGCAGACAGTATAGCTTCTTAAAGACTAATACCTATTTCACCGGAATGAGAGTATAGTGTCTGTACTTTGTCTTTGCATTTTATTTTAAAATGTCCATGTCGGTCTCTGTATTGATATCCATTATTTTAGTGGTCACCTCTAGTACATTTTACAATAACGTCTCCTATGTGTTAGTCCAAGCGACTAAACGGTCCCATTTGATGTCTGGGTGATGGCTTTGCTGGCAACGGATGCACATACAATTGTTGGTGTCAAAGAAAATGAACCTGTCTCCTAACAGTTCTAAGGCATCGTAGTTTTAAACGGGAATTGACAGTCACATACCCGGTAATGATGACATTTCCAAACTCGTCGAGGGATACAGACTCTTGTCACTTTGTAATGTACCAGTTGTAATATATCTTCAGCTTATGTTGTCCCCATGACGATGGCATGAGCTAAGATCATCTATCTGATCTTGTGAATTGTTAATCTGGATAGTACTGTGTTTGGTAATGCAAATTTCATCTGCCAGTAATATTATGAAGTGAAACGTATATCATGTAGAGAGAGACTTTTCCATCGGCAATGTTAATCTCGTCATTGGATTGTTGAACGTGTTGATTTTTTTTTTTGGGGGAGGGGGACGAATTTCATGATAACTGCTGCGGTGACCAAACTGGATGTAAAATTGGGACCATTTTATTCAGTTCCAACTAGACATCATACATCTTCTGGAAAAGACCTAATGTAGGTGTAACGGGTCGTTCGGTCCCAAGTATTATTGGAACAATATTGCACAAGCCCACTGGTCAGAGGTATTGCGCAACTTGGAAAGAAAACAACACCCGAAACCGTCTCCCGCTAATACTCGTTATCTAAGGAATGACCCCCACGGTGTGATTTGCCCGGTTATAGAATGGATATGGCAATCTGAGACAATATCTTGAACAAAGACAACACACGAGCCCCGTAAAGATAAATAAAGAATTTAATCAAAAGAATCAAGAGAAGAAAGGACACAGTAAATTACAATTTTCTTTCATTCTGAACACTCTTAGTTCAGAAGCACTCTCAAACCGGAGTTTAAAATAATTGATACATTAACTAAATTTCAAACACTAATAAAATAGACAAATTTAGCCGTTAATGGCTGATAGCAAATTTCATCACGAAATCGAGTGTTCATTAACATTTGACCACTTGGTAAATTCTCATGACCTGCTCGTCGACTGTTTTTCTGCTTGCGTCTCGACTTTAACTTGCCCTCTGGATGAACGTGGGGTTCTCACAACTCTGACTTCTAAATTCTTTTTCCTCCTTTGGATCTCAACCTCCTCGCTATTTCTCTCTCTCCAAACAAACTATTTTCCTTTGAAAAGAAAAGGGTAAAACGCCCTAAGTATCTCGTTATGCTTTAAGAATTGAGATTGTCCGTCCGTCTTTTTGGTTCGAACAATCAGATCTTACTATCAGTGATAAGCTTTATACGGCTAGCAAATACTACACAAATCTTCAGATCAATACAGCTATACCGCTAATTATCGACATCAGAATTTGGGGAAGTCACATATATTCCCGTAAATCATTACGTATAGTGAGGCAGTAAATCATAGCACACAATCAATATTCACTATGATAAATTTAAAATTAATGTAGCACTTTCCAATCATAAATGTACACAGCGGGTTTTTTTTACAACATCCATTAACCTACCTACGTATATAAGGTGAAAATTCTAATTCAGAATTTAAAAGTACATTATTAAATCAATGTAATAACCGAACTATTCATACAAAGTATCAACACATCATGCATCTGTAACGACGAAACGTCATATCAATTACATTATGATAAATGTGAATTTGAGTTAAATACCTTGTCTTTTTGGCGTCTTACAATCGTTCCTAGATTACCAATTTTCCCTGGAACCACGATTTTACGGACGTCTTTCCCTAAAATACCGCCCGGAGTCTCTTTTATGTATTTTTACTTCTGTTTTCTCTCTCTCTCAGAGAACTTTAAGACTGACGAAAATTCACTAAATCGAAGAGTATATTCCCTCCAAGATTCAGGGATCGACCCACCCCTCATTCCACATTTGACCAATCGGAATAAATGATATTCCTACAGACATTTGGAAAACTGCTTATCAATGTGCCAAAAATGCCACCTGGGGTTGTATTTAACACCCTGTCGTTTCTCTCCAATCACTTTTGACAGTTTTTTGTGTGAATTTCGCCTTTCTAGCCTGTCATACAACTAGTTCGTTTTTACTATAAACATACTAACGGTGTGACCCGAGTTAGAAAAACATTTCTCCGTGCAAAAATCTGCCACAAGATAACAGTTAATTGTTGGCTAGACTAAGAATTAATTAATGGATTTTTTTGACGAAAAATTTGGCACTTTACAGTAGGTAAGACAGTCTGTCTAGTAGGAGTAGTCTCAAGATTTTCAACATTACCACGGTGGTGACCATAATGGTTATCAGATTGGCAGTTTTTATCTTTGATCAACTAGACACCATAACAGGTCTTCTGGTGAAAACTTCATGCTGGCAATATATTTTGTTTCAGAATAGCAATAACAAGATTTTCAATGTAACTGCTATGGTGACCATTTTTATTTGGTAACAATTAGACATCATAAGAAGTCTCTCAGAAAAAAAAACAACAGGATGTACAAGATGGCAACTGTGCTCCTGTGCTGGCCATATTGAATTTCTGTCTGGCATTTCAATTTCAACTAGACATCACAAAAAGTCTTCTGGTGAAATCTGACATTATTGACTTTCAGTTTTGGCGAAGCAATACAAAGATTTTCATGAAGGCCACACTGGATGTTAGATCAACATCATTTTCATTTAAGACCAACAAAAACATAAGACGAGTTTCCATGAAAACCCCATGCTGATATACCATCCATTTAATAGTAGCAACAAGATTTTCAAGAATGGGGTTTCCAAGTGGAATTATTTTTATTTAGGGCCAAATAGATATCAGAAAAAAATGTTCTGATGAAAATCCCATTTTGTGACTTTCCATTCAAGAGTAGCAGTAACAAGATCTTCGAGATGACTGAAGGTGGCCATACTAGGCAACTGATCTGCACCATTTAGGACCCCCCCAAAAAAAAAAAATAATAAAAAAAAAAAATCACAAAAGGTCTTCTGGCGAAACCCCATAGTGATATGATCAACCATTTTGGAGAAGTAGCAAAACAAGATTTTCAAGAACATTAACTTGCTAGGTGACACCATTTCCATTTAAGACCAACTAGACATTGCAAGAAAACGTCATGTCAATGTTTTACTTTCTGTTCAGAGGAGGCACAATATAATTTTAAAATTGGCTGCCATGGTGGCCATATCGGTTAGCAGATCAGTAGCATTTTCATTGTGAACTAGACATTATAAAAAATCTTTTAGTTAAAGCCTTATGCAGATATGACCAGGAGGAGTAATGGTAACAAAATTTTCAAGATGGTTGAAGTGGAAACTATAATGCATGTCTGAGCATCATACTTTAAGGGCTGAATTGACCTTGAGATGAATTTGTTTGTGTATAGTTGGAATAGCAGTAACAAACTTTTCACTAATGGACATCAGACTTACCATTCCATAAGCTTTTCTGGTATTACCAGTTCAGATTTGATCATTCCATCTTTTGCATAATAGCAAAATGCACTCCAAAACCAGACCACCTTCTTTGATCATTGGTATAAATGTTTTTCTATACATAAATGTATCATCCTTTGAATAAACAATCTGAATCCAATAATATTCCATCTCAAGAGAGGATTAACTTAGTATTGTATCTCTAGTAACTGACAATCCTGAAACAGTGCTGTTTTTATTTTTGGAGGTATTCATATGTTTGAAAACCTTTAAAACAGTTCACTGATTTTCTAAACCTTGTTTTTAATGTACAAGATACAGTACAAAGGTGCTACAATTTTTAACAATGTTTTCATCAAACAGAAATGGCACAGGCCTGCATCTTAAAATTATAGTTAATAATGATGCTCTTATAGCCATACAGTGACATCACATAAAGACTAGCTTATTGTTAACTATCACAGGTACTGATAAGAGAAGCACAAGTATGGAAACAGTCAAGACTTAATACTGACAGGAGAAGCACCAGTATCGAAATGGCCAAGACTTAATACTGTACTGATAAGATCAACACAAGTATGGAAACAGTCAAAACTTGATATTAAAAACAAAGCAATGCATGTACTGTGAATTCATGTTTATTCATTGGGTACACATTTCTATTTACATTGTTTTTTCTGTAGGCCACAATTTTTAAAGACAATGCAAAATATACACCTATGAATACAACTGAACTCCCACTCACACATCTGAGGTATATCTTGAAACTTAGCTAAGTTGATTTTGGACAGAGATACTCAAATCATCCTTGCTGCAAAAGAGATGCATCTACAACAATATTAAGGGCAGATAAAAAAATCCCCCAGAAAATAAAGACAATTATGGTAGATTTTATACAGTCTGAATTGAGCACATCCAATGCTGACTTACAATAGTCCACTCTTTGTTGAAGGAAAAAAAAGACGATGACAATCAATTTTCATTTCCTGATAGAAATCTCTTACTGATTTGTATTACCCTAGGTACCAATAGAGAACGCATGGTCAATGACCAGAGATAGAAACTAAAATTGGTGAGGTTATTTACAACCTGTTTTTGTTTAAATGACCCTGCTTTATGATCTGATATGGGTCTTTGGAATGAACAGTGCTCATGTAATAACAAAATATGTCACTTTCTAATAATCAGAAATTATGACATTAAATGAATACATAGTATATATGTTTATGCGTTAAATCAAATTTACTTATGAGACATGTATAGCCTATTGTGAGCTGAAAAATGGTGTTAAACCCTACAACAACAGCTATTCATGCTAGGTGATTTTAGTCATTAGGTCAATTTTTTAAAAGCACAATTTGATAACAATCAAGTTAAAAAGGTTTTTCTATTTGTAATAATGGTGGCCATATTTGAAGGTTAAGTCAGTATTATTTGTACAAATATTAAAGCCTTTCATGCCATGATGCAATTTGTCAAATTTGAACTAAACTGGTTAAGTAGTTTTTGAGAAAGGTTTACAGTAACAAAAGTTGGTGGGTGCATGATAGACATTGCATGACTGATGCAGGTTCATATCAGGAGTTCAGATGGTTTTTATGGTCAGGTGAGCTAAAAATGAAAAAGAAAAGTGTTCTTCTCAGATGTGCTAAGTTCACTAATATCAACCACTAACAAAATATTGCACAAAAGATGGCAGTTGAAAGCTTTATATCCTTTCAAGGTATATACTGTAATGGTATCCCTCTGCACTTATCTAATATATGTACACTCTTATCACATTTAAGATATTTCATTAACTAATCGCAAACACATTGTTAACAGATGTAACAAAATTTCACAGAAAAACAATCAATATCTATTTTACAATGAATCAAATTTTATACAAATATATTAATTATATCCTGGATAACTAGTTTTTGAAATATCAAATTAATTTCATTTTCAAAACATTAAAATGTTTTGTTTGTGTATGGTAGGTGTTACTCTCTATTTTTGAGAGGTGAAGATTTGCCTTTTCAGTGAAATATCCCTGAATTTTAAAAATATATTGTCTTAACAATTTCATCCATAACTTATTTTTCTGCATGTTGTATCATAATCATGATGCTCAATAGCCGCAGGAAGTGGAATAAAGTTGATTTTTTTAAAACTTTTATTCAACATTATTTAGAAATATGAAATCCATCACCATAGGATAACAAAAGGATGAAAATTCCCATTAAAATATTAAGCTTTATAATAACATCTCAAAGTTTCAAGTGTAACATTCATTTGCAATGCTTTGCATGAAAAGTGCTGATCTCAAAGTTTGCTTACAATTCGATTTGCTCAGATGAGCCTTAAACATAAGACCTTGTATGGGGAAACCAAAGTTTGAAATGGCTCCTAACAATGATGACATGAAATGCTTGAAATCCAGCTTCTTCAATTGAAGTATCATCCAATGTAAAAATATTAAGCTGATTGATTAGGACCATAATTCTCTCTTTAACTGATGAGGCAAAATTTAGGACTATGAAGCAATGTTCATATCAAACTGCATCAAAATATTGTAAATGGTTATTGAGCTAAGTCAATTGCAATTAATATCCCATGTAAATATATTGTGGATTGACAAGGAGCATAGCTGTCAAAAATTGCAAAGATGAGACAAAAACCCAAAAGGCACATCTATGTTTATGAGACAATGATCTCACCAAACTGCATACAAATATGTGAATGGTTCATGCTAATTGTTAAGTTGCATTCAAAGTTTCCTAGTGGAAATGAGAATTTGCCTGACAAGAGCCAAGACTAAGTCAATAAAGGAGTGGAAAAGACTAAATCCATACCAGGTATATGCAAGTCTAATGGGCAATATTCACACCAAATTGCATCAGAATACGCTGAATGTTTCTTGAGCCATGACGATTAATCAAGACATCCTATATGAATATACATGACAGTTTTAAAGAATCATTTCAAAAGTTAAAAGGCACATCTAGACACATGAAACAAACAAGAAACCCATCAAATTGTACAATAATATTTTGAATGGTTCCTGAACTATGCTGGCAACAAAGATCTGTTGTAATGGAGATTCAAAATTGATTGAAAAAGTACAATAACTGAAAATTTGATTTGAAATGTCAAAACCTTGATTAAGTACATCTATGTGTAATTGACAATTGATGACACAATTATGTTTAAGCAATGAAGAGCTATGGTTGTGCTCAATATGGGGCCTTAATTAAACAATTGTGAAGATACACAAAAAATATTAGTGTAGCTGTTTCTGCTTCCCCAACAACAATTTAGGTCATGCAGAATAGCAATAAGAGACGATATACCATGATGACCTCTCAATAAGCTTTTTCATTCAACATGAATGAGTAATCTATTTCAGTTTAATATATATATATATATATATATATATATATATATATATATATATATATATATATATATATATATCTGCATAACTGATTTATAAAATCCGATTCTCAAATAAAGCTACTCGCACATAAAACTGTTCTACAGCCACAAATAAATCACAGCATTTGTTTCATATAATAATAAATATATCATTTAGGTACTAAATAAATCAACTAATTAGATACATCTTCGCTAATACAAAATAACCTTTGAAAATGGATGAAATACAAGTAAAAAGGTTCTAATCGATTATATGCTGTCTTTTGTGCATCTCTATTATGATGGAAGAACTGAAACGAGCACTAATCACATTCTCAACTATAAATAGATGGCAATTTGGTATTTTGTGCAAAAAGATACAAACAAAAAACAAAACAAATGGCAGACATAGAGTTAAAGTTCTTGACTCATCTAATCTAGATGATCAAAATATACTACAATCTTGCACCGATCCCAATCTTTTACTATGGTTTGAGAAGATTGCAAGGTCCATGATGAAGGGGGGGGGGGAGCAAATCAGGCAAAGTAGTTCTTCCAGTGTCTTTAATTTTGCCCAATTATACAGAAAAAGTGAACCTGAATTCACAGTTAGGTTCGACTATATAATATATTAATCACTGGACAAATTTTACATCCTGCAGAGAGAATACACAGGCAGATATGAAACATTTTTTTGGATATTCAGCACTCCAGGTGTGACTTGAGTGTTGATTAACATTTATGATGAGAGTTTCTGGGATTTTATATAACAGTTGCATAATTTTAAGTGATACCAACCAAAAAGGTAAAACCACTATTTGCAGCAAGTGATCAATTTCACATGCAAAGTGGGCATGCACAGATAATCACAATAATGGTTATTTCATAAAAACTAGCACCCAGCCAGTATATCTTTCAAATATAATGAGACATGATTGGAAGCTTGGCATAAAATCTAATGGAAACTTAAATATTTATTATAAAACCCCATTAAACAATGAATTAACATGACATTTATGTTTTACATTTGTGAGGCCTATTCCTTAAAATTAGTGTTCAATTAATAGCCACAAAAAACTATATTAGGATTCGTAATCATCAACAGTGAATTATGATGGAATAAATGCTACTTTTCTGCTCCCCTCAAGAAATGTATTGTAAAAATGTTTACTAAAACAAATAGTATTAAAAATGTGTGCAAGGATGACCATGCCCCCCTTGCTTTAATGAGTGAAGTAAGTAGAAATGGCAGATTTTTTCCAAAATGTAATCCTATACAAACCTGATATTACAATGTTTAAAATCACTGGCAGTCAAAAGTTTTATCAATAGTGTACCCAAGTTGCAAACAAAATGTAAACCAAAATGTCATTCAATCAAGAACATTTCACTATTGGTGTCAAAATGTAATTGACCTGATCTTAATACGTGTTAACCTCCCCATATTGCAGTGATTGCATGTATTTCAAGTTGACTACCTTATTTCTGCATTTGTGCAGAACTTATGCATCATCAGATTTCATTTATTTCTGTATGAATATCAAAAGATTATTTAAAATGGATTTTTTTAAAATATAGAAGTGTAACACTTATTTTAAAAAATCAATGAAACATGAAAACAGAACATTCTGACCACATGTCAATAATGGCTGCCAAGTTTCAGTGTACTTCAACAAAAGCTGTGGGACACGAGGTCTCTACAAAAATGTTATATACATTAAACACCAAAATGGGACATAACTCTGAAAAAGTCCATAAGATCATAGTGTACCTAGATAGATGGACATGAACAAAATCAATCAGTCAATAATATCGAACAATTTCAGGGAAATTCATCAAAAGCTGTGGATCACTTGCACTCTGAAGAATTATAAAATATATTATCATTTATTATCAAGAAGGGTCATACCTCTCTAAAGCAAAATGCATCAAAGTATGATGACAAAACCATATGTGCTTAATGACCTCACATCAAAAATGTCTGCCAAGTTTCAATACAGTACATATAAAGATGAGGGGCTAATTGCACACATAGAAAGTTTTATATAAACCAATAACATGACAAATAATTAACACTAAAAAGAGGCATAACGTTGGAAAAATACATCACAGCATGACAACAGCGATATGGACATATTTACCACATGTCATAATATCTAATAACACAATCCATGTAAAGATGAGGGAGTAGTTGCACACACACATACACACACACACACACACACACATATATATATATATATATATATATATATATATATATATATATATATATATATATATATATATATATATATATATATATATATATATATATATATATTTATATTTCCAATGCTATAAGCTATATTCAGGGGCAGTGGGTTGCATACAAATTTAATGACTTGATGAACAAATGTACATAATTTGCTCTGAAATTCAACACTATTTGACTGATAACATCCACTGTTCTAAATACTTATAAAAGGCTGTACTATACACACTGGTTATAAAATTTGAGGAAGGGGAGGGGACAAAAATATCAAAGAAGTAATGTAGAGTCCAGGTTTATTTTCATAATGACCATGTCATATCTTGCAATTCATAATAATGTTAGATCCAATGGGCGAATACTAATGTACCTAAGTAACACTGCACTATTTTACTGAACAACTACGTGAAACTTCCATCCCATCTGTTCATAAACAATATATAGTTTCCATTGACAAGAAAAAGAATCCTGAAATAATGAACCATACGAGCCAAATCTGAGGCAATATTCTAATGAATGGTAGTTTTAAATTTTGGAGCACAGTTAAAACTTCAATTTCAGTTAGATTTTATTTTACAAACTTAACCTTGCAAAACATATAAACTATTATTTGAAATTAGATTTTGGGAGTCGAATTTCATTGAAAACAACTGCAGCATTACTGTACATGAAAGCAAACAAAACTGAAAAGAGCAGCAATCCAGACTGTGGTTGCACAATAATTCTCTATTTTTGTTACTAAATTAGAGATTTAATATAACTGCAATTAAAATACTTTTGATATTACTGACATTTTAAAGTTAGATAAGCTTAAAAAAAAAAAAGAGATTGTAGTAAGGATGATAACTCTGTATAAAATATTGTGTATGGATCTTTTTATAATTCTTATAAATAGATCAGAGGATCTCTTCAATTAGAGACTGTCCTCAAATTTTCCTCAGAGTAATAATGAATATTTAGTGAAATTAAGTAAAGATCTGACACCCAATAAGGTGTAACCCCATACTATGCCAGATCAGGGTCTATGACATTTACTTTAAATCGTAAGTGGAACAGAGCAAGCCTTCATTTGTTACATTTTGCAACATTTTCAGTTATGCACACATTTATACACAAGATATGATAAGCAGCTAAAAATTAAAATGACCAACAATCTGATATAAATGCAATTACTATGTATTTCAAGGCTGTAAGAAATAAGTGAACTGATAATAATGAACAGGTCAATCAGGGCACTACCACATCATTTGATATCAGAACCAGGAGTGATAACCTGGGTATTCAAGAATAAAATGCATGTAGGACAATATCGATAATCCTGCAACCAAAAAAAGTCTGAATTAGAGATGTCTAAAATCAAAAATAAGATTTTCTTGCTTTTTAAATGTACAGCAACTGATAAGAAATAACCCATGATGGAGTTAAATTAATTAAAATTCTTTTCCTAGGCATCCTGAACAACACAAGATATATAATTGTAGTGCTGTAAAAAGAAAATCAGAACAAGCAATATTGATAGTACTATGATAATAAAATAGGTAAGGCCCCTGAAAGAAAGAAGTAATAATGCAGACAATGAACCCAGGGGTCCTTTTGGATTCTGGCCTTGGAAAACTGGTGCAAACACTGACGGATCACAAAACATCGGTATGGTACAAGATGATTGTTCATTTTTTTAACTTCTTTTTAGCCAACATTTTCAGCCTCAGTTCTTCTTCCTCCTTCTTCATATCTTCAAGATCCTCCTGTAGGCCAATGCGAGCACTGAAGAACAAAAATTTAATATATTACAATGATATGACAAGTCACAAACATAATGTACTTTCAATATCATAAAGTTAACCATGTGGTGATGTAGTCTTGATGCAAGTTTTTTAGATCCCAGCTGAGCTCTCACTTAACCTAGTTGCTTTTGTTTGTATGTTTGGTTATGATTTTTAACATAGCTTTAACAATTTTTCAGTCATATTGCTATGATGTCTGCAGTGAGGCAGTTTATAGTGATGTCTGACACCAGGCCAACCAGTCCTAACACTAACCTCCTAATGCTGAGCGCCAAGTGAGGCAGGTTTAAGTATCATTTTTGTAAGTCTTTGGTATGATTCGGCCGGGGATCAAACCCACGATCTCTGCTTCTGCGGTGAACGCTCTAACCACTAGGCCATTGGAGCGGTTTAACCTAGTTGTAATGACCAATCTTGCTTGTTCTGATTTTCTTTTTACAGCACTACAATCATTGTCCAGAACTATTTTATGGGGAGAAGAAGAAAAAAAAAATACAGAAATTGGAGCAAGCAATACACATTATAATCTTTTGGTATAAAGCCCTGTACGGAATAACAAGTATTCCCCACAGTCTCTTATGGTTCCATACAATATACCTAGTACCAGTAAATAAATATATAGATAAAAAGCACACATTTTATTAAATTATGTTTCTCAGAGAAAATGTATGTTTCAGGTTGGCCAACCATCCCTACCACTCTTTTCTCCTTGATAAAAATTATTTAAATATAAAAACATTAAAAAATTTAATTTTAAGATTACCCAAAATTGATTTGTGCAACTAATTGAGCTGCCCAGTGCTTAGTACATTATATATACTAATCATTATAATATATACATATAATGTTTTACCAAACCGAATTTTAAAATCAGTACAATAGGAAATACATTATTTTGGGGCCTTAATATCAGAAGCAGCTCTGCTACCTCTAAAATCCAGCAATTTCAGACAGACAATATTGTCCTTTCCGGTTTAAATACCAGTCTTTCTTACCCTTACTATTAAGTGGCAATAGTTGGTTACTCAATTTAAGCTGGAACAATACCTCAACAAGGATGCTTGGGAGGGTTTAAAAGTAATGTGATCAGGTAAGTATTCTCAGAGAAACATTATAAACAAATTTGCTTTCTCTTTTCAATTCTTTCTCCAATCAAATAAATTTATGAGAATTGGTAAAAGCAGGAGACAATGCTAAGCATCTTACCACTGCCACCCTCGAGAAAATAACAGAATTCTTATCTGTATCAAGGTAAACCACACTCTTAATACAAGACCAACAGAACTGATCAGAAACAAAAGAAACCAAATCATTTTTCTCACCAAGTGTGTGTGTGATTTTGGATTTTTAACATAGCTTTAAAAAAAAATCAGCCATACTGCTATAATGTCTGCAGTGTGGCAGTTTATAATGTCTAGCACTGAGGCATCATGCCACAGACATGTAGTATGATGTCCCCCAGTCACATTATCCAGACACCAGGCTGACCAGTTCTAACACTAACCTCTTAATGATGAGTGCCAAGTGAGGCAGCTGTTAGTACCACTTTGGTAAATCTTTGGTATGACTTGCCGGGTTTTCAAACCCGTGACTTCCTGCATTTAAGACAGACACTCAAACCACTAGGCCACCAAAGTGGTACTAATAAAATTGCAGGTAAATCAGCAAATCTTTTTAAAATTATTTAACATAATCACTGTAAATTCTTAAAATCTTACCTTATTTTCTCTTCCTTCTCCACCTGAGCAAAGTTTGATTCCATATTGTCGATGTCATCCTCATCTTCATCTTTGAATCTAAAAGAAAATACTTTTATTAACTTCATTATCACTATTTTTTGTTCATATGCAAAGGTGACCAAACCAATGTACTCAATGGTGATTACTAATATATAAAAGTACATTTCACTATACCTTTCCTCTTTGCATTCTTTTATAGCATGATGGCTTTTATTACAATCCTTGTGGTTGTTTCAATTATCAGGTATTCTATTATCTTCATCATTGTTGTCAAAGTTATCATGACTTTAGTCAGTTAGAAAAAATACATACCAGACATTAAACATTATCTGATTGCCAAACTTTATAACAAATTACCATTAGTTTTTCCTTACACCCTCTCTGTAAAACTGGAAGTAGTGATTCCCGTCTTTTTTATTTAGTGTATTAATTAAACATCTTGAAAAAAAAATGTGACATCACCATCTGACATGTAAATAACAGATAAGCAGTTGTGGAAAAATCACTTAAGCTAAAAATGTTATCAGGCAAAAAAAACAATTTCTGTCACTTATTCAAAATTTTATCAAGAATATGAAAATCCAGATATTTGGGTATTTTCTTCAGCCATATAAAGGAAACACTGCCTTGTGATTAACAAGACTAACAAGTAATTAATGTGATGATTGAGTATCAAGTCCTGCTTTATACAAGTCTTGTAATTCCAAGTTAAACTGCTAGTGAATCAGATTGAAATTATCGTACTTACCTATTTTTATCATAGCCAAATATTTCCTTGATATATTTGGAGTAGTCATTGCCATTCCCATCATCCCCATCATCTATGAAGCCATCCAAATCATCATATTCATCCTCATCATCACTCTCTATCACAAACCGCTTCTTTCCTGGAAAATCAGAGTGTAATCAATGATTACTTTGCTCACCTCTGCTTTCCTTTCACTAGTTTCCCGTAGCCATTGCAAACATTATCATGCGGAAAATAAATTAAGACATGACCTAAGCCCTTTTTATCATTAAAGAATTATTTTGCAATATATTTCTTAACACTACTTTTGTTTAACTAAAGTCTAATCAATCCTGATTATTGAATGCTCTGCACATTAACTATCATCAAGAACTTAAATGAACATTATCAATCGTTATAATGACCAAATGCTAAACAGGGTTAAGTAAAGTATGACCATCACAATACAATTTATCAACATGTGTAGCTTTCAATATGACACTACAATGTGCAACATTCAAACTGGACTGTACTGGATCACACCTTAGGTTGAAATCAGCAAAAATGTCTTTAGCAATGATTTTACTATATGGATTTTTCGTGGCATGTAAATAATACCCTTCTAAAGTAATATTGATTTACATGTATAAGGATACAAATAAATTGAATAATTGCCATTTAAAAGTATGTTGAATAAAATTCTAAAATATAACACCCATTGCTAAAATTAGTCCCTGCTAAACACCTATATAACATGTTGACTTTTACTATAGTTGATACATCAATAATCACCTTGCTTAACATTAAAGGAAATGCATGGGATGAAATGTATACAGCATGAAGTCCACACACACACACACACTTAATTCCTATATATATTCATTAACAAGTACAATATACAGTTACCTACAGAGGGTTACAACACAAATTACAATGTACAGTTATTAATATGGAAAGTTTACCTGGGAATAAACTTAACTTCTTCCTGCTTCCAACAGCATTCAGTAGAAAGGGAATTATGAGTAGGTTAAGACCAATATAGGTCTTGCATGAATGAATCGATGTGATCATAAACACAAATAAATGTACTTAACTCATGTTAGTAAACCATAAATGTAGGTCACAGTGACTGTTGGTTTTAAGGATAGCAATAACAGATATGCATCAAAACATCTAGTTTTATGACTGGAACATTAAACAGCACCAAAAAAAATGAAATTTAAAAAAAAAATTTGAAGAAAGCCATAGAATATAAAATGTCAGTCACAGATACCACTTTTGGCTAAAAAAAGGGACACAAAACTTGTACAGATAAATTCAGTCAACAAGTTTCATGATTACAGCTTGGATAATATGCACATATCAGACCAAAATATTTGTGTTAATTGGCTAAGTACAAAAGCTCAACCAATCCAGTACAAGATAAAATATAGGTCACAATGAACCCCTTTTGCTGTAAGAATATGGTTGTAACAGGGATGTATATCATCATCAACTTCTGGATTTTAGCATCAACAGTGTCTCAAAAATGAATATCAAACAAACTTTAACCTAAGTCAGCAAAGTGTAAACTATGTTTAATACTCACCAACTAGAGATTAGAGATGAGGAAGTAGTACACATCAAAATACATCCCCATGTTTCATGATTGAATATAGGGTAGTATTCAATGAACATTCCAAAATCCTGTGGTCAATAGCTAAATGGAACAACTTAACAAAGACCAGTAAAATTTGAAATATAGGTCACAGTGACCCCTCTTAGTATGGATAATACTATGAGAGCTGTATACAATCATTAAGTTTAATGCATAAATAGTAAAAATGTCAAACTGAACCAAAGTCATTAAAATGTGAAATGTACATTACATTAACCTACTTTTAAGATCTGGGTTGTACTTATCAACATGAATCCTCTCATCACTTTTCACGATTCCAGGTATATCAGTAATTTTTAAGATAAACCTGACTTCAGAAACTATACATATGTGCATACTGAATGTGCATTATTGCAAATTATGAATGACAGTAAGTATGCATATGTATGCCATACATTTATTATTTATAGCTAAATGTCAACAAACCTGATTTGGGATTATTCGCTTTAATTTGTCCATAGATTCGGTCCCAAGGATTAGTAGGTTCTTGACTAGGCTTGGGCTTGGGTTTGCTGTTGTCTTTCTCTTTTTTGTTTTCCTGCTGTTTTTCTTTCTCCTTTTTGTTTACCTGCTGTTTCTCACTGGAAGTTGGTCTGCACACCAGAATATTTTCATGCTCTTCATCATAACTGGAATCCTTTGAAGGTAATCTTGGTGCCTGTTTAGAATCTATCCTTTGTAATGTTTTTGTGTTCATGTTTGTTTTTTGTGCAGTGGCCCCCTTTGCATTTGGTGTTTCTATTCCTCTATTCATAGAATTTTTGGAAGATCCTGAGAAAGTTTTCCTGTCGCCTTTTCCTGTCATACTATCTACAACCTTTTGTCCCTGATGATTTCTTTTCAAAGATTGTTCTTGTTTAATTATGTCTTCTTTTCTGGTTTGCACCTTTTGTTCTAAGACTTTTTCAGAAGTCCTAATTCCATTTTTAGCATTTGTTTTCAACTGTTGTTCTAAGACTTGTTCAGAAATCTTAATTCCATTTTTATCTTTAGTTTCCAAAGTTTGTTTTAAGATTTTTTCTGAAGTCCTGATTCCATGCTTATCCTTAAACGAAGGAGCAACTAAATTTTGTCCATTACCTGAAGTAACAATGGATGATTTTTTTGTATTTTCTGATGAATTTGAAATATTGTTATCTTTTTTAACTGTTTCCTCCTTGCTCTTATTGTTTCCAATAACTTTTTCTGTCTGAGAAAGTTGAGTTTCCTTCTTTGGTACAGGCTTTATGTCATTTTTCCGGTCAAGACTCTCCTTTTCCCGTAGCAAGTGTTCCTTTTCCTTTTGCGTCAAAGGCCTTGCCTTTTTTTCTTCCTTTGGTTTTTTAAGTAACATTTCCATAGTAATGGGTTCTTTGGATTTCACTTCTGCTATTTTAAGTAAGTCAGCAAAAGACAATCCTGCATCTGGAGGAGGAGGGCGTTTGGGTTTTGGTTTTATGAACTTCTCAGAAGGCTGCTTTTTCAAAACTTCTTTATCTTGTTGAATTTGTTTTAATTTCTCGTTATCCAATCTGGATTTCTCCGATTCAGATTTATGTTTGGAATGAGCTTCATCACTTTGTGATCTGGATTTAGACTTGTGTCTTTCTTTCCTCCTATGATCATCTTTTGATGTAGAGTCGATCCGTCTCTTCTTCGACTCAGAATGATTTGATTCATTACTGTCACTTTGGATTTTACGTTTTTCTTCTGTATCTTGATCTTTTTCCACTTTATCTTTATGCTTCTCAGGTTCAGGGTTCTTCAACTTTTCTATTATTTTTAATCGTTTTTCCTCTAAACTCAGCCTTGCTTCTACTGTAATTTTTGTTTTGGTTCTTTCTGCTCGAGTCCCTTCATTTTTACGTAAATCTGTAATTGTTTTGTTCACAAAGTGATCAGGAGTTACTGTTACATCAGCCACCATCTTTTGTTTTGTAGTAGATGCTAATGGTGAATCAGACCTCTTGGGAATAACAAATCTGTTCTTCTTTTCTTCTTCTATTTTTCTCTGCCTTTCCTTTTCCTCTGTAAGACAAGATGGACATTTTATTAAACTTACTGTATGATGATCATTTCAGCATCAATAAAAAAATATCTATTATAAAACTAATCTTTAATTTGTTACATAGCTGATCTTACATCAGTAACATGAATGCTCATTTAAAATGAAATTTCTGAAACAAGACAAATAATATTCTTTTCTGAGCCTTGACAAAGAAAAAATTGAAACATATTTGACAAGTTTTTACATTTCAATTACTTAGTCCTAACGCTTTTCCCTTACAAGAATTATGAGAACTCCTTGGAATCCAACAGTGAAAAGGCACAAGGAAAATCAGTTCTACATGGTCTCAATATAGAAGCATGAATCTTTATACTTGAATATTATTGGTTTTTAAGTGGCTCAAAATATGTAATGTTAAGATATTTAAAAGGACCAGACCTGGATTTCATTAACAGAACTTAAGTCTAGACTTCAATTTCAATTTTGAGCCCTGTGATCTATTTGGTGAAATTTAAATCTGACCTAAAATTGACTCATTAAATGTCCCAACTTAACTTGATGGTGAAATGGAGGCTATAATAAATTTAAAGTCAAGCACATATGTCTGGACAATAAATGAGACCAGAAAAGTGTGTACCTTGTGGACGTTGATTCATTATATTCAAGTGATACATGAAAATAAACCTGAAGGATTGGACAACATTTTCCTTTAAGCAGGTGTGCTTATTATGCAGGTGCCCAGGCTTTACTCTAATTATGGGGAATCATAACTGATATTACATTTTATTATATACTTAAAAATAGTTAATGAACATTATCAGTGTCAGGAAAAAATGTACATCACCAAAGCAGTTTCTGAAATTCTTTCTATTTCCCTTTTAGGACATACATCTGTCCTATGTTACAATATATTTGTCTTATTTAATTTATTTTTTTATTTTTCTTTTATAACTTCTTTCTCTCCACAGTATCAAGAGATCATACATAAAATGTAGCTATAGTGGCCTGTACATCTATGTGTGCTTTTAAGCAAATACATGCCAGTCAAAACTTTGGCAAATTTAACTTGTCAAACCCAATCTTTTCCACCTTTAGGAAATATACCCACTCTAACGTAAAATATATTTTTCTCATTTAACACATTTCCTTTATTACTTCAATTGTTTCCATCTCTTTCTCTATCCACAGTATGAACAGATTACTAAAATGTGACTACACTAGACTGCACATTTATGTTGCTGTTGTTGTTGTTGTTGTAGGGTTTAACAACATTTTTCAGCTCATGATAGGCTATACATGGTGGCCAGTATTAATAAAGAACCCGGGAAAAACCCTGGAAAGAACCACTGACCCACAAGAAGCTACTGGCAAACTTTATCACATACCCACATTGGCCGAATCTGAGACTTGAACCCACGCAGACTGAGGTGAGATGGCAGTGATCTGTATCGGAGAATGCTTTAGATCACTCTGCCACTTGGGGCCCAGGCATATTTATGAGTGTACTATCAAGCAATAAGATGGCAATTAAAACAAATGCCTTAAAAACATATAATAAATCACTGCAAATATACATCAAATATTTAACATATATTCAAATATATTGAACATGATTCACTGGCTCAAGTAAATTGATTGACACCAACTAAATCTGCCATGATCTAGTTCTGTTTTATATTTTGTATCACCTATTATCAAAATAAAACTTTATGACAAATGATTAATGTTTCAAAGGCAAAACTCATGATGGACTATTACATAAAATTTTTGTTAAGTAGAAAATTTCACTCATCACAATCAAAATATATGCTTTAAACAATAGAGAAATCAAATATAAATGAATTTTGATTACAAGCTAATATCAAGTTCCTAAAAAAAATATCTGTTAGAAATAAAGACTGCCCACATCTTAAGACAGAGAACTCACATTTGAATGCAGAAACAACAAAATAAGTATGCAATTTATAATGAGTAAACTCATAATAATTCAAGTCTTTAGTTTAAAGAAAGTATGTCTCTAGCTGTCCGATTCAACCACTTTGTCTGGGATTATGCTACCAAGCAATGTGGGCAACTAAGTCGCCTAAAAAGTGTAAACCTCCTCTTTCTGTTAGAAAGGGAAAATGACTTTGCCCTGTGATTATTTTTGAGGAACACAGTGACTATAGTTTTAGTTCAAGTGTTGTTTTTATAGCTCAAGGTCAAATAGGCATTAAGCCATCAAGTAGCTAGTGTTGATATTGATTGCATCTAGAAACAAACTTTGCACACTCACAGGTGTATTAGTTGATTGACTATTAACCCTTTCCTGAGTAAACTGGTTACTATTACTGCCCGATTTCTTCAAGTTATCCCTATATTATAAAATATCCAACTTGTGCTTCAAAACTTTAATAGCATGTAAATGGCAATTTGTATTTTAAGAACAGAAACAGTGATCTGGACATTCAAAGCGACAAAAGACAGGATCGGCCGTTGAATGCATTCAACAAACTTTGACAATTAGCATGATAGGCCACTGAATGCAGAAACCAGATCACATGTACTGACAGGATCAGTTGCAGAATGAGTTAAATCCAATCATTCCGTCCAAAATGAAATGTCAATTCTCCCTAAAATTCAAGTCCAGCTTGACATAAATCCAACCCAACAGCGTTCTTTGAGGGTAACAATCAGTTGAAGAAATGTGTTATGAACAAATAATCATGCCATTTTATATAAACTGTTGCTGTTCTAAATTATTAGAAAACTTTTAATTAATTTACTATAGTGTCTGGCTAACAGTCTACAGCATAAAATGCAATTGCACAGATACAACACAAGCAATTCATGGAAATTTCAGCCTTCAAAAATATAATAAAAAAGTAAGACTACCTTTATTTTAAATTAGATACCATATTTACTGTTATGTTTTCGGATATTGTTTTTTTTAAAAATATAATATTTAAATGCCTTGTAAGTTTTGGAATGTTGCACCACTATAAATTTTTCTACAATTTATGTTTTCAGGCACATTATTGGAAAATTGGCTGCGTTTTAATGTCAACTTCAGTGTGTTTGCCATTAATTTAACTGATACAAAGTTCAGTTCATTTGGTCACCAATTATTTAATCTGATCATAAACTTCCATGAACCAATACAATTTACAAATCTTAATCTTATGAATGTATTTATGTATGTATGTAGATAGACAGATAGATAAACATTTTAGCAATATCAA
The DNA here is from genome assembly GCA_030141615.1 of Unio pictorum. Lineage (NCBI taxonomy): Eukaryota > Metazoa > Mollusca > Bivalvia > Unionida > Unionidae > Unio > Unio pictorum. The sequence continues at coordinate 4,673,189 of JARLTB010000098.1, forward strand.
AGAATGAAAAGAAATATGATTTAATGCTGTAATATATCTCTTCTTCACTCCAGTTGTATGAATAAGAATGCTTTTCATTCCTTCTTTGTCCACTGTTTTCATAGGCACAAGATCAAAGTACATCAGTGTTAATAATAAACTTATAGTCAAACTTGTACTCCTCATGTCTATCCATCATAAACATGTGGAATGAATCTTTTCTTCCAAATGTCTTGTCATGAATCTCTCCCCAAGAACAGAACATCTGGCATAGAATTTGCTCTCCAGATATTATGTTTAGACAAACTCCTTGGCATATATACATATTCCCTCAACACTGACTGTAATTTGTAAGTCACACTGAGTGAGCACGCACTGAGCTATCTTATGATCCATAGCTTGTCCATGAAATGGATTGTGAACACATTGGCAAATGTCCGTTCAAGTTCAGATCTGCAGAAAAGTGAATTTTCATCCAGGTACTCACCGTGGATTTTGGAATCTTCAATTTTTCCGCTGTTGTAGGTCCACATATGGAGCCACTCACCCTTGGTGCTCTAAGATTAGCCATCATACATGTACCGATATTTCTACTCTTGCTACTAAAATATTTGTCATAAATATATTAAGAATTACAATTACAAAATCTTTTTATTTAGTTTGTATTAATATCTTAATTATTACACAGAAATTAAGCTGTCATGCCATTGTAATGTAAATTTTAATGATCATTGATTAGAAGAGGGTTAAACTGGATTATAAAATTACTAATATGGTGGTTCTTTTGTAAAATATGCACACAAATGTGGCTCTAATACATGTATAGCTGTGTTTTCTGGTGGATGGGCATGTATCAAATTGACAAAATAGGCAAGTAATGTCTGTTTTTCATTTATTATCCTTTCCTTAGTGCTAGACAAAATACTTGTTTTACTTCATGGCAGCATGTGGTCATGTGAGCTAACAGCAGCTCCGTTACAGATGGGGGGACATACATTTACCTTCACCTGTTTGTTTTTAGACACCTAATTAAATAATTTAATATATAGTCTGACAACAACAGAAAAAATAATTATTTGTTGCTTTCCAGAAACATATGGTAAATACGGTACAAGGAAATATTTCACCAACAAGTGAAGTGATAACTTTTAATACTGTCACTTATGGCTTTGTTAATCATAAAATATAAATTTTCCATTTCCTGGGTGCAACATTTCCACATACCATTTGAAAAGGTAGATCAACTCTCTTGCAAATATGTTAACTTAATATCCAAGACAATTTTACCCTTTTTCTTCTTCTCTTTATCCTTTTCTTCAATTAATTTTTGAACGACATGGCTTCTTGTTTTAGAATCCTTCTTTTCTTTTTTAGGTGCTGAAAGTTTTGTTGTCAGATACTGTCCTCTGTCAGACTGAAAATAGAAACAGAGACTGAAACTTTGAAAATGAAACAAAAGATAATTCATAAATGGGCAAAATAACAAATATCCACACATTTATTTTCTAAACTCACCATACAACCCCTAGACACTTTTGAGGAAAATAAATGCAATAAAAGTTTTTGAGGTACATATAGTGATGATAGTTTTTTTTTAGATGATCCCTCACCTTAGCCAGGTAGTTCAAGTGTTGTGTTCTAGGTCAGGGAGAAATGTGTGCATCAAATCATCAAATAGTTATAGTTGATATAAACTGCACCAACCAACTCTTGCACATTTACAGGCTTGCGTTTTAACAGCTAACTAACAATTAACCCCTTCCCAAGTAAGTTAGCAACTATCACTTACTGATTTATGCAAGTTATCCTTTGATGATAAAAACATACAAACTTAGGTTTAAAAACTTTAACAATAGTATGTAAATAGCAATTTGTGTTTTAAAAAAAGAAAAGAAGATCTGAATATTTCAACTGTACATTATTTATTTTATTCATAAAATCAGTTTGAATCCACAAGTGAACCAGTATTGGGGAAATAATGGCTGACATCACTCTATCTGGGATGTAGAAATGGTAGAATGGACTACTACTGTCAGATAATTGTTTCCAGCTAGGGATTGTGACCATATTGGTGAAAATAAAGGTTAATTTGCCGATTGGATTTAGGACATGGTCATTTAAGAGTTATGTGTTGGTAAGTAACTGTCTTTTGAATGCATATGTGTAGTTTTTTAGTCTTCTTGCGATTCTAAAGCAATAAAAGACTCGTGAGAAAAAGTCGAATTGAGTGAAGGGTTGTGGTCATGCTTGCATTCCTTGTGTTTATATATATATATATATATATATATATATATATATATATATATATATATATATATATATATATATACACACAGTCCTACCCATTTATATCGACATCGCTTATCTCGACAAGCCGCCTATGACGACAAAAAAGCAAAGTCCCGGTCCCATGATCTACTATTACTATCAAATTGTCATGCCTATGTCGACGTCGAGATAAAAGAAAAATATATATGTCGACAGAAGCCCTTGGTCCCAGCTTGAACAAATCCTTTGTTTTCAAAACGTTTATGTCGACAAGCTGCCAATACTTTGTTCAACAATTAGTTGATCTTGCCACCAGGCTTTAATGTCGCGGTCGGATACAAAAACAAACAAACCCATAGCAGCACATTTTCTCACCACTCTGCAGCTAGTTAAATCTTTGATCTTGCCGCCTAGCTTGTGGGTCATGTTCTTCAAATGTACTCTTACAATGACAGCATGTACATCTGTGGGTCTTTCAGCCACTGAATTTTCTGATTGTAAATATATCAGCACAGCCAAAAGGATCAATTGATGAACACAATTTCAAAATCAACAGGTGGTCGAAGCAGGACTAGCAAGCCCTTAAATTTGCCGTCCAGGAAATTGATGCGTACAGAGGACTCCTGTATACGTGATTTTCTGAATCCCATATATAAAAATTGCGTGAAAATACAGATGACGCGTTTCCGAGACCTTTGAAAGTGATCGGTGATTTTCGCTGTGAAGGTTTCGTTTTTAACTTTATTTACATTTACGATGGCTACCGACAGAAGGGTAAAACGCAAATTAAATTTACAGTCTTTGGAAACTAAATATCTGGCTGTCAATGAAGTTAAGGGATGAACATCTCGCAAAGAGGTCTGTGAAATTTTTTCATTTAAAAATAACACGTCCAGGAAGGATGAAAACTGCAGAGTCTATAAAGAAAGACTAAGTTGAATGTAACTGCGCTCCCCAAAGGAAGAAGCAAGACTGGTACATTTGAAGACATGCAGGAGGCATCTAAACGGTTCAATGAAGCATTATCAAAAAAGCGGAGAACTTCGCTGCAACAAGAGATTGGTGCAGTCGCTTTAATGTTCGTCATAACATAGGATATAAAAGTATTTGTGGAGAATACATGTTGACAGATTTTCATTTCCCTGAGAACAGCCCTATCCCCTTGGTAGCCTCAATAAGATGGGAAGAGACTGACCAAAATCGAGGCCAATTTAAGTACATGTACATGAAGCATGTAACTGACAACTTTTCTCAACCATGTGTTAATGCCGACGTTGAATATCGTAATGTTGTTCGTATCAGGATGTGATCAATGCAATATTTTTATTTGGATTTTATTACACAAAGGTAACCAAAATGTAATTTGTCAATATATAAGTGTATTTCACACTGATTCTGTCTTCATGTACTCAAAATTTCCAATTTTTTTTTCTCAAAGTGTAAATGCTATTCACTGAGGACGGGTCACCCTTTGCTGACAAATTTTTAATTTTATCTTTTTTCAGCCCCCCCCCCCCCCCCCCAACACAAATCTCGACATCCGCCTATGTCGACAATATTTCCTCGGGCCCGAGGATGTCGAGATAAACGGGTAGGACTATATATATATATATATATATATATATATATATATATATATATATATATATATATATATATATATATTGTTGATAAGGGTAATTCATGTTGTCAGACATTTCGCGCTACTTTATTGATAAAACGTCAGACTCCTGTGATGAACCTGACTTAAGTTGTGTACAAAACGTCTAGTGTGTCAGATATTCTTCACAGTTTTGACGTTCGTTCCTAAGTCAGTCAACATCGGAGCACGCTATTCAAAACCGTTATTTGGGCAGTAAGACGCAGCACCTATATAGACATAAATAGCATACGCTTACAAGTTACATTGTAGACCTATCCAAAGGAAAACCACCTCCTCCGACATCCATGAATTTAAAATATCTACCTTAAACGGTGTTAAGGGATTTTTAGGACATGACGTTTGGCACTCGTACACACTAACTCATTTATATTGAGGATAGTCCTCACGTTTTACCAGCAAGTGCATGCTGCAACTAGACCAGCTAACTTGGTCTTCAAGCCTTTTTTTATTTTAAATTGACGGTTGCCGTCAATTCAAATACAAAAAAAAAAGGCAGGCCAAGTTAGCTGGTCTAATGCTGCAACCAGAGAGGTGGACAGTTGGAAACACGAGAAATCATCCTCAAATGGGTATTTTTACCAAAATAAATACCTTGCGCGATGACTTTTTGTTCTGTTCGGCAATAGCTAGTATCGATTTATAGTCCATAATGTTTGAATTGGGTATATTGACCAAAGCTAAACTTAATTAAACGTTTAAATGCCTGATCTGGCAGCTAATTTTCCAGACGAATCGACAAGCAGGAACTGACGTATCGGAAGCCCGTCTGTTATATAACTGGGTCACTCCGGCGCACTTCAGCTTTCAACGCTTTTTAATCAACGGTCTCAAACAAACGCCGATCCTGGTAATTTCCAGGTTAGAATTACTTTGAACGCTAAAATGCACAGAGTTGAAAGCTACAGCTTGACACTGAGTAGACCAGCAAATTGTTTTCTAAGCCTTTTTTTTATTTTGACATAGCGGCTTATGTCAAAATAATAATTAAAAAAAAGGCTTAGAACAATTTGCTGGTCTAGACACTGAGTAGCCATTGTAATGTAAGCCTTAATCTAATTAGCTTTGAAACATCACTTGGCAGTAAAAGTAATCAGATATCCCACACTGGACTAGAAAAGATACACACCAACAGCTGAATTATGTTATACATTCACTAGAGTTTATGTTCCATGGGAATTATACTCTCTGGGCAGTCTCTAATCCTCTTCCTAGTTGTATTGATGTCGTGTATTTAATAAATACTATATAACGGGTTTCTGTAGTTATTCTTCATTAACAAATAAGCATTTATTAAACGATATAAATTACGTCGAAAAAAATCCCGTTAATTATCATATATAACCATATTATTTTAAGCGATATGAGTGTCAAGGAAATTGCACAAAAGACAATCCTTTACATATTACGGCTTATACTGCGCAATTTACCTTTCTTGGATTTCAATACTAGTGATTTGAAGAAAAAAATATTAAACCCGTTTTCTGTTATCTATGTAATAAAAAAGATTTTTATTTAAAAAATGAAGACAATAGTTTTTAAGAAAATTAGATACCCAGTTGAGTAATGCGTTAAGAAATTACTATGTCAAAATTATGACAAATTCCGTAAGAAAGGCAAAAAATTATTCTACATTTTCTCCCAGTATATATTACAAAAATACAAACATATATAGTTTAAAATGAATTAAAATTTGTTAGAATTGGTGACATATAAAATAAACTGAATATTCACAAGTGTTGTATTTCATTAAACAATAATCTTGTTAAATAAACAGCATATAGTAAAATGTATTATTGATCCCTATTCTCCATGCTGATGATAACCCTGAGCAATAAGTAGATCTTCCCTTTTCTGACATTTCTGACAGGAACTGGCGCCAAAATGACTCTTATGAAAAAAAAGTGACTTCATCGTTTCAGTTTTCACTGAGTATAAATATATTTACGTAATAATTTTGGTTGTCAAAAATTTTCGTACCTAAACTAAATCATAAATATTTACTTGTTCCTCTTTTCTCATCTAATTTTGGTTGTTATTTATTGACTGTAATGTGCTAGTTTGGATAAGACTACCGGTAGTTCTCACTAATGTAATGTGCACTACAGGAACATGTAACGACAATTCGTTGAAAATCTGAGCAAATAACAACGTTGAAAAAAACTCACATGTATTAAACGATAATGCGCTCAGTCAAGGCAACTGCATCAAAAGAGCTGTCTTTCTTCATTTTGAGTCGCTGGTATGATAAAAATTAATTTTATCCATAAAAATATTAAGAATTTTCATTCTATTTTGTATTAATTGCTTTGATAACTACTCAATGCCAACGTCCACCTGTCAGTGAATATCCCAGTAATTACATGCCGGAACGTGATATTATCAAGTACACGTCAACCCCTGAGGATGTATCTGATGATGACACCTGACAGATTTAAAAACATCGCCTTTGTTCCTCAGGATCATTAAAGAACAATGCTGCAGCATATGTCAATGTGTCCAACAGATATCCAAACCTTGCCAGCAACGATGACGTCACTGACTCTGAATATTAATCAATAATGAAAAACAGGGTCAGTTATCAATTTTGAAGATTATGTTAGGTTTCTCGCAAAGGTAAAACAAATGTGGATGCCTACTGGACAAAAAATAATACAGAGTATGCCAATACTATCTTGAAGATTGGAATCAAATGGAAGCACTGTGATAGTTCGAATCTTAAAACGTTCTTACAATCAGTTGTCAGTCACCGATACTTTATTGGTTGGTCCGTCTCAGAATTAACATGATTTGACGACGCCCTAATTCCCAAACGTTAAGGGAATTTATGTATATTTGTATTCTCCCATAGTATTTATGTTTGTTTTATTTTATTTGAATTTCATTGTTAATAAATTTTGATTTAGGTTTTATATACCTCCGTAACTAGTCACCAATACAAGGATGCATAAAGATCATTCATTGGAAGATCAACGTCAAGCTGGCAACTGATTATGTTAGATCTACCACAAAACTTCTATCCACGTTTGGTGTCACAAACAAGAAAATCTCCAAAAACAGAAACTGAACGAGAAGCATTTTTTTTAAAAGGCAAGGGATAAAAAGACAAAAAGTAACTTCTACAAATGTTCAAATCGCTCTACCGACGATACATTCTAGAGGGAAAAATAGATCACCGCCTAAAAGCTAGACAGCAGAGCGAAGATGTTAGCAAAATGAAATTGACAGACAGTAACTATGACAACTTTTTATATTACTATACCCAAGGTACCCTTGGAAGGGAAAATTCACAAGAAAAAAAGGATGCCAGCTGACCGAAATAAGACAATATGCAAAATAAAAATGACGGACAGTCTTAGTACATGTTAATTTAATGGGTTAAGGCGAATTAAAGTTATATGTATGTCTGTATATGTATATATTAATTAAATTTGGACACAAGGCAACAATAAAAGAGAACGACAAACTATATAAAGAATTATTTCAAAAGACATAGAAAATAAAACGAATTAATAAAAAAAACAAGCAAAGTTTGTCAGTTTTTTTATCGTTTTCATGAGAGAGAGAGTGAGAGAGAGAAATAAAACGACAAAAATTATATATATATATATATAATAATAATATAATATAAACATTATATATAAAACTATTAGATATAAATTTTGAATTTTGTTATAATTTACATTAAACATGTTCTGAATATGGCTCACTGGTTAACAATATTATATGCGTTTATATTAAGTAATGAAGCGTGAGGATTCAGGGATTATGGGACTTCTATGTTAAATTTGGGTGTTTGCCCTTTGGGGACAATGGGAATTTAATATGGAAAACAACATGGTTGTTTTAATTGTCCCTAGATAGTCCTAGTCATCCATATCATCGTTTCATTGTCCCTAGATAGTCTCAGTCATCCATCAAATGGTATCATTGTCCCTAGATAGTCTCAATCATCCATCAAATGGTATCACTGCCCCTAGATAGTTCCAGTCATCCATAGAATGTTAGTATTGTCCCTAGATGGTCCCACTCATGGGTGACGTCACGGTACTGGATACTGGTAACAATGTTGCAAGTGGCTGACATTGTTTGGGTGGAACAGTGTGGCAATGGGTTGACCTAAATACGCGCTACTGTAGGGACAAATAGGAACATAGACGTAGAGATGTGGTAATAGACAGGGTTAGAGATAGAGACAGAGACACAGACAAATACAACATACACACAAACGTACGAGTGTACACATACACACACGTACCTGCTCACACATACATACGCAAAAAACAAATACATCAATAGGGCAAAGAAAAAACATTCTTTTCTAGGTAATGGGGTGGCTCTGAAAAGAGCCTTTCGGTTTCTTCTTCTAAGTTCAGTCCTGTCTGTCGGTGGGATGTTTGTATTGGTAGAAGAGCTTCACTTTGGTTGGTTTTAGGAAGCGGGAGGAGGGGGACAACAAATAGGTGTTGATGAGTCGGCTTGTTTCGGAGCGGGGGTATCTACACCACGTGTTACATTCACACAAGTGTTCTCCCGGAACGGCCTATCGGGGATGTCCATGTGAATGACAGTCCTGTCCTGATTGTGGTGGTATTCATCGGTGTCGGGTTCTTCTTCTAGCACCGTGGCTAAAACAGGTTTAAAGGTTACCTTTTTCGCTGAACGTTTGACTTTATGATAATATATATTGGGCATAGTTTGCCACTTGTTTTGTCCATGCCTCGAAACTAAAACGTTTTCAGTCACGCACATCTGTCCAGTGAGTAAGTCACAAGCTACACACACAATGTCGTAAACATCGTCAGTGCCTAAATGTTGACGAATCTATTTTCCCGTAGAGGTCGAGACGTATCGAGATGAAATCGCAGGGCTTATAACCGATTGAGTTTCTCATGTTCACTGAATGGTATCACCCGCATGTTTTTGGTGGTAGTTACTGTTCGTAAAGGGTACTCAATGAATCGGCTGGTAAACGAAATCCTAGGAAGGAAGTCACTAAGAGACACACCACACGACGATTCAATTTAATGAACACAGTTCTCGTAATAAGTGTTGGTAATACTTCACAGTCTGTCATAGTTTTCACCACTGACATAGTGTCATTGATTTAATTCCCAGGAATCTGTTTTATCTGATAAAGGTCGTGGCATGGTAGCAAGTTTGTATACCCTCTTTTGATGAGCGTAAAAAAAATATTTTTTTTAACAGAATCGGTTTTATTTCAGTACCGTACAAAAATTGTTTAGTCACTAACTCACACACCACACGTCGCACAGAAGTTTTTACTTGAACCAAGTATATATTTTGTAAAGATTTGTTGGAATTTGGTGTACTACGGTCACCTTTTAAACAGAATGAATGGCGTCAAAAACTATGAATCTCACATGATTCATCAATGTCTGATCAATGGAATACTAGTACATTGAAATGAATGAATCCTCTAATACCATTCTGGTACCATTGGTTCCAACATCGGTGACGTAACGGAAGCAATTGTTCTTTGCGTTGGACTTGTATTTTGACCAATTCTCGGAAAATGAGTTCGCTCAGTTCCAGAGGTAGATTCTGAATGTACTCTTCTAAACAAGACATTTACAGCAATGTCTTTCTTTTGTTTGACATAATAAGTGAACATTTTGCATAGAACTGATCGTACTCTAGTTCCAGTGGCGAAACTAAATTACTTAGTCACTAACTTAAATATCACACATCGTACATAATTTTCCACTTGAACCAAGTTCAGATTGTGTCAAAGATTTTGGTAACCCTCTAACTTGTCCTCTTTAATTCATTGCAGTAAGTAACAGTCGGGTATCCGTGAAATAAGCCACAGTTAAACTCGTACACAGTATGATGGTTTTCTGAGTCCCAAATATGTTCCGATGGTCTTTTCACCTCTTCCGTTTAGGGCATGTTGGCTACATTTGTCTTCCTTGTCACACAAGAAATGTAACCTGCCCAGAGCTTTAAACAAGTATTGTCACTTGACAAAGATGGTCGTTTTGAGGGCGCATGACAGCCAGTGTCTTCTCGGTTATGAATCGTATGCGCTACACTAAACCACACGCTTTGGCAAATGGTTCCGGCTGTTTTCAAGGGGTACATCCCTCCGTGCTCCATGAAGAGTTCTTGACATTTTTCCACATCAACGCCGTAAAACGTCCTCATCGGGTCAACAATACTTTAACCTTTTTTCCTGAAAGTCGAAGAGGTCCGAGGCCTTAGAGTGATACCAAGGGTAGAAACATGCTGTTCGGTGCGCATGTTGTCGAGATCGTAGTACTGAGCATCAAGCAAATGGGGCAGAACGGCATGTTGATTGGCGTCAGTGCAGAAAATAACCTTTGGTCAAAAGATGGATTCATGGATGCATTTCTCGCACGTCTCATGAGCCATGCAGACATTAGGAATGTGAATGCCGGTGCATTGCATGCATTCTAAAACGAGAATATGAATTTGCCTTTCTTCTTCTGTTCTGAGAGGTCAAACATCCCTCAAACGTCGATCTATAATGCTGGTGTTGTTCTCGCTTGCTAAAGCCATAGTCAAATTTCTCACAACAATAACCGTATCTCAGGAATGCAGTAGTATGGGTAATGGCCTCGAAATGTTCATCGTGATGATCAACGTTATGTATTTTCCGTCTTTTAAATCTTTGCCTCAAAACAATAGATGTTCACCCAATTCTTAAGGTGTACTTTCAAGCTGTAGCGTGAAGCTAAGACGTATGCCAATTTTTGCATTTCAGGAATGCCATAGAGTGTGTCTTTAGACAGGCCAGCTTGCTGTAACAGGAGTTTTGTTTCACTTCGTTGTTTGGCTTGGTTCGTGTTTCGAATGTTGTCCCAGACTCTTTTCCATTGTACAGTGTCGTTTCTGTCAGAATACGAATCTTGTCTTGAAGATTATTAATTCGGACGAGGTTACTCTTGATACTTCGAAGGTCATCCACCAATAACACCTTTTTTGGCGTCCGGTCCCTTTGAGGAGAAACTTGGCCATGTACACTGTCGTTTTCCATCGCTGATGTAAAACTTACCATTGGACCGCTGACTTTGTAAGGTGTCAAATATGATGGCCTGCTAAACACGATCCAAACGGGGATTTTTAGACTGTCGTAAGTAATGGAAAGTGTCAAGCGGTCGTTTTCGTTGGCTTGACATTGCCGTTTCAGTGTGGTTAACTAAGAATCCCACAAATTGGTGGTATGAAGTCAGGTCATTGTTTCAGTGGTACGTCTGACTTGAAATCTTTAAACTTCACCTGGTACGTATTGGCCATGGTTCTAAATGTATCCGTCTCTCGAATGTAGTAGTGCTTTTCAGGGGTTACTGGACTTTGATTTGACGTAGACTCTCTGGGTCTGGATTCTGGCTCACTCATGTCATCTCCAAAATCACTGGAATGAATTTGAGCCAAGACTTCAACTACTGTGCGAGGCAATAGATCGCATTTATGCCCTTTACTTTCTTTTTCTTCATTCACGAAATGATGCGATCGTTTCATCTTTATTGCAAAGGTCAAATTACTATATTTTAAACGCGCTCCCATATATATATATATATATATATATATATATATATATATATATATATATATATATATATATATATATATATATTAGAAAGCAAAGGGCATAAATGCGGCATATATATATTGTTAGTTAGTTAAGTTAAATTAAAGTCGTGTGCGCACATATGTGCATTTACGACTGGTTAGTGTCATCAAAGATGACTATTTAATTTTTCCCTGGGGAAGGAAGTGTGCCACATCCCCACGGGTATTACTGCATACATAGTATGCTAATTAATTTGGTCGTCGTGTCGAGTCCCAAAAAGGAACTATCGACACGAATGAAAGACCTTCAGTTGAGTGGGAATAGAACCAACACACACTCAACCCTATCAACCAATCAGGGAGAAGACAGTTTTGTGCAATGGCACGATAGAATAGCGAGAGAAAAATAGTTTTCTCATATCGCTATGTTGATGGCTCTGGACGAGGAAAACGCGGAAAAGGTTCTGGATGTCGGCCAGCCGATGTTGTAGATGTCGTTTACACCAAAAAACGCTTTCGCCATACTTATTTCAAATTCAGTCCAGTTGTACTAATGGACATCCTAATACCAATACTGTGTAAGCCACCTGTGCAATTGTATCAAATAAATAAGTCGTAGATTTTCTTTTTCTATATATATATATATATATATATATATATATATATATATATATATATATATATAATATATATATATATATATATATATATATATATATATATATATATATATATATATCAGCCGAAGGTTAGTGTATTCCTTATATAAAGGGTTAGTTTGTTCTCTCAAATTAATATTCTCACCTTCAGCCCTACTAGAAAGACGGAACATTCAACAGAGATTGAACTTCGAATCAGAGCTTTGCGAGATGTCATACAAAGGTTTTCTTCAAAGTTTACACTTCTCCGCCTCCTTTCGAGATAAAAGTCAAGATACTTGCTATATCTGTAAGAAGAAAGAGCACTAGTCTTCTAAATGTCCAAAACGTCAAAGTAAGACAAGCGTTAAAAGAGACAAATGTTAAGATACAAGGTATCATCGTCAATAGAAAGGACATTGGTCTTCAGACTGTCCTAAGAAACAACATGAGCAGGATGAGCAAGATAACGTTTCCGAACAGGAAGAACAGGATAAACCCAGACATGTTCAGAATAAAAAGAATACGAGACGAATGTAAAGAAGAAGAGGAGGAGAAGGAAAAACCTGGCACAGTGAAGAAATTATAAGAGAGAGAGAGAAGAGAGAGAGAGAGAGAGAGAGAGAGAGAGAGAGAGAGAGAGAAACAACAGAGAAGTTTTGTGTTGTGATATTAGAATGTAAATTTTATCAGAGAATATACCAGAAAAAGAATTCATGGTTTTGATTTTTTTTTAATAATAAGGACATACACTCACGCACTCCTACAAGTTGATCAAGTAAAAAAGGGATTTGAGTTTTACATGATTTTGGCAAACATTTAATTAGTCTATTTTCGAGATAAGTGAGTGGCCCCTGAAAATGACCGTTGGGTGTTTGATTTTGGGAGTTTGGTGTTTTTTTTTAAAGCAAAATACAAACTCAGGAACGTGAAGTAATGCTCTTTGACTGCATATCTCTTTGTTTCGGCCAAGGCCTACTTCTAGACCTGCTGATGTCGATGATTTGGTAATGTCTAGTGTTGGTATCTCAGGCGTAGCGTGACTGTGAACAGGGTTGGAATGTTTGGCCCGGCAAGGTCTTTTCTCTCGGGTCGTATAAAAGAAGTCTGATATATTTATTTCACACTCCTTAACTCTGCTAAAATATCTATGTGTACCGTCACCGTTTGACTTTCACAGTCCGCCTTCTCTCCTAGACCTTGTTTCTTCTCTGCTTCTTCTTCTTCCTGTCGTTTTCTTCTTGTTACCTCTTATTCTCGCTGTTGCTGTTGAATGGAAAAAGCTTGTTCTGCTTCTTTCTGTAGAAAAAAATTATCCATTTCTTCTTTCTGTCCTTTTTAAAATCCTCTACGCACGGTAAGTAAGTAGGAATCGGCGAAGGTGCTTTTACCGGAACAAATTCTTGAAAAGAGAAAAAAATCCGCTAAATCCCAATTAAAATCGTTCTCTTCTGGAAGTAGCATTGTGTTTTTACAGTAGCCATTGCTGTTTCATCACTCCTCGTCTCCACAACCGGTGCATTTCACTGTCTTATTAATTTCCGTCATGTTCTAACTATGTCGCATTGATTCACTGCGTACAGAAGCTAGCGTACCTATATAGGGATTCTGATGCTACAGGCAGCTCCCTTCGGATTGGATTACGCACTGTGACTGAAATTATAACGCATGCCAGGATTCGTGAAATAAATCAATCCGTTTCGACCCGTTCTTCCACTATAAGCAACCGCTGTTCACTTCATTCCATTCATCTGTTTTCGTCACAATATTTTGACTAACGTAGAATCGTCTACCTCCTATCCTCATTGCTGCTCAACACGGACTATCCCGTGTATGTCCGGTTATCACGGACAATTACCTGGATTACAGAGACAGTCCTTTTGAAACGAAGAATCAATGTGGAGAAATGAGGCTGTCTCCAGTGAGTCTTAATCTACGGTCCAGAAGTCAGACGGAGTTTGCGGAAGAGAAAAAGATCCATGCGATGCCCTCTATGTTAACTGAATGGTCTTAACAAAAAAAAACAAAGACCCTTTTCAGGGCCACTCCATTGCCTCCTAAATATATATATTCTATGTTACCATATTGATATATTTGTTCGTATATGTATGTGTACACTCGTACTTTTGCGTGTGTTTGTTTTATATCTATATCTCTGTCTATGACTCTAAGCATGTCTCTAACCACGTCTCTATGTATGTTTCTTTTTGTCTCTTCAGTAGCGCGTATTCAGGTTAGCTACACTGTTCCGCCGCACTGATGACAACCACTTGCAACATTGTTGCCAGTGTCCAGTACCGTCACGGTCACCCATGATTGGGACTATCTATGGACAATGATAGAATTCTATGTATGATTAGGACTATCTACGGACAATGATACAATTATAAAGATGATTGGGACTATCTACGGACAATGGAAATACCCATGTTAAATTTCGCATGTTAATTTCCCATAGTCCCCCCTTCAATACTTATGTATCATACAGTGTAATGCTTTCCACCAATAGTATAGTACTAACTCAGTCTCCATTAATTCTCTACATGGTCCATCGACAGATCTTGTCTGCTGTTTCAGTGCGTGATTGCAGACATCACCTTATTGTTGTTGATTATAAGGAAGAACGTAACCTTCTAGCTGCCGTATCTCTCTTTTGATTTACTTCATGCTGCTCGGCGATTAAACATAAAAATCCTCAAGAGGTGTGTCATGTGTAGTCAGTTACCAGAAAAAGAAGAAAACCATGTTGAAACAGATATAATTAATCGTGATGGCCTTTCTGGTCCAGGTACTCAATGGGTTGAATACGCTGTTCATCTACGTGGTGTTCATTTCGATTCATAAGAATTGGTGCCACCAAAAGAATGTTACAGTATAGTGGCTTCGTCTGTGTCATACCAATCTGGTATTCAACATTATCAACACAGACGTTAACAGATCCACCTGTATGCGTTCCAGAAGTACTTGCTGTACTTAACGCCGTGTTAAGGTCATCAGCGTCACCGTATGAAGTCGTGTTTGAGTATATCAGCAGACGGCATCATTTTTAAAATGCTATTAGTTTATAATGGTAGATATTTTCAAAAGATCTGCACATAAGTAACTGCATTTCTCTTGATGTCTCCTTTCTTTCAAAACCCAATAATCGTGAGCACTATTGGGCTTGCTGAAATTTGCACACAACTGAGTGATCCACGCAGTGTTTAAAACTAAATCGTAATGAGTAACAGAAGGCTCACAGAAATAACAGGATCAGTTAATGGACCTAATGTAAGGATAGACGTGTATGGAGTAGAATCAAATAAAATATAGAATAAAGTCAATAACATATAGCAAGAGCTCTGTGGAATAACATCAGATGATGTAATTAAATGGCAGGTGAACACATTGAAATTTGATGTAAAGATTACAAAGATAAAACTAAGATCACAGAGATAAACAATAAGATACAAGAATAAATCAAGTACGGAAAGACGAGATTAATATTATTTAAATAAATAATTGTATTAAGTTAAAGATATAAGATAGTTTAAAAACAATAGATAATCGAAGGGTATTTGAGATTATCATTATCATATATTGGTTTTAAAATGGAGTCGGGCGAATTTTGATGTATTTTATAGTACAAAACAGAAAGAACAAAAATTCAAGCTGGGGAGATTTCATTTTCATTCTCAGAGTAGGCAGCTGAGAAATAATTGTAATGCTATATTCAATAGCACACAAATTGACAGAACATTTTGAGAAGATTAATTAATATGACTGTTTTTTGCAGAGAAAATTATAAAACAAGCAGATGATCAAGCATACCAGGTCACACATTACAGTCATTTTTATACAGGTTAATAGTTTATAACGCTACATATTTAAGGAGGATCTGCTAAACACAGGTGCCCCAGTCACATTGATCTGTCAGCGTATGCAACACGAGATGAATTTGTTGATCTTATGACCCTCCCCGGGGTTGATAAGAATGAGGTTGTTGGTTTTTTTTAAGAATCAACATGGACGGTTAACGACGATCAATATCAAATGGGTCGATATAATCAACTTGATGAGAAAGCCAAAATCGAAAAACGAGGACAACAACAACATCGCGATAAGGATCTCTATAATAACAATATGTGATGGATTGGCTATAATCAGATCTGAATAAAACAATCACGTAAACGCGTTTACCAATTTTCGCAGAAACATAAGAAGAGTTACTACTAATTTCTTGCGAATAGCAATAGTCGTCGGCGTTAATCTCACATAAATTTAAAGAAAAAATCAAAGAGATTCAAAATCATGTTGTTCATTCGACTCCACTCATCAACGCGGTATACAGATAAGCGTCTGGATCAGTAACATGGTCACAACAAAATAACTCCATCAAACATACTGCAGATGTTACCGGGGTGTACAGGCTCTCCGTGTTTAGCGCTGGGCAATATCAGATATATACGACATTTCCCTGGATTCATTCAACTGAAATATTTCCCGGAACCATGTCGGTAGTGTTAAATCAAATTAAAAACAGGAGGCATATTCATATTGGAAACAGCAGATAAAGACTTAATCGCAACAATGTATTGGGTTGTCTGGAATTCATCACCAAAACACCTCAACTGGTAATTTAGTATATAACATCATGAATCCTACAAAGTCCGTTTGGTATAATCAAGCATGTGCGAGGCTGCAATAAATCATTGACAAACACAGTATACAACAAAACAAACTAATATCAGAAAACTAATCGTCGTCAATGTTGTTTACGTGGGGTCCTCGCTGGTCGCTTCAACAAGGACGTTAATCTGAACGTTATCACTAACGCATGTGCTATCACCCGTGGTTGGAATCAGTATCGATGTTGTTGTCGGCGTCGCTGTATCCTCAATATTACAGCGAAAAATATCTGCATGCGCCGGTCAAAAATGACATGAGCACATAAAATACGCGGCGACGTAAGCATGTATAAATATATCACGAAAAATTATACTGTCGGCGGGGTTAAACGACGGTATAATATCAGACATTGACTTTTCTGCGATCAGCGATATATATTATCGGAATCATCTGAACACAACAATACAAGAGCAGGCAACAATGTTGAGACACCACATTCAGAATCAACCGAATGGCTAATACTGACAGCAGAAATAACCACAATACTTAAACAGATTATCCCTAACACAACGCCGCGGAAATTTGATAAAAGTCCCCAATGGTCGGTCACTTGAGATCGCATTAGTGGAGGAGAAGCCGATGACACAGCGATGGCAGAGCCACAGCCACTGGCTCCGCCAAAGATATTATATGGGTCGATAAAGAAAACATTAGCTGGATATGCGTGAGAAGACACATAAAATAGTGCCAGTTTGATCTTGATGTTGAATTTATCATGATATTGAAACAAGAACAAAATAATCACTGCGACTCTAGTAACAGAATAATACTATTGTACTGTTTACCTAACAACGCACGACGGTTTACCGTGGATAAAGTCAATGATAGTCTATGCTACACACGCGAAAATGTCGCTTTGACATGTCTTGAATGTAACAAACTTCGAGGAACTTCACTCCTCATTGCTTGTTTCCCTTGTCTGCAATGGTGGCCGAGCCTGAGGCTGTTCCTCTGCAACACCAAATCCAACCCGGTGATAACTAGGTATTTGATGTAATATTGTGAAAAACTATATTTGTCTACTGAATTTTGTTTGGCGTGCTGCTACCAAAACCGTCCAAGCTGTGTTGTTTTTGGACGTGGCAGATAAATTTGCAATATTGCTTGTCGTGACAACAAGTCTGAGGAAACTGCTCGAATGACACCTGCTGAATACGCGAGTTTGCTAATCACTGATGTATATCTCCAATATCATCTTCGACAATTGCCTGAACCATCGGCTAGTTTACCACTCATCGCCGATCTTATCAACCAGTTTTCGGCTGATACTTGTATGTTTTTATTCCTGATCGACTTCAACGGCTGATTTAACTTGACGTCCACGATATGTCGTTGTTGCAGATCTTTGTTTTTGTAAGCGATATCATGAGTATGGCACGCTTAATCAATCACATTTACCGGAAACTCGCCTAGTTTTGTTTGATGTTTTTGTCAAGTCATCAAGTCGAGCTCCAGGTGTATTAGCGTCGCTGAATCCTGTGTGTTTATGCGACTGGACAAACATTGACACGGGTGTTAGTATGGCACCAACTCGCCGCAATGCATTCATGAGAAATCTTCGATGCTCGAATATTCCTATAAATGAATCGTGGTGAATCTAACTACATCCACTGAAAACAGGGTGATCATCGATAATAGGCTTATCGTGTTGTTCCTTTCAGCGAAAACTCTGTTCCTGATTTAGTTCAGTCGTGACTGTTATGATCAACTATCGTTATTGGAGCGCCCGTGCTACGATAGTTGTCAGAATTGTACAAAATTTTGTTTCTAACTGCTTTAACCACTATTGGAAACTCCAATGTTTTTCTAACACTGCTAAAGTCATTCATTTTAGCTTTGTTGATAAGAGAATCTTCTGGGTTTTTTATCCGTGATTCTGAAAGTCCGTTTTCACTTTTCGAGTTAATAAAAATGTTCTCTGACACGTTGGACTACTCAATATAAAGTACCTGTTTTCATTATATTAAGATCACTAATATCATGATCTTTTAAACGGTACAGTGCATAAAACACGCGTACATTGGATACGCGTTATAGTATAATGGTTTGTCTATTCCGGTAAACGTGCCTGGCTTAAATTTGTTATTGGTTGTGACAACACTGTTATGGCGTCGATATTCCTTAACAGGGTTGACTTTGTCACAAAAATTAACAAATTGGGCCTTCTTGGCTAACATGTTTGACGATAAATTTTATTCTAAACAGATATCGTTTATCATCTACAAGATTATAAATAATCGTAACATGGACAGCGCCATTTTACGCAAACACATTTTCGGCCATTTTGAAAAAGTCGTAACTGTAACTTAAATGGTGGACTTTTTAGTCTTTGGTTAATCTATGAAGTCAAATCTAGTTGTGTGTTGTGGTTCAATGTCCAATAAGTTTTCTCGTTCTAATTCAAAAAACCTGTCTCTGATTTTTTTGGGTTCTATCTTTGATAATCTCTCAATCTCAGTTGCGGTTTTATAATTCATTTTTTTTGGTAACTATGTTTTTGTTGCAATTTTCGACCTGGGCAAAGCTGGTCATATCCAAGTTAGACTTTTAAAAAATTGTTCTTATATAAAAGAAAAGTAATCTTATGCAGCCTGTTGTCTGGCACGCATTCAGCATGTCCCGCCCAGCGTAGCTGGCACTGCATCAGGATGGTGTTGATGCTGGGGAGACCTGACTGGGCGAGTACATCAGTGTCTGGAACCTTGATATTGACGATTTTCCTGAGATGTGGTGTGTGAAAGTGGTTGAGCTTCCTGACATCTTTTTGGCTGTTGACGGTGATGTTTGGTTCAACATAGGGCTTTCCAGGGGCCAGCTGATGCAGGACTTCAATTTTCTTGGTACTGATTGTGAGACCAAAGCTTGTGCAGGAGCTGGAGAGCTTATCAATGCTGCCTTGCATGTAGACTTCTGAGCCAGCATTGTGGACGCAATCAGCTAATAAGCAATCCAAAATCTTTGTCTGTCATGACCTAGGTTTTCGCTTGAAGCCTCCTGGGATTTTTTCCCATATGTACGGTACATGATGCCAAATTAAGCCTCTCCGTCTCTGAAAGCATTAATCAGCATGGCTGAACACAATATACTGAACAGTGTCGGTTCCAGAATACATCCCTGCTTGACGCCATTGATTACTGTGAATGGCTCAGATGTCACTCCATTGTCCTGGACTCGTGCATGCATGTCATCGTGGAAATGCTGCACCATGGATATAACTTTTTTTGGGCATCCGTACTTGGACATTACCTTCCACAAGCCTTCTCTGTTGACAGTATTAAATGCCTTTGTCAAGTCGATGTAGCTGGAGAAAAGATCGGTGTTTTGCTCTTGATATTTCTGTTTTAGCTGCTTTGCATCGAATACCATGTCGATGGTCCCACGTTCTTTCCAGAATCCACATTGGCTTTCTGGCAGTAGTCCCTGGTTTAGGGTGTGTAGTGAGGCGATTCAGTAGGATTCCGGCGAGTATCTTTCCTACAAATGAGACTAAGGATATTCCCTGGTGTTTGTTGTAGGCCTGACGGTTCCCTTTGCCCTTATAGTGAAATATGGAAGCATCCTTGACTTCCTGGGTTATTGTCTCTTGCTGTCACATTAGCAAAAACAGTTGGTGGGGCCTTTCTATCAGGGCTGTGTCCCCTTCCTTGTAGACTTCAGCTGGGATGAAGTCTGAACCAGGTGCTTTGCCACTGGATTGCAGACGTATCGCTTTCTGTGTCTCCAGCAAGGTTCGAGGGTAATCCAGTCCTTCGTTGATGGGTAATTGGGGGGAGACGTCTAATTGCTGAATCCTCGATGAATGAAGGGCGATTCAGCATGCTGTCAAAGTGTTCATCCTATCGTTGAACAGTCCTCTTTTTGTCAGTAATAAGTGTGTTCCCGTCTGCGCTGAGAAGTGGGGGGGGGGGGGGATGGCCGAGAGAATGTAGGTCCATACACTTCTTTCAGAGAAGTTCTTCATGTCATGTTGGTCTGCATAGCACTGGATCTAATCAGATTTGTTGCTCAGCCATGTGTCTGACATCTGACGCAGCTTCTGCTTTACATTTCTGCGTATTTTGCTGTACGCATATTTCCTAGAGGTGGACTGAGAGATCTTGAGGTAGGTATTCTTGTGGTTGGCAACCCCTTTGTGAATAGCAACCATGCTTACATACAAGCATCGGATTGGCATTAGGATAGATAACGAGTCAACATTGCGTTTTATGTTTTGTCCTCCCCCCCCCCCAACACACACACACTTCTGTTGCTGCAGTTAACAATAACAAAAGTGTCAAGCACACAACAGCAACTTTAGTTTCCTGCACACTCAAATTGAGTCAACAACTACATGATCAACACCAGAGGCGTAGCTATGATATTTTGCGCCCGGGGACGAACTATAAAATTGGCGCCCCAGCCCCCTCCCCGTTTAATCACATTTTTCTTGTGACCGATTTATTACCCTTGTTTACTTATTATAATGTAACGTTGTAAGCCTCATTTTGGCGCCCCTGTACCTTGACGCCCGGGGACATATGTACCCCCCCTGCACCCCCCTAGCTACGCCTCTGATCAACACCCATTTCTTATTACTAGAATTATGTTTTTCTTTGGTTATATTTACGAGTATATTTTATTTCTCATCTGTACATTTTATACATGAATAATATGTTTCGCTTTTTCAAATCCGTTTCACTTTGACTTCATGTTCATTATGTACGATTTACACGTGTCATTTTAATCTCGAAACAACTACAGCTTTAGCACACCTTTTAGGATGCAAGGGACAGTTTTTATGCAAAAATGTAATGTTATATTCACCTGGATAATATCAAGATTCATTTTTAAAAAAAAAACACATGAGTGATGTCAAAAGGGTCGATCGTTTTGGATAGGTATAATAAAGCAACACAAAATATCTATGTTACATGTTTGTAGATATTGAATTCTCGCAGTGATGATTGGTATGAGAATTCCATTCGGCTGACCATCAAAACCAAATATGAACCTTTCGGTCCACACCCAAACAAAATTCAAAACTTACAACAACCTAATCTGAAAATAAAAAATACCAGTCATTCTGACACCATAGTGTAGGTTTTTTGTTTTTTTCTAGGGGGAACTGTCCTCTTAAGAAGGGCTTTTTCCCGGCCGGATAGGGACTTTACCGTACACTTTGTACATAGCTAGGGCATAGTGTTAGGCGTTAAGAAATTACGTAACTTAAAAAACTCGATACAATTGCACAGGTGGCTCACACATTATTGGCTTAGGGCATCCACTAGCATAACTGGACTGAATTTGACATAAAATTGCAGAGAGACCTTCTAGTTTCAGGTGTGGGCATCCGTGGTTGTTGCTGTCTTTCTCTCTGCGTGCTCGGCGTGTGTTGCTGCGTCGCGGGTTGCGTGGTCCGGGAGTGCCTTGGGAGCGCCTGTGTGGAGTCTGACCGGGACCTTTTCCGCCTTTTCCTCTTCCTGCACATATAGCATACTGATTGGTTCATAGGGGGAGGTGTGTGTTGGCACTTACCTACCTACCCCAGGGCTTACATCTATACTGATAGTTACTTATTAGTAATGCGGTATAACGCCAAAATTAATAAGTGCACCTGTATGCACATAAATGCCCGAGGGGGGATTAGCTACCCCTTCCCATGGGAAAATAAATGTCCAGCGATATGCTGGATATAAAAGTAGCCCATATGACCCTTAGTGGCCGGTGGTTACTATAAAAAATCAAAGTCGTCGTATTGCTCATGTCTAAAGGTCATTTTTGAGAACAGGTGATGTTCACAGCGCAAATACAATCCCTTTCACTGGGTGATAATTTTCATAAACATTATGTACTTAATAGTGTGATGCAATTCAAATTAGTTGTCCTCCAATCAGTTTTTGAGATATTCTACTTGCCTTGAACCAACGTGTCTACTTCTATAAGTAGCTAGCTCTGCTTTCCTAGTCGACTATGAGTATTTCCCTGGCTGCATACTGTACAGTGACTACATGAGGTGTACATGCCTCAGATCATTTTCAGAAACATCACAAGCGGGAAAGACCAAATTCACAAATATGTCCATTTCTTTAATTATTACACGATGATAGCTCAAAAAGTCAAACTGTACCCTTAAGTTAAAAAAATTGTCAGGCTCCAATACACGAAACAGTCCCCTACCACCTTATTAGCGCTGCCTAGTCCGATACATTACCCCTCCCCCACCCCATGTGTTGTTACTGATGGACGATATGTGGGTTCAATGTCACCTGTTTATTACAATGTGCAATTTTGCTGCATGCAAATCTTTCTGGAGTACACTTGTGTACAATTCAGACATTTATCGATATTTAGTAATATTCATATCTGGATTAAAATTTGACTGAAATTTGAAATGGCGACAAGACATGGTTGTTCTATTAGACTTGGATTTACAATTCGCCAAACACAGGATTGGCTCCGGATATATAATGTAAATTTCACCAAAAGAACCCTTCAGCTGACAGTAACTCCACAGCTGTGAAAGATACCCGTAAGTGTATAAAACGGCCACGGATGAAAACCGACGAAATTTGCTGCAGATTTTCGCAGATTTTAATGAATAGGCGATATCATCCTCGCAACCACGAGCCAAAATCATCACTTCCTTTGGACGGCGCTCTACAGTTTCGTACTTTGCATAATGTTATAATTTTAAATAAAAATAATCTTCCATTTTTCATCACTGGTTATAATGACTATTTTTTTTTAAATACCTTGTATATTTTAGGTATTGTTCAAATAACTTTTAATTTTCTTTCTAGGGTGTTAGATTGATGTGTGTAATATGAGTTATAGAGTGTACATCTTGGCCTTACTTCAAGTGTGGTGGGTCTTTCAAAAAACTTCTAGCTGCGCTTGGTCATTTTCACTTCCTGGACTTCAGAGTTAAATTGTATTTTTTTAAAAAGCCGATAACTTACTTTTACATTCGATATAGTTGGTAATTCATTAATTGCACATTCAGAAACTGTTATTGTATAGTTGGGCAAAATCCTTTTCCCCTTTGTTAATAACTGCTAAAGGTAGAGTACTTTAGACTGATTTAGGCAGATTTGTTTTTAGCACAAGAGAGCATGATTTTAGTTATCCGTATGCTTAGATCGTGTAGAATTTCAATAAGTACAATATTCAAAGAAATTTCAGCTACAGTACATGATGGTAACATAGAGATATACCAACATTGTCTCCACCATGCATGTTGCAAATTAGCTACGACATCGTAGCCTCAACTTGATTTGTTGTGGTTGAGACGTAGGAGTAAGGGTACTAATATTAGTACCAGTTGCAAATGTAAACAACTTAACATTACACCCGCCACTTCTCAGAAGTCCAAATCTGTCCAACGCCCCCGTATCGTCTATAACATTGTTAGAGTCGTGGAAAGCCTTCTTAAGGCACTTCCTCTCTACCTCACGATTATCTTCCTGATTTGCTGTTTCTCTAGTCTTCTTCCTCTGAGATCCATACACATCAGAATTCCATATTGGCTCACCTTCAGTTTCTATAAACCGGTACTTCGTGACGTATCACCTTAACCGACTCGCAAGTGGACCTTCCCATTCTCAATATGGGGACACCTATCACAACGTCATATTTAAGATGCAGGGCAAAATAACTACAATATATTTATACACATTCAGCATATCCATAATTTCATTATTTAAATTTTTTTTTGGATTTTAAAAAAGTGATTTCCTATATTTCTGATATTTTCTTAAATATTATTTGTTGTAACATTTATTTGAGGAAACTAATATAATAATAATAATAATAATAATAATAATAATAATAATAATAATAATAATAATAATAATAATAATAATAATAATGAGGACTTTGTATAGCGCCTAATATTTCGAAGCTCTAATGTTACGTGCTTAGGCTCGAATAAACAGTAACATAGAAAGAGTGAAAATAACAAGCTTGTAAAAACTTAATAAACAATTTATTGAGCACAAATATTTTCCAGTAAAGAAAAATAAACTTACGGTTTTAAGAATCAATTCCAAAATTAATCCAAAAACAATTCAAAATATTATCCACTAGAGAAATTGCAAAGGTCCTGGTAATAAAATGTCCAAATAATTCCAAGTTCGAATCCCAGCGAAGTATCCAAGATGGAAGACGATGTCACTTGATGAAGTCAGTTTTTGGTAATAAAATTCTATGAGCACAAGTCTTTTCCAGATAAATAACAAAAGAAATCCTCTTGAATCCAAACGAATTGAAATAATTTCCAATACAAGTTAACTCAAAACGACACAACTTAATATTCTAACAGCCCCAGTTCTACTCTATACTTCGCTCCCAAAACATAATTTATATACATATTTTTACATAAACAAGAAATGGGTCACTTGATCTTCTAGAATCTTTTAGAACAAATTTACGTTCAAAGAATCACGTACACACCTTATGACCCAACTAAAATAGAAGGATGTTTATACAAAGCTCCATAATGTCCTTGGAACCAACCAATCATTTTAAAAGATTGTTTACAACTCTGAGGCCAGGTCAGAAATGAGGTCAACATCTGGTGTTTACAGGTCACACACACACACACACACACACACACACACACACACACACACACACACACACACACTCCAATAAACGAATCTTAAACTTAAAATGCCAAATTTGAATCTAACAAACAAATAATAAAAATAAATATAAATGACTTATATCAAATATACGTAACACTAAGCGCTTTACACCATCAATAATGATATGACTACACTACAGAACAACAAATGACAAAAACAATGAAATTGGAAAACATAAAAACATGCTGAAAACATATAAAATACAAAACATGATTAGGTCGCTAAGCTTGTCCCTGCAGTCGAAACAGGTGAATCTTAAGAGCAATCTTAAAAGGGACCACTGTGTCTTTGTGTCTAATTTCAATGGGCAATTCGTTCCACGTCGCCGGGCCCTGGTGTGCAAACGAACGTTGTCCATATGACTTTGTTTTCACCTTGGGAACAATGAGTATACGATTATCAAAAGAAGAGCGTAAGGATCTAGCTGGTGTATAAACATGGGTGAGGATGGATAGGTATGTTGGACTGGAGTCTGTCAGTGAAACATAGCACAGAGAATACATTTTGTGTTTGATTCTGTATCGAATTGATAGCCAGTGTAGGGTACAGAGCAGTGGTGAGGTGTGCTCTGATCGAGGTACTCAAAAGATGATCCGTGCAGCTGTGTTTTGAACTTTTTGAAGTTTCTGGAGTAAATATTGTGACGAACAAGACAGAATTGAGTTACAATAGTCCAGTCTTCAAAGTACTAATGAACACACAAGTGTTTTAGTGGCATCATCTGAAAGATATTTACGAATGGAACTGATGCGTCTCAATTCAAGATATGCAGCCTTGAATATGTTCATGACATATTGGTGCAATGTGAGGGTACTGTCTAGAGTAACGTCTAAGTTCCGTACTAACTGTGAGAATTTAATGTTGGTGTTGCTGATATTTATTGTCTGAGGTAAAGGATGTGAATGAGAAAGTCTTTGTGTTGTGATCAGAATAGCCTCAGTTTTATCATCATTCATCTGCAGCTTGTTACATGTCATCCATGATTTCACATCCGAAATGCACTTCTCTACTCCATGGATGGTAGCATCAACTTCAGTTGGTTGGCTAGACTTGTATATTTGGGTGTCATCAGCATACAATTGGTGCGACACTGGGCGATGATCTATGATACTTGAGAGTGGCTGAGTATACAGAATGAAGAGAACAGGTCCAAGAACAGATCCCTGTGGAACACCACAACATACATCAACTGGGCTGGAGTGTATTCCATTTGCAGATATAATTTGTGTCCTGTTGACTAAGTAGGACTTAAACCACTGAAAGGCTATATTCTGAATGCCAAATACATGCTGGAGACGGTGAAGTAATATATCATGGTCTGTTGTGTTAAATGCTGCAGATAAATCCAGGAGAGTGAGGACTGTAATCTTTCCACTATTCAAAGCAGAGAGAATGTCACTAAATACTTTCAGAAGAGTAGTTTCCGTACAGTAGCAAGGGCGATATGCAGACTGTACATAGCTTAAAAGACTGTTTGAATTCAAATGAGATACAAGTTGAGTTAGAACAACCTTTTCTAAGATTTTTATATGAATGGGAGATTAGAAACTGGGCGGTAGTTCTTTAAATCGTTATGGTCCAGTTTTGGTTTCTTCAGCAGTGGCTTTACGATGTCAGTTTTAAAAAATGATTGGAATTCCCTTGATGAGAGAGAGATATTAATAACATCAGTTAGTGAAGGCAATATTGGGTCTAAGCACTTAAGCAGCAGTGATGTCGAAATTGGATCAAGTTCACAAGACTTTGGTGCACTTTTCATCACGATTGTCCGTACTAAATTAATAGAAACAGGTTCAAATGCTCCTAAGGGTTGTCGCTGAAATTCTGCATCATAACTGTATGGTGAAATTGTGCTGTCAAGCGAATATCTAATGGTTTGTACTTTGTCATCGAAGAAATTTGCAAATAGGTCTGGTAGGTCTAGTGGAGAGAAGGTTGTTGGAAGTGGTGTACATTTGTTCCTTGACATTAGTTTGTTAGTTATATCGAAGAGCTCTTTGCAGCTGGAACTCTCCGTGATCTTAGTACTGTAGTGGGATGATTTGGCTCAATGGACTATGTTTGTGACGTTCTTCTTAGCGGCTTCGTAGATTTGTTTACGAATAGTGAGTCTGGTGGAAAGCCAAAGCCTCTCTGCTTTTCGGCGATGTATTTTAGCAGTGCGAAGCTGGTCCCTAACACTGCTATACCATGGAGAAGACTTTTTTTTATTGATACACTGCATTTGGTGGCTTGGGCATGTTTTTCAAGCAATGAACGCAGGCAGTTATCAAGTTGTTCCGCTGGTGGATGTAAGAAAGTTGTTAGGTTTTCTTGGATGTCATGCATGAATTTGGTTCTATTTATCATACGGAGGTTTCTCTTAGTAGCAAATAGAGGTGGAGGGTTAGGGACTGATACGTCGAGATGGAATACAATGCATAGGTGATCCGATGCAAGTTCGTGGGATACAAGGGTGGATTGCAGAATATTATCATCAGGTCTATAAAGAAACCAGTCTAAAATGTGACCAAGTTTATGGGTAGGCTGGTTAACTGACTGTTTAAGATTGAAAACATGAATGGAATGTAGGAGTTTTGACATGTATAAGTTTACCAGGACAGTCAAAGTGAAAGTTGAAATCTCCAAGAATAATTAGGTTGCCACCTATCGAATTTCCATACTCTAGAAGATTTGGAAACTGCTACAAAAAGAGAGATTCAGTCAGCTTGTTTTTTCTACTAGGAGGAGGACGGTAGAGACAGAAAAAAATGGACTGACCTTTGTTCCAGTGTGAGCGTTGTCTGGACTAGTTCAAACGACGTGTGGCAGAAATTGAAGGTTGTGTTGTACTTCAGGCATTTGATCATGAAATTCTTTGTAATTACAGCAATTCCACCTCCGCGAGAGTTGCGGGGGGAACGACTTGATGGAGTAATCGCTGGGTGTTAAATCCGCACACTTAGATTCATCACCTGCGGAATGTAACCAAGTTTCTGTCAGGAAGAAGACATCAATATTCTGGTCGTTGATAAAGTTAACAATTTATGTGCGCTTTTCCGGTGATCCTACTGACTGAGCGTTGAATAATGCAATACATAGTGGTAACCCCAGGACAGTTGACACAACGGTTGACGATTTACAAGGAATTTGAACCAGATTATTAAAATTAACGGCAGAATTTTTAAGTTGTTTATCCGTTACGGGCGAAAGGGAGATAACTGGAATTCTTCTTCCTGTTCTACGCCGACCAGCTTTGAAAGAACGTTTCTTTTTTCGCTTCCGTTTACATTTAAGAAATGATGAATGTATTCCCAGGTCGTTTATCTTTAGCACAATGTAGTATCTAGAACCAAGGTGTGGTCATTTAATCCAATTAATGAGGGTCCGTCGTATTGTAAGCGGTCACGTGACGGCGGTTTATTAAAAAAAAACAAATGACGTCTTAACATTGGGACAAAACAGCTGAGAAAAGTTCTAATTGTTCTCGTTTCCAAAACAAGGAGATGAATTAACACATACGAACGGAACAGCCAAAGCATGATGAAACACAATAATGTAGACGATGATAGAGAACAAGCACAAATGTCATAAATATAGCACAAAATCGGAAGAGCCTATCTCAAGCCATCTTTCTGGAATCCATGACGAAATAGGCGTTTATAACATAATTTTCCAGTAAAGTAAGGCTTTAAAATATTGTTGCTCCTTTTCTGGAGTACTAGTTCGTTGAACATATCAATATACGCTCACGGGAACTATCTGCAGCCGTATTAGATGAGATAAAATATGCTACAAATAACGTTGGGAAGATTCCATGAATATTTCAAATAATTCATGACAACATTGAGTGCAAATTGATATTTAGAAGAATTAAAGAACGATCAACATATAAACAAAGCAAGTATGTCTAAGTCTTACAATTACATATTTATTTTCATAAAATTTTGTAACCACATTAAGTATTGTCCAGCATTATAAGTTCAAACGTCTTTGCAGTCTTCTCTCGTTTTAGTGCGTCTTGACCGTGTCGTTGTATGTCTTTGAGCGTTTTGCGGTACTTAGTTGGACCAGAAATAGCTGAGGTTCTCCGAATATGGATCAAGAAGTTTAGTCTGGTTCCTGACCTCTCTCCACTCCGTTAATCGTCGTTATGAGGCCTCATAGAAATGATGAGTAATGGAGTGGAGAGAGGCTAGGGAACCAGACTATAAGAAGTTAACGTTGCTAATTTAGAAACCAGGAGTTTCCTGAAAACGAAGTAATTTTTACCACCGATGAAGATATTGAAGTATGAAGATATTTTTGATAAGATTACCTTCCACAATTGACTAGAATCAAATTAGTCATATTTCTTTAAACAATTTATTCAAATTTTTCTAGGTATCCAATATCCACTGCTGCTTGTTAACAAGGCTAATTAGTGCTGGGTCCCAACTTGGACCAAAGTGAGTAGCCAACTGAGTAAGAAAACTTATCGATTTCAGATGGTCGCTGCATGAAAACAATTGTACTTGAAGTATGATTTTTGTATATTTGCCCTTGGTTAAGATCGTCAAATTCCGATAAATGGGGCTATTCTGATAGTAACATACTTAGTCCAGTTGATATTAGTCCTACAGTGTAAGATTATTTTTTTTAAAGAAGTATATTTCAACTTAAGTTTTGGCATTCCCAGCCCACTGAAATGTAGGCCGACAAAACTTGAAATTTCTTTTGTGAGAATTTGAATTTATTAGAGAAAAGCCATCAGAGTAAGTAAAGTCTGACAGTGACTAAATCATTATGACTTTACTATGTAGAAAAGTGTCATGATTGGCTGCAAGTTATGTTGACATATTTTTCAATTGGCTGGAATGTGATGGAAGCCATGCATGCTGAAATCGATTTTATTATTACTGTCTTGGATGAAACAATGCTGTCTCTACACTTGCTTCAATATTAGTTTATTAAAGAAATGTGCTTCAGCTTAATCCACTTTCAGCATTTCCAGTCTCCATCACATTTTTACCTATTTTTACTGACCTGCATATCTTGAGTTGAGATGCATCAGCCCCATTCTCAGGATATCTTTAAGTTGATGCCACTCAAACACTTGTGTGTTCATTAGTACTTTCAAGACTGGACTACTGTAACTCAATTCTGTCTGGTTCATCTCAATGTCTTCCAGAAACTTCAAAAAGTTCAAAACACAGCTGCTCAGATCATCATTTTAGAGTACCACTATCAAAGCAGTGAGTGCACACCTCCCTGCTGCTCTGTATCCAACACCTGCTATACATTTAATCCAGAATCAAACACAAAATTCACTGATGGACTGCAGTTCAAGCACAGGAGTCTGACGTTTTATCAATAAAGTATGGCGAAATGTCTGACAACATGAATTACCCTTATCAATATTATATATATATAAACACAAGGAATGCAAGCGTGACCACAAACCTTTGCTCGATTCGACTTTTTCTCACGAGTCTTATATGGCTTAAAAATTGCACGAAGACTGAAAAACTACACTTGTCACTAAAACTTGTCAGACATTTTGCCGTACTTTTATTGATAAAACGTCAGACTCTTGTGGTTCAAGATATCTATCTGGCCTGACCCATTTGTACACAGCAGCATGATATTTACACTCTTCTTCTGACAATCGTATACTCATTATTCCCACTTTGAAAGTGAAGTCATATGGACAACTTTCTTTTGCATACTAGGGCCCATCAACATGGAATAAATTGCCCATTGAAATCAGACACAAAGACACAGTGGTCAGTGCCTTTAAAACTCCCCTTTTTCGACTGCAAGAACAAACTTAAAAGACCTAATGTTTCCTACCTTAAATATTTTCAGCATGTTTTTGTTTTTTAATTTCATGGTGGTTTTTTTTTTATTATAGTCATATCATTATATATGTTGTAAAGCGCTTAGAGCTTATAAAGATTAGGTGCTATTCAAAGTCCTCATTATTATTAATATTATTATGTGATCAAATTTTCCAGTATTTATTGTCCTCGACTCTCAAATTTCAATTGACAACTACTTTTAACTCATCTGGCCATAAGTCGAAGATAGTTTGTGGTATTGGCAGTTTTTCTATCCATCAACATTTGCTTATTGTCACACTGGAGTCCATATATCTGATATGATTTCAATTACTTCTGGAATATGGGTTTACTGGTATATCATTAATATCTCTGATGAGTCCATTATAGAGAAATATCTGTCATATATATGATAGGCTAACCTAGTTACCACATAGACACACATGCTAACCATTATGATTTTGGCATAATAATTACAATTTTCACCAAATTATATCTTACACTTGCCTGAATATGATTTGTGGTTTTCCAGTACATTATAAAATATAAAAAATATAAAGCAAAAAGATGTTGTGTTTGTCATTTATATTATCATCTTTTTAATTCCACTCATCTAAAAATTTGACAGTATTATAAAAAAAAAGCCTGCTTGTTAAGATGAGCATAGGAAATAATTTGTATATCACAGATGTATATGTATTTTCCTCATTTCTATTTTTAGCAAGTACCCAGTTCCAAGAAAATGTTTTTTTATTAAAAAAATTGCAACCTTGCCTCATTGATTCATTAAATAAATTATTTAAGTTAGGAATCAGAGCAGTCTACTTTTAAAGTAAGTAATGCCAAATATTAAGCAAAAAGGGCTTTTATGGTTTCACTTGTGGATGAATTTTTTTTTAAGAGCATATGTGTCTTTTCAAACTTGAAAGCATATCTAATCAGAAAAAGGACAAAATACACAAACTTACAAATTTGTAAAATTAAAAAAAATATGAAAGTGATGCAATACATAACTATGACTTCTTCATGCCCATTGCAGAATTTGTGGACTTCACAATTATTCAGCAAATGTTAGACATTTAGTTAAAGTGAGTGTTGAATATTTTTTTATTATGTTTGGTATTTATCTTATGGATTTTGCCAAGTATTTTCAGGCCATATTTCTGGTCTAGTTTTTAGCACATTTGGGATACATGCACATGTCATTAAGATCTTTTGATGCATTTGACTTTTGCATGCATATTATTAAGTTACATCTAATTGACTGATCTAGTGGAAGCTGTCTTTCTGATTGACTTTGATCAAACTTGGAATATATGCTTATCTCATTAACATCACCGATGAGATTGTTAATGAGCAAAACCATTGCTTACCAGCGAGGTGAGCTTGTTACCCTCTCCGGAAACCATATGTCCAATCTGATATTTTTTTTTATCAAACATGAACTATTTACTTCTATTATCAAGACCTAGGTTTTTAAAAATGGCTGAGATTCATGCTTGTTAATGAGATAATTTTGCATTTGATTGGAAGACCATGCTACCACTCTGATCAAGCTTAGATATGCTAAAATCAACACGATATAAGTTTTTAAAGTAGTTTATATAGCATGTTCTCTTGTGCTAGTATATAAACCTGCTTAGTGAAATGTTAAAGTGTTATGTATGCAAGGTGAGCAATATCAGGCTCACTTATGCCTCTTGTTTGCATTCACTTTCTTGAGAAGATGTTGTATTAAATGAATAAAGAAAATAGAAAGTCAGTTATTTATCAGGGAATATGTTTATTTAATTCAGGCTTTGACATAACATTAATCCTTTAATCTATGAATGTTTTGATATTAAGCATAACTTAAAGTCAACAAATAAATTATCCAAACTCTAGGTTTAAACTTCAAAACCCACAAATTTGAACAAAAAGTTCATACTTGCAAGGTTTGTTATAGGTTATTATAGAGCTGAGAGACAATTCATAGACCTGTGTAATTTAAAAATTTGGATAACCAATATACTTAAAATGTTAACCAAATGAAATCTGCAGTTTATTTGTATTTTCTTTGTTTCAGGTCATACAAGAAAACACCCATTGCCTTGAAAATGGACCACATAGACTCAAGAGTGAAAATGAATTAAAAAGGGAAGTTATCCATAATGTAAAACTGATATTCTGAATCACAGCTATATAAATGTGTGTATTTTTTTGTTATAATCACCTGATACAGATATGTCCTGAACCCAAACTAAGCTTACAGGATATGGATACAAATTCTTAATTTGCTATTCACTTATATAGATCACCTGCAATCATACTCCAAGGTTTAAATATCCATCTTGAATGGTCAAGAACGAGTTGTATAACATTATTCACATAAATCACATGACAGAACATGGGCCAACATTGTCACTACCCTTATGGGATAACTCAACATACCCGGTAATTCTAATAACTGATATTTAAATACATAATTTTAAAAACAGATGTTAAATTTTGAAGCTGAAGCTACCATGTCCAGCCATAACAGTAGGAATATTAATAATGACAGTATAGATAGTGATA
Organism: Unio pictorum; assembly: GCA_030141615.1. Classification (NCBI taxonomy): domain Eukaryota; kingdom Metazoa; phylum Mollusca; class Bivalvia; order Unionida; family Unionidae; genus Unio; species Unio pictorum. The sequence goes on from JARLTB010000098.1 coordinate 4,706,937, forward strand.
GTGACCTTGACCTCATTTCATTTGAATATGATGATGCAGTTGATTCTACAGTTGCAGAGGTTGATTTCCTGGGACATGAAAAACTTGTGAACCAGTCAACTAAATTAAGTTCCAATCCAGCAACCCTGCTTTCACTCTCAGATCAGTCAGTCGAGAGCGAATGCAAAGAAAAATTCAATATCTCTGGAGAAGAAATCCTAACTGGTGAAGATGAAAGTAGTAGTGTGATTATTGTTAATAGTTCTCAGGACTGTCTCACAGACAACAGTGATAATGATATTAAAGTTACTGGAGATGATCAAATTACTATAGAAAGTTCATATATGAATGCCTGTTCACCAAGCAGTGATAAGAAAGATTCATATAAAAAAAAATCAGTAAAGAAAATCAAGCAGTCAAAAGTTGTATTCATTGAGAAAACGAATTATATGTTTCCAAAACATGACTTTGTTTCATTAAGCTGTGATCTGAATTCTGGTGTACTGTCTACATTTGAGAAGAAATATCAAGATGGCAGCATTTCGAGCAACAAGAGTGCTAAAAAATTAGGGCAAGTAGGCTTTTTGAGAAAAAAAAACAAGGATACTGATTTGCAGCATGATGAAGAGTTGTATACATGTAAAGACAGTGCTGAAGGAATTCCATATTTGGAGGAACCAGGTGAATTCAAGGATGATTCATTGCTTATCTCACCGAGGACATCTGGAGCTTCTAATCCTCTCTCGGATGACACTGATTTTTTAAAATCACTGCCTGGGGAGAATGAAGACTTTCTGCCTCCATATGTGGATAATGATTATGATGTTGCATTGGTATCTTTAGAGTCAAAGCAGATGAAAAATCGAAACTTGACTGCAAAAGATAGGAAAGTTTCTCAATATGTTGAGAGCAGAACATTACAATCACTAACTCAAGAAACTGAGGACTCTTTACCTCAATATGGGGACAGTGATAATGAGGTCCAATCAACATCTTCAGCATCAAGGCAAGGACAAAATTTAACACCAAAAGAAAGACAAATAACAGTTCCTCAAAACTTCTCCAATGAGGGTTACACACCACGAACTATATCTCGAGTGAAGGAAGATTCATTACCTCCATATGTTGATAATGATGAGGTTCCATCCTCATCCTTGACACCAGCAAAGTTTTTAACAGCAACAAAACAGCATGACAACAGTGCATCTGAGAGAGAAAAAACAAGTCAGTATAAAATAAACCCCAGAAAGAGAAGATATCCGGAAATAGATATGGCAGACAGTACATTTGGGTTTCCAGTTCCATCAAAGCATCCAAAAACAGAAAAAGATGGTGAAGGCCAGCAGAACAAAATATTTAAAACAGGTAAATTTTGTTATTGTTTATGATGACTATTGATGGGGCTAAAACGGTTTTATATCGCTATTTGTACTGCTGGTCACAGATTATAATATTTTATCCTTATGATTTAGAGTATGATATCATAATACTCCCAGTCTCTGAGTAAATCTATCTGTCCGAGATTACATCTAAACTTTTGGGTGGAGTTAAGACACATTAACCATCAGCATAAAGGGGGAGGTACCTTTAGCTCCTAATTACAGTAACATTTTGATATATTTTCTGACCAAACCTTATAAATTTACATGAAATCATAACTGGAATATTTCATTATACATCTATTGTGACACCAGGGTCACTGATTGGGGCTAAGTTGTGAGTACATGTATTAATGATAGGGTTTGAAAGGGGAATTGGAATTTGGAATACAAAGTGGAAGCCATTTTATATGGCCAACAATTGCAGTTGCTCCATTGTACAATGTAATCTTTGATGCATTACCATAATATTATGGTGCACAGATAAATAAATCATTTTACTCCTAAACTATTTGTGATAGTGAACTTTATGTTTTGTAGCTTAATGCAGTATTTGACATAATTTTGTTTAGTGGAAGTAGTCATACAGTTTGTCTTGGGGTTTTGTTAGATTTCTGTCTATTTTAAATTTTTGGAGATTCTTTTAGCCCACAATAGTGTTAGTTCCTTGAGTGACATTTGTTATTTATTTATCATTACAGATTATTTAAGGGAAATAACAAAGTTGCCAATGACACAGAGGTCATCACTACTTGCAGATGTAGCTGAATATTGGACATGTCTTAAATGCACTGTGACAAATAAAAATGAAGTAACTTCTTGCCTTGTCTGTGACACACCTAAACATATCCCAGGATCTGAAGCAACAAGAGATGGTAATGGGATTAGTATCTAATCAATATTTGGCATTATTATTTCTGTACTTTAAAATAATATAGTATGACCCTTAAATATTGCAGAATTATACTGAATACACATTCTCTCATTTGCGGCCATTTGCTGTATTAAAACCTAAATTACAAGAAGAAAATAAGACACCCCCAAACATATTGTAATAATAAGTTTATGCATTATAAGAGAAAATTGTCCCAACTATCTTTCATTTATAATATTCTTTGTGTATTTTGGAAAGGACAATGTCAGATTCAGTTATTAAGGGAAATTATTAGGTTAGAAATATAAGTGTGAAGATTATACTCTAATTTATAACTTGTAACCTGCATTTCCAAAACTGTTTAAACAAAAGGTCATCCTGCTGTATCAGAGTTCTCGCTAGGATTTAAAAACTAGAACTCCAGAGATAAGAGTCCCACAAGCAAAAGTAGCAGTCCCATCCCAGACAATGTTGAACTTTGCAGATTAGAATAACTGTTGGTTGCCATTGAGTTTAATTTCCACATTCCTTATAACAATAACATGTACAACTGTGTCAGCCTATTCGGCGCATCTGGTGATTCTGCACAATGATACATCATTTCTGTCAACATTGGTTCACATGTTGTTTTGTTGAAAATTCAATTTCGGACTGAAATGTTGGAAAGAGTCCAAAGTAATGTATTTCATTTCAGTAGCCTGATGCATAAACATTACATCTTTTCAAAGCCATGCGAAGAATAGACCACATATTTCGAGTCATAGAAACATAGGAAGGTATCCCATTTGTCCAAACTTAGTATTTTTTTTAAATATAATATTCTGGTGACAATTACTGCTTTTCATTTGGTAAACATTGCAGAATTTTTTTTTTCGTCAGATGAATTCTGTATGGGTTTTGCATCAATATTGGTGACCTAAGATGCGCAGAATAGCCTGCCAGAGGTATAACTCTTCTTAGTCCTTCAGGGTGAGACTGAATTTTGTCAATCCAATGAATGACCATATTCCAATCACACACTTTTTTACACTTGGCAACTATTCCATCCAAACTGTCAGTTCAAAAACTGTCAGTACTCTTATAATAACCACATGTACATCTCAAGATCTTTCTGTCTCAGAATTTAAAATTGTAAATTTCAGCACATTTTCCCACCCAAACTGCTAGTTGAAGTCTTTGAACATGCCACCCAGCTATTGCAACTATGTTCTTTTGATGTACTCTAATAAATACAGCAGGCAACATCTTGGGTTATTTTGACCATGAATTCAGTCATTGTAAATATAAGCACAGCTAAAATAATAAAGTAATCAACATATTCTAACTCAGTATGTTGTTGAAGTAGGACTGGCAAATCTTTGAATTTGCCGCCCATCTATTTGCATGCATATCGAGGACTCCTGCATGTGTGATTTTCTGCGTCCCAGATCAAATATTTGTGTCTAAGTACACATAATTAAGTGTTTTCGAGACCTCTGCTGTATTATATAAAATTTATTTTTATAATTTAATTGTGGGTTTTTTATGCATTAGTCTATTGGATTTTTGACTTGTTTGTCATTTTGAACATTTATTCCAGATCCTAAGCCAGTGTCTCCCACTTTGACTGAGGATGATATCATACATAAAGTGGTTTGTACAGTATTGAAATCATTGTATTCATCTTGCTATCTTTCCAATGTATTTTTCTCACTGTATTTTAAATTGCTTGTACTACAGCTTCTGACAATCTAAATTTAATGACAGCTCAGATGATTTATTGAGGTTCCTTAAAATTGGAGGAAACCAGTGTACTGAAAGACAAATGACACTCTTTATTAGCCATTAACAACTGATTATGCCAGTTTGGGAATATGATTTAATTATTGGTTACTGAGTTGCAATTGATTCTGTAGTTTGATTAAAACCTACTCCACCTTTCAAAATACGAATAGCAGAATCTTTATCTTTTTGGTTTTGCATAATTACATGAATAATAAAATTAGCTATAGGGTACCTGTTTAGTTCAATTAAACAAAAACAAATACAGAAACAACAGATTGGATATCCAAATCAAATACATGGTCAGTCATATGAAGTGTAATGGGTATTACACCTGGTGTCAATTGCAAATACAATGACTAGAATGAGGCTTAGAAAGACAATTTGGACCACTCTGTTGGCCTTGTGGTTAGAGTGGATACGGGAGGTCATGGGTTCAAACCCAGGCCAAGTCATACCAAATACTTACAAAACTGGTACTACCAGCTGCCTCGCTTGGCGCACAGCATTAAGAGGCTAGAGTTAGGACTGGTCGGCCTGGTATCAGGATAATGTGACTGGGTAGGACATCATGCTGCATCTGTGGCATGATGCCCCAGTGCTAGACATCACTGAAAACTGCCACATTGCCGACATTGTAATGATATGAATGAAAAATTGTTAAAGCTATGTTAAAAATCCAAACCACACACACAGGCACACAGAAAGACAATTCATTGAAGATCATTTCAATTAGGTTGGCAGCCAAAAAAGGCATCACTTTGTAACCATGCAAAATAATTTTCACTTTCAGCAAGAAATATTTCCAAATGTCTCCTGGTTCTACCTAGTGAAATCAGTCAAGAATATGTGTGAAAAGAATCCTGATAGGAATGCTGTATTATTAGAAATAGTGGACAGTTTCTCCACTAATCCATATCCCACAAACCCTGACTTCAACCTATACCAGCAAAGTCCCATTAACATAGAGCATACATTCTCAGATGATGTGGTACAGGTTGGTGCTATTTTCATCTAAATAGTTATGAGTATGTAGTTAAGCACATGTATCTATACATTTTCTGTCTGTTTGTTCATCTGTGTGTATTTCCATCATAAAATCACACATGCAGATCTACTTTTTCAGCTTTTATTCCATTGATTTAAAAATCTATAGGAATAATCACATGATTCAGAAGTATGCATGTCTGTCTGTTAAAATGATGTATGTGTGTACATCTAATCTGTATTTACAGAGATATAATTCCTTTCCAGCAACATGATTTTGCTGGGGACTTCTGTATCCTATAGACACATTTTAGATAATCCTCAATTCTGCTGCAATGCATAAATGTTTAATAGGAGATTTGGAAGTATATTTGAAAGGTTTAAGTCAAAATTTGTTAGTTAAAACTCATGATAGACTGCCAGAAATGCTATCTTCATGTTGAGGCCACATTGCTATGTATAATATAAAACTATCCAGAATGACAATTGTTATGATGTTATACTAATAGCAAATGCTGATATAATGGATTAGAACTTGGATAACCATTTTGTATTTCAAGAATTAAGAAAATATTGAGATATTAGTGGTAGAAATAAATTTTCCTTGCTCTGCATAAATTCTGCATACAAAATTCAATTAGTATTTGTGAAGTTATGAATCCTTGTATCATCAAATAAAAGATTGTTATTACTTAATAAATGAGGTATGATACAATATTTTAATTTGCAGATAATATCAATCAGATCAGAACATTCCTTGGCATACTTAGGAAGTCAGGGAGAGTAATTCTTTTGTTTTAAAGAAAAATAGGAGAAATATCTTGTGATTCAACAGATTATAGCACAGTACTATGTAAAAATGTTTACAATTCATCGCTGCCATATTTGCTTGAATGTGGGTCTCAGATTGTTCGGTGTATTGCAAACTGTATCTCTCTGATATTTTTAAACTGTTAACAGCATTAGTCTAGAAGAAAAACTGACTGAAAGAGACCTAATTTGGATACAATTATTTAAATCAAACTGGATAATTAGAAAGTGAAATCACTATTTTTGTGGGGATTCTATTTTGCAGATTTTTGTGGTTGATACCGGAATTTAGACATCTCATTCTCATAGATGGGCTATCATAGTTTAATTCCAGGAAGGTTTATCACCTATTGGGTACTTTTTGATGAAAGAAGAATACCTTTTTTTAAAACTGAAATGCTGTTAACATTTTTTTTAAAAATCCTGTTAAATGAATGTAACTTTATTTTATTGAACTTTGAATATAGGGATTTATTTCATTTGAACTTAATATTATTTAACACCAACTACTCTTACTATCTTGATGTATATTGCCAGGTATTTCCCTATCTATTTATAGCCCAGTGTATGATGTATGGGCAAACATTATTACATCAAATGACAATATTTTTCTATACATCCAGTCATATATAGATATGCAATAGATGTTCTGGTTCTGCCAGTCGCTAGATATAGTATATGTTGCTACAGACCACAAACACCCAATAAATAGTGATCTTTCTGTAGAAATAATAGGACCTTCTCTTTTATCACGTTACAAAACCACAAAACTTGATACCACACAAACATTTCATAGAAACTGCATTGCCATAAGCAGTGTCATACTAAGGGTAAATGGAGCCCAGTGTGTCAATGATCGACCTGCTGATAATTTTCCTGCAATTTAATTGTGATAGCTGTTTTAACCCCAAACCCCCCCCCCCCCCAAGACCTCCGGCATCCCCGCTCCACTGACCCATTAGCATGCTACAGTTACAAGTGCACATTCATGCTAGATCTAATTAGATACGTGATATTGATTTGACTTTTAAAATGAACAACACAGCTATCTTGAGCAGGTCATCCTACAAGGTGCACAGAAGAATGAAATTTCAAAGTGGAAAGATCTAATCAGTTCTCCTGAATATTTTATTACAGTATTGCCAAACTAGCTAGCAACATAGACCCTAATCTACCAATAGATAAAGAGCCAGCAGATTGTAGTCTTGGTTGATTACTGCTGATTACTTATGACAGACTGCATAGACCCAAATCTACTAGTACATTATGTGACATTAGATCTAGGTCCATGCAGTTTACAGCTGGATCTGACTTATGAGCATGTCTGTGACATTAGATAAAATTCAATGTTTTGCATTCACATGCAAAAATGTAAAAAGGTTGTATTAATCCATGAAAAATATTTAGCCCCATTTGTTCTTCAGCACCAACATTTTCAAAATGGTTACATTGATCTAATATTTTTACATTGCAAAATAACATTGTGTACTTCGTTAAAAGTCAAACTGAAAACAACATTGATTCTGGTCTGCCATTGCAGTAGATCAAGGTCTGTGTTGTTTGACTTCCAATTACTCCTTGCAAACTGCATCAACCCAACTTATATGCTTATAAACAGTAGATGTGCTATCATTTTTTGTAATTCTAATCGTGGCTAGCTTGCAAATCTTGCTGTCACTACTCCAACTGAATGGATTTTAAAATCAACATGGGATTATCACCGAAAGACTTTATATTATATCTATTTGATCCTAAATGAAAATTGTGCAGATCTTGCAAACAATGTTCACATGTTGTCTACATGGTCCTAAAGGTAAATGGTATGGCTCTTTCATCCATTATGGTCATTTTGTCTACATGGTCGTAAAGGTGAATGTTATGGCTCTTTCATTTATTATGGTCATGTTGTCTACATAGTCCTAAAGGTGAATGGTATGGCTCTTTCATTTATTATGGCCATGTTGTCTACATGGTCCTAAAGGTGAAGGGTATGGCTCTTTCATTCATTATGGTCATGTTGTCTACATGGTCCAAAAGGTGAATGGTATGGCTCTTTCATTTATTATGGCCATGTTGTCTACATGGTCCTAAAGGTGAATGGTATGGCTCTTTCATTCATTATGGTCATGTTGTCTACATAGTCCTAAAGGTAAATGGTATGGCTCTTTCATCCATTATGGTCATGTTGTCTACATGATCCTAAAGGTGAATGGTATGGCTCTTTCATTTATTATGGTCATGTTGTCTACATGGTCCTAAAGGTGAATAGTATGGCTCTTTCATCCATTATGGTCATGTTGTCTACATGGTCCTAAAGGTGAATGGTAGGGCTCTTTCATTTATTATGGTCCTAAAGGTGAAAGTTGTGGCTCTGTCATTTATTATTGTTTAAGGTGAATGGTATGGCTCTTTCATCCATTATGGTCATGTTGTCTACATGGTCCTAAAGGTGAATGGTATGGATCTTTCATTTATTATGGTCCTAAAGGTGAAGTTGATGGCTCTGTCATTTATTATGGTTTAAGGTGAATGGTATGGCTCTTTCATCCATTATGGTCATGTTGTCTACATGGTCCTAAAGGTGAATGGTATGGCTCTTTCATTTATTATGGTCCTAAAGGTGAAGTTGATGGCTCTGTCATTTATTATGGTTTAAGGTGAATGATGTGGCTCACTCATTCATTATGGTCATGTTGTCTACATGGTCCTAAAGGTGAATGGTATGGCTCTTTCATTTATTATGGTCCTAAAGGTGAAAGTTGTGGCTCTGTCATTTATTATTGTGTAAGGTGAATGGTATGGCTCTTTCATTTATTATGGTCCTAAAGGTGAAGTTGAGGCTCTGTCATTTATTATGGTTTAAGGTGAATGATATGGCTCTTTCATTCATTATGGTCATGTTGTCTACATGGTCCTAAAGGTGAATGGTATGGCTCTTTCATCCATTATGGTCACTTTGTCTACATGGTCCTAAAGGTGAATGGTATGGTTCTTCATTCTTTATGGTCATGTTGTCTACATAGTCCTAAAGGTAAATGGTATGGCTCTTTCATCCATTATGGTCATGTTGTCTACATGATCCTAAAGGTGAATGGTATGGCTCTTTCATTTATTATGGTCATGTTGTCTACATAGTCCTAAAGGTAAATGGTATGGCTCTTTCATCCATTATGGTCATGTTGTCTACATGATCCTAAAGGTGAATGGTATGGCTCTTTCATTTATTATGGTCATGTTGTCTACATGGTCCTAAAGGTGAATGGTAGGGCTCTTTCATTTATTATGGTCCTAAAGGTGAAAGTTGTGGCTCTGTCATTTATTATTGTTTAAGGTGAATGGTATGGATCTTTCATTTATTATGGTCCTAAAGGTGAAGTTGATGGCTCTGTCATTTATTATGGTTTAAGGTGAATGGTATGGCTCTTTCATCCATTATGGTCATGTTGTCTACATGGTCCTAAAGGTGAATGGTATGGCTCTTTCATTTATTATGGTCCTAAAGGTGAAGTTGATGGCTCTGTCATTTATTATGGTTTAAGGTGAATGATGTGGCTCACTCATTTATTATGGTCATGTTGTCTACATGGTCCTAAAGGTGAATGGTATGGCTCTTTCATTTATTATGGTCCTAAAGGTGAAAGTTGTGGCTCTGTCATTTATTATTGTGTAAGGTGAATGGTATGGCTCTTTCATTTATTATGGTCCTAAAGGTGAAGTTGAGGCTCTGTCATTTATTATGGTTTAAGGTGAATGATATGGCTCTTTCATTCATTATGGTCATGTTGTCTACATGGTCCTAAAGGTGAATGGTATAGCTCTTTCATCCATTATGGTCACTTTGTCTACATGGTCCTAAAGGTGAATGGTATGGTTCTTCATTCTTTATGGTCCTAAATGTGAATGGTATGGCTCTCTCATTCATTATGGTCATGTTGTCTACATAGTCCTAAAGGTAAATGGTATGGCTCTTTCATCCATTATGGTCATGTTGTCTACATGATCCTAAAGATGAATGGTATGGCTCTTTCATTTATTATGGTCATGTTGTCTACATGGTCCTAAAGGTGAATGGTAGGGCTCTTTCATTTATTATGGTCCTAAAGGTGAAAGTTGTGGCTCTGTCATTTATTATTGTTTAAGGTGAATGGTATGGATCTTTCATTTATTATGGTCCTAAAGGTGAAGTTGATGGCTCTGTCATTTATTATGGTTTAAGGTGAATGATGTGGCTCACTCATTCATTATGGTCATGTTGTCTACATGGTCCTAAAGGTGAATGGTATGGCTCTTTCATTTATTATGGTCCTAAAGGTGAAAGTTGTGGCTCTGTCATTTATTATTGTGTAAGGTGAATGGTATGGCTCTTTCATTTATTATGGTCCTTAAGGTGAATGATATGGCTCTTTCATTCATTATGGTCATGTTGTCTACATGGTCCTAAAGGTGAATGGTATGGCTCTTTCATCCATTATGGTCACTTTGTCTACATGGTCCTAAAGGTGAATGGTATGATTCTTCATTCTTTATGGTCCTAAATGTGAATGGCATGGCTCTCTCATTCGTTATGGTCATGTTGTCTACATAGTCCTAAAGGTGAATGGTATGGCTCTTTTATCCATTATGGTCATTATAGATACCATTTTAAAACTCATTGATAATTGGAAAAGAATATCAAAGATGGTTTAACACTCAGCAGTTGAAAAGAAGAAATAATCTTATCTGGGATTTCTTGAAGATCCTTTTTGGCCACAAGTATCAGTCATTTCCTTCATGGGACTTGCATGTTTAAATGATAGGAACAAGTTTCAGTTCTAGAATAGACCTTCATGGGACTTGCATGTTTAAATGATAGGAACAAGTTTCAGTTCTAGAATAGACCTTGCAGTTGGAAGCCTTCATTGCCATAAATGCATTTTTTTTAAAATAAAAAAACATTTGATTTCATTCACGTTTTTCTTGCAGGAATCAAATGAGAAGGGGAAAGGGAAAATGCCACTTCGCAAATTTAGTCAGAAATCAAGCAGCCCAAGTTTTGTCACCAGTTCCAGTGAGCCTGGCCCTTCATCAGTGAGTTACAAATCAATATTCATTGGCATCAGATTTCTGGTGCCTTTTATTTTTTGTTTGGTTTTGAAGTTTAATGTCATTTTTCAGTATATGTTAATCATGGTGACCAGCATACATTTGGTGTAGGAAGAATCTCCATCCCACAGGAAGATGCTGGCTGGCTTTCTCTCAAGCCAAGTCTCATTCTTGCAAGACAGTGGTGAGATGTGTAAGTGATTTTAAAAAGGTTATTGCCATAGGACTGTTGGTCTGCCACCCATGACCCCATTTTGATGGCAATGGAATCAGCAATGGTGGTGTCGATTTTTGTATTGTGTCTTTAACTATTTGAAAGTCTGCATAGTTTACAAGTCAAATCCAAATGCAATTTGCACAGATCCAGATATGCCTTTGCATGATGTGTCTGCAGATCAGAGTCTATGCAGCTTGTTATGATTAATTTATTTATTTATTTTTTAAAAAACAGTTGCTCTGATCTGCCTGCACTTATGTAACAGCAGATCAGGGTCTATGCTTTTTGCATTTGGGCTCAACTAATAAGTAAGGGGTACTTCATATTGTTTTACAAAGTTCTCCTCAGATCTGATGTTTTGTTTTCCATCAGCAGAGCTGTTGCCAGGGCATGTGTGTAAACAAAATTCATAACATTTGTACACTTGGAAAGCATTGATGAGTGAGAACTCATGCCAATTAGTTGTGCATATAAAAACATACTCAGTGCAGAATGCAATTTTTATGAACTCTTATAATAAATTGAATAAATAAGAATCTAAAACAGATATAAAAGGTAAGAATATTTATTTGATCATGATAGCTCTGTCCAAAGTCCACATGTACATTACTGCTAGTTATTTATAAAAGTCCACATGTACATTCCTGCTAGTTATTTATAAAAGTCCACATGTACATTCCTGCTAGTTATTTATAATATAAGAGAAACATGTGTCATAGAGGGGTTCTGCAGTTGATACCCCTTCCGCTCATTTGTGCATGTGGAATCATTGGTCTATTTCTTGAAGGTGAAATGAAGCATTACAGGGAATAAAATTACTGATTATATCCAAATTCAGGTCAGTGCTGGGAGGAATGTGGAAAGTGAATGATGTAGTGGAGTTTCTCATAAAATGGAAGCCAATAGTTTATAAACAATATCATATTCTGCGTTAGATGAAATGCCAACAAGTAAAATACAAAATAATTGTTTTTACAAATCAACAGCATGCTGGGAGGTGTTCTTTGTGTTTAAAAAGTTGTGGGAAAATAACCATTTTACATCAGAAATCTCTTAGAATTGTATGCCGTTGACTCTTACACGACATGCTGAGTCACATGATCATATGCAGGCATTAAAGGCTAATGTACTCATGTCTGATTTTGAAGCAACGACCTTAAATAGTTTCAAGACGTCAAAAAGTCTAATGTCTTATGGACAATGAAGATGGTGTGTTTTACTGCCATTGAACATTTTCCCATTTCAATGTGCTTTTCTCAATTGAAATTTTAGCAAGCCAATGGATATGATGCACTTTCATCTCTTAAAGTTGGTAACAATGCCGCCCATGAATCAGGAAGTTCTGGAGATAAAATTATACAAGTTTGCACTGAGTTTATACAAGCTGACATATAACACTAATTCAAGAAAGTTAATTTGTCATAGTAAAGATAGACAAAATTACCAACATATCTATAAAGAAAAATGGTTTGACAGTACAAATAGTACAGTTCACCAGGCTGAGCCCAGATACAAGAAAAAATGTATGATGGTATGAATAGTACAGTTTACCAGCCCAGCTACAAGTTCATTCTGTTACTGTATCTCCTCATTAGCTTGATTCTGTTGTTGTTGGCAGTGATCCATAATGGAAAGCGCTTTCTGCGACTCGGGGCCCCTCTTGATTCTGTAATTTAACATGTAGTTCTCAGTAGACACTGCTTGACATTGTGGCAGTTCAACCAGCACTTTATCGATTTATGGAAATTCATGAAGGACAAACTCTGTAAAGGATATTTATCAGCAATAATAGCAAAGCAAGGACATGGATGGCAATGTTTCACCTTTCAAAGTATTAAACTTAGTCCACAGGAAAAGGATATAAATTTCTTGAAATCATAATTTGAAGCAATTAGAAAAGATTCCATTGAAGACTTAAAAAATTATATATTTTACTCAAGACATACACATACACATACACAAGACAACACATACAAGGTTCCAGGTTCCAAGTATTTGGCCTTAGAGGAGTCTTATTTCTGAACAAAGATAAATAAGCAGACTATGACAATGATAGACTTAAAATCTGAATGCAGCATTATAGAACAGAAAGGAAATCTTGTGTAGTAGCAGTGATGAAAGGAACTTTGGCACAGTTCATTTTAGTGAAAACTTGTTTTTGGAGCAGCAATATTCAAGAAACAATATTAATGAGCTGAGTTCAAGCTGACTAAGCTAGCTGTGCATATGCCCCAACTGACAGCAGCCTATGAAAGGGGGTTCTCAGCATAAAACAAAATTTAAACACAGGCAAGGAACAGATAAGCTCAGGCATGGTCAATAGATTAATCCTTGCACAACTAGAGGGGACATATTTTGGGGATTTTAATTTCATTAGTGCTCTGAGTAGAGCCAGAAAAAAAATGAATTAAAAAGTGTTAAGTTGATATTGAAAAATGAACATTTCCTTATTCCGTAACCCCTTTTTTCCTACTCCCTTTTTGTTAGTGACAAGGGGGAAAACCCATAGATTAAAACATAAGGAGCAACTTTTCATATGCACTTTGATCTTTCAGAATAACTCATGAAACTTCCAAGTCACTCAAGAGCCGGTTTTGAAGCCAAATTTTCATAAGATAAATTTGTTTAGAAACACATTTTTCTTTCCCAGATAAGAAAATTTAGCCTAATGTTGAAAGTTTCATGATAATTCTGTAAGATACTGAAAGCAAACATGATTAAGAAGCATTTTAAAATTTCAGAATTTGTAAATTGAAAAACAAATTAGCATGTATTTGCTAAAATAACCAAAGAAATGATTCATAATCCTTGTCCAGGAAATGATTTGTTTCCTTCTGTTTAAAAAAACATATCTCCATTGCAGTGTCAGTTTGTCCATCCACCCATGTGTCCAGTTGTAATGACATGGTTTTGTTGTAATAACTTGTTGTTTGTGGCCATTTTTACTTCTTAGATAGTCGGCTGTTGCAGGAAGAACCCTTTATTGACCTGGCAGTCCTATGGCAAGATCATTGAATCCTAAAACGTTTTTGGTTTTTACATAATAAATCATGTTTTCTTCACCCAAGTTATCATCAGACTTCACATTAGGTCTACACTTCATTAGAGACAGCAGCATAACATTACTTTGTATGTCAGAAGGTCAAAGTTAGATCACATGCGCTGAATTTGTTTTGGGTTTTTTTTGTGTGTACAATTCATACATTTTTTGGTTTTTTTTGTGTGTACAATTCATACATTTTTTGGTTTTTGTTGTGTGTACAATTCATACATTTTTTGGGTTTTTTTGTGTGTACAATTCATACATTTTTTGGGGTTTTTTTGTGTGTACAATTCATACATTTTCCTAATACAGTAGCAGTTTTTTTTCAAGCAGTTTGTTAGAAATAGCAGCATACTTATTGGTGGTGTGGTGTCAAAAGATAAAGACATAAATTTTATTAGATATTTCTTTGCACATCATTTGTAGAGTGTCTTGCTGTTGCGTTCATGAAACTCTTGAAATGGTTTGCACACACTGGTGAGAGGCAGCTCTAATAAATTAATTTAACATCAATGACAAAGAGACTTTTACAGGAGCTGGTCTCTTGATGTTGAATTCAACCCTACAGCCATTTTTCATCAAACTTATTACATGATCTTCAAATGGGTAAAGGCAATCTGCTATTAATGGGGGTGATCAAAGGTGAAAGTCAAAGTCATTGGAGTTAAATTGGTTGTTCAAATTAGCCACTCTAATGATGGTTACTTTATTAATAAAGTTACAGTTAAAAATAATGTACAGTATACAGAATTGAGTTTGTGAAGACTATTTTTCTTCCAGTCCATTGGTGATGTGTCCAGTTCTGTCTCTGACTCGGATATCAGGAGCGAACATGGAGGTAAAGTAAAATTCATACAATTCAAATTGCTCTTTCTCTCTGTATAAAATTCCATAAATAGTTTTCTTTAACTAGTGTATTTGTGCATTTTTAGATACAACAGTAGTTCATGTAAATACAAATTGTTAAGCAAGGTATGCAAAACTTTTGAACTGCATTTCATCGGCTGTACTATTGATAAGAGTTCAGGTTGCAATTTTTCTGTCTACTTACATGGATCATTTTCATCGAATAATTTTTTTAGTTTCTTTTTAAAGAAATATAAAATCCTTTATCTTAGATAATTGTCCTATAATTTGAAAATGATTAGAACATCTTCCTGTGAGGTCATTGATTTGAACCCTGGCTGAGTCATACCAAAGATTTATAAAAATGGTACCTATAACTGCCTTGCTAGGCACTAAGCATTAAGAGGTTAGTGTTAGGACTGGTTGACCTGGTGTCAGGGTAAAGTGACTGAGTGATACATCATGCTACATATCTGCATCATGATGCCCATGTGCAGGACATCACTATAAACTGCCACAACAAAGACATCATAGCAGTATGACAAAGTATTTTAAAGCTATGTATAAAATAAAAATCACACTCACACTTTGAATGTTTCAGCTACATTCAGCCTTTTTTGTGTGTGTATTTGACCAGCTTTCTGTAATGTTCTGTGCACAAAAGAAAAGCATTTGGAAAAATGGCTTAGTTTGCTTCATTTTACTTTATTCTTATAATTTCTTTATCAGTCTCCTCATCAGAGGCCACGAAGATGAGGTGTGATAACTGTCCTTTGATGGAGCTGTCAACGAAGATATCGGAATGCTGTGATGAACACCCTCTGTGTGTGACCTGTGTGGAGAAAGCAGCTAAAGAAGCGCTAGCAGGGAACAAAATGGTGAGGCAAGGATCAAACACTAATATATTACACTGTAGTTTTAGTAAGCATTTTATCCAATGGATCCGTTCATTCCCATAAAAGTTATTGGAATTATATGAAGTATTTCTGATTGCATGGGTGGTAGTGCAGAGCGTTTTCTTTTTTTTTTAAATTTATATTTTTGTATAAAGAAGCTTAAGCATTTGGAAGAACTGACAGACAGTTTGGGAAGTTGAAATTCAACACTATCATTACCAACGCTGTGATTCAGTCAAGGGACAATAGAGCTGAAAAAGCAAGTGATTTAATTTATGTTGTATCCATTCCTATAGCTTGATTCAATCAAGAGCTGAAAAAGCAAGTGATTTAATTTTTTGTATCCATGCCCATAGCTTGATTCAGGACGTTTTGACTTGGACACCATTACTAATGATTTTGACAGTTGAAAGCAGTCAGTTCTATAAAACCAGTGAGTGTCAGTTTTAATAGTTTGTTGGTAGGGTACATTTCCAAAGCTAAGAGGATTACAGGCTTAAGTTTTAGATTTGGTGATATATTTTTTTTCTGAAAACATTTGGTGACCAGTTTGGGATAAATATTACACCACTCCCTCAATAACTGAAACCCTAATAATTCGTGAACCTGCTTATAACATGGGGTCACCCTGAATCTTATTTTTTAAACCTAAAAATGTCCAAAAATTGATCTCTGTTTAGTAAACTTGAAGAAAATCGCAATCAAAATTGATAACTCAAACTTGATATAGCACTCATTTTATCTTTGAAAATGATAGATAGGACCTGGACATTATAATTTGTTAAATTTTTTTCCAAATGATATTCTTAGTGTGCTGGCATTAACGATATTCAAGGAAATTTTGATCAATGAAAATGTCACGTATAGTGGATGCAGTACTTTAATAAATGCCCATTACAATAAAAAAAAATTATCAAGTGAAACTTTTGTTTTATCTGTATCTTTTAGTTTCTTTTAAGTGTAATAATAATTAATGCAATGTGCCCCTTTGTGTTTCAACATAAAAATGTGTCGCTCTACTGTAAAACTTATGTCTGTGAGTTTTTCTACGAAAACTTAATTAAGTGCTGACTGTGTTTTGATATCTGACTAGCAGAAGTATTTATTGTATTGTTACACTGATCTAAAAGCTGGCCTTTTTTGTATTGTCACATTAATTATTTCTGTTGAATCAGATAAAGGAATAATAAAAGAAAAGTTAAATGTCCTGCAAATCCTACATGTTTAAGATCTAGCGGCCCCAGTCATTTGTTTGATGAACTCATTTCAGTTTATCAGTGAAAGACTACTATAAATGTTATTGTATACATAATCTAATTTAACTACCTGAAATTAACCTACTTAGTCATAATGGATCAAAGGCAACCAAGCAAAATGAATACTTTGTAAAATAACAAGCTTTGTTTCACAGATATGGACCATTATGAGGGAAACCATTTTCAGAGACTTCCTGAATTGGCACTTAAAGATATCCTCAAAGATGATAGGAAATTGTACTATCACTTGCATTGTAATTACAGCATCAATATTTTAATAATTGAACAAAACAAAAATAGAGTTTTGACATAATCTCAAGAGGCTCATGAAATGAATGTCACTAGTTTTTGAAAAAAATTAATCTTGTTTGGTGGAGTATCAATAGTTAGACTGGTTCCCTGCTTCATGCTTTGCAATTTGTTGTTGGACCTAACTTAAAAGTAAATATATACAAAAATAAACAGTAGTATGGCCTTATGCAAAATGTATGGGACTAAATCAAATATACTCAACAAACTTGACTTCTTATCAAATACACATCTTGATAAATGCTATTTCTTGTCTTTTTCAGGGACTAGTGATGTGTCCCAAACCAGGCTGTCAGAGTTCTGTCCCTAAAAGTAGGTTTTATATTTAGAAACTTTTTTAGATATGGCTCTGATAACTGTTCTTTTACTTGGATAATTTCATTAAAGTCTCTTGCATTATGTACTCTAATAAATTGGTTCTAGGTGGTTTGACCACAGGTGCTTGGACCATAGGGGGTTTGACCACCGGGGTTTTGTCCATAGGTGGTTTGTCCACGTGTGGTTTTTATAATAATAATAAACTGTTATTTAAAGTTTAAAATTATGGTTCAATTAATGAAATTTTATGTGACAAGTTTTCTTTGAGTTGCCAATAAGTGAATGCTAATTAGTAATTAACATGTAATAAATAAAAGTCAATAACAGCTTGTTTTTTGTCCACATAAAGGCTGGTGCCAGGTTAACTCGATTGATTATTAAACAGAAAATGAACACAAATTAGGCAACAAGTCCAACGTTTCACAAATTAAGTCTGTAGATCTACTAGAAAATTACACTCAGTCCTACAAAATACATACCGCATATAAATGATAAAATCAAATCAAAACATTAATGTCATGCAAATATTATAGTTAATGGAATAACAGTTTTATGGTTAACTAAATGACATGTGCAATAGCACGCAAATATAATCCCTTGATAAAGTTAAGATATACATTACGTAACTTATAATCCTTCAGCTATACAAATTTTAGTGAACTTATAATCCCTGAAGATATGCTTTACGCAATTTTTAATCACTCACTTTAATCCCCAAATATACTTACAGCTAATGCTCCAACAACTAATCATAGTCTTTTCATATTATGGTCAAACCCCCTGTGGACAAACCACCTATGGTCAAACCACCTGTGGTCAAACCTCCGCGTACCAATAAATTGAGCCTACTGTCACATTGACACATATTGCCTAGCGTATAATAAATTGACAGATCAGGTTCTTTCATGTTCATTCTATTTACAATTTCAAGTCAACAGCGATGAATCTGATCTGCCAGAAGATTAGGTGATGAGAGATCTAGATCCATGCTGCATTTTATAATTACAGTAATTAATTGCAGTAGTTATTACAGTAATTACGGTAGTTATTTTTTCACCTGTTTTAAAGCTATGTTATCTTATGGTATGGTCCTTTGTCCATTATCTGTCATCTGTTCACAATTGTTATTTACAGCTTCTTCTCAAAAGCCATTACTAATTCACACATGATTTTACAGGTAGCATCAATGTTCATTGATGCAAATTCATTAGTCGGTATAGCCACACTTAAAAAAATGGAGAAACCTATGTGAAACCTTTCAGCAGAATTGAACTAAATGCGTCATTTCACTTTCAAATGTGACCATCATTATAAAAAAATTAAAAACCTTTAAATGTTTTCTCAAAAAATGCTCTACAGAATTTTACCAAATTGAATAGAAAATATGCTCGCATTGAAGTCTTTCAATTTGTTTCAGTGATACATATTTGCAGTCAGATATGACTGCCATTTCTAGAAAATAGAAAGACCTTTAAACAACTTTTTAAAAAAATTCTCAACAGTATATAACCAAATTTGAAAGCAACCTTACATGAGGGTCTTTTAAATTTGTATAAATGATGCCGAGCCAGATATGGCAGCCATTATTAAACACAGAAAATCTCAAAACCTAGTCAACAAAACGTAACAGAAGCATTTTGTTATGAAAAGGGCTGTCATTATTAAAAGTAAAAAAAAAATTCTTTAAATGACTATCTCCGAAAAGTAGCAATGTGGATTTTAATCAGTTTTGAGAGAAAGCAGCATCCATGCATTCAGGCTTTTTTATTTTATTTCAGTTGTTTTTATACCAACCTACCATACAACTATTTGGATATGTTCCCTCTTTCTATTACTGGTCAACAACTTGCCTTTTATAACAACACAGCATGCCATAAAACTTTCTATAAATAGCAAACTGACAAGTGATATGAAGATATTACTAATTATAATAAGTTTTACAGCATGTTTTAATGTCATAAAATGTGAGCTGTTAGAAAATAACCAGAAGTATATGCAGAATAATGGTATGCCAGGAAGTATAAGTAAATTTGAATCTGAACTTTGAATTTTCATTTTTGTACAGATAATTTCCAATCTAATACTAAACATGGCCATCATTAGTAAAGATAGAATAATCTTTAAACAACCTCTTCTCAGAAATTGACCAACAGAAATTCAATCAATATGACAAAAAGTATCCACAAATGAAAAATATTGACATGGGTACAAATGAAACTGACATAAAATATGACTACATTAATGAAGAAGAAAAAGCCTTTAGATGACTTTCATAAAGCACTCACAAAAGAATTCATCTAAAATGACAGAAACGTTGCTGGCATAATAGTCATTTAGCTTTTACAAAGCTGCCAATCTGCTGTTAAGTATGGCTGCCATTACTATAGATAAACTTTCAGTAACTTCTTTGCAAATACTTGTATGAAGAATTGTACCAACTTTTACAATAAGCATATGGCATTAAGAACTCATAGTTTTGTGTATAAATGATGTAATCTGACTCATTGTAGACATGTCCCCCCTCCCCCCCCCCATTGTACGCATCCCAGTGGACTTAAGTTCCATGCATGTCCAAGTATGACCTTCAGGCCTTTAAGTCGCAATGCATAGAGTTTATACCAGATTCATTTGATCCACGTTATAGTACAATTGCACCGTCATTGACCATTCAGCCAACACCTGCTGCCCCAGCATGGATGGGGTCCTTTTCCAGGAGACAGCAGTTGAACCAAACTAGGAGACAACCATATAAATGTGGTACAATGCCCTATTTCTCTGCCTTCAAGCCTCATAACTGTAAACATCGACCTACCCTCCCCATAGCCTGCAGACAGCCTACCTGTGGGTGACCTTTAATTTCAAGCTCACTTTATCTCCCAATTCTGTCTGAATGATTGGGTGATTCAGGTCATTTCAGAGTGGCTCCGGATTTCATTTATCCAATCCCCTCACTATTCCTCATCTCCCTTCTTCATTGGTGTACCATCAGATCAGGAGAAAGATGTCTTTCTACAACAGGAAATATGGTTTTGCATCGAAAAACAATCAGTGAAGGTTGTGCAAAGACCACATTTGCCTAGGTTTCATTCAAGGCTGTTTCTTATTCAGGAAATAAACAGCAAGTTGAGGCAGATCATCAACTTGAGTCACCTAAACTAATTCTTTGCATCACCAAAATTCAAGATAGAAACAGTGAGATCAATTTATCTTTCCATCCGAAGGGACAAGTATGCTGTCAGTCTCATTCTGATCAACACATATTTTCATGTCCCTATCTGACCCAAGTCATAGAAATTTCTGTTTGCTACATTTTTGTTTCAACATCAGCTCTTGGGTTTTACCAAAATTGTTTATTTCATCATCACTCTGTTCTGATTAACTTCATGTTCAGTGCTTGCAGCCTACCTGGATGACATCCCCCAGAAACATATGGTGAATTCTATTCTTCTCCAAGGCAGAAATTATCTTCTCACACTGTTAGATAATCTTGCCTTTCTAATGAACTGGGAAAAGTCTGACCTCCATCCATCCAAGCTTTTTGCCCATCTGGATATATAGTTTATCAGCAGCCTGAAACTGGTATGGTTTATTCATGTTTACAAAATCAGGATAATTGAACTCATCAAGTCTATTTCCAGCAGCATTTGGATTTAACATTTGAGTTCTTGCAATCCTTTTGTTGCACCAACAATTCATGTTGGCATCAGACTTGATCCCACTTGGTCATCTTTTTATGCACCCCTTACAAATGATGTTGCTAGTACAATGGTGCCCCTTTTCAAGTCCCTCCATTCAAACAGTCATGATCACACTGCAGATCTGATTATTCCTGCAGCAGTGGCACAACCCAGTTTGGCTGATCCCCTTGATCCCGCTGTAGAAGCCCCAAGTAGAAATAAAAACATGAACCCTCTCTAGTATGTACAGTTGAGGTGCCCACCTTTTGCCAGACTTCACTGCCATCATTGACATGTGGGAGTCAGGAAAATGGCCTCTACACATTAACCTTGTAGAAATGAAGGCTGTTATCAATGCCTTTCACTTCTGGAAGGATTGATTTTCAGGCAAAACATTCATCATTATGTCTGACAACTCTCTAGTGGTGTCCTACCTCATCAAATTGGGTGGGTGGGTGACCTTTGTGTTCTGATTTGGCAGTTCCTATGTTGGTGCAACAATCTCCATGTCAATAAACAAATCAAACACATTCCCAGAGGTCTCAATGTCTTGGCCGACACTATACAGGAAAGGTAAAGTCTTGCACACAGAATGGTCTCTCCATCAATCAGTCATCACTTGGATCTGTGCAGTTCAGGACCATCAGATGATCAATCTCTTTATGCGACAAGGTGGGGTCAGTAAGCCACCTTTGTCTCTCCAGTCCCAGACCCAGAAGCCGGGGGCCATAGATGCACTATCAATTAGTTGGGAGGGGTTGTGGGTATTTGCATACCCTCCCACAGTCCTGATACCAAAAATAATCAAGTTTTGTCAGAAACACAAGATGATTCTGATATCCCATCTCAGATGGGATAAGTCCTGAGTCACTGATTTACTTGATCCAGTGATAGGTGTGCCCAGAAAGATTCTGGCTGACCCGAATCTTCTCAAATAATCATGGTCAAGGGTGTTCCATCCCTGCCTGAACTGTCTTCTTCTGCATGCCTGGCACTTATATGGACAACCTTGTGAGACAAACAGTTTCAGCCTTCGATTGTGGAGAGAACCTTGAGAGTAATAAGGCCCTCCACACTGTAGTCTTATGTGGGAATGGTGTCACATCAATAAGGTCATTCCTCAGAATCCTTCAGTCATGTGACTGATCGACTTTTTTTCTGGCTCTTTAAAGAGACACAGTTGGCTTCATTTATTATCAAGTGCTATGGCTCAGACACATTCAGGCATCTTCGTAGACATGATATTGGACATGATAAAGACCTCAATCAGAATCCCCCACCCTGTTGCAGAAATGAGATCTGTCCTGGGTTTTAACATAGCTCAATTCAAATAAATTGAACTATGACAAATCGGAAATATGGATGAGACGCCTATGACCTTTGACTTACCAAGCAATAAAACAATCAGTGCTTTTGGTGAGAAAACTATTCTGATAAAAGCGACGGCCATGAAAAATCGCATTTCACAGTTGTTTTGGCCTATTTAGCTGATGGATCAAAGCTGCCTCCTGTTATCATTTTTAAAAAGAAGACACTGCCGAAAAGCATGAAATTTCCTGCTGGTGTTATTGTTTGTGCACATGAAGAGGGATGGATGGAGTAAAGTGAAATGATTGAATAGTTGGAGAAAGTCCTGAACAAGAGATCAGGTGCATTTCTTCAGAAACCTTCAATGCTTGTTTGGGACATGTTTCGAGCACACAAGACAGGTGAAGTCAAAAAGGCCACAAAGAAAATGAAAACAACATTGGCTGTGATAGCAGGAGGTTTAACATCACTGTTACAACCTTTTGTGTGTCTGCCTTAACAAGCCATTTAAGGACAAGTTACAGAAGATGTGGTTCAAATGGGTTGGGTTTGTTCAGGCGCTGTGAAGATGACAAAAGGCGGGAATTTAATGAAGCTAGACATTGACTTGGTCGCCATGTGGGTCAAAGATGCATGGGACTCAGTTTCATCGGAAATGATTGTAAAATCATTTCTAAAGTGCTGTATCATCAATGTCATGGTTGGAAATGATTTGAATCTGATAATGATGAGGAGAATGAGAGCATCACACTCTCAGATAACCATGATGACAATGAAGTTGATAACAGCACACTCATAACAGAAGCCGAGTTTTATAACTTTTTGGAATTTTGATACTTAGCCAGATTTTGAAGGATTATATAAGTGATAGAACTTGTATAATTCATGATTTTAGGATGAGGATTTTTTTTATTTCACTTAAGACTTAACATTGAAGATAAATTGTTTTTATTTCAATAAATAAATTAGCTTTCTTACTTTTGTTTTTATTAAATTTGAAGATAATATTAATTTTTGCCTAAATAAATGTATTTAGAACTCACTTTGTGCATCTTGTGATGTAGTCTAGAACTTATGGGTTGGCTTATACTCGGGTCATGCACTTTTTAATATTTTTGTCTATTGAGCTGAGAGGAGTCAGCTTATACTCAAACAGGCTTATACATGAGTATATACGGTAATTGGCAATATTTTTTTTTTATAATGGTAGCATAATACTCTATTTTCTGATTGGCAGTAATTCATTAACAAAAAATCTTTGGCAATTTTTAGGTCAGTTACAGAATGTCCTGCCGAACATTATTATGGACCTTCTGGAGGACAAATGGCTGAAAGAAGCACATGATGCTGTGGAGGACATGGAGGGACTTGTCAAGTAAGACCCACTGACAGACAGAAACACTACATGTCACAGCTGCCTTTGCTGATGCCACATTTTCTTGAAAAGATTCTTTTAAAAGACAATATTTATGAAATATTTTTCTAAATAACACTTTACACTTGACACAAAGTACACCTGTCTATATATGACAAAATAAAGTGTCCTTTTATAGGCCGGTTTCACTTTATATTAATAGAAATCACACATTTGTTTCTTTCCATATTTTGTTTTAAATTCTTGACATTATAATACAGGGTTATTGTAACATGAGGGTACAATTTTTCTTGATTTGCAAATTGCAAAAGGTTCATGATGTCAAACTGCAGAATATACATTAAGATAGGGAACTTTAATGATGTTTTAATTTGGTATTGTGCACATAGAATATTTACATTTCTTTTTAAACACAGTTCATTATTTAACTTTCAGGTTCAAATGCATATTACTTTGAAAATATTGTTTGCTTCTAATTGGATTAGTGTTGGGCGAGGGTTAAAATAAATTAATTTTGGAATGTTTAATGCAGATCATGTACACAGATATGAATGTCAATTGTATGGAAAAGCACTTCTACTATCTTTTCTTTTGCTTTATATGGTTTCTAAGAGAAAACGTTGCTACAAAATACTTTCCCATAATAGCTTCATTTACTTATATTTTACTCTCTACTTGTATCTACTTATGAGTTATAATTTATTACTGGAAGTTCATTTATTTTTGTGGGTATTCATTTTCATGGTTTTTCAAACTATGACATTTTCATGGATTCTATTTGTCAGTAATTTAAATTGGATGATTGGGACAGGATTCCAGCTGTTTGTGGATTGGGACAGAATTGCATTTGTTTCCACAGAGGGATCAATCTTTGTTTGATCTTAAATTGTGTTGTTTGTACCAACCATAAAAATCTACATAAATTGGTATTGCCTACAGATTTTGTATTCATGATTAATGTATTTATTACATATGGAAAAGCTATGCATTATTATTATTATTCCTTGTTATTTATTCTGTTTCTGCAGGTGTCCTAGCTGTAATTTCAAAGTATTTATGGACCCAGATGCAAAGATGTTCCAGTGTCCTGATTGTTCAAAGGTGAGAAATAAAAATTATCATTTGTATCGAACCAGCCATCTTATAATTCAGAAACACCTTTTATTGCCATTAGCAACTCTAGTGCTTTCTGCATGAAAGAAAATTCAGATCTGCATCAAAGTAACATTATGGTCAAATTATTATAACAGTCAGTCTGTTTAAAACAAGTCATCTCTTAAGCATCACCTGCATTAAACAGCCACTTTTTTAAGTTGCTGAACAATGAAAGCAGTAATAAATCACCCTAAATATTTAACCTGTCACTGTCTCATTTCTCTGATTCTTTAGATATGATCCAATTGTAATTGTCTGAAATATGTAAGGAGAGCTTGTGACCTTTTCAAAGAAAACAGACTCGATGCCACCATATTTGACTTGTCCAGGACTGAAAGCAAACTCAAATTGGGAATTGACTCAATGAATGTGACAAAGCTTTTTCCAATTATTGGTACTCAGATCCAACCATGAACAGTCTGAATTTAGCTTTAAGGCCACACTTGAGGATATTATAATGTGATGGCAGCTTCAGAATGCCCTCCACCCCCTACCACAACTCAAGATGGTAAGTTCCAGCATTGGTAGATTTTGACCAGGAGAATGAGAAAATGTCCTTCTGACTCCTTCCTCAGTCAGCTAAAATTAAGGAGATCTATGACTGGCTTTTGAGTAGAATTGGTAACCCAGAAAACTCCAGGACTCAGAAACCTGAGTGACCTCAACCATTATATGGCATCACCAAAACTCATGATGAAGATGGAAAGATCTAAAGGGACAAGTATGTTGTCAGTCTTGATCTGGCCGACATATATTTTCATGTCCCTATCCTCCCAGATCACAGAAGTTTCTCAGTCTTGCTGATCATGGCACAGTGTATCAGTTCAAAAGTTATACCCTATAACATGGGTCCTTGGGTTTTTACCAAGGTTTTGGTTTGCATTTTCACCCAGTTCTGGTTGATTTCATCTACAGTGACAGCAGCATACCTGGAGTTCATCCTAAAGAAACTTATGGTAAGTTATATTCTACTCCAAGGCAGAACAATCTTCTAGCACTTTTTAGTAATCTAGGTCTTCTAGTGAAATGGAAAAAGTCTAGCCTCTGCCCATCCCAGCTTAATCTAGGTAATGAGTATATCACCAATCTGAATCTGGTATGACTTCCTCATGTTCACATAATCAGAATCATTTGCCTACCCTCCAGTGGTCCTTATACCAAATAAAATCCAGAATTTACAGGGTCAGAAATGCAAAATTCTAATAGCCCCTCTCAGCCAAGACAAGTCCTAGGTTCCAGATCTACTGATCAGCCCAGGAAGAATCCAGTCAACCCATTTCTTCTCAAGGAATCATGATCATCAATATTCCTTTCCCACCCAGACCATCTTCTGCACGCCTGGTTAATACCAGAGCAGCCTTGCTAGACAAAACAATTTAAACATTTGATCATGGAAAGAATCTTGAGAGCAAGAACGTTCTACACTCTGAAAACTTACAAAGTGGCATGTTCTTAGGAACTGTTGCAATACCAGTTATATCATCCCTCTGAGTGCTTCAGTCCCTCAGCTGGCTGACTTTTTCGCTTGCTCTTTGAGGAGAAACAGTTGGCCATAATTTACTATCAAAGGCTGCCACTGCATGATATCATAAACATTCAGGTATCATGTTAGACATGATATTTGGCATGATATTGACTGTTATATCTTTCAGCCAATTTTTATCTCCATTGATCAAATCCCTCACAATTTAAACCTCTAGCCAACACTGAAGTTACTATCATACAAGACATGCTTCTTGATAACTTTAGCTTCTGCATGCAGGGTTGGTGAGCTATGTTCTCTTTCAGTTAACCCAAACTATCTTCAATTCAGATTTGATGGTTGAGTGGTCCTCTTGATATGATCTGGCTTTGTAGCCAAAGTTAGGTTACTGTCTGTCAGTAATCAAAAAGCCATCATTCACTTGCTCTCTTCCATGGACAGGTCAAGAGCAGCATCCGTGCAAGATCCTGTTCATGCACTCAGTCACTATTGAAATGCACAGAGACAAGTTGTGTCCTGAGAAAAGACCTATTCCTTCCAGTGCAAGCCAGGAGACAAGATATCACCTGTCAAGCCCTTGTTTCATGGCTGAAATGGATTATACATTCAGCATACTCTCAGGTATCAAAGACTTTGTCACTTCATGAAGATTACTGCTCATGAAATTTGAGCCATCTCTGTAAGCCTCGTATTCAAACGTAATGTTTTGACCAGAGATATAATGGAAGCCTGTTGGCTGGCATGCAGAATGGACCTTCTTGAGTTTCATCTCAGACATTTAGCTTTGCTGAGGCAAACCTTGAATGTGATAGGTTTGGTAGTGGTAGCCTAGATAACTACGACAATCAACACAACCTGTTACCTTCACTGGATTCACCAGTGAAAGTTTGTAGGTAAGACGATTTCAGTATTTTGTAACCATATGTAAGGATTACATATCAAGTGACCCTAGACTGTATTGCATTTGTAATTAGGATACAGGTTATCATTCACATGGGGAAATACAGCCATTATTCGCTAGAAAGACACCCAAGGTAGAGCTTGTATGATCAGCAGTCCCTGTTCCTATTACATATTCTCTTTTTGTAATGTGATTGGGGAATGTATTTGAAGAAGAAAGCACATTTGTAAGTAAAAATTATGTTTTTCCAAGAAAATTTCCCAAATCACATTACATAAAAACCCTCCCAACCCAACCACCCTAATATTTAGCATCCTCATTAATATATTGCATAGCTTAAAACTAGTGACACCTGACAAAAGGCCTTTCTCTTTGTCTATGAGAGAGAAAACGATAATTTTCCTTTTTAAGTAGGGCTGGAATTTTGAAGTAGTAGGCAATATTCCTAATTTAATGTAATTGGTAAGTAATCTCTGAGGAACATAATTTACTCTTCATGAATTTATGAAATAACATGTGTGATTGAACAGAAATATAATAAATATCCCATTGATCTTTTTATTTAAGCCATATACAGTGAACTGTCCAGATACAATTCAGCCCATGAGATGCCTAAAATTAAATCACTGTATCCGAATTACATTATAGCCAAAGTAAAATACAATATAAACATGTTTAGGAACCCTTTGGTGTGCTTTATACTATCTTTTATTTCATTTATTGTTATTTCATTATAAATGGAATTGACTAGTGAGTTGTTTCTATTAAATTTATCAGGAAGCCATCTAAACTTTTCACTTGCATGTCTGGTTACAGATTACTTGTCGTTACTGCCAGAAAGATTGGGTAGAGGATGACCACAATGGATGTACTGCTAACCAAAACTCCTCCATGACCACTGAAATGGAGATTGCTACATCAGGACACACATTTGCATTTCCTCCTAATTGGGACATAACATCTGATGTGGACAAGGTGAGGAGTGTAGGAAAAAAGGTTAAATAACAGTTTTTGCGTAAAGACAGAGTTTTCAAACCACCCACTTGAGTTTTTAAAGGTGTAATGCTAGGTATGGTTATAAAAACAATTAGGTATGTAAATGAATTATTATGTGTTTATTCAAATGTTTGTTCTCCTCAACAATCAGAGAGAAAATGACACAGCACAGTTAATCCACCTTTTATACTGCACTCTCATTGACACCATCAGGTCATATTTAATGTTGTGAAGTGGATCACCAGAAATGGATAGTGATGACCTACTATAATCCATTCCAGGGGAGACATAAAGAACTAGCATATTATGATCAAGATTAAAATATGTAGGCTCAATATTTACCACAAAAATCTCACAAATAGGATCCTGGCCTACTGTTTATTATCACAGCTCCTCCTAAACTACTTGGGAGGATTGCCATGAAATCTAACATGCACATTCATTCACAATGTATTGTTGGTCCAAGATGACTTGTGTTGTTATACATTTCATTTAGGAATCTACCTGAAACTGACTTGTGTCTTTATCTGTTTTACTTTGGAATCTGTCTGAAATTGACTTGTGTCTTTATCCATTTCATTTAGGAATCTGCTTGAAACTGACTTGTGTCTTTTAGTCTTGTCTAGGTCATTTTGCAAATAATTATACCCTTGTCAAGCAAATTTATATCTTCACAAACTTGGAATGTTGCTTGCAGTCCGCATATCTCACAAACCACTAACATATCCTGATGAAATTCTGCAAGAACATTGCCTCTTATATCTACACCATTTTGGACAGAGTTATGGCCCCTGGGAATCAGTTTTTCAGCACATGATAGGTAATGCATGACAAACAGTATATTTGGTGGAGGAAGAAACTAGGAAAACCCCTGGAAAAAAAACACTTACCGACACAAGAATCTTCTGACATGCTCCATCACATATCAATCGCAGCTGATCAGATACTCAGCCCATATGAATGTTGGTGAGATGTGTGATTGATTTGTAAAGGTAAGTGCCTTAGGCCAATTTGTGCATACAGCTACATTAGGGGTGTATTTTTGGTTAAGTTGCTGCAATTAGCTATGTTTATTGGCACAGTGTATACATATTGCTGTTTATGGAATCATAAAGTTTGTCATAAAAGTAGGTCAGTGTGATTTATTATTGTATACTTGGCTGTCTGGTTCAGTTTTGTGATTTTTAAGTTTATTTCTCCAGTTCTGGTCATGCTGAAATCATACAACTAGATGACTGTATACATCTTTGTTAGTCCCACACTCTTAAAACAAAATGGTCACTGTGACTTACATTTCACACTGAACAGGCTTAAGTTAAGTTTCTGCATCAAACTTCTAACCAGATAGGTGTATTGCACCATGTATATATACTGTTTAGCCTAGAATCATGAAATGTATTGAACAGATACAGTAAAACACCAAACCAGATAGGTGTATTGCACCATGTATATATACTGTTAAGCCTAAAATCATGAAATGTATTGAACAGATACAGTAAAACACCAAACTAGATAGGTGTATTGCACCATGTATATATACTGTTAAGCCTAAAATCATGAAATGTATTGAACAAACCCAGATAGGTGTATTGCACCATGTATATATATACTGTTAAGCCTAAAATCATGAAATATATTGAACAGATACAATAAAACACCAAACCAGATAGGTGTATTGCACCATGTATATATACTGTTAAGCCTAAAATCATGAAATGTATTGAACAAACCCAGATAGGTGTATTGCACCATGTATATATACTATTAAGCCTAAAATCATGAAATGTATTGAACAAAACCAGATAGGTGTATTGCACCATGTATATATACTGTTAAGCCTAGAATCATGAAATGTATTGAACATATGCTGTAAAACACCAAGCCAGATAGGTGTATTGCACTATATATATATATATATATATATATATATATATATATATACTGTTAAGCCTAAAATCATGAAATGTATTGAACAAAACCAGATAGGTGTATTGCACCATGTATATATACTGTTAAGCCTAAAATCATGAAATGTATTGAACATATGCTGTATTACACCAAACCAGATAGGTGTATTGCACTATATATATATATACTGTTAAGCCTAAAATCATGAAATGTATTGAACAAAACCAGATAGGTGTATTGCACCATGTATATATACTGTTAAGCCTAAAATCATGAAATGTATTGAACATATGCTGTAAAACACCAAACCAGATAGGTGTATTGCACTGTGTAAATATACTTTAGAGAATAGAATCATGAAATGTATTGAACAGATGCTGTAAAACACCAAACCAAAACAATTCATCATGATATGTACTGTTCATCACTGGCAAAACTTTGTTAGGGGCCTGGAGTGCTCTAAAGCTCTCTCCATTACGGATCACTGCCATCTCACCTCAGTCTGTGTGGGTTTCCATCTCACCTCAGTCTGCGTGGGTTAGAGTCTTGGATCCGGACAATGTGGCAATGTAAGAAAGCATGCCAGTAGCTTCTCATGGGTTGGTGGTTCTTTCCAGGGGTTTTCCCGGATTCTTTTGCCACCATTAAAAAAGGCCATCATATATAGCCTATTGTGTGCTGAAAAATGGCATTAAACCCTACAACAACAACAAAAGTTGGTTATAGTGACCTACTTTCCACACTCCGGTAAATTTTCTGGCTATTTGGAATATGCCTTAGCAGACTGCAGAATTCTTGTTTTAACATCAGTTTTAGGGCTACAAAATTCCAGATATAGATTTTATTTTCTGTGAATGAGACTTTTATAATATTTCACAAAATGTTTTAGTTTTCTTTCTTATTTTATTCAGAATTTTGGGCAGTTTTTGAAATAAAAAATGACTTGCCAGAAAAGTTTTCAATTTGCCTTGGGCTGACATACAGTGGGAAATTTCTGAATTGGCCTGTCTTGTGTGAATGTGAATATTATCGGTTTATGCTTTCAGAGCTACATCAAAGTGCTTCTCAAGTCAGATGCACCAGAGTACCTCCACGTGATGACAGAGTTTCAGAGATCTGTGGGCATAAATCTTACAATTAGAAACATCTACAGAGTTCAGAATCCACGCCTGTGGCAGAAATATTCACTGTATGTTACTTGAGATATGAACAGATATTCATAATTTTTCTGCAGAAAGTTCATTATTGTATCAATGTTAAATTTTTTTTAGTAAACATATAGTTGTTGAACAGACACCTGCATGAAAGCATTAGTACTATTTCTTGGACTTGGTGATTAGTATAGACTATTACTTTTAAAAATAAATCATGTGCCATTTTCATTAACAGCTTTTTTCCAGAAGAATATTAGTGAATTTAAATATTTAAATACATATAACTTGCAAAACTACCTAAGGAAACCTGATCACTCATGGAAATATATAAATTCAGAGGATTTTTACACTATGTTATCTGACCTATTGGGATCATGTACAAATTTTGGGGTACAAAGTTTACTAGCAAATTTTCATTTGTACAGGCAAAAGTCTCACATGCTTGAGGACCTTGGACTAAACTTACTGAATGAGAAACACCTTTACCATGGCACAGACAATGATGCAGTAGAAAAAATTTGTAAAGAAGGTTTTGACTGGAGACTCTGTGGTGTCCATGGAACTGCTTATGGCAAAGGTGGGATTTTAAGGGTCCTTATTTGTCTTTGGATTTTCATTAACAAAAGCATTTGTTCACTGTCAGTTGATTTTCTTGTCACTTTTATATCGTTTTTCTTCCCTTAATATGCAGATTTATGATATGTCCAAGTCACTGAAGTGTAAAGTTTAATAAAACATTGGGATGAAATGATCTTTCTAGTGGAGGAATTTGGATAAAAAAGAGAACTTGAAGGAAACCCCAACCTTAGCTTGGCAACACTTGTCCTTAGATAAATCAGAATAGATGTCAAACAAAAGAAGCGGAATGTATGTGTGTATATATATATGTGTGTGTGTGTGTGTGTGTGTGTGTGTGTGTAACAGCATATGAGCAAAATACTGGCTAACAAAAGCTTGTTAGCAAAATGAACATCTTGCCAAAATCCATCTTCAGGAGGACAAATTCCCTCCAACCAAAGTAAATCTCACCAGACATAGTTGTTGCAAATGCTTTCCAAACAATTCAGTCCAAAAAGGCATACAAAGCAAAGAGAAAGGCAAATGAGAGTAAAATCTTTAAAAGTACAAAATGAAATTTATTAAAATATTAACCCCAATAATTTGTGAAGGTTAAAGACCTTTTCATTTAAAATACACCACATGATACATCCAACAGCAAACAGGTTTACCTCGAAATGTTGCCTTTTACAACATGCAGAAGGGAAAAACTTGCTTAATATTCATCACATCACCTGCTGGAGGAGGGTAGCAAAACAAGGTAAACAGGTGCACAACACGTGTGGTATTTTGTTAATACAAGACTTTCAGACAAGGAGAAATACTTTTATAATTTTAGCTTTGTATTATCATGGTCTCATGTACTGATTCTTTATGATGATCAACCCTAATAAGTATACAAATACACAAATATTGGTGGAAAACTACTCCATTTTCCGACATAAATTATGCTGGTACAACAGGTAGTCTTAGTTTCCCAGTACATTCTTGAGTCATTGAAGCATGGATGATAACTCGAGAGATAGAATTACTGGCTTTATTTGACCTAAATTATTTTTGTGTACTATTATTGAGCTTGAATTAGGTAAGTAGCACATTTATTGCATATCCCCATTCTTCCAAGATATACCACATGTAGTACGGTCTGACCTAAGATCCAGTGTTGCAACATTGAAGATATTTATATATGTCTCTTCACATTCAGTAAATGTATAGGGTGGGCATTTTGATTATTTCCCAGTTATGACCCAGGGCAACTCATCTATCTCATGTGCATGACCCATGGCTTGTATTGCATGCATATGTTCATCTCCATGTGCTCATTATAAATGGTTAACAGGGTAGGGATCTTGACAGTTCCTGAGTCCTCCACCCTATGGATATGACCCAGGGTCTGTATTATATGCATGTTTCATTTCATCTCTAGTCCTTCAAAACCCATTTATGGTTATAAAGTAGAGTTCTCAACAGTTTCTGAGATGACACAGGGACAAAACTTAAGGGTGTAGTAAAAATAAAAAAATACAACAACACATGTTACATGTAACATAATTTATATATGTGGCATTGATTTACTTTTCCTTTGAAAATATTCCCCAATCCCATTAATATATATGTTTTCACTCTGACATGACAGGTAATCTTAATATCTCAGTACAATCTTGAGTTAGTGCAGCATGGTTAGTAACACCCAAAAATAATATTACTGACTTTACCTACACATTCAACTTTATGAAGCTTTTATATCAGAGATTGAACTTCACTCAGATAAGACTTTAATTGATGGGTCAGTGGTTCCACCTCGACAACCACCTGATTTAATTGACTTCAGCATGAGTTTATTGTTTTCTGAATTTAACCAGAAATGGTATCAGAAAGAAGAGAGAATTGTTTTCTTGTTAGCCATGTAGTTATCACTGGTCACATGACTATCTGTCCTACTGTTAGCAGGTGAGGGCAGTGGGTTATCCTTCATTTAGAGAATCCAACCAAAGTTTCCTCAAAGGGTACCTGGAGTTGAGGTAGGAATCTTAGCAGTTTCTCCTCCCATTATCTGTCCTCTTAATGTTTATGTGCTCAGGGTAATATATTCAAAGGAGAAAGCAAATTATTTTAGTAAATTATGTTTTTTCTAAGAATACTTAGCCAATCACATTTCCATGAGACCTTACCAAATTTGCCTTCAAATGGAAGCATCCTGGTACGTGTATTTCTTAGTTTAAAACTGGAGTCACCTGGCACTAGTAAGGAGAAGGTATGGGGTAAGAGTTTCTTTCCATGGTTTATATAAATAGGTATAAAAGGTTCATTTTTTGTCCAAGTACTGGATTTTGGAGGTATTGGAGGTTATTTTCCTAACACTATTGTGATCAGGTAAATTTTGCTTTTTGTTGCTTTTAACAGCACTTTTAACACATTATTGATTTGTATTATACCATGGAATGGAAGCTAATGACCTTTTCCAAGAACACATCAAGGCAGCAAGCCCAGGCTATCCTAGGTAGGTATTGAATCTGGAACCCTTTGGTTATAAGTCCACTGCTCTACCACATGAACTTCTACAACTCTCGCGCCATTGATGGTTATGCATGTCAGCTGTCAGATAACCAACTATAGTACTTAAGAAATTACTTAAGATTGTTTGTTTTAAAACAAATAAATTCTCTCTCAAAAGCAATTGTGCACATCGTTAAATGGTACAAGAGTTATACTACATGACTGATTTACAATTGTGCAGATGGGCATGACATAATTCTAGCCTTGTTTTATAAAACTTGGATATAAATATCAATAAATTGTTTACAAAGTAAGATAAATAGAAAAGAACTCTTCAACATCAATTTTCTTAACCTATTTTATCTGAATTTTCCATTTTTTCATGTAGCTTAAAATTGTTCCTGTAAATTTCACTGCATGACCAATTAGTCTGTTTCAACAGTAATTTAGAAAAATTCACCTTTTACACAAGCATGCAATGTATATAAATTAGTGACATAACTTTGAAGTGGTATACCACTAGCTGTTTGCAGTGATCGACATATTGTAGTATTCAGTGAGTTTTCAGAAATTGGCATATTGCAGTATTCATTGAGTTGGCAAGGATTGGCTTACTGCAGTAATCAGTGAGTTTGCAGATATTGCATTATTCAGCGAGTTCCTTAAATATCATGGCATATTAATATAAGTTTGAGATTTTGTTCTTTTCTATGTATCACATAATGTCGAAGACCTTGCATTATACATCACTGATTTGCTACATGGCTTGGCCGGGTGTTATTCCACAGTGTCAGACTGTTTGTATTGTATAACATAATTGCACTACTAAGGTGAGTATTACAAGTAAGCTCATGTCATTGTGATCTAGCCTAAATTGTTTGATGGCACACTAATTATTTTTGAAACAATTTACAACTAATCATTTGAAACAAGACACAAATGCTGTTTTCTAACTTTGTAGCTTAAACATTTACCTGTCTCATCCATTTATATAAAGTATTAATTTTTTATACATCTCTCATCCTTTTATATAAATTAATTTTTCCTTTAAATCAGGATACAAAAATGTAATAATTTTCCCTATTTTCTTAACAGGTACCTACTTTGCCTTGGACGCAGCAGTTTCTTGCAGTTACTCCTCAAGCAGACAAAGCTCAGGACTTTTTGCACTCACAGTCCACCCAGTTCAAACATTTATGCGATATTTTGGTCAGGCTGCACTTGGGGGAAGTGCAAATGGAAATATTGGAAACTTTGGACCTTTGCAAACATTTGCCAACAATAGCTCTGCACCAAGTCTTTCAGGGGTTGGAGTTTTTAATACACCACAGAGTTCCATAAATAGTAGTATTACTTTTGGGAGACCAATACAAGGCTCCTTAAATTCCAGTTTCGCTGTTGGAGGTCCATCATCTTCTGGAAACTCAAATACAGGATTTACCTTTGGAAATTCAAATACAGGATTTACTTCTGGAAACTCAAATACAGGATTTACTTCTGGAAACTCAAATACAGGATTTACTTTTGGAAACTCCAATATCCCTAAAGGTTTTGGCTTTGTGAGCAAGAATGGAAGTTCATTATCTGGGACACCATCATTACCAAGTACCAATAACTTAAATTTACCCCTACCAGCTCTTGGTTTCACAGTTGGTACTTCTCCAGGGACAAATACAAACAATCTGCTGCAACAAATGCCTTTTAACCCAAGCTTCGGTCAAAATTGTTTTCCATCCTCAAGTGAAGCAAGTTTTCAACAACCCTCACGATTCATGTTTTATGCAAAAGTTCTTGTTGGGCAGTGTTGTAGGGGAGACTCTTCCATGAAGAAACCACCAATTAATCAGAATGACCCACACCAGAGGCCATATAATTCTGTTGTAGACCACCCCAACAACCCCAGAATCTTTGTCATTTTTGATAGTTCCCAAACCTATCCTGAATACCTGATTGAGTTCGTCTGAATGTATAACATCAAATTAAGAAGGTACTTAAACCTATTACTAAAAACCAGATGTTTACAATTTACATTGGAAATGGAATGGGGGGTAGGGTTAGAGCTGATATACCGCCCATGAACAGCAGAGAGGGTAAACAGACCTTTTTGCTAGAACATCATTTTTAAAAAGTAAAGTTTGCTTCGAAATGGACAATAATGCCAAACTGAAGCCTCTAACTAACCAAGAGTTTATCTAATTGGTTAACTTATTTTGTTGCTTTATCTTTTGTCATTTTTGTTCTTCAAATTTGTACATAGGCTTGTTTACCCACCAAACATTTCATTGAGGTCCCACCCTCTCTGCTGCTGTAATTAAATCATTATTATATTCAATAATATGGAGCCAGCTATGGAATCTAACAAACGTGCTGGAAATAATTCTCCAGAAATTATTAATGAAACAGCTGATATTTGTCAACGATTATTTACTGGTGATATTATGGATATGAAAATGAATTGTTCTCACATTGATGAAATTGTTGATGAATAAATATCATAGTAATTAAATAAATGAATAACAAATAAGATGATCATGCATGATTCTCAACATGGACTGACATCTACCAATTTTAATAGTATCATAAGGTAAAAACAAAATATCCATCTAATGAACTTCATTAGGAACACTGACATCAAAATATGCTTACTGAATTTTTGTTTAGATGGTGGTAGATAAATTTGCCATATTGCCTGTCATGCTTACCAATTTGCAGCAACAGAACTTGTAATATTTGCAGCACCAGCAAGTTTAATAATCGCTGCTCTGTCTCTCCAATATCTTCTTCAGCTGTTATAAATCAATTCCATTATAATAATAATCATTTGATTAATTACTGGCCCCTAATGCTAGGTTACCTTTCCTCACAGATCTTACTAGTTTTGATCTAAAAGATTTTATTTTATGGAATTTATCAAATGGATCATTTTCACATCTACAGCATTTACTGGAAACTCTCCAGGTTTTGGTTTATCAAGTTGGGTTCCAGGACCACAATAATTATATCCAGGAAACATTTTTCGACTGGATATATGCCCTGTGGGGTTCCTGGAAAATTTTACATTAATGTAGCAATGTCACCTCTATCTTTATGTTGAATTTTAGGTATCCAAAAAATCTTTTACTTATTGCACATTTTGCACGGTATTCTATTTTTCCATTTTCTTTTGTAACTGTGGCTAAATTAGTGGTTGGAGTTTAACTCTGTAACGTAAACAACATAAATCTAAATATTTATAATATGGATGTAATCGATTTCTTAGCAACATAATAACAAGAACCAGTCAAACATCCAGCACTACCGAATTCTATCAGAATGATAATAATAGGTCCATCTAGACGCAATTATTACTTAATCTAATAATGAGATGGATCAAGTGGAATAAATTATATTCAGATGAAAGATGCAAAGAAAATTTTTATAATGTAGATTTTATGGTATCTATTAAAATGGAAAGCAAGTTTTTGAACAAATTTTTCTAGAGACAAAACAAGCTGCTGTGGTTGATTTTTTGTTCATTTGTATGATTAAGATTTTTAATATAGCTTTAACAATTTTTAAGTCATATCACTACGATGTCTGCAGTGAGGCAGTTTTTAGTGATGTCAAGCACTGGGGCATCATGCCGCAGACATGTATCATGGTGTCACACCCAGTCACATTATCCTGACACCAGGCCGACCAGTCCTAACACTAACCTCTTAATGCTGAGGGCCACGCGAGATAGCTGTTAGTACGATTTTTATAAGTGTCTGGGATGACTCTGCCGATATTTGAAACCACGACTCCTTGCTTTTGCAGCAGACGCTTTATCCACTTGGCCACTGGAGCGGTTCACTGTGGTTGATATTCACTATGGGGATTATGTAATCATGAAGTAATTTTAGATACAAAAAGAAACTTTTAAACAAGAAACTCGATATGCATGATTAATCTAAAGAGCCATAAATATTTTTTCCTTCTCCAATTCTTTATTTATGTTGAACTTCACTTGCTCAGGGTCTGATCTCTGATGAGCAGTTGGATTCATGCTAATTTCTGAAACAACTGCACACAGTAATAAACCAAAAATGAAAAATGCACATTATATTGTCAAGTCCAATATATTATTTCTTCATTAAAGCTCTTCTTTATTCAGAAAATCTCCTCCCTTTGTTTCCAAATACATGGAGACAATTTCCACCTTAAATTTCAAGTTAAATCATAGGCACTGCTGCTTCACTTTTTTATTTATAAAACTGAATATGGAAGAGTGCCAGAAAATACAGGTGTCTTTATTGTTATTTACATGTAGCAACCATGTATTCAGACAGATCAAATTGCATTAAAGATGTAAGCCAATTTAAGATGACAAACTGATAACAACTGCTTTGATTCATTTATTAAGAGGGAATTTTAATAAAACAAGAACCTCAAAATTGCCATTAAGTACAACGAGGTTGCTGATACTTTAGCCACATTAAAATTTAACTGCGCTTTATCTCTTGTTCTTTATGCCATGTATGTGCACAGTAAAAAGCAAGACAAAATTTTGTGTTACATTATTTTGAATCTTCTTTATTAGACGGTGTTTTTTTGTTTCTAATTGTAGATGTGTCATTGTAAATGATTTTCCACAGAAAGACATTTGAGTATGGTTCACCCTGTTTATGGGTGTTATGAAAGCTTTTCTACAACAAGGCTTGTGTAACACAACCAGAATCTAATATTGATCCCAATCAACATTTAGTGGTTCTTACCCTTTTTGGCAGCAACTGGAATTAGGTTTATTGTGTTAGTCTCTTGATCAGGGGTCCCAAGTGTGGCTGAGTGGTCCATTCCGGATCACTGCAATCTCACCACTGCTTGCATGGGTTTGAGTCTCGGGTACAGATAATGTGGGTACATGAGAAAGTTTGACATTAGCTTCTTTCAGGCTAGTGGTTTGTCCATGGGTTTTCCAGGGTTCTTCCTTCCAGTTTTACTGGCTGCCACGTATCGTCTATGTTATGCTGAAAAATGGCATTAAACCCTGCAACAACTACAAGTCTTGTGATCCATCTGATGTTAAGGAACCACTTTAAACTATTAAATTTTATCTAAGTAATTTATCAGATACAGGATGGGGACCCAGTTTTTTTCCTTTATCAGAATCCCACTATTTTGTTTTAAATTACACTAATATTGAACATGTGATAATTTTCATCAGGAGGCATGAGTCTTGAAATGACTATATGGTATTTACAAATTTTTATGGAGTCGTGGCAGCTATTTTGCATTGTTTTCTATTTATTTTGCTCTGATTGGCAGATGGATGGTGATGGAAGAGTTGTAGCTTCTTTCCAACATCTCTGTCATTCTTGGCAGGAAACGTAAAGTCTTTAATAGCGTCATCTGGTTTTACTTGCACAAGTCTGATGTGCTTTATGTATCCATTCGATACTGCATGTTACTTGAAAAGCTGAAACTGTACTAGTGTTATTGTTAATAATAATAATAATAAAGATAGTTAAACCAGCAATGAAGGACAAGATTTTACATGAACATGTGCATTATTTATTGTTATATTGGGTAATCAAAGACTACATGTTGTGTAATATAATCTGTTGGCTGGTTCTAATTTGTTGGTGGGTTCTGTTTTATTCCTAATTGATACAGGTAATCCATTAATGCACTATAATGTTACTTGTCTGTTACTTGTCCATAATATAATGTTACTTGTCCATAATTTTAATTTTACTTGTCCTTAAGATAATATTACATGTTCTTAATATAAATGTTGACATGATGATGAATATACTGTATTGCATAAGAAATATTTATTAGCAAAAATGTCCTTTCTTAGAACATTTTACTGGTATTTTTTTTTAATTTCATTGATAAGGTTATAATATTACTTTGTTTATGAAGTCCTAGAATTTGTTTAATTCTTATTTTTGTGCAGTGTCGTGAATTACTTAATTTTTCAATTGAAATAATTTGGATAAATTCACTGGTAAGTAATACCATCAATATTTTTTCACTATCCTGTCAGTAGACATCAATAAAATTATGACTGGGAAATTTTGAGCTAATTTTAGACAGTCATTTAGAAAAGTGGTAACTAAAGCCATCTGCATGCAGACAAACCAAACTCAAATCCCACAATTCCTTTTTTATATATCCTGTTTTACTTTGAATTAAGGAGAATTATGTTTCTACTGATATTTTGTGTGCAAATATACCTGAACACAACAGAACATAAATGGTAAACTGCTGGTATTATCTTGTGTTAGATAAGTGATAAATCTGCTACTTTAATCTGTTATATACATTTTTGCATAAAATAAATAAAATAATGTGCTTTGGTCTGAATGGATAATGGATATATTTTATCTCATAGATGAAAAACTCTAGTATTTTCACCCAGTCGATGAAATATGTTATTCATTCAATCCAGCAAATAACCTCTATTTTATCATCCCTTTAATCAGTATTACTGCTTGTTGATGATCTTTAGAAGTGCAGTATCTATTGTACATATTAAAATTATATGTCTTTCTTAGTTAAGATCGATTGGTAGACTTTCAACTTGGGAGATATGTATGTTTCTCCTATGAGTATAGAATGTACCTATTTATTCAAGACAAATATGGTTATTGTATATACTTGTATGTAAGGCAAGACCAATTGCAAAGTGCACATACCCAGACCTGTTTTCATATAATGTGCTGGAAAATCTGGGTCAGTGCAGTTTGTTAGGAGTAATCAGTAGAAAAAACAACCTAAACCATGATCTGCAGCTGCACTATGCAACAGCAAATCGGGATCTTTGTTTTTTTTAATTTTGAATCAGGTTATAATCAAGTATACATGGTATTTTGAGAGAACATGGCATGTGTATGTATTCTGTAGTAAGACTGAGCTACATGGCATGTGTATATATTCTGTAGTAAGACTGAGCTACATGGCATGTGTATGTATTCTGTAGTAAGACTGAGCTATGTTCTTGAATGTAATCAACATATTGAAAAAGATGTTTATAATTTAGTGGTAATTTTTTTAAAACTAATTTTAAAAAATGTATGTTCGTTGTTTTGTATTCCTTGTTCATTCATCTCTGAATGCATGAAATGCACTGAAATAGAATGTTGAAATGCACTGAAATAGAATGTATCACCACATTTGTATAATGAAGGTATGAAACTTAATTGATGTCATATTTTTACAGTGTGTTGCAAAATATCCACATTTAAATTAAAAACAAATGTTCATTCTTCATTAAAAGCTTTGATCAGATCTAATGACTTATCTACCTTTTCTGATATCTGGTTTATGTCAGATGATGTAAAGATTTGGCCAAATTCAAACTTGGTCCTGTAGTACAGTAGATAGTACTGAGATATGAGGCCTAGTTTATAATATCACTCACACCCTGTCAAGTATGATGTGAAAAATTTGGGCAGACAGGGGCTAGCTTCTAGTGGGATCTGGAACCTGTCATGTGAAGAATTTGGGGAGACAGAGGCTAGCTTCTAATGTGGTAAGAAAATTGTCAAGTGTCAATTGAAGATTTGGTTATACTCTGGCTTGCTTCTAATAGGATATAGACCTGTCAAGTGAATAATTTGGTAAAACATCAGCTTGATTCTAATGGGGTAATAAACCTGTCAAGTGACGAATATTGACAGATAAGAGCTATCATCTAATGTGATAAGAAATCTGTCAAGTGAAGAATTTGGCCCAACTAAGGCTAGATTCTGATGGGATAAACCTGCAAAGTGTCAAATGAAGAATTTGGCCACACTGTGGCTTACTTTATATGGGATATAATACCTGTCAAGTGAAGAATTTAGCCAACCCAGGGTTTGCTCCAAAACGGTATATGAAACCTGTCAAGTGAAACATTTGGCCAAGCAAGGGCTAGCTTCTAACAGATATAAAGCCAGTCAAGTGAAGAATTTGACCAAATAATGGGCTTGCTTCTAGTGAGATAAGAAACGTGTCAAGTGAAGAATTTGACCAAAGGGCTAGCTTCTGGTGAGATAAGAAACGTGTCAAGTGAAGAATTTGACCAAACAGCTAGCTTCTAGTGAAATAAGACACGTGTCAAGTGAAGAATTTGACCAAACAGCTAGCTTCTAGTGAGATAAGAAATGTGTCAATTGAAGAATTTGACCAAACAGCTAGCTTCAAGTGAGATAAGAAACGTGTCAGGTGAAGAATTTGACCAAACATCTAGCTTCTAGTGAGATAAGAAACGTGTCAGGTGAAGAATTTGACCAAACAGCTAGCTTCTAGTGAAATAAGAAACATGTCCAGTGAAGAATTTGACCAAACAGCTAGCTTCTAGTGAGATAAGACATGTGTCAAGTGAAGAATTTGACCAATCAAAGGGCTAGCTTCTAGTGAGATAAGACATGTGTCAAGTGAAGAATTTGACCAATCAAAGGGCTAGCTTCTAGTGAGATAAGACATGTGTCAAGTGAAGAATTTGACCAATCAAAGGGCTAGCTTCTAGTGAGATAAGAAACGTGTCAAGTGAAGAATTTGACCAGGCTTACTCAAGTCAAGAACAGATGTACATTGATGGGATATGAATTCCTCAAACACAATCTAAACACCAATTTTATGTGAATTAATTATACATGTACATAATTTAAATAATGGGTTGATCAGGTTTATGTCAGTATAGAGACCAAAGTCATTGCAAAACCAAGCTGTTTTATTATGAAATATTTTGTGACCAAATTAATTGATCAAACAAACAGACAAACAGGAGAAAAAATTACTTCAAAAAAAAGTGAAGTTCATGTATACATGTATAGACCAAGGCAAATCAATTAAATATGAGACGGTAGGTACTTGAGTAAAAAAAACATTTTTGTGTAAGACCAGACCAAAATCTATATGACAAATTTACAAATATTTACATGAGATAATTAACCCTCTTGTTGTTGACAATGTTACCTACACTACTTGATCATTGAATAATATTCAACCTCCTTTTTACCGAATGACACTGGATCAAAAATCATTTCTGCCTTCCACAATTCAACTGTGGAACATGTTACCAATTCCAAAACAAAATAATCCCGTCCATTCAAAATGTTTAAACTTAATTGAATCAGAATCAAAATAAAATTCCGTTGAATTATTTTGTTGATGCTCAGGTGGATCAAGTTCAGCTTACACGTTTGAGAGCTATATATTACGTTTCTAAGAATAGGAATGAATGCCTATACCAGCGACTTTGAAGAATCGTATGTTTGGCGATGTGTGCATGAAAAATGAAACCTTCACTCGTTAGCATTCTTGTAAAAGCTTTTTACTATTGTATGAATGGGGGGGGGGGGGGGGGCAGGTCTTATGTCCTATATAAGCCTCAGTAGTATTCAAATTTGGAGTTTCATATATTGGTTAACTAATCGGGTTCAACCCTACTGATGATTTTACATGCCTTGATTTACTGATTGCGCGTCTGCGGTAAGATGAAATCCTTATACGACCAATCCTCCGCACGGAAAGTTCCCCAACCGCGCCATATACTTGGACGTGTCAGTGGCCACTAGTATGAAACTGCAAATTAGAAATCTAACGCAGTCTGCAATTGGGAAGCGCTTTGAACTTGGTTGGCCAAACAAGAATTCTGTTTGATTTTCAATACGGTCTCAAAGTACACCGCGATGATACTTTTATCTTCGATGGATACCAACTATAGCATGTCTATTGTGCAGATACTACTTTGTGCCGCCGAGAGAATTTCCGATTAGACACATATTCTTGAATATAAACGTGAAGAAATTATTTTCCCGTTGCCGTTGGCCACACAGGTTTACTATCGAAATGGTTTGAACAACAATTCTGAATAGTTTTGCCATGAGAGTTACCGTAGTCGCCATTCCCTCCACGCCATGACCAACGGTTGTTGTTGACGACAACACAACGAATTTGCTGCAAACATATTTCGAAACTCGGTTGACTAAATATCGACATCACACCAAGTC
Source organism: Unio pictorum (assembly GCA_030141615.1). Lineage (NCBI taxonomy): Eukaryota > Metazoa > Mollusca > Bivalvia > Unionida > Unionidae > Unio > Unio pictorum. The sequence continues at coordinate 4,751,667 of JARLTB010000098.1, forward strand.
CAATAAATGTTTGATAGGACGTGCGCGTGAACCCCTCGAAATATTATTAACGTATTACAGTTGTACCGGATTACATTCGGCACGTGTTTGTATCGTTTTGTCGGGTAGATCAAGACTGACTTTTTGTATTAGCCCGGGACAAAATTCTCGCGATATTGTCTTGCCGGTCGAGCATGACATCGTCGTACACGACAATATTATTCGCGTCCAAGTTAAGGTCGATGGTGGGGACTTCATCAATCGTTGAAGAGATCTCGTTGGTGAACAACCGCTCTTGTGAAATCACTGATTATTTCATATCATGGCTGATTGCCGCGTAGAAGGAAATAACATACAGACGATCCCATGAAAACCATTGCATGATTAAATTCAACAACACTTTGTTGTTGTTGGTTAGGGGGGTTCTGGTCCGGCCTGGAAAATAATCATCAGAGTGATAACCGGTTGTCGAAACGTCTCGCCCTGCTTGAGAGGCTGAGACATCACCGACGCAGAAAACTCAATGACGATAAGGTTTTGTTATTGTTGGGCTTTTTTTTTTCATTCGCAACGATAATATGTTAGATTTCAATTGTTGTACACTTATTATCGTGAAATCATATCTTGTGCGATGCCTCAACAAATGTACTGCAAATCCAACTCAAGCTGTAACACGTAATGGCTGAGCCAGAATAGCTGCAACTTGTTTTTGGTTTGGAAGAAAGAATACGTTTCTGAAAACTTTCGGTTCCAAAAACTTTCAGGTTTCAAAAAGAACTTGGCGGTGATATCGCTACTACGCTAATGAAACTCCCTGGGGTAATATGGAATAAATATCCTAGCAAGCAGTCTCGCGTTTGTATGGCTTGGGTAATCTCTCGAATGTCGCTTGTATTAAAGAAAAGAAAAAATAAAGTCATGGGTGGGGTAAGGGCTCGAGTCCGGATGTGTAAACTAGATCTGAAACTCCCGTATGACAGCTACTGCCTCTGCTGTCATAATCCTTTCAGCTGACTCTTATCCTGTTTTCAAACTATTTGCTTTTGAGTTTATTATTTCAGAGTTAGCACTTATGTTCTTGGTCTGCTATTTACATCTAAAACATATTTAAATCAGGCTAGATGAGATATGTATGGGTAGATACTATATGCAAACAATTTTTCATCGATAGCTTTCTCGGAATGGGTTGTTGTTGCTTTTGTCGTTCTTCTTTTAATGGAGCAAATGTTGATAAATACATTTTGAAACGTTGGCATCTGACATTCGCCAGAGAACATCATACGTGTTAAAAAGCGTACGACTGTCTTTTGAGTTGTAATTTTAAAATAGAAATAAGCAAGTAAGAAACGAAGACTCGTATAGAGTCCGAATAAACTCGGTCTAGATTGGAGTTCAAGGCTGTTGTGTAATTAATGGAATGACAGCACTGAAAGTGATTATCTTTCGATGATGTATATACCACAGTTGCCGTCTGATTGCTATCTTCATCTCTGGCCTTTCCCTCCCTCCCCGTAAATCTCTCCCCCGTCGAAATAAATAAGCTCTTAACGTTTGTTTGGAGGAAAGGATTTAAATGAAAACTTTGCCTTTAATGTATCACATTCGGTATTCATTAAAATAAAAACTCTTTTGGTTTTAAATAAGGTTGTCCTAAATGCGATGGTTAGAATTTAGATCCAAGCAAGAATAGTATACTATGGAACACATACATTAAAAATATTTTTTTTTTAAACCCAGAAAAAAGTGGATTAGACAAAACATTGCTGGTCCATACGCTTACGCGAAATAAAATCTTTCAACGTTACGTACCAAGACAAAACTTACACAAGTTTTCCTTTTCTTGGCATAATGTCACTTCTTCCATCAATTATTATTTTAAATCAAGTACACAATAGGATACGTCACACAACATCTTAAATACTACCTGAACTTAATATAAGAATATCATTCACGTAAGATTTTGAGTATAATAAAGGATTCATTATTTATCTTTTATGTATCTACCCGTTTGTAATTTCTCAGTCACACACAGCATGGAATTTAAGCCATTTTTAATTCGCTTACCGACATATACTGATATATGTAAGGTGAAATCATCAGTTCACCCTTGTATTTAAGAAAGCAAACAAAACGACCCAAACATTACCAGTACCACCACATATCATTTTATATAATATGTGGCATAACTCTTCTCTCTCTCTCTCTCTCTCTCTCTCTCTCTCTCTCTCTCTCTCTCTCTCTCTCTCTCTCAGCATGTTAAAGTTTTCTTCTATACGATATATTATTGAAGTAATTACTTTTTTCGCCATGAATTAAAGCAAAATTTCACAATACATTTAAAATAAATAAATTTTAATACATTTTATACGTAATCTGAATATGAATGACGTGCGCGTGCAGATCAATCATCATATAACTGCCATAATAAAAGGGTTTTACGTGCAATATTCTTACACCCCACCCCCATCTATATATATATATATATATATATATATATATATATATATATATATATATATATATATATATATATTCAGTGCAGAAACACACAGCAGGCTAATATGTCAATTTCAGATTACTAATTAATCGATACTGACATTTGTAATTATACATTATTAGATAAGTTAAAATGAGGTTGCATGGACAGCGAGTGTTTCTATTGATTAAGATTAAATTTCATATGTAATGAATACTGACTATGCTAGGAGACCATTGTATACAAATCTAACCTCCCCCCCCCCCCACTTAATTACCACCCGGTGTTGCCATAACATCATGTTTACTATATTTCACACGGTGATGCCGTAACATGATGGCGAAGTTGTAATTAAATACGGACCGTATAATATGGGGTCAACATCCATCTGAAATATAGCCAAACAAATCTCGGCACAAATTACGCAACTAAAGTAAAATCAATTACTTCAGTCTGTCGGATAATCAGATGTCTCGGTTTTGTTCCATCTGTTTAAATCACTTCATCTAGTCTAGTGTTCAGAAGTGGAATGCCCCTATCAGTAATGGACTGCCATGATAGCGAAACCAAAAAAGAGAACTTGTTGTATATTCTCAAGGAGAAAATTGTACTCTGTATCCACATTCCTTTGTCGTTTGAAATTCACTTTCGCATAATTTGTATACTGATGTTCGAAGTCCGCACATCAACGTTCAAATAATGGGAAACGAATTGCACATTTGTATAAAACTTAACATTCTGTCATATTACAGATAAGAAAATACGAATGAAACAATTTTTTTTCCCACAAAATATTTCTAGCCATTGCTGGCTCTCGGAACAAAATACATTCGATGATATATGGTTGTACTGAAACATAGTTCGTTTTTAGGGGCCTAAGGTAACGTATGGTTCTCAAAAATTTCCGAGAATACGTTAGCAAAGGTTGAACTATTTAATTTCTTTTTCTTGTCAACTTGTGGAGTAATAACCATGTTTTAAATTTTATTTTTGTAATTAATGTAAAGAAACATCCTGATCCCGAAAAAACGAAATTCATTAACTTTAGTCTACACACAAACAACAAAATACTTCTCTCGGTTAAATCAGTTTTTGCTATTCCCGTACAGTAGCATCCCATTTGTGTCGCAATTCAGTAAGCAGTCGAACTTCGTAAACTAAAATATTTTTGTAATAAACAATTAAGAAAATATGCCAAAAACTCAATTTGACTTTTGTTGCGAGAATCCAGTTATGTAACTTCTTTGATGGGTGGTTACAGAAACTCATAAATCGATTTCTCCAAATGTTTTCTTTAGTTAATCTAATAGAAAGTTGTATAAACACCCTAGGTTGATACATAACTTTCAAAATGTATAGTTATCCTACTGTTGACTTTTTTTCTGCCGCCACCCCCCTCCCCCAAAAAAGCAAAAAAGTCAACAGTATATATATATATATATATATATATATATATATATATATATATATATATATATATATATATATATATATATATATAATTCAGTGTTGTCAGCCACCCACGGCCGCCCGCCCCCCCCCCCCACACAAAAAAGCACAATAAGTCAACAGTAGGCTAACCTTGGGTGTTTATACAACTTATATATATATATATATATATATATATATATATATATATATATATATATATATATATATATATATATATATATATAAAAGTTGATTTGATTTCTCTGATTCTACAACCTGATAGAGCCTAAAGCACTTATCTGAACTGTGAATCAATTAAAAAAATATTAATCACTTGACTGACATGATCTCCAAAATTCCCAGGGTCATTTTGATTTTAAATGGAAGATCTCTGACATTAAAAGGAACCTTTAATCCACACAGCCCTGGCCTTGCAGCAACACTGGTTCGGTCACACGTGTTCAACAGCTATTCTAGAAACACGTATCGTTCTAATATTGTCATTATAGTATTTTGCCATCCACAAGCTATACTATTTAATTTCAGTTAATACATTACATCGTGCTTGTCAGTAAAAATGTTATTGAAAGCTTAATATATAAATGTGATTTATTTCTACTTATAACATTGAATATTGGAATATTGGCATTTATCTGTTAAATTAAAGAAGTCATGTCTGGTTAATTTCCCTTAAATAATGATAATCGATGATAATGGCAACTGTGTGTGTGTGTGTGTGTGTGTGTGTGTGTGTGAGAGAGAGAGAGAGAGAGAGAGAGAGAGAGAGAGAGAGAGAGAGAGAGAGAGAGTTGAAATACAGTAAACATATCGAGACTGGTTTAGAATGAAATTATTGTGTTTATTACCTATTCTGTTCCTAATGTATTCGAATGACAAAATATAAACTTTGGTATGAAACTGTTCTTTATGATACTTTATATTTTATTACACGAAAAAGCTTGTTGTAAGAGGGGTTTTTTTTAACACAAACTAACATTTTTTTGTTATGTCATGTTATGTCGACACGCATGCTAATAAATATAAACTTGCACTCGCTAGAAAATCAGTACAAAATATTTTACATTTAGACTATAGGTAGCTGGTCGCTGTTGCCTTTGAAAGAATTTCATTCTCATCCCAATTTGTATACTGCAAATATTATCGCCCTTCTTATATATCAGCCGTAGAATTCCTTGGTGGCTTATCAGAGCGCCATTCATACATTTTGGTATATTTTTTTGCAGTTAACTTGACGTCTGTAAATTTCGTCAAGATGCCCGTAACGACTTTTATACCATCAATCAACTCGCGAAACAATATCAGATTGATGTTAGTTGGTTATGTTTCTTGCATATCTATACCATTTAGAAAGTAGGGCTCTTATTATTTCAGCTCCTTCCGTTTTAAAATTTGACCAGTTGGTCAGTTTGTTGTATATTAGAGAATAGGCAAAATACATCAGTAGTCCCGTCCACTGACCTTTATTCCATGTATAATTTGTTTCTAAAGGGTACCAGACTAATGTATTGGAGATCAAATACGGCTGCTTGATATAAATTGAAGAATGCCACCAAAAGAATTTAATAAACAGTAATGTTTTGTCTGTACCAATGTAGATTTATCATGATCTCCAGTCGAATATCCTGTTTCGTTAAGTTATTTTATGAATAAACGGTGCCATTCACAATGGTCTATAAATTGTTTTATCAAAAATTAGATTGACCTTTATTTATAATGGTCGTGAATTTTGAGGATTACAAGGGAACGATATAAATAATTAAATATAAATAATTAAATATAAATAATTAAATATAAATAATTAAATATAAATAATAAAATATAAATAATTAAATATAAATAATTAGGTCGGAACATTACTCTATTTACGATTCATGCAAAATAACTACACAATTGATCGTACTGGGCATAACTCAAGAAACATATACTTGTAAATTCTTGGAATGTTCAGAAATGAAAAGCAGGTTTCTTGTTCGTATAATTCAGCAGAATGGAATGCATACTAACCATCAAATCAATGCAGAGATATATTTTTTAATCAGTTACCAAATTACAGTTGAGGAATGGTGGCAGTCCTAAAACAGCCAGCTTTTTAGAACTGTTCAAGCATGTTAGAACGAAGAATAAAAATAGATTTATATGCGAATGTGGAAAACAGTAAATACGTGTTCAGTGTATTTGCTCAAGAAAATCCAATTCATAAGTATACGTGAACAGAGTGCAAAGCACTAAAAGAAAACTAATTCTGAATAATGAGCTAGCGAACTTTACCACTTTATCATATATAAATTAACTGAATAAGTTGTTTTCATAGATCTAATCATGCGTTCGTTCCCATTCATTTTGCGTTTGACGCTGTTTTATCTTTTTGGCCATCTTTTTTAACTGATCATATTTCTGATACTCCGACAGCGCATTAGTGTAAGTCATAATCTTGTTGAAATCAGACATTTATTACCTTTACAATCTCTTGATCTTTTCATCGGATTTCGGTATTCCAAACTCTCTGTAACGGATCTAATTAAGAATGTAAAGTGTTATAGTCATCCAAATATTTTAGTATTATATCCATATCAGATTCCATGTCACTTATATCTGTGTTTGTCGTTTGCTTGATTGGTTGCATATTGTCTACTTTTAGGTAAATCATCTACTCTTTTTCTAACTTTTGCAATGCTTGCATTAATGTGGACGAAATATTCAACCGCCTTAATACTTCCTGAACATCTCAAATCTTTTTTTCTTTCTGTTTTCATAAGTCATTTCTGTTTTGGGATTCTTCTGGATCAGAGGTTAGTTACGCAGCATTTAATTTATTGTCAGACAGTTTCCACAATATCGTCATATCTTGCAAATCATTACGTCCAAAGTTTTACGTCTCTGAATATCAACTTATTTCTGAAATTCTTGTTACTACATCCATAACGGTATAGGTTCTAAATTGGTAAGAAAGTTATTGTTTGATCATTTTTATTTAATGGGAACCCAAAGTTGCTTAGCAACTGCAATGGAAAACCATCGTAAACTCGGGGAATTACTTCTCCACTGATCCTTCACGTGATTTAAGCCTTTTATGACTTCTCTATTCCATATTAAATATGTAACATTGTGAATTTTGCAGATATCATTGTAACAAAACGGAGTGAACTTTGCAGATGGCATCGTGATACATCGCCATTTTAAACTGATGTATGTGATTCGGCACCGAATAAAATCCATGGCATGTGTAAGGATAACGCACTTTAATACGTCTGATGTAAGGATAACGTACTTTAATAGTCTGATGTAAGGATAACGTACTTGAATACGTCTGATGTAAGGATAACGTACTTTAATACCTCTGATGTAAGGATAACGTACTTTAATACGTCTGATGTAACGTCTGATGTAAGGATAACGTACTTTAATACGTCTGATGTAAGGATAACGTACTTTAATACATCTGATGTAAGGATAACGTACTTTAATACGTCTGATGTAAGGATAACGTACTTTAATACGTCTGATGTAACGTCTGATTTAAGGATAACGTACTTTAATACGTCTGATGTAAAGATAACGTACTTTAATACGTCTGATGTAAGGATAACGTACTTTAATACGTCTGATGTAACGTCTGATTTAAGGATAACGTACTTTAATACGTCTGATGTAAGGATAACGTACTTTAATACGTCTGATGTAAGGATAACGTACTTTAATACGTCTGATGTAACGTCTGATTTAAGGATAACGTACTTTAATACGTCTGATGTAAGGATAACGTACTTTAATACGTCTGATGTAACGTCTGATTTAAGGATAACGTACTTTAATACGTCTGATGTAAGGATAACGTACTTTAATACGTCTGATGTAAGGATAACGTACTTTAATACGTCTGATGTAACGTCTGATTTAAGGATAACGTACTTTAATACGTCTGATGTAAGGATAACGTACTTTAATAGTCTGATTTAAGGATAACGTACTTTAATACGTCTGATGTAACGTCTGATTTAAGGATAACGTACTTTAATACGTCTGATGTAAGGATAACGTACTTTAATACGTCTGATGTAAGGATAACGTACTTTAATACGTCTGATGTAACGTCTGATTTAAGGATAACGTACTTTAATACGTCTGATGTAAGGATAACGTACTTTAATACGTCTGATGTAAGGATAACGTACTTTAATACGTCTGATGTAACGTCTGATGTAAGGATAACGTACTTTAATACGTCTGATGTAAGGATAACGTACTTTAATACGTCTGATGTAAGGATAACGTACTTTAATACGTCTGATGTAAGGATAACGTACTTTAATACGTCTGATGTAGGCATGAATGATTCTTATTGAGGTCAGTTCGATTACTATGTCAGGTTAATTGGTGAATCCAGAGTTGAAATTTGGCAAAGATCGGTTTATAAAGGTAAGGGGGAAGGATGTGAAAATTTCTAAACTCTAAAGCTGAATGTGTTGATTATTTCGGTTAAATAAACCTAAAAATCAGATTAGATAGGTAATTACATGAGCTGTGTTTCGTATTTTATAAATGTCTTAACCCACAAAGTTAGATTGTTTTCTATTGAAAGGCTCCAAGGAGAGTAGAGACTATTTTTCTGTATAAATTTGTCCAAGGAACGAGTTTAGAAATGTTTGAGAGACATGAACCCAAAAGTTAAAGAGTCGAGTCTTCTATGTGGGAAGCTAGTGAATCTCGATAGCGCAAAGTACGGCGTCTTCATTTCATACAAGTTTTTCTTTGATATGAGTCTGAAAGTTGTTTTTATTTTATTGTCTTAATTTCATCGTTTTTCTCTGATATGAGTCTTAAGATAATTGTTTGAATTTCATTGGAATGTTATTTGCTTCATGTATTCTAAGAATTTTATAAATTATTTTCTTGATTGGAATCTTTTGATTATTGTTTGAATTTATTTGTTTATATGTCATACGCTTCATGTTTGCTAAGAAATTATTATTATTTGGTTTGCAGGATCTTTAAGCCTATGAATTGTTAGTTATCAAATAGAGTAGCTAAGACAAGAAGTGAATTTGTTTACCGGTAATTCATTTGTGCAGCTATGACGTGAATTATTTGACCGTGAATCAGTTGAATTAGCATTGGAGTAACAATGGGGGCCATACGGCTATTTAATGTCGGCCGTATGTGTCCACGTGTCTGGAATTAGTTAAGATAGTGATTAATAGTTCATACTGCAGGAGCCTATTTGTTAATAGGCGAGAGAAGACTAAGCTTTCCATCAATTAGTAACGGTGGCTGGATGCAGTAGGGTAATACATTAAGTTCCTATATTATGCAATGTCTTTTAATGAGCTGTGTGTAAACAAATTACTGTACGGTATGCAAAGGTTTTGCCCTGAAACCATGTTAGCAGTTAGCGTTTGTTTGAAATACGATATGGCTACGCTCTGAAGGGGCAGAGATATGAATGTTAGTTCATTACATATAGCTATGTACAATAATTTAGTTTGCATTATCTTATTTTAAAGGAAAATAGCTTCCACATAAGAATGTGAAAACAATAGAACGGCAGAACGTGAGAACGTTGGATAGAAAGATTCCACATTGAATAGAAATGATCTCTGGCGGATCCACGCCTGAACGACTAGCGAAGACCCACGGAACAGAGTGTTGCTGTATAAGTCGACTAAAACCGACATGGTTCGTGATATTAAAGGGTGGCCAGCAACTAAATCGGGTTATGCAGACATGGTGGACAATTAAGGTCGAATCGCTCACTCTATTGTACGATGAATTGTCATACCTGTGTAAACAAGTGCATTTGTTACAATAACGTTTGGTAATTATTTTCTATAAGAAGCATATCCTTCAAGTGTATTGTACACTTTTATTTTGTGGATGTAATAAACTATATTGTTTTATTGTGTATAGGGTGTTCTTGATGTTCTAATCTAATATTCTTCTCAGATCTCCATTTGTTCCATCCATCATGGATATTTTTGTTTTTAATTCGCTCCTATCTATTACACCCAGATCGATCATCCTCTAGACATCGATAACCACGACGATTGCACAACAAAGTGGAAATATCAAAATGATAAAATATGTTACCTTCACCGAACTGAGTTTGTATAATATAAAACAGATGCAAAATAATACGCTGAAAGAGATCTTGTTGTGTATATATGTGCGGTGGAAGATGGTATTAATGAAATAGACAAAACAATAAGCGCGTGAGAAGCCATGTCAATAATTTGTGACAAACTTTTACACGAAGAAAGAGATAAAAGAATAAACGAGTGAGAAAACATTAAATGATTTGTGAAAAATGTTTACATGAAGAAAGAGACAAAATATAAGCGAGTGAAAAAATATGATTTGGAACAAATATTTACAAGATAACAGAGAAAGAATAATAAGCCAGTGAGAAAGATTTCAATGATTTGGGACAAATGTTTACATGAATAAATTGACAAAAGAACAAGCGAGTGAGAAAAGATTTCAATGAATTGAGATGAGTGTGCATTACAAATTAAAGAAGAATGAAAACCTGTCCCATTAAATGATATACCTGATACAGATGAAACCGCAATAACGAATACAGAGACATTAAAATCTTAATTAAATACGGAAATGTTTACAAGTGTGTTGTAATGTGTGCTAAGAATGGATGAATTAAAACCAATTTAAAAATAAATTATGGTTTCGCATACCATGTCTTGAGTATTCAGATGGTCTTGATTTATGTCTGAAATCATGTGAAATAATATCATTCTTGAATTAAGTTCTATACCACAAGTTATAGCCAATTTTGATTCAATGGAACATTTGTAAAACTGAAATAACGCTGGAAACATTACTTGGCATTTACAGGCTTTAATTTTGCTCCATCACGCTTTGTTGAACACTAGTTATACACAGTAGATATATTATTCTAATAATAAACAATCAAGCGTGTAAACAATTCCTATCAATTTGCATCCAAAACCTATGGGATTTTTCTCAGCATGTACATTGATTTTGAACCTAATCATAACAGTGTTACAAAAAGCACAAAAATACCATTTAGTTGATTGTTTGTCAGAGCAGGTTAAAAACAACAAATTGACACCAGTATAAGATTTGTTACTCATGCGTAGTGCATGCATGGGATAGATATGCCTCTTGGTAGAACATAGATTTTATTGTATCGTTCCTTCTGAATACCTTTCACTCAAAGATGACAAAGCATTTTCTAGCACAATGCATGGCATGGGCAATAATTATGAATCTAGGTACATTAGCTAAAAATGTAACTTTTACGGAAAGCAATTATCTATTCAAGTTGTTTAATCTTCATTGGGCTGACAATTAAATGATTAAGTATTAGAAGATACCACGAGAAAAACTGCTAATTGCATTGTAAACAAGTCAATGATGACGAAATTACAAACGGAATGCAAAGTTGATAGAACTAGTCTCTGTTACTCACTACTTAGACTGGATGATAAATTTTTATCTCTGCGATTCTGCTCGAAGAGATGATGTCAAATATGAAAAACATACCTACGGAAAATGGAAATACGTATTCTTTGCAAATGTGATAGCCGTTATAATGCTTACAGTTTTCTTTGAGAGAGAGAAGTTTGAAGCCTATAAAAGAATAGTGTTTTCCTCGTTAAACTAGAAAGTTTGTCGGTTAGGAAGATACTGATTATCGCGAGTTAACTATAATTACCTTTCTTGTGAGAAAGACAGGGTTTAGTGCTGGATACACAAGTTCTAAAGTTAACAGCATTAAGGTACGCAACTTTAATTTCAAGCAATATTCTATTTTTTGATTGTTTGTTTTATGCAATGTGTTTGATATGACTAGGTTTCATGTCATGTATCATTTATTCAATTTCATGGAAATGTGTTGATGCTAGAGTTGATATGCAAATTAACTTTTTAATTTTACAGTTATAAGTTCATTGGCAGAATCGGTTGCATGCGATCCAAAGTTTTATATGTGTACGATTTCATATGGTTGTATGAAATCCAAATGAAATAATTTCTTTTGTCGGTTAGGAAGATACTGATTATCGTGAGTTAACTATAATTAACTATTAAATTTGCTTTTGTGATGTTAAAGTAATATTGTAGGATAAGGATCTGTAAATTGTATGCAATAGTAATCACATGATCTAGCATATGGTACATTTTCGATAGAGACCTCACGTGGTAATATATGACCTGTCACTGTAAAACGTGGGCAAGGCATAGGCTTTACACAGTGTCTGGATAGATAGCGTATTCTGAGTAACGTAAGTGAAGAAATTGTATGCAGATCTAGAAAGTTGTACATATAGCGATTTAGGGATAATTTTGGCCTTGAAGAAAACAGCTTTCCGAGAGAGAATGAGAAACGACAGTCCGAAGACGGAAGTCCGGAGAAAAAAGAGACGAGACAAGTCTGGAAAAAAAGAGACGTGACGAGTAAAGTCCGAGAAGAATGAGGCAGTCGTAATAGAAAGACTCAAGTAAATAGGAAATGTTGAAACACGGTCGAGAGGAAGGAGATGCAATTAATCATTGATAATGCGCTCTTTTCACCGTTGGTTAAGATAATGAGATATATCCAAATTAGACACTGCTATTAAATCATGTTGATATAACTTAAGTTAAATTGAAATTACCACTATTGATTTGTATGATTTAATTTGTCACTTTTCTTGTCTAAGGAGACTCGTATTGCATTCTTTCTTCCCAACAATCTTACCCAGTTCTCTATTGATATTCTATCTTTTCACTCACACCGGGGCATAACATCGAGGGATGTCTTTACCTAAATAAAGTAGCAATACCCGTTGAACTACCCCTCTTACTAAGAGGGAGACGTTACTCTCTCTCTCTCTCTCTCTCTCTCTCTCTCTCTCTCTCTCTCTCTCTCTCTCTCTTATAAGTTTCTGTTGAACGGCACAGGTGGCAGAATAAATGCTATGGAAGTAGTATCCATTTTTTAAGTCATTTACACTTTGAGCAAAATATACATCAAGTTCTCAACATTAAGACAAAAATACACAACATTAGGACATGTTTATGCCATCGTATATTGTTTCGGTATTACGGCGATATCAGAGTACTTCTTGCAAAACCTTGAATCTACATCATGGCGTCTGTTTATGGATCATTTACAGCAGTCATTTGACTTAAATAGGAAATAGAATGCACAAGTTCCCGTGTTTTTCTTTAAACAGGTCACTTATATTTAGGCATTATGGGATAGCGAACAACAAGCAAGATTTACTTACCTCCGAAATTTAAGAGTTTTAAAACGGGCAAAATGATGTACCTCCGAAAATGAAGATTTGAAAATAGATGTGTTAAAAATGTTGCGCTTTTCAAAAACATATTAATACACTTCTGTTTTTAAGAATTGTGCTTAGTTTAAAATTATTTCCAAGTGATATATCACATTGTCTTCGGTCAAAAATTAAAATTAATAACGCAGTGGGGCCAGGTGTGTAGTACTAATTTGTAGTCTTAACATACGTGACCTCAAGAGTTTATCGGCGTAGTGAAAACATCCTAAATTGGATAGGAAATTGCCAGATAGCAGTCGCTTATTTAGTGGATCTGGCCCAGAGTGACTAAATGGCATTTTAATATGGAGCAAAGATCAACAAATGGAGATATAATATCTTGATGGGCATTGCCTTTTTTATTTTTTTATTCTCCGCTCGTGAACCTTTAATACTCACAATTCCATAACTCTCGCAATTTATGAAATACATCTGAAACTATAGTTTTCCATTCTGTTTATTTTCATGTTCTCTTCACACAAAAAATTCTGGTTTTATTTGTCTAAGCTGACGATAGAAATAGAATATTCTTCATCTTTCATCTGATAGAAAAATATAAACACTATAATTTAAAAATAGTACAAATTCTTGAACTCGCACTAAATTTAAAAGATTCATAATTACAGGCATCATATTATTATGCATTTTTAATACGGATGTATACTAGCCGTAAGTAATGATATACACTATTAGTAAAATATTTCAGTAGACCAGAGAGAGAGAGAGAGAGAGAGAGAGAGAGAGAGAGAGAGAGAGAGAGAGAGAGAGAGAGAGAGAGAGAGAGAATAATACATTTATGGTTAAATAAGCAGAAAGTATAATCCGTACATGCGTGTTACTGATGTAACTGTTGGTCTTGAGTCAAATTCTCCATCTATGTGGTGAATAGAGCGAGAGTGATCAGTCTGAAGAAATATTTTTCAAGATCATTATTAGATGCTATATTGAGCTATATGTAGGATTTCAGCCAAGATTGCTTTTCAAAAAAAAGTCAACTCTGTATATCTTTTTCAGTTTTCAACCCAATTGCATATAAAGCTTTACGTTTTTGCAATGTATTACATACTTGTTTGTTATTTTCCAATGTACTCAATAGTTTTGGTACAGTCCGGTTCCTTATTCTTTTATTTATTTATTAACTTATTTTGAAAGAGCAATATATAGTCTCGTCCAAGTTGTTCTAGTGCTAGGTGGTTCTCTTTCAAATGATAATGATGATGTTTTGGAGTTTCTAAATTTAATATGTGGCCAATATCATCGATATTAGGTATTTCGAGTACATTTTCTTGTATCATCTAATTTTGCTCATCATTTGCCTAATGAATGTTACCTAACGGCATCTATTGGTTCATGCTCCATCAATGAAAGTTACCTCATGGCACGTATTTGTCCCATCAATGAAAGATACCTAACGGTTCGTGCCATATCAATATCAATTGTTATGACTTTGTGTCATACTGAATAACCTTAGCTTAACCATTTTCGAACCAGCTACCGTTTTTATTTTGCCATCTATGTCCGAGTATTTTTTTTATTGGTTTAGATATATGTGTGCTATAACAGCAATTCCACGTCTGATTCCACTGTCAAGCGTGTCATAATGTGACAAATATTTTAATTTGATATTTTGCGTTTTAAACGACGCATAATTGGCTAAACCAGGTGTATTATACCAATGTATTTGGTCAAGTTGTAAATGATGCATACTGACATTACGAAATGCTTCAAAAATGTCACGAAACATTAGTTTAGTATTGTTGACAAAGTTGTAATCAAGGTCACTAAACGTGTTTACATTGAACCATCATGACTGCAGTATTATTCATCACATGAAATGTTTGAATCGCAGACTTGAACATAACTTTTCTATCGGTGGTTCAAAGCTTTCGATGTATTTATATGGGTAACATACTTTCGTAGGAATTTTGATTTCATGTAACAAAAATGCTTAATCATCTCAACAAACTTGTCATAGATTAAATTAACAACTGCTCTAGTGACATCACATGACCAGATAAGCACCTAATTAGCCAACTTCTTTAATGACGTCACATGATCCAATAACTACCAAAATTGGTTCTTGTTGCAATGAGCTTTGGTTATCTTTAAAACGTTTGCAATCTACTCAATGAATAATAGCGGGGTTATATTTTGAGTCTCGGAAGTAAACTGTTGGTTGTGATTTATACATATGCGTCTGTTTAGAAAAGTTCTTGTTGCGACATTCTCTTTTAAGTAGACCTTGCCGCCTATGATAGTAACGGAAGTGCAAACGTTATTGCTGAACAATATCCTCGAACAAGCTTGTTAATTACGATTGATAAATTTACAAGTGTTCAAAGGATGTTCTATTCTAGGGGTACGTGCATGATTACCAATTTTCAAACATTCGACTATTCTAGAATTGTAACCTTCCCTCTACAGTGTATTTTTAGACCTAACACTATTTCTTTCTAACTTGGCTATTGCAGAAGTGTGTGTGTGTGTGTGTGTGTGTGTGTGTGTGTTATCAAAGCTATTAGAATGAGTTTTAAAAACTTCATACAAATGTACAAATAGGATTCAGCGGCTTACGTTGTGTGTTTGAAACGCTGAGCAATAAAGACAAAACACTCCATATTATTCAGGAAAACTGTATTCAATATATTCACAATTTGAGAATAATGTATGAGCTGTCTGACTATCCAAGTTGGGATCACGAAGAGACTACATCCCGACTACAAAAAGGTTGGGCCAATGTCACAGCGTTTGCTTCTGCTCATTTAAGAGTTCGTCATGAAGATGAACTTTATAATGCTACCCTGACAAAGAGTACATAATTATAGTATCAACATTTTAAAAGTATTTTTTTTAAAAAAAGCAATAGAACAATGAGAAGATAAATGTATAGGGCTCTGCTAGTGAGGTTAATCTCACAGAGTGTAGCTTGTTTTTCTGACCCTTTTGGAAGTTGTTAACATGAGCAACTTACGTGAAAATCATGGAAACGAATCCTCCTAGCCGTCATTTATACACTTACTAGAGCCACGTCAGCTGGAAATTATTCTGTTTTGGCCTCTAGTACAACTTGGCTTATAAGGAGGGACTGGAATGTTCCCTTTGTTGCAGACGGTGTTTTGAATGAGGATGTTAGTACTGGCAAGACTTTCTTGAAATGATTACTATCCTGAGTAATACTTAGACTGAAATTAACCTCAGTGTAATTTTCATGTGGTAAACAATGTAATCGTTTTAAAATATAATATAATCTGATAGTTACATCGAATTTCTTACATGAGTTTTAAAAAAGTCAGTCGTTTTCTAGAAACTTTGCTAAGGAGTATATACAATGGGTCAAAATCGTAACGTGTTTTCGGATCTGAGGCCACTTTTCTGGGTTACTATTGGGGAGTTCCAAAAGGTCCTCTAGTCCCGGAAATCCTGTTCCGCCATAGTGGTTAAGCCCACTTGGAGACTGCAACAGATGTCTGAAATATAAGAACAACAAGCTTTAATTTCAATTTTTTATATTCTTTTTTTTATTCTGATTTCTTCAAGGCAGTGCAAAAATGTGCCCGATTGGACTTAATTCACAACGGTAACAAAATTTTGCCAAACTACTGTGGATATACGCTTCAACCAATTAAACAAGTTTCCCGCTTAAATTTATCGAATTAGGCAGACGTTATGTTTTTGGTTTACTTGATGGATCTTGATGCGTCGTTAACGGAGAATAAGCGGACATTATACATTCAGTAACAATGTAAGTAATGTTCGTTCACATGCTTGCTTTTGAAACTGTATTATTGTAGCAAGAAATGTCAGAATAGTGGAGGGGAAAAAAAACCTTATGCAGGTATATATAATAGGAAAGGTTGGCTACGGAGTTTATAGGTGGGTGGGGTGCAGTAAAAACGCTCATACATTTTTTCAAGTTATTGTTACAAATCATATCTTGCCTAAGACAAAGAATGTTAATCATCCATCCGCCATGGTAGCATGACTATAAGGACGGCAATTGCAGAGTAACTGTGAACTAAATATCAGAAAAACAGCGCGATACCTTGTTCAATGTCAAGGTCGCAACAAATATAGAAATGTACTATGTATATGAAGTTTTATGTTATGTAAGTATCATTTCTTTCTTGACTGATATTTAAACCTTTGTAGATATTTTTTTTTTTACATATCTCAAACTTATATATTGTTTGTGCCGTACCAAAATTAGTTCAGTTTCGATTACGCGGAAAAGTCAAAATACTTTTGAACTGAATTGTCACTTAATGGAATATGAAATGTCGAGGAAATCAGAATATAAACATCAGTTCTTAGAGGAATCATTAATTGATTTTCTAAGTAAAGATGTCAACAGGAACTATAAATTTTGTCCGAAGCGTGACCAAATACACGACAAACCCAGGACGTGAACGTACTATATTAGTAGCTGTAATTTTCCTAAATCCCCCTATCACGCACACAGTTTTGTGTCCATTCCTGTGCAAAGTCGAACATTTAAGACTTTAAGCTGAATTTGAAAATTTGTCAAGAAGAAGAAACGAACAAATGTATTGCCATAGCAGCATGCATGTTGACGTTAGTCGAAGAGAAGGAAGTGTTGCTAAGGAAACAAATACCTGTACACTGGACGAAGCGGTAAACCCTCTGGCACAATGAACGCTCTTTCCACAGACTGGAGTTTGTCGTTAATCATTCTAACCTGCAAGGGGCTGACGAAAGAAGACTTTACAGAATTTATCACAATATGGACGACACAAGTATGGTTCAAAGTGAAGGAGACATTCTTGAAAGGAAACTTGGTTTATGTTTTTAAATAATACAACTTAATACTGATGGAGAAACATTTCAAATTACCTCCATATTGAAAGATCAAATAACAAGACAGGTCTGGGCAAATTGATATCAAGCGTGTTAACCGCCCCACCCCCCATCCCACCCCCCAAAAATAAAATATGTATGCATCATGGGAATCGCGTGGCCGGGTATAAATAGTAAATTGTTTGCAAGAAAAAAGAGAAAGAGAAAAATAACTTCTAGTGATTTTGAAGCAAATACCTCTGAATAAAAGGTGTACTGATAGTACACGTTTATCTTTCAGGTATTCGGAACATGTAATGAGCCTTGAAAGTCCCAAGCAAGACGATAAAACACACAATGTTTGAAACTGCACTTTTTAAAGTGATTTTTCACATCACAGCTGAGTAGCTTCGTAATTTTCATACATGCATTTGTAATATTGCGATTATTGCTTCAAAGTCGTAAAAACCATCTAGAAATCGAAACATTGTAAGAACATTATTTATCTCAACTTGTAAAAAGTGAAAACAGTATCTCTCTTTGGAACTGATAGATATTAAGTGAAAACAGTATCTCTCTTTGGAACTGATAGATATTAAGTGAAAACAGTATCTCTCTTTGGAACTGATAGATATTAAGTGAAAACAGTATCTCTCTTTGGAACTGATAGATATTAAGTGAAAACAGTATCTCTCTTTGGAACTGATAGATATTAAGTGTGGCTTTTCCCAATAAATGTCTTTCGTATTGTGATTGATTACATTCTAAAATAAATATCCTCTATATTATGATTGTACTCTCTAAAATAAATATCCTGTATTTTATGATTGTAAGCATTCTAAAATAAATATCCTCTACGTTATGATTGTACTCTCTAAAATAAATATCCTGTATTTTATGATTGTAAGCATTCTAAAATAAATATCCTCTACGTTATGATTGTACTCTCTAAAATAAATATCATGTATTTTATGATTGTACGCATTCTAAAATAAATATCCTCTATGTTATGATTGTACTCTCTAAAATAAATATCCTGTATTTTATGATTGTAAGCATTCTAAAATAAATATCCTCTATGTTATGATTGTACTCTCTAAAATAAATATCCTGTATTTTATGATTGTAAGCATTCTAAAATAAATATCCTCTATATTATGATTGTACTCTCTAAAATAAATATCCTGTATTTAATGATTGTAAGCATTCTAAAATAAATATCCTCTATGTTATGATTGTACTCTCTAAAATAAATATCCTGTATTTTATGATTGTAAGCATTCTAAAATAAATATCCTCTATATTATGATTGTACTCTCTAAAATAAATATCATGTATTTTATGATTGTAAGCATTCTAAAATAAATATTCTCTACTTTATGATTGTACTCTCTAAAATAAATATCCTGTATTTTATGATTGTAAGCATTCTAAAATAAATATCCTCTATGTTATGATTGTACTCTCTAAAATAAATATCCTGTATTTTATGATTGTAAGCATTCTAAAATAAATATCCTCTATATTATGATTGTACTCTCTAAAATAAATATCCTGTATTTTATGATTGTAAGCATTCTAAAATAAATATCCTCTACGTTATGATTGTACTCTCTAAAATAAATATCCTGTATTTTATGATTGTAAGCATTCTAAAATAAATATCCTCTATATTATGATTGTACTCTCTAAAATAAATATCCTGTATTTTATGATTGTAAGCATTCTAAAATAAATATCCTCTATGTTATGATTGTACTCTCTAAAATAAATATCCTGTATTTTATGATTGTAAGCATTCTAAAATAAATATCCTCTATATTATGATTGTACTCTCTAAAATAAATATCATATATTTAATGATTGTAAGCATTCTAAAATAAATATTCTCTACTTTATGATTGTACTCTCTAAAATAAATATCCTGTATTTTATGATTGTAAGCATTCTAAAATAAATATCCTCTATGTTATGATTGTACTCTCTAAAATAAATATCCTGTATTTTATGATTGTAAGCATTCTAAAATAAATATCCTCTATATTATGATTGTACTCTCTAAAATAAATATCCTGTATTTTATGATTGTAAGCATTCTAAAATAAATATCCTCTACGTTATGATTGTACTCTCTAAAATAAATATCCTGTATTTTATGATTGTAAGCATTCTAAAATAAATATCCTCTATATTATGATTGTACTCTCTAAAATAAATATCCTGTATTTTATGATTGTAAGCATTCTAAAATAAATATCCTCTACGTTATGATTGTACTCTCTAAAATAAATATCATGTATTTTATGATTGTACGCATTCTAAAATAAATATCCTCTATGTTATGATTGTACTCTCTAAAATAAATATCCTGTATTTTATGATTGTAAGCATTCTAAAATAAATATCCTCTATGTTATGATTGTACTCTCTAAAATAAATATCCTGTATTTTATGATTGTAAGCATTCTAAAATAAATATCCTCTATATTATGATTGTACTCTCTAAAATAAATATCATGTATTTTATGATTGTAAGCATTCTAAAATAAATATTCTCTACTTTATGATTGTACTCTCTAAAATAAATATCCTGTATTTTATGATTGTAAGCATTCTAAAATAAATATCCTCTATGTTATGATTGTACTCTCTAAAATAAATATCCTGTATTTTATGATTGTAAGCATTCTAAAATAAATATCCTCTATATTATGATTGTACTCTCTAAAATAAATATCCTGTATTTTATGATTGTAAGCATTCTAAAATAAATATCCTCTACGTTATGATTGTACTCTCTAAAATAAATATCCTGTATTTTATGATTGTAAGCATTCTAAAATAAATATCCTCTATATTATGATTGTACTCTCTAAAATAAATATCCTGTATTTTATGATTGTAAGCATTCTAAAATAAATATCCTCTACGTTATGATTGTACTCTCTAAAATAAATATCATGTATTTTATGATTGTACGCATTCTAAAATAAATATCCTCTATGTTATGATTGTACTCTCTAAAATAAATATCCTGTATTTTATGATTGTAAGCATTCTAAAATAAATATCCTCTATGTTATGATTGTACTCTCTAAAATAAATATCCTGTATTTTATGATTGTAAGCATTCTAAAATAAATATCCTCTATATTATGATTGTACTCTCTAAAATAAATATCATGTATTTTATGATTGTAAGCATTCTAAAATAAATATTCTCTACTTTATGATTGTACTCTCTAAAATAAATATCCTGTATTTTATGATTGTAAGCATTCTAAAATAAATATCCTCTATGTTATGATTGTACTCTCTAAAATAAATATCCTGTATTTTATGATTGTAAGCATTCTAAAATAAATATCCTCTATATTATGATTGTACTCTCTAAAATAAATATCCTGTATTTTATGATTGTAAGCATTCTAAAATAAATATCCTCTACGTTATGATTGTACTCTCTAAAATAAATATCCTGTATTTTATGATTGTAAGCATTCTAAAATAAATATCCTCTATATTATGATTGTACTCTCTAAAATAAATATCCTGTATTTTATGATTGTAAGCATTCTAAAATAAATATCCTCTATGTTATGATTGTACTCTCTAAAATAAATATCCTGTATTTTATGATTGTAAGCATTCTAAAATAAATATCCTCTATATTATGATTGTACTCTCTAAAATAAATATCATGTATTTTATGATTGTAAGCATTCTAAAATAAATATTCTCTACTTTATGATTGTACTCTCTAAAATAAATATCCTGTATTTTATGATTGTAAGCATTCTAAAATAAATATCCTCTATGTTATGATTGTACTCTCTAAAATAAATATCCTGTATTTTATGATTGTAAGCATTCTAAAATAAATATCCTCTATATTATGATTGTACTCTCTAAAATAAATATCCTGTATTTTATGATTGTAAGCATTCTAAAATAAATATCCTCTACGTTATGATTGTACTCTCTAAAATAAATATCCTGTATTTTATGATTGTAAGCATTCTAAAATAAATATCCTCTATATTATGATTGTACTCTCTAAAATAAATACCCTGTATTTTATGATTGTAAGCATTCTAAAATAAATATCCTCTACGTTATGATTGTACTCTCTAAAATAAATATCATGTATTTTATGATTGTACGCATTCTAAAATAAATATCCTCTATGTTATGATTGTACTCTCTAAAATAAATATCCTGTATTTTATGATTGTAAGCATTCTAAAATAAATATTCTCTACGTTATGATTGTACTCTCTAAAATAAATATCCTGTATTTTATGATTGTAAGCATTCTAAAATAAATATTCTCTACGTTATGATTGTACTCTCTAAAATAAATATCCTGTATTTTATGATTGTAAGCATTCTAAAATAAATATCCTCTACGTTATGATTGTACTCTCTAAAATAAATATCCTGTATTTTATGATTGTACGCATTCTAAAATAAATATTCTCTACGTTATAATTGTACTCTCTAAAATAAATATCCTGTATTTTATGATTACTCTCTAAAATAAATATCCTGTATTTTATGATTGTAAGCATTCTAAAATAAATATTCTCTACGTTATGATTGTACTCTCTAAAATAAATATCCTGTATTTTATGATTGTAAGCATTCTAAAATAAATATCCTCTATGTCATGATTGTACTCTCTAAAATAAATATCCTGTATTTTATGATTGTAAGCATTCTAAAATAAATATTCTCTACGTTATGATTGTACTCTCTAAAATAAATATCCTGTATTTTATGATTGTAAGCATTCTAAAATAAATATTCTCTACGTTATGATTGTACTCTCTAAAATAAATATCCTGTATTTTATGATTGTAAGCATTCTAAAATAAATATTCTCTACGTTATGATTGTACTCTCTAAAATAAATATCCTGTATTTTATGATTGTACGCATTCTAAAATAAATATTCTCTATGTTATGATTGTACGCTTTCTAAAATAAAACGTCGTCCTTAGAAGCAGAGCAGACTTAATCTATGTTTTCAACTAAAAACAAAGAAAAAAGCAACACAAAGCATAACTTACTTGTTGTGATCTAAGTGCACTATTTTCTGATGAAAGATTCTCGCGGCTGTCTTTAATCTCTCGGTTGATGCCAGTAATTCGTCTAAATCATTACAGGAAAGACATTATATAGAGTGATATTTACAATACACGGATAGTGTAACAACACACACTGAGGAAAAATAGTTGCAATGTTCTAGATTACTTGTTCCATGTTTAAAATCGGTAAGCATATATATATATATATATATATATATATATATATATATATATATATATATATATATATATATATATATATGTAAAACATGAAGTTTTAATATTAAAAAGAAGTTAATATAGCAATGCAATTAATTTATGTTTTAGTATTTTGATCCTGATGGGATACAAAACGCCTAATATAACTTTTGAATACTTTCAGAAGAAAAACGTAACTTTAAAATATTACGTGACATAGACGTCTGATTAAGTTCCTTTTTGTGTCTAGGTCTGAGTTTATTTACCAATAGTCTGTTTTGCTTTGATTTGCAAGATCGTATTAAAATAGCAAAACGAACTATATACCAAAGTAACAGACACCTGACATTCATATGAATTATGACGGTACACGCTGTAGTGCATTCGACCGATGATGATACGAACAATAGATTTCGATAGAATACGACATCGCGTAATGTTATCTGTCTGTGGTGCGTATCACAGTCGGTCAAATGCCATTTTCCTATAATCTTCGGTGTTTTCATGTCCTTGTTTGTTTTGTTTTTAATGAAAGAATGATTGTCTAAGGATTGCATACACCCATCATACTTGTAATTATTTTCTAAGAACTGAAAACCAACCGTATTCGACATTGTTTTCTTTGAAATCGGTTCGAAGCTTTTCTAATTGTCGAATATTAACAGCAATCACCCCAGCATACGTGCGTACGTTCAGAGGCAAAATTCTGGCGTCCACTAGCTCTCGAATCAATTCGCAGTGGAAGAGGGTGATAGTTTTGGCCAATGTGTAACCTGGGTCTGTCATCTTGACGAGTTCATATTGTTCATATCGTGTATGATAGAGCGGGTAATCGTCCATAGGAATCACTTTACCGTCAACTATCTGAAACAGATCATCATTATTAAAAACATAATTGAGAATAACATTCGGAATTTTAGGCGTGGGATTTGGGTCTTAGAAAAATTATGTTGATGAGTCTCGAATTAATTTGAAAACTTTACGATAAACGAACTTGTGCCAAAGAGGATTTGGACTATAAAAAGAATAATGAAAACTTTTTTTCTTTCCAAAGCCAAGCAGTATTCTTGTAAATATTTTCTGCTACGATTGTTATACTACAACCACGAATTCTGCTACAGCTCATGGAGCTGATGGTGTTCTGTTTGGATTTTGTTTTGCTGCCTTCACAACAATAAAGAAACGAGAGCAGCAACTACTACCATAACAATGATTACTACTACTACAATTACTACTACTACTACTACTACTACTACTACTACTACTACTACTACTACCATTAAAGGACTCGCGGTACTTATTCAACTCTCCCAATAAACGTAAGCAAAGACCATGATTTTAAAAATTCAATAACCTTTATTTTCTGAATGCTATCAAACCTGTATATATCAGCGTAGACACACCATTGATGACAGTTTATGTTAAGAAACAAAACGTATGAGCCTCTGCAATTTCCTGGATCCACGTCTGCTTGAAACATGTGTTTTCGAATCTGCATCAATGGGTCAGACTCAGGGGCTAATTTCGGTAACGAGTTTTCCAAAATTAAGTCTGCAAAATTACTTAAACTCTGTCAATCAATCATTGTCTCTTTTGTTTTGTCAGTTACAAGTAGGATAGTCAAAAGGGTCTTTTCTCTAAACCTTTACTTCCATTATCATAAATCATGATAGCCAAATAAATATATACTGTTGAATCTTCACCAAATTTAGACTGGTTCCCAATCTTCCGTTAGCACCGGGAGTCCTATAGGCACTACCACTAAAGAAATAACTTTTATTGTTTTTTTGTTTTGTTTTTTGGTTTAACAATAAAAAAAATACGAAGGCAACTAAAGCTACTGTTACTGCTACTTCTAAGACCACTACCAGAACTATTGCTACTGCCACAACTGCCAACAACAACAATCTATTATTAGTATTACCATTGTTAGCACACTGCTTCTACAACAACTGCTGCTGCTGCAATAGTGCGGGAAAATGAACAAAGACTAAGTACAGTCATAAGCAATGATTTCAAGAACGGTAGAATACGCGTCATTCATACAATCGAAAGATTACTTTCTATCTTACATAGCCGGTGTACTTGGAGTAGGTTGACGGAATTCCTACGAGAGCAATGAATGGTGTGTGATCCGAGCCTGAGCCAATTGGATGTATTCTGCAAAAACAACAGAAGATAAACGATTAGTAAGTGAGCTAAGGAAGATGGAAAACCTTTCTTCAGCTGACAAGGGAACGTCGATGATTATTTTCCTTGAAACATGAAACAAAAGCACAATTATGTGGACATGGTGACCACTTAAATGTTCTTTTTGTTTCCTGTTTTACGAAAAATGGAAATAGAAAAGATGTTATTTTTAAGAGACTAATAGAAATAAGACAACTATTTGCAATGCATAAGAGAACATCAAAGACTATTGAGATGGTCTCAATATAGTTCGGGCGACGTCTACATTTTCTACAACTACATGCTGACAAAAACAAGACGATTTCTCAACGACATGCGGAAATGTGGATAAGATAAAATGAGCTAAATCTACCTTGACACTAATTACTTGACGTGGAAAGTGGGCTATTTTCTACGAATATTCTAGTGTTCTTCATAACGCAAGCACATTTTTCACAACTTTGGTCTAATTTTCTTTGTGAATGTAGCATTCTTCGTGGTGTATCTCCAAACCTGGTATGTATCTATATAGATGCAAAGATATCCGAGAAATTAAGCTAACCATAAACCTTAATCTGTTTGACTCTGGTCGAAGTCGCCTGAAAGGATCAAAATCAAAGATATGCATGTATCTCCTTCACTGCTTTTTTAAAATTACTGTTGGTCGCCCATTAAAATTTGACAGCTGCATATTTTTGCCGACTCAACAAATTAGAGATCAGTAACTGTTCGCTGAAATGAAAATTTCACAATGTTTTACGTGTTGTTTTTTTTTTTACAGTCTCACATAATGAAAGACATGTTTATGTCTGTTAATATCACGTAAATGAGTTGGAGTTGTTGTTTAATTTGTTTATTTTGTTTTTCTAGGGTTGGGTGTGTGGATGGGTGAATGCAATTGCTCGCCATTTTATGAACTACATTGTTGTAATGATGTGTGTTTCGTCTTCGCAAGGTTTTCAATACAGCTTTCTCTGTTGTCGGTTCATTCACAGTCGTAGGCATTCAGACCATTTAGAATGAGAGATACAATGAATTAACTTTAGTTCATTCTTGTTCTGTTTTGTTATTTTATTATTATTATTACTTTCACACCACACATGGTATGCCAATACTCAATATATACAACTGCGATCCTTTTTCAGTTAAATTGTATGATTTTCTTTTTTGACCTAGCTAT
The DNA here is from genome assembly GCA_030141615.1 of Unio pictorum. NCBI lineage: Eukaryota > Metazoa > Mollusca > Bivalvia > Unionida > Unionidae > Unio > Unio pictorum. Next base: position 4,778,301 of record JARLTB010000098.1, read on the forward strand.
GCAGACGCTTTACCATGGTAACAGTAAAGAACTAACGAAGATGGATTTCTTTGAATGTGTGACACTGTTTCGGTCATGTGGATAAAAATGGGAGTGAATCTCAATTCCGACTTTAGCATCTGATTCTACATATTCACTTCGAGTTAAGTCAAATAATTTGACATTACAGATATACATGAAACTAATTTACAGCAAACCTGTAAACATGTCCTATAAAGGCGAATCTACTTTACATTGATGAACAAAGTTGCAAAATTGCAGGCTACATTAGGAAATGCAGGAAACTTCGTTAAAGGCTTCAGAAAATTTTCAGAATTTTCTAAATGATTTGGAGTAGCTACGTGAGTTATTTACAGAAACAAAATCGATTAAAGCATTTATAGAAGGCAAACGAACCGTTTAAACTAGTAATAATGTTGAGATAATCAATTCATTTGAGAAATATCCAATAATTAAATAAATACAGAAAACGATTCTTGGATAAATGGTCAATGGCGTGCAAATATTAAGAATTAAGATGTGTTAATTATCAACGCAAAGTTAAAACTGGGAAAACATTAATTTCTATGAATTTTGTAGTCCATCGTCGTCCATTTATTTCACGTGTTTTGATGAAGCAAACAAGTTATTGAAGATAATGATTTACCATTAACCTTTTTAAGTTAGGCTATTTTAGTACACTGTTTTCTAGTTTAGTACACGAATTTCCAAGCATATTTGTGTTTCTGTGTATGCTTTATATTAAAGCGTGGCTTTTCATACACACACATTATTAAGTTAGAAAATAATTGTTAGTTCAGTAACTGTTACAATTGTGCAAAAGCAAGCAGAGGAGCTACAGAACAGCAAGTGTTTCAATAGTATGTATGTATGTATGTATGTATGTATGTATGTATGTATGTATGTATGTATGTATGTATGTATGTATGTGTGTGTGTGTGTGTGTGAGAGAGAGAGAGAGAGAGAGAGAGAGAGAGAGAGACCAGAACTTTGCAATTTTATATTACTAAGTACGATATGCCACTAGCATGCTCACTGTTAATATGGTCAAGTACAGTCGACTCCGGTTACTGCACACCCTCGGGCCCGTCACGAGACTGTGCAGTTAACCGGAGTGTGCACTTAACCGAAGTATGTATGATACAGTAGAGCTTTAAATCGGCACGGCACGAATATATGTGAAAAATAAATTTAAACTGATTAGAATCCACTCTTTCAACTTTTACTTAAATGTTAAGCTTGTTTTCCTTCCTCCTACACTGATTCAACCAATGGATCAAGGAAATGTAATGAATTTTAAGAAATTCTATATATAGATCGCTTGTTATTTGAAAACTGCTGTCAGACATTGTTGGGTCAACTCCCACATAAAAAACGTTCAGCTCCAAAGTCGTCTGCATCCTGTTTTTCGCCGTGTTGTCGTTTAAATTGAATTCCGTTGCGCATTTTCCATCTTTCCAACCATTCATTTGTTCGTTTGAAATCATTCAAACCCGAACGGTTTAGAGCAATGTTTCCCATGCTGTACTATGATTTTTCCCACGCTAAATTGAACCCTAGTGGGCGCGGATATACATGTATATAGCACCTAGGGCGTCCTTTACATGTCAATCATTTACTAAGTCGCATTTACCGGCTTACTTGTCGGCTTATTTGAAGTGCTACAGCAGTGGACTGGCAATAAATAACTGATCATGACTATACGTTGTGCAGTTAACCGGAGTAAAATTGTATTGAATAATATGCCACAGGCATAAAATTATCGTGCTGTTATCCGGTGTGTGCATTTAAGCGAAGTGCAGTTATCTGAAGTTTGTTCCCATTGAAAAGCATTGGGGAAAAAACGGGACCGGCGTGACCACGTGCAGTTATCTGGAGTGTGCAGTTAACCGAGGTGCAGTTAAGTGGAGTCGACTGTATAACCCCTTAAGTTACGTTACAGACAGTCTTGACGTCCATAATGTTCTTAAGCGACAAATAAGCCTTACAATTACCAAACTAAACACATGACAAAACTCTGTCTAGATATGAATATATTGCATAAATATAGTTATTTCTGGGATAACTTTCGTAGGAATTACTAGTATGTGAAAACCCTCCTCGGATTCTCAAGTCAGAATTGTAAGAAATGTACTTTCAGAACGCTTTATCAATTGTGTGCCCAATAAAAATGTCTCCTGCAAAATACGGAACTCGATAGCAACCAGTTTTAAAATTTATCTTCTCTCTAACTACAGGAATTCCTATAAGACCCTTTAATCGTTTTTACTGCTGAGTGTTGAAACCATCTTTAATATTTTTCACCGATAAGAATATTGTCAAAATAACTGACTTGCTGTACATACTGGATTTTAGCATGGCAACGCTTTCATTTAGGAACGACCATCATAAAAAGTCGACTGGAAAAAAACACACATTCTGATATGACTTTCCGTTATAGAGGGAGTAATGATGACAAGAGGTTTAAGAGGGATGGGGGGGGGGGCATATTAGAGATAAGGTTGACATTATTTCCACTTAACTAGACATATAAGAGGTCTTTAAATGGAAGCACAATGTAGATATGACGAACCATTATAAAGTAGTGATAACAAGATTTTCAAGATGGTCGTTGTGGCAGTCAGTTAAGAAGTCAGATAAGTGTCATTTTCATTTACAACCAACTAGATATCATATAAAGACTTTCAGTATAAACCACATGATGGTATGACCATTCATTTAGTAGAAATAATGATAGCAAGATTTTCAAAATTGACACTGTAACAGGTATACTGAACGTCTCAATGACACACTTAGGGTCAGCTAGGTCAGTTAACTAGCCAAAACTCCCATGTTGAGACAACCATCCTTTCAGATGGAATATTGATAGCATTTTGTTTCAAGATGTCTACTGTAATGGCTGTATTTGACATCATATTGATGCCATTTTCATTTAGAACCACCCGACATCATAAGAAGTCCTCGATCAAGATACCATGTCAATATAGTTTCCTTTCAGTAGGAGAAGCGATAACAATATTTTCATATTGGACATCAGGTCTGCCCCTATTTTCTCTAGGACCAATTACACATCATAAGGAGTCTTTTAGTAAACCTCCCATGCTGGCATGACCATCCATTCAAATGGAGTAGCGATATCATTATTTTCATGATGGTCATTGCTACGTCCATATTGGATGTCCAAGCGACACCATTTCATTTAGGACCGACTAGACCATCGGATGGCGGAGCTTTATAATGTTTCATGGCAATATGCGAAGTAGTTTAGGATGAATAACAATAACGGACGGACGACAGACAATATACCATCACATAATCTTTTCCGGCCTATAACCAATAGAGTTAAAACATTATAATAATAAATAAAATATACGATTTACTATTTATAGTCTTTACATATAACTATGTATGACATCGTTACCATTGTTTTGGTTAGTTTTTTTCTTCTTCTTCTAATGGCGCTGTCATTTAAAGATCTGGTTATTTTCATCTTTATCGGAGACGTCCTTTTGGCGCAAGAGATAACATTTCAAGAATATCGTATCGTTTAAACATGCTGGACTGGTTTGTGCTGGGTTTCAAATTGTAACTGAGCAGTCATGACTAATACAAATCTCTAGAAACGTGATTCTTACATCATTTGAACATGGATAACTAAATTATTTTGCATTGATCACAAGCTATTTTTCGTATAGAGTTTTATGAAAGGGAGTGCAAGCATTGAACAATTTTGTTCCATATATATATATATATATATATATATATATATATATATATATATATATATATATATATATATAGCTACTTTATAGCATCCCGAGGGTTAAATTAATAACTTTTTTTTTTTTTATCTCTGACGAAGAATGTACAACATTATAAAGAAACTGATATATTTAGTTTCCCTTTCGATACATTAATCTATCTTTTCCGTGCAGCTGGATGTTGTTAAACTTGCTGTCTTATATCTTCTATCTTATTATAATGCACTTTCTCCAGAACACCTAACCTCCAAAAAGATGCAAGATTCAATTCAAATTAATTTATTAAATTCAAAACTCCAGTGTATACTCGCAGCACGAGAGCTGAAAAAATAAAACGCCAAGAATACACCGTACTTTATATCAGAGAATATTTCTCACCACACAATACATTCTTGTTCATTAATGTCAGTCAGAGAATGCTCGACCTTATCCGTTCAGTCGATAAAGAAACCTTGGATGTTAATCTGTTGCGAGTGAAAATTATCATCTAAACTAGTATTACTTTATTAATATATATGCTGTGAACTTCGCAAATTCACCAAACACATCAAAACTTAGGTGTATTAGTACGACCACTTTCAATGTTATTTCACGATCTGACGGAGATGGACGAGAGACATTCCGATCTCAGTTGTGTGTGCTCTGTGCCCAGTGCCGTATTAACACATGGCAGGGCCCCTAGGCTCCGAGCTTCTTTGGACCCCTCGACATCCACCAGCGTGAAATTAAGGTTACCAAAAATGACTTAAAAAGGTGGAATTGATTGTTGTGGCATGGAGTAGGATATTTTTTATGTGGAATTTTCGATTACGCAGCATTGCCATGGCATGGTTAAAGGTTGCATGGGTCCCTGCTCTTGGTGGGCCCCTAGGCTTCAGCCTTATGGACAATACGGCCCTGTCAGTGCCTCTATATCGAAGTCCTAATCTGTGTCAATTAGACCTCTCAAGCGGCTGCATCAGATCTTGCCATACGAGGGTCTGGTAAAGGATCCACGGTTCTAATTCAAACACCCAACGTAAAGACAAGGAACCACTATGATATTAAAAAATCAATAACTACTACTCACCAAGTTATTAGTTTTTTTTGTCATCAGACCGCTCCGGTGGCCTAAGTGGTTAGAGCGTCCGCATCGAATGCGGGAGGTCGCAGATTCCAACCCCAGCCGAGGCATAACAAAGACATAAAATTGGTACAAGCAGCTGCCTCGCTTGGCGCTCAGCATTAAGAGATTAGTAACAGGTCGACCTGGTGTCTGTATAACGTGAATGTTGTGACATTATGCTACATGTCTGCGATACGATGCCCCTAGTGCTAGACCACTATAAACTGCCACACTGCAGACATCGTAGCGATGACTGAAAAATTGTTAAAGCTGCATTAAAAATCTCTCTCTCTCTCTCTCTCTCTCTCTCTCTCTCTCATACACACACACACACAAACGCGCGCGCGCACACACACACACACACATATATTAGAGAGTAACAGTGTAGAGTGGTCTATGATGACTACCAAATACGATAGTGATGAAATCAGGAGAATTACCTATCGTTGCAACCAATAGATAAAAAGGATTATGGCGATTGTTATACATTAGTTTTAAAAGCAATGAAATAAAAACATCTTTTGCTTATTAAACTTACTTGTATTACAAACAAATTAAAGAACAAGTGTTCAAGGTTGTGCATGACAACGAAACATATCAAACGGAATAAAGATACAATTGAAAATATTGGTCCGCATTGTTTGAGATGGAAGAAAAAAATCTTTAAATTCAAATATGAAACTAGACTTCTAGTTAATTTAGATATTATATGCATTTAAATGAAAACTATTACTTTCTAACAAATACTGATACATTATGATAATTGATCAAGCATGCACAATTATGTTGCCACTAACGTGAACAGCCACATCCATATTTCCGATCCTCAAAGCGCCCTCATAGAGACAGTCATATATTTTTACGTTTTCAACATTATAATAATATATAAATTTTATATCTTAAACTAGAAACTAAACTTACACTTACTTAGCTATTATATGCCTTAAAATTAAACTTTTACTTTCTAACAAGTACTGATACATTATGAAAATTCTTCAAGCAAGCACAATTTTGTAGTCAGTTACGTGAACAGCCACATACATCTTTCCTATCCTCAAAACGCTGCATAGACACAGTCATATATTTTTTACGTTTTCAACATCGTTAGAATAATATATAAATTTAATATCTTAAAATAAACAAATAGTTGGTTCTGTTATACCGCCACCAACGTTCCTCTGTTTCTGAACTTTAACAACCGCATTTTTCGGTAACAGTAAAGTAACCAGAACGATAACTATGCATTATATCTGTCATTGGACAACCATTATTTTGTTTTCGTGAGTGGTTCCAGGTTTTGTACAATGTGATGTCGCATCTTCTTTACTGATAACGCCTACTGAAAAAAGGTAACTGATCATTAAGAATATAAATTGAAATTTTGCTAGGTGATAGGGTAGAAACCTATCTTGGAGATATTGCTCCGAGAAAGGCAATCATGAATTGTAGGCATAAAGAAACGTCGTAAAGAAAGTAGTTAGACATATTGTCGATACAGGTATGCTAACGTCATTTTATAGTTGCGTGGTTGCCTAGACATAGTTATATTACCGGTTTAATAACGCGATTATACAGTTACGTGGTTAGACTTAGTGATAATACAAGGGATAATTATGATAATTGTCACAGTTACGTGGTTAGGCATAGTGAAAATACAGGTATACTAATAAAATTATACACAGGTACGTAGTCAGTCATAGTGAAAATACAGGTATAATAACATTATTATACACAGTTAAACATATTAACAATACATGTATAGACATAACTGTACACAGTTAAGTGGTTAGACATAGTGACAATACAGGTGTAATAAATAAGTTATTATACACACATGGCTAAGACAGAGTGGTTGTTGTTGTTGTTGTAGGGTTTAACGCCATTTTTCAGCACACGATAGGCTATACATGGCGGCCAGTATAAATGGTGGAGGAAGAACCCGGGAAAACCCGAGAAAAAAAACACCGATCCACGAGAAGCTACTGGCAAGCTTTCTCACATACCCACATTGGCCGAATCTGAGACTCGAACCCACGCAGTTAGTGGTGAAATGGCAGTGACCCGTAACGAAGAGCGCTTTAGACCACTCGGCCACTCGGGGCCCCAGACATAGTGGCATTATAGGTAATAATAACTTAATCATACACATATAAATGGTTAGACATAGAAACAATACATGCATATTAACATAATTATAAACAGTTACTTGCTTAGACATAGTGACATTACAGGCATGATAACATAATTAAATAGTTACATGGTTGACATAGTGACAATGCATGTATAATAACATAATTATACAGATACATGGTTAGACATAGTGACAATACATAATAACATAACTATATACATAATTGTTTCGAAGTCCGTAAGAAAAATGCAGCAATTAACATACTAGGCTGGCACTTGGTATTTTACACGCTCGTGATAACTACAAGTGGATTCAAACAGATTCAAAACAACGAACATTCAGCATTACAAATAAATATACAATTATTAAATGGAAGAAAAATAAACTGAAAGAATTATAAATCATACAAAAATTGTCATACGATTCCAACGCTAAGAGAGTATGTACATTTTCCCATGAAGTTCAACATACTTATATAATGCAGGCTAAACAACACGATGACTAAATTAAGTCGATACTCTTCGTCCGAAAAAAAAACTAACAATCTATGTTTATTTCGATGGAAACTGTGATTTTTTTGTTTTATGTTTTGATGAAATATTTCTTCTTTTTTTAAATTTGGTTTTTCTTTCAAAAGTTGCTTAATTGCTATATAAGTATGGAAAGTGTTCTGAAGTGCACTTAGTGGAAATTATAAAACTCAACCCTTTGAGGTCAAGTAATTGCATTTCTCAATCTCGGTCAGATAGCTTTCAGTTTTTCTAATCAAGCTAGGTACAGAAAGGTCTACTCACTTTGGGTGTGGTAATCCACTTCTGGATTCACTTCTGGATCGCCAATCTGTGTAGAGCGTGTCAGTCGAATCATGAGGGTAAGGGGAAGGCAACTGTTAAGAAAAGTCGAGTGCTGATCACAAGAGAGTAAAAGTCTCCCTTTAGGTATATATACAGATTTGTGTGTAGGTATATGCGTTACAAAGAGAATTAAAATTGTCAATTATCAAAATATCATTTCTAATTTTTGTACACACATACATACACACATATATGCCTGCAAATTAGTTCAAATATTTTCTTTCTAAATGGACATTTTTGAACCAATAATTTAGAATGAATGAATGAATGAATGAATGAATGAATGAATGAATGAATGAATGAATGAATGAATGAATGAATGAATAAAGGTATGAAATAAAAGTAATTGGAGGTAGAGAACAGTAAACACGGAATCACATTGGATTCATTGATATTTATTATAATAATAGTTTTCCTTTCAAGATAAATTCATATAAACGAGATGCGGGGTGCATGAGGGACAATACATTTTTCATTGTGCATTGTAAACTATTTTATTGTTCATACCGCGAAGTATATGTGCATAGACGTGCATCCTCAATTTTGATATAAATTTAATATAAATTTCTAATATGAGCAAAGCTTGAACCCTTATTCAATTGTCATCATTATCTAATCCACCTACCCACCAAACCCATCCCAACCGTGCAGTGAATCGGAAATACATCCGTGGCCTCGGCGTTAAATAGTTATTCGTGTTACGGTGTGCCGTTAAACATGAATCAACCAAAAACACCCGGACCCAACCTCAGTCTCCAATACACAACAAAAGTGACAACCTGTTACCTACACCTTGATCTCGATGTTCAGGTACGGCTATAACTTAAAGAAAAAATATTCTCTGAGGACGATAACTGAATTTTCAATTAATTTGTATATCCCCAAAACGTCTCACAGCTTTGCCATGAGTACGAAACACGTGTGAGGTTAACAAGCAAACTCGATCTGGAAGACGTGACCGGAATACGTTCAGGAACGCCCATTGCACGATATGCGTGTGTTACAAGGTGCACTCGCTTCTCGCTCTACTTCAGAGGTGACCAGCATAACTTTGTGACAAATCAATAGAAGGACGTACGAACGAACAGAAGAAGAATATGCGAATTTGTATCGCCTCACATGTAGCGGGGTATGAGAATGGAGGATAATAATTAGGTTACGTACCACCATTGTACTTTTGTACACTGCATCGTGAAGCAACGGTACTGTCCTGCTACTGAATGTATAGTTACCTGTAAGTAGGATTTAAAAAAATAAAGTGTATCTTTTTATTGAATATACATGTCACTATTATTGTTATTATTATCATTATCTATTGAAGCATCTAAACGACTATTAGTAGGTTTTTCATGTGCAAAGTTAGATTTGTGATTGCCAATTGCTGACATTTGCAGAATATTATAAAATGCTGAAAATGTCATGAAGACAAATTACCAAAATATTAGCAAGCATGTTAATGATAACACAATTCCGATTTGTCCTAAAATGCAATGACGTGATAGTAAAATAACTTCATATACAGAATGAAATGTCAAAATATACATGATATGAGACGTAAAGGCCGAAAGAGATAACATAGAAGCTTTAAGCAGAGGGAATTGATACGTGCTTTTAGAGTTGTTGTTGTTGTACGTATATTGTAGGAGTGCTGAGATAAATTTGCAATGTTTACTTATTTAAATATAAGAGCAGTCACAAGATGTTATGATCAACTGTAGGGAATGCACGTTGCATTACTTTATTGTAAATAACAAATTAGTCAGAAATTATTCATTATGGTAGATGAGACACCTCACCAATTCGTTTATCTCGCTATTGTACAGAAAGGATTATTTATAATAACAATTTCTCTGTTTACATGTGAGAAATTTTTAAAACTGGCGGCCAGATCCATTAGTGTCTTGTTTTTGCTTTTAATCTCTCTCTCTCTTACCTATTTAAGCTATGATGTGTACATGCAATTAGCGGCCGCGCCCATGAAATTTTGCAGCTAGACCCCTTTGAAGACTCAAAACGGAACTGGCAAAATTAGGAATAAGAGCTGCACGATTGTCATGTCCAAAAAAAATATGTTTTATTCTGTCACGCTCCTCGAGAATTTAACGCGAAGTCTACAAGATCGCAATCGACAGTCTTTCCAGGTAAGCATGACCAAATACGTAGATGTACAAGGTGCGAAACAAATCAATCTGAGAAGAAAATCTACCTTTGTTGCAGAATATATGAACAATTTCTAGTTGGACAAATAACATCTATTATCGCATTAACTTAACTTTTAGATCATTGTTTGGTTAAACTGCCTTAGGGTCACCCCTGTGAATCATTTTAAACAAACACTACAGTATTTACTTATTAAATCCATTTACTTTTACTTATTTTTGTTGTCAGATTTTGTGTCTTCAATAATAATATAAACTATTTTAATTGTATTTTTGTTTTATAGCGCATTGATTCTGCTGTTACTTTGATGAAACCATGTATCATCTTGCCAACGGATACATTCAAGTGTAGAGGTCCCGGATGGTTTAAATTGTAAAATCGCTCGCAGTTATGGATCACAGCCATTTTATCTATGTCCGGGTGGGTCGATTCTCGGGCTCGGCCTAAGTGGTTATGTGAAAAAGCTTGTCAGTATCTTCCCGTGGATACTGGGGCTTTCTAAGGTTTTTCATCCACCAATTACGCCGGCCGCCATGTATAACCTATAATATGCTGAAGATGGTGTTATGTTAAGCCCACAACAACTACGCTCAAGTGTGCCACTTAAAATGCCGAATAAATCCAACATTATGAGAGAGAGAGAGAGAGAGAGAGAGAGAGAGAGAGAGAGAGAGAGAGAGAGAGAGAGAGAGAGAGAGAGAGCGTTTTGTTTGCGTGCTGTTTTTATTATTGAGAAATAGGGTAGACGTGTTCTTTTGGGTTTTTTTTCTCTTCATATGTACGTCTGAAAATGCAGCGTTGCAATTACTTAACGACCGGTAACCGTATTGTTTGTTGGCATTTAGATAGAACTCAATAATTTTGGTATCGATTCATCAATAACTTTAAAGCAATTTAATATCTCAAAAAGAGAAACATGTTCGTGGCTGAATCGCTAAATTCAATCCTATATGTTTTGATACAGGAGCGGATTTAATCATCGGAAAATGTGTGCTGATATATACGAACTTTTATCTTGATTTTCTCCATATGGCCTCAAATTGTAAAACAAACTGCGTTTATGGCCCGAATTCTGCATAGAGGTTGCTTGCTTGATCAAGATAAGTGAATTGAACGATATTTTCAAATGTCTTATTATCATAAACTGTAGTTTGGGTGAATTTCCCTTTAGCGTATTATGTCAGTAAAATGTACCGAAAATCATCGAGAACTTGAGAAGACAAATATGTATCTTTTTGTAATTTCGGTACTTTTCGGTCGTTTCTTTTGTGGCTTGGATTGCACTTGTTTCAATGATACTCTTGGATGTGACGTCGCACAGTGTAAAGTGGCCACCATATCCACTGTACGTTATGCTTAATATTCTTCTTAGAATATGTTGCTATTGACTCTAGGGTTTATAAAGTCCAAAAACATACACTGGCTTACAACATAAATTTTCTTTTAAAAAAATCTCAAATTAAAACGGTAGGGAAAAATAACTATTGTACAAGAGACTAGAAGGGATTTTAGTTTAGGTTTGAGTTCGGTAAGTTTCTAAAGTACAGTGATATGTAAAATTGTCATTTCAGACAATTCTCGAGCGTAGTGTCGTTATAATTGTTCTTTATTATAATAATGGTAATTATAATTGTTCTTTATTATAATAAGCGATTACCCTATTCTGCATTTGACTTGATACAATCTTCACTGATTTTTAGTTTGATACTACGGCTCAATGTAAGACGCCGTATTTGTTTTTGTACTGCCTGGCGAAACATGCGCTAATGATGGCTAATCAGTACTTTTCTTCTTTTTTTTTTAAATTTCATTAATTATTTTCTTATTTTATCAAAATATTTATTTGAAAGAAATTAAAAGTTTTCTCGTTTAACTTATCATTTATATGATTTCATTAAATCATGAAGATTAAAACGTTATTCGCTTCGACCGTTCATGACGTTTGTATTCGATTTTCAAACTTCATAACTTCACTAATCCTATAAGATACGAGGTTCAATTCTTACAATTACAAATATTTGAAAAAATAATAAAGAATCTTATGAATTACACAAATGAAATTTACTTTAATCATTATTTATCAGTGTTGTCAATACACGCAAGTAGGGAGCATGAATACATAAGTAGCTTCTTATGGCTTGTTTGCTTTATTGGATTTTTAACGTAGCTTTAACAATTTGTCAGTTATATCGCTACGATGTCTGCAGTGAGGCAGTTTATAGTGATGTCTAACTTTGGGGCATCATGCCGCAGACATGTAGCATGATTTTCCATTCAGTCACATTATCCTGACACCAGGCGGACCCGTCCTAACACTAACCTCTTAATGTTGAGCGCCAAGCGAGGCAGCTGTTAGTACCATTTTTGTAAGTCTTTGTTATGACTCAGCCGGGGTTTGAACCCATGACCCGAAACCGTAGCTATACACCTTCGGTAATTTGTATCTTGACAAGGTTAGTCCGATAAATCACTCATCCACCCAAATCTGTGTAGATACTGATGGAAGATATATGGGTATGATGTCACCTGTGCAGTGAAATGTTCAATTTTGATGCATGCAAATCTTTCCAGAACAAACCTACACTTTAGATATATACCGGTAAGTGGTAACAGCCATTTTCAGCGCGAAATTCAAAACGGCCACAGGACATAGGGTTGTGTTATTCCAAGTACATTTATAAGTCGCCAAGAAAATGATTTGCCCCGGATGCGCATGCCGCCATAAGAACCCTTCATACGACGTTAGCTCCACAGCCGCAAGAAAAAGCAGTAAGTATATAAGATGGACACCAATATGTGCAGCCATAATTTTACAGGTTTTAATGAATAGGTGATATCAAAACCTAAACAACCAATCAATATCACCACGGGGGGGGGGGGGGGGGAATTTATCGGTCTCTGACAACATAATGAAAGGGCATCATTTGATCGAGATTTCAACAGGTCGGCGCTTAAGGGGTCACGGTACTTATTCATCTTCCAAAATAAACCTATGGAACCACCTTGATATTAAAATTTAAATAACTTTACATTTATAAATGCGCATAGTCAAATATTTCAGTGCTTAGACATATCCTTGATGATAGCTTCTGCATCATTTTTTTTAACTCTAAATTTGCTTGAAACATGTTTTCGACTCAGCATTTATAATGTTAGGTATTAATTTTGTTAATGCGTGTTCCAAAGTAAAGTTTCTTAGATTAAATTCCATCGATAAAACATTGTTTATTTATTTTTCAGTTACAGAAAGGATAAGCTGTTTTCTATACTAAAATTTTACTTTTCATTATCAAGCAATCATGGAAAGCAAAACCCACGTGTACTCTTTGATCATATCTCATTTCTAGACTGGTTTGTTGTATATAATTAATATCGTGAACTGTTAAACATTTATGAACGTGTGCTGCTTGTCCGTAATCTGTCCACGCCCCTTACCAATGAATGTGGCACAATCTTTGAAAGTCCTTGTGGCAATTAGATTAGGGTAAATAGGTTTATGGGAACGTATGCCTAGTAGAAAGGAAGCATTTATTCACATAATTATGCCATAAGAACGACACCAAGTCTAGAACTCGATCTGTTGTGTTTCATATTGCAGAATTATCTCTTGCCAGCTATAGTAGGTGATTTGTACTCGCGGTTAATTGGTCATCATTCCAGATTTATAACATTTTTCTTGTGAAAACTAGAAAGTATATTTTCTAATTTCTTCTCGTGACTGACGTTACCACCACTTGAAAGAACTTTTCTCGTGAATGAAATAGCATGATTCTACAAAATCGCTGGCACAACTGTGAACTACTCCACGTTTCCTTCTATTTGTTTCAATTTCAAACATAAATTGCTTCGCTATAAGTGAGGCTATTTTTCAAGTGTTATAATGTTTTCATTCAGAAATGTTTACCGTGAGTTCTCTGTCCGAAAACAACTTCTGGCTAGAAATAATATATTGGAGCGAAATTTCTTGAGTAGGTAATTAAGAAATATGTTTGAAACATCTTTGTTCTCTGTGAGATACACGTGATAATTCCCTTTTTTTGCTTTTGTTATACAACTCTGTTGGACTGATGAAAGCAAATATAGTTAACCTGTTTGTCAATTTGTTCTTCTTTCTTTCTCTTTAAATATCTTATATCTATATTTTCGCCTATCATTCAATCATTTTAGGTATTTTGAATTTCTCTAAAAATTATGTTTTATTTGCGCCGTAACCAATTCTACTCTCTCTCTCTCTCTCTCTCTCTCTCTCTCTCTCTCTCTCTCTCTCTCTCTCTCTCTCTCTACACACACACACACCTACACAGACACACACATACAGATATATATATATATATATATATATATATATATATATATATATATATATATATATATATATATATATATATATACATATTCACACATAGTCAATTAGTACTTTACCACTGTTCTGACTGGTTACCTGCGATTCCGGAGTCAAGGTTTATGTAGGTTACAGCCTCATTCTGCAGCCATTTCATATTATCCTATACAAAAGGTGTATATGTATGTATATATATATATATATATATATATATATATATATATATATATATATATATATATATATATATATACATATACACCTTTTGTATATATATATATATATATAGAGAGAGAGAGAGAGAGAGAGAGAGAGAGACACTTTATCTCTCCTCGTACACTTAAGGGGCAAGATGTAGTTTATTACAAATTTTCTTAATACAATTAATATAAAATATATGTTCTTTGAATGTAAATTATTATGCAGCTGATTCTTCATACTCTTTCAATAATAATAATAATAATAATAATAATAATAATAATAATAATAATAATAATAATAATAATTGTTATTTTATTCGTGAATTTAAAGAAGACTCGTCTCCATGTATGGTTCTCTATTCCAGAGAATATTTAAGATTTTAAGATTTTGTTTCACTGTAGCTCATGCGTTATTGTAGGGAATTACGAAAAGAATAGAGGTAACCGAATGCTTGAACTTATTGGGAATTATGACAAATATATTGATAACTGAATGTTTGAAAACAATATTTTACTCATTACGTACAAAAGACACTAATAAATTGTATTGGATGTTTGACTATTACCATTACATTTTAACCACAGCTAAAAGAGTGGAACAAATTGTTTCCTACCTCGACCCATTCATATGATCCCAGTAGACCATATTCCTCCGCGTCCCAACTACATATTACAATGGATCGTCGTGGCCTCCATCCTGCGGTAGCATATTATATCCTTATAAGTCATGTTATACATAGTGTATGATATTCTTATAAATCATGTTATACACAGCGTATGATATCCTAATAAATCATGTTATTCACAGCGTATGATATCTTTATAAATGATGTCATACATAGCGTATGACAAGCTTATAAATCATCTTATAAAGCATGTAGTAGCGTATGATATTCTTTTAACTCATGTTATACATAGCGTATGATATCCTTATAAATCATATATTAGCATATGATCTACTGATAAATCATGTTATACATAGCGTATGATATCCTTTTAAATCATGTCATACATTGCGTATGATATCCTTATAAATCATGTTATAGCATATGATATCCTGATAAATGATGTTATACATAGCGTATGATATCCTTTTAAATCATGTCATACATTGCGTATGATATCCTTATAAATCATGTTATAGCATATGATATCCTGATAAATGATGTTATACATAGCGTATGATATCCTTTTAAATCATGTTATACATAGCGTATGCTATCCTTATAATCATGTTATACACAGCGTATGATATTCTTATAAATCATGTTATTCATAGTGTATGATATCCTTATAAATCATGTTATTCATAGTGTATGATATCCTTATTAATCATATTACAGCATATGATATCCTCATAAATCATGTTATAAATAGAATATGATATCCTTGTAAACCATATCATTCATAGAGTATGACATCCTTATGAAACATGTTATACATAGCGTATGATATCCTATTAAATCATGTTATACACAGCATATGATATCCTGATAAATCATGTAATAAATATAATATGATATCCTTATAAACCATCATATATAGAGTACGACATCCTTATAAACCATGTTATACATAGCGTATGATATCCTTTTCAATCATGTTAAACATAGCATATGGTATTGTTATAAATCATATTATAGCGTATGAGTGTAGAAATATTTGTTAAAATTTGTTTTAACACTTTTAATAGGTTAATCCAGTTTTATCTTTTAATCGCTCATATTTTCTTATTCCTTGTCGTTGTTTCAATTTAACCAAAGTTTGTGACCTACGTTTTAATTAATGCACATACCTGATAGGCATATTTGTTGTTGTTTGTTGGGGTTGGGAATGAGAAAGGTCAGGGACGGAGGGGAAGAGGGGTAGAGTGCGAAATAACTGGAGCAGTTACTATTGTACCTTGTCTTGCCAGTTAGATGGTTAAAGGCGTGCCCTGGAAATTCAGGGGCGATAATCCACAACATTCATGTACCACTATGACTGCTGTGTTGAGGTCTCGCTGGATAGTTTCGTATTTTGACACCTCCTTAATATTTACGGTAGAATGCATGAGCCTAATTATCACAATCCTAGAATTTTTCATTTAAAAAAATGCTAAATCTGTAATGTGGTTTAGATTTACTTTGAGTTAGGCTTTAAAATGGGTAGACTTGTTGCTGACTGCTTGTCACAGACTAGCATTGGAGATCAAGTAACTTGGGCTTCACATGAGCAGCCGACTTGGCTTTCGTATTTATATGTGTCTACAACAGATGTAAATATCTTTAAAAAAAATCTAAATGGTTGAGGGGTGATGAAAAGTATGCTAATTTGTTACAGTACTAATGAACTTTATTCATGCATAAGGCACACACTAATTATTTTAGCTGTCTTGTCACACGAAAATATTCAAAAGAGTTCTTTCCTGTATAAAAAATGAACGTAAAAAAGAGGGGTTGGTGGCAGTGTTGGTTCAGTATAAAAGTCAGTTGCACAATGAATAAACTTCAATATCTCAGTTAGAATCTTACAAGCATCTTTTCAACAAACATTATTTTTTTAGTTGTATCTTTAATGTAATGTTATCATTTTTCTGCAATAGGTCATCGTCGGACGAAAATCCCCCCCCCCCCCCAAAAAAAAAAAAAAAAAAAAAACTCTAGTGAGACCTGAGATTTCCACTTTTCACGAGGAAGCAATCAGCAACAACACAGTTTAACGATCTTATATTTCATCAAAAGTCCACGCTTTATCAATCAATTATGTCTGTGCTTGGAAGAGAAACTTTAACTGGGTTATTCAAACAGCATGAAAGGTCATGTTGCCTCCCAGACGCAAATAAAATTTACTGGCGCTTGTATTGATTGGTTTGGTAGATTATAATTATTAATGAAAAGGAATAAATCTCCGCAAAAACAATCACGGGTGAAAAAAAGAAGCGTAGCGGGTTATCTGCCGTGACCTTTTGACGATGAGCCTTTGTCTATTTGTTTATGCTCCCTTAAACGATATTTCTTGATCCGTCGATGTTGGTAAGAAGTGAAATGTAAGGGAAATAAAGTTAACTAGAAGTTCACGGTATGGGTCAGCATGTGCAGTCTTCAGTAAACTAAATATATGAATGGATTGACTGGAGTTATCTACCTTATTATATATAGTAACTTCACAGCTATGCTGACAAAGTCTCGACGTGATTTCTTTTTGTGTTTGGTTTAATTTGTTTGTTTGATTAGGATTTTTAACGTAGCTGTAACACTTTTTCAGTCATATCGCTACGATGTCTGCAGTGAGGCAGTTTTATAGTGATGTCTAGCACTGGGGCATTCTGCTGCAGACACGTAACATGATGTCCCACCCAGTCACATTATCCTGACACCAGGTCCACCAGTCCTAACACTAACATCTTAATGCTGAGCGCCAAGTGAAGCAGCTGTTTGTACCAATTTTGTAAATCTTTAGTATGACTCGGCCGGGGATGAAACCCACGACCTCCCGCTTCCGCGGCAGACGTTCTAACCACTAGGCCACCGGAGCAGTTCTTTGTGTTCTGATTATATATATATATATATATATATATATATATATATATATATATATATATATATATATATATATATATATATATATATAGAGAGAGAGAGAGAGAGAGAGAGAGAGAGAGAGAGAGAGAGAGAGAGAGAGCAAATGTCATAACAACTGTGAAACGTTTTTAGTCCAGGGTAGGGAGGAAAACCTTTAACTGAATTATTACTGACTATTTTAAACACTTGGGCAGTTTTTCGCTGCAACGTGTACAAATTATGTGTCTACCTGTTTTGGTTTCCCACGATTTTATGATTCATTTCATATTCGTATCAATACCAAGGTACACGTTTTATAAAAAAAAAACAAATACAATCCTGCAGAAAATTTTATGACAATGAGTAAGTGATGTTTTCGTCAGTTTGGTATTTGCCTTATGCTCTTTTAAAAGTGGATAGGCAAATACAATGCCCCTCCCCCCTCCTAAACACACGCACATAATTAATAAAACATAAAGTCGAGGAAAAGATCGGATGCTTTGTGAAACCAATAACAGACCTGGGTTCACCACAATCTTAAATGTTCGCCCTCAGTTTAAGAATTCAAATTATTTTCCTTTCTATTTATTTTCCAGAAATCGAACGTTCGGATTGCCTCAGATTCGTAACATTTTTACCAACAAAAACAGTGGTTTGAATTATATGATCAAGAAAAAAAAATGTAAATGCTCTTATAAAGTTTATATATTTCTTCAAATCTTCTTTTAGAATAAGACAAAATTCCCTGGTGATAAATTACTTTTTAATGTATTACGCCATATTCTACAATCGCAATACGTATCAGCTTATAATAAGTTTAAGAATATCATAGGCAAGATAAATAAACTCGTAATTTAATGATTTATTTTATTATTATTACGGTAAAACTAAAACTCAAGCCACAACATTATCTAATATTCCGTACCCGAGCTGTAGACCTTCGCAAAAATCCGGGCAGTCTCCATAAGAATCGAGGTTCCACTGATGGGATCCACTGCTCCGTACACCCACGCATCTCTATGACAGCCAAATATAACAGCTCTGTCTGAAGTGACATAGTATTGTATATATTGTAGCCTTCAAATAAATGACGTCAGAAAAACTCTTTGAAGTACAGGTAATACAAGCGTGCAACAATTACAGTTAAAACCAAATGCCACGTTTTTAAATGTAGTGAAACATTAAAATTTTGTATTTTAGTATCAATCTTTAACCTGCGTCGAAGAAATTAGTTCTAAATGGTTGCATGTACATGTTCTAAAAAAATTATCTTATTCCAGTTTATCAGTGCAACCTTAATAATCATTATTTCTTAATTTGTGCTACTTTTTGGTCTTTCTAATTCAATTCATTAACGTTTATCTTTCAAATATACGTTGGTTTATTGGAAGCTGTGACAAAACAATACATTTAATCATCTATACGCGTTGGATACGAAATGGATCCTTGATTGTTAATGTTCGAAAGTAAATAAAATGCCTTGTAAATCAAAGCTGTTATCGTAATTTTGGAGACAAACAACATCTAAGTTGTTTGCCATAGTTCAAATGGTATATTGTAAATTATGTCTGATTCATATATCCTCTTTTGGAAAAACATTTTAGTCGAGTTCTGGATAATCTATTTATAGGTAATATAAATGTATGCTTTGTAAACGCTATGGACCTTTGAGATGTGGCTGAATAGTATTTAACAAATCATATTAAACCTGTGAAATGCCAACTTTACGGTCGATCTATTAATAAACCATTAGTTGTGGCCAGATAGCCATTAGTTAGATTTACGAGGCACGTCGTACAAGAGAGGGGTGCCTGTAGAGTCTAGGCGACCGTCGTACTAATTAAATGTTGTTTACACAGAAGCCGGGGCTGACTGCTGGCGACCTTTTAAAGTTTCATTCTATCACGAAAAGTGTCAGAATTGAGGAAATGCAGAGATTCTGTTACTTAAAACCAGAGCATGTCATATTGACCATGACGTTAGCGACTTTTAGAGGAAAGCGGCAGAAAATACATTTGATTCTGATTGGTCACGGTTAAATAAGGGGTGCGTTTTCACCCGAAAATCTTTGGAACATAATATCGCACTAGCTAAATTAAAATTTAGTCTTGAAAATTCCTCTGCAAGAGAGGACAGTGTTAGAATTATTTATTAAGACTCTGGATGGTATTTTAAAGAAGTACATCCGTTAAACCGTAGTCCAGGGGAAAAACCGCCAAACTAACGGTTGAGTGACACACAAAATCACAAAGGTATTATCGCAATTTCATGTATGTTGCATATGATGTTTGCTTCGTTTACAGGTCTGCATGATTTCGTTTGATACATTTGTATAATTGATTTAATTTGATACATTTGTATAATACTGTGTTTTGTATTATGAATCGGGAGTCCTTGCATGAATTCATTTGATACATTTATTTAATAATGTGCTTTTGAATTATGAATTGGAATTCTTACCTGAATTCTTAGTTAAGAATGACGTAGTGTTAATTTATGTCGTAAAACCACTATGCTGAGTATGGATAGGAAGTGTTACGTTAATTCTTGAACTTATCATATTGTTTGAATAAGGATTGTGTTCCAAGAATTTAATGTATTACGTTAGTAAGGGATTATAAGAATACATGTGAATTCACCGAATTTTGATGTCATAGATAATTTAGCGACAGTGTATACGATTCAACGCCTCGCTGTTTAATACGTTAATGTATTAGGTCAAGGTAAAACGAATTAACAATTGGTTTAACTACATTCATTTGAGGACATGTGTAGTTAATTACTAGCCGTAAAGTTGTTATCACTGATAGAAATATCTGATTGTTCGAACCAGGAATAATGGACAGTCTCAACTGTAACTCTTGTAACGATAGACTTAGGTTGTTTTAATTTTCTTTTGAAAGGAAGAAAATAGCTTTTTGGAAAGAACGTGAAGTTACGTGAATAGCGACGTACACGTTGGAAAAAGAATTGAGAGGTGGAAACTGCAGTGTATGCATGAGACAGTGGACAAGTCCGGATTCAAGCGGAACATCCATGAGGGCAGATTATCTAGAGAGAAAGGGACTTCTAGAACAACATTGGAGGGAACACTGAACGTGGACCGAGACATAGCAGGTTATGAAAATCGAACAAAGCACTGACTTTGATTGTGCCACTCGATCCTATGATGATTTTTAACTATTAGTAATGGAACGGCTAATTTGTTTAATTCTATTTCAAATCTTATTGTAATTCAGTGAATGTTTTTTTTTTCTAAAACGCGTGTATTCCTAATGAAAGGAAAATTTCATCATTGTGTATGTATTTGATTAAATTGTTTGTTTTATCTTTACGGGGGCTCGGAGTTGTTTGTTCAATATACCTGCTCAGGTTACCATATACATTCTCTTTCTCGAACCGGGCAATTATACCGAGGGCGAATCATCTCTTAGATAACGAGTATCAAAGGGGAGTGGGATGTACTATTATTGTTATATGTTGTACAATACACCTTGACAAAGTGGGAGGTAACACTTACCCTTTGACAAGTAGGGCTTATACAATATTATACGAATAACGCTCATGACCCGCAGGAGAACCTGACAAAACCATAGACGTAGATGTCACATGATGAATATTAGTGTTGATCCATTTGCGGACGATTTACATTGAGACTATCTAATGATAATTTATGATCCATTATATTTATTTTCGCCAAAATATTTATCGAATGTGGATAAGGAGAGAGCGTGACAAAGAGTAAAAAGTGAAGCAAACGGTTAGAAATAATTATGCACAAAAGATGCATATTTGAATCCCAGAAGTGTAAAGGTCAACTGTGAAAAATGTTTGCCTATCGTCTTTCATAAGCATCGTAGTCAAGAAAACTTTGGACAGGTCAGGAACTTACAGATTATTACGTACTACTCGAAACTCAATAATGTCAAGCGTGCTGTATCTAAATATTCGTATGACCGTGAAGCATTATGAATGAATCCCATTACATATTTTTCAGTGCATTTGAGTTCATTGCATGTAATGCCTTCTGAATAGAGGCGATATTGTTAAGGAAATACAAACTTCAGTTTCAGAAATGAATTTCTAAAAGCACATCAAGATTATCAGTTTATTTTCATCACTTTGTTTGTATACCTGCTTCTATGGTCCCACTAATTTTCGCTATGACATTATAGATCGGGCGATACACGTTCTCGTTCTGAATATCCATTAGTACCGTTCTGAAAAAAAAAAGTGAAAACAGGATAGTGTTCTGTTAATGCTGGCATGTAGTACCTTCTTTTACACTACATACACTTTAGATAAATTACTAAGAACGTTACCAGAAATGTATGTATGTATGTATGTATGTATGTATGTATGTATGTATGTATGTGTGTGTGTGTGTGTGTGTGTGTGTGTGTGTGTGTGTGTGTGTGTGTGTGTGTGCGTACGTACGCACGCACGCACGAGATAACGTTCCCGAAAAATTGCGATTTTATAAAGTTGTATATGTATGTATGTGTGTATGAATATATGTATGTGAATGTGTTTTTTGTGTGTGTATGTTTGTGTGTGTGTGTGTGTGTTTGTATGTGTGTGTGTGTGTGTGTGTGTGTGTGTGTGAGAGAGAGAGAGAGAGAGAGAGAGAGAGAGAGAGAGAGAGAGAGAGAGAAATATATCCATCCTTACATACCTACATACCTACCAACCAACAACCTACCTGCAAGCATAACTGCCTGCCTGCGTAACTACAACGTACTGTATAGAAGAGATTACCTGTTATCCATTAGACCTGTGAGGTGGTAGGTAAAATTCAAACGTCCCTGCCAATCTTGCCACACTTCACCAGAAACCAATGAACTACAAAAATGGAAAAAAGAAAACATATTGTCAGTAGTTGTCAACAAATGCTTGTTTCATATTGTATTGTCAGCTTATTTTCAAAAATATGATCAGCAATTGTCTTGTTTCATATTATATGTATAAGTCGATTTGTTTTATATTATATGTATAAACCGATTTGTTTCATAGTATATGTATAAGTCGATTTGTTTTATGTAAAATGTATAAGTCGATTTGTTTCATATTATATGCATAAGAACAGTTTGATACCAAAGAATAAAATGCATTAAAATTAAGACAGCTTCCATTCTGAGCCGGTGATGCTGTAAAATAACTATTGGAAAATATCTAAGTTACCTAAGTAAGAAATATGCGTCCTCGTATCCGATTGGATGGCACGGTATCGATGGAAATCGTTTGGAGATTTCCTCTTCGCCCGGACGATATGAATAATCTGAAAATCGTGAGAAAACTGTTAATGAATTCGTTAGTGTTACCTGACAGAAATTTCATAAGCATCAAGGTGTATGAATGACCCCCTCCCCCAAAAACCAAATTTACAGGAAGTGACTTAATATATACACAATTTATTCTTTATTTAAATAAAAAAAAGAACAAGAAGGGTGGATATTGTATGGTACTACATCTTATAATTTAAAAAATATGGAAACACACAGACACATGCAAACTGACAGTTTTAGAATATCCAGAAGTTGTTAAATGCAGTAACACACACGTAATTATACTTTGCTGTCTGTGCAAATCTGTATATCAAATGAAAGTAAAATTTCAGCGTAGGGCAATTGTGCATACGACAACTGAATGAAGGACAAAACTGACTGCAGAGCATTCGAATTTGTTTAACACTTTATATATAGCTGTAATATCTAAAAAGGATTTTATTAAATTTCGTTAATTTTAGTCAATTCATTTTTTCTTAATATCTCTGGTCAAAGACTATATACTCACTTGTCGAGGGATATCCCTGTGTGGATTGATCACCTTTAATAAGAACCACATTTCCCCTCTGTACACCACTTCCTGGTAGCCACATCCCCCCGGGAAAGTACCTCTCGTCCCCTGGGCTATTGTAATCCGCTGGGTCACTGTACAGAATAATACCTATGGCCCCATTGTCCTCAGCAAACTTTACCTAGACCAAACGTAAAACCGGTAATACCATGCTTATTTCAGAGGCGTATGTGTTTATCCAATTGTTGTACTGTTGTCGCCGTTTCTGTCTCTTACAGTCCATCGTAATTTATTTGAACTCTATGTGATGTCATGTTGACATTTCGTTTACCGGTTTCATACTGTTTTGGCTCACGATCGATATTAAAATTATCATCTAAGCTTAAATCTTTGTTATAAAAACAAAAAACAAAATAAAACAACAAAAAAGAGAAACAAAGGAATATATAGTAATGTAAATGCAAAACATTACAATTTCTTTATTATATGTGTTTCGACCTCGAAGGTGGAAAATACATAAATTATTCAATAGTTAGTATAAAAAAGGAAAAAAAATGAGTGCTCGTGTAAGGTCGCCTGTATACGATATATTCAGTTAATTACTTCATCATCATCAGCATTTACATGCTTATAGTATATATATATATATATATATATATATATATATATATATATATATATATATATATATATATATATATATATATATATTACAAATAGTGCGTGATTATCAAATATTATATGTACAACTATACATAGGAACTCTAAATCGTAATCGTCAAGAGCTGAAAATTAGAGGATGTACAAATATACACAAATCTTTATAATGAATTAATCTAGAAATAATAATATATATCTTATTTTAAATGCTTCATAACATTTTTGCTAGTGAACATAATTTCGTATTACTCAAAGCTAACGATGCAATCTACATGTGCATGGAATTTTTTAAATTTCAGAAGTACTTTCGAATTAGGTCTTTACGCAAGAGAATATACACATGACATACTAAAAGAAAATTACATTCATTCTTCCACATAATGGTTAGCACAGAGCAAACATTATCCATATTACGGTTATCACAGAGCATACAGTATCCATATCACGGTTATCACAGAGCATACAGTATCCATACCATGGTTTTCACAGTGCATACAGTATTCATATTACAGTTATCACATAACATACAGTATTCATATAACAGTTATCACAGCGCATACAGTATCCATAGCACTGTTATCACAGAGCATACAGTATCCATAACATGGTTATAACAGAGTATACATTATCCATAGCACGGTTATCACAGCGCATATAGTATCCATATTACGGTTATCACAGAGCATAAAGTATACAAACCATGTTTTTCACAGTGCATACAGTATTCATAGTACGGTTATCACATAACATACAGTATTCATATAATAGTTATCACAGTGCATACAGTATCCATACCATGGTTATCACAGAGTATACATTATCCATAGCACGGTTATCACAGCGCATATAGTATCCATATTACGGTTATCGCATAGCATACATTATTCATACAATGATTATCACAGAGCATACATTATCCATAGCAAGGTTATCACAGAGCATACAGTATCCATAACATGGTTAACCCAAGTATAAAGTATCCATATCATGGTTAGCACACACCATACAGTATCTTTCACTTGTATCGATTATATTGCTTTCCTACCTCAGATTTTGGGAAGACACTCAGTGTTGTGTCAAAGCTGGTAGATGCTTATGCGTTTTAAATAATCTTTGCCACCAAAGTAATAATTATATGTTTATATAGAGAAAGTTTGGAAGAATTTGTAATATATTATTCCAGTTTGATAGAACTTGATTGAAAGTATTTAAAAAATGGAATACGCTTCTCGAGCAATTGAACGAATCAAGAATCGTCCACATTTCACATAAACCAATTTAATTTTAAATATCTTTTTTAGGAGTGTAACACAACTGATACTGTTACTTGATTATTTTCAACATATAACTTCCTCTGTGCATTACTCAGTATAATGATTGCAGAGTTTTAATTCAGTATATAACAAACTTATCCAGCCTTAAATATTTAAACGGGATTCTTCGTATTTACTCACATACAACGACGTTAGAAATATATATTTTTACATTTAATATATATTTGAAACAAATTTTCGTTGTTCATGTATCAATGGCGTCATCCTGGTGAAAACGTTATACTTCTGATGGGTAATTAAAAACGGGAACAACATAAATTTTCAAACAATACAAAACTCATTATAATTTAAGCAAAATA
Organism: Unio pictorum; assembly: GCA_030141615.1. Taxonomy (NCBI): domain Eukaryota; kingdom Metazoa; phylum Mollusca; class Bivalvia; order Unionida; family Unionidae; genus Unio; species Unio pictorum. The sequence continues at coordinate 4,804,485 of JARLTB010000098.1, forward strand.
AAATTTAAGTTACAAAGAAGCATATACATGGTCTTGAGTGTTTTATCAGCCAGTGTTTGTTAAGATTTAGAGAAATTTACATTTCTCGAGAAAACGAGACCAAGGTAATTAAAATTTTTGACCATATCTGTATTGCTATATCTTAACGGCCCACCTTTTCGAAAGACCACAACTTCAGTTTTATAAATTTTAATATTTAAATACCATTTATTACAGTAGTAGTGCAAATTATTCATGAGCTTTTGTAAACCTTCAACGCTATCTGTAAATAAAATTAAATCATTCAGTAAACACTGTCAAAAGAAAGTAAAATCGTCTAACTCTATTTTTGCCATGCTGTTTCTATGTTTTGAGATATTGTATCGCTTTTATAATATTGTCAACTGTTATCTACTTACTTAGATCTTCAAAAACTTGTTTTTTTTTATCTAGTCCATGGGTTACAAACTTCAACCCCCCCGAGAGCCGCATGAGGACATTTTTGATGTCCCAAGGGCCGCACCACCTTCGTTATCTCCCATGACACATTGTGATGCCAATCATTTTGCGGGCCACAGTATAACGGTTTGGCAGGTTGCGTGTTTGAGACCCCTATCCTAGTCAATAGTTTTCATATATATATATATAATGAGTTTATAAGCGATATATATATATATATATATATATATATATATATATATATATATATATATATATATATATATATATATATCGCTTATAAACTCATTTGTTTCCTCATTTTAAAAAAAATTGCTTTGATTGTGCAAACTACTAAAATACTGTACATTTGTTAGACCAAACACTTTCAGCAGAAGTCACATTTTTTAATAAATAAATTTCAGAATTTTCTTGAATTAGAATTTTTCATTTTAAAAGAATCCCGTGATAATTTCTTTTATTATATTGGAACGTTGTCTTTCTTACATGTTTCTTATCGATTATTGTTTTCAAACATAAGTAACATATCCGTTTCTCTTCAAATTTTTCAACATATTCATAATTGGTTCACAAAATGAATATAACTACCTATGTATTCACCACTAAACCATACTTTTTTTTATTTTATCCTAAAATCGGTAAACACTACCAGCAATTGCACTGCATGACTTCTCAAAGTACAGTTTTCCAAGGCTATTTAAGATATCCGTAAACTCCCCCACATATATGTACTAACAGTGCAATTACGAAAACTATTTACTATACAGGTGTCAAGTTGGGCCTGGTTACTTTCTAAATCTATAAGGAATGCAGCAGTTGGTTGAGGATCTCACTTGTAATTAATTTTAATATATTTGTCGTTCACGTAATGAGAAGTAAAAGCGCTACATTTTAAATCAAACACTAATGGCGAGTGGCCATAATGGGTTGTAAAATAGTGGACATAAAAATCGAAGAGTACTGAAGTGGTATCCAAAAGTAAAATAGAAGATATTGTACTACGTCCAGGAGAGTTGGTGTGGGTCACTTACCGATCTCACGATCCCTAAAAATCATACAATTACCTATTATCGATCAAGTTGCTTTACACGAATCAAGCAAACATTTACCAAATATATTTGGATATGCCCATAGTAACTCTCATATTATCATTACCAATATCAAAATCAGAATGATTTTCTAGATGAATCTTGAACAGTATTCATTAGTACCAAACTCCCACACAATCCCAGCTTGCCCCACTCCCTTATGATGAAAAGTGAGCTATTTTAAAATATGCACATTACATTTTCTCAACATATAAACCAACGTTAAGCTAAAACAAATGAACACGTAAATTGCCTCAATTATTCCTCAAATGCCAATAATAAATGGTACAGTCTGAACAGGGATAGAACAGACAATGTTCGCAGGTCAAAGGTCAATGGTTAAAACGTTTGCTAAATTCTTCTACAAAAAGTATATAAAAGAACATGATTCTGCTTTGTCATCATTTCTTTCTTAATTGTATTACATATAAATGAAAATAAACATTTGCTGCTATATTTTTCTTTCACCTAATGCGAGAGGTTACTGTATTCCTGTGTTGTAAGACTTCTAATTTCCACATTATCAAGGTCATTAAGGTCATTGCAGACACAATACTGCCACTAGGCATATTATGCAAGCACAAGTTAAATAAGCTTAATATTTTCATGCATAATATCAATGTTAATGCACAATTTTCTTGAGAGACTATACATGATAATACAAAATAAAAGAGCAATAGTACACACTGTTATACATGTTTTAAGGTGGCACTCTACAGTTTCAAATTCTGCATAAGGTTAGATTTTTAAAGAAACGCTTTTCCAAGTTTTCCTTACTAGCTATTTTTTAAAATAAAAATTAACAACTTTTAAATCTTACGTATTGTTAAAAGAACTTAAATTTACCTTATTGAGATGTATGACTGATAGGTGGAATTTGGGTCATAGAGTATTACAGTTTTATTTTCTGATGTGCACCAATGAAAAACAAATACTAGCTCTGCTTGGTCATTGTCACTTCCAAGAATTGTCCCACGGAGTCAAATCAGCCTTCCGGTATCGATTTATTCTGAATGAGTAAGAGCTGTGAGAAGCGTCAGCATTCAGAACATCCTTGTCACTTTCTCTTTTGAGTCAAATAATTACGAATCCCTGAAAGAAACGCGGGGGTAATTGTAACGGTACTTCCCACCTTAGAAAGGTTGGTGTGTCAAGCTCGTCCGATCAGGTGACATTCAAAAAGGCTGTCTGATATATTTCGACTGTTTAAAGGACGCTTAAAGTCGCTTTTGGTAAGACCTTGCATTTGTTTTTAGATAGAATAAACTTATGAACCTCCTGTCTGTAATAGTATGTATGCATTATAACGACCATGAGTGAGAGCGCTCCATCACATCCTGTTGCTTCAATGATATATTTCGGAGCGAATCAGTATCTGTGAAGTATCGAATTTTGAATAAGCAGTGAACCTTAAAGCTGAATGCGCTGAGAATTAAGATTTTATCACATTTAGACCAGGTGAGTATTTGGGAAGGATCATTTTGACCTTTATTTTTAATTTCTTCTATATCAGTGCTAAAACTTCAAAGAGGCCAGTGTTCCGATTCGATGAAAATGACCCAATATCTTAAAATGGGTTTGAGGAAGAACTTCCGATCCGTGTCAAATAGTCATTCTTCAAAGGGAAAACTTATATAACGTAGTTCAGAGATTCTGACTTACGAATTGTTTTAAGATACCACTGCTTATGATTGGCCGAGTGAAATTAAGGTGTACATCTTGGGAGTAATATACATTTAAAGTGACAACCTTGGTAGATTTTCTTAAGTCCAAAATTATCACAGAGAGAGAGAGAGAGAGAGAGGAGAGAGAGAGAGAGAGAGAGAGAGAGAGAGAGAGAGAGAGAGAGAGATGGGGTGGCTCCAATGAAGTCTAAGAAAATAAGAGTGCTTTCCTCGTTAAAGAGAGACCAGGTGGCTGTCTTTTAGCAGCATTAAAGTACGCACTTTTAATTTCACGTAATATCCTATTTTTGATTGTTTGATGTGTGCAAATTAGTTAAAAATGTCAAAATGCCATATTATGTATCGTTTATTCAATTTCATGAAAATGTATTTGATGCTAGAGTTGTTGTTATGCAATGTATCTTATTCAAGTTCATGAAATGTATTGATGCTAGAGTTGCTATGTAATGTATCTTTAATTTTACAGTCATTCGTTCATTAGCATAATTGATTGCACGCGATCCAAATGTGCAAGATTTATATGGTTATATGAATAAATATGAAATAATTTCCTTTGTTAGGATGATACTGATTATCGTGCTAATTATCTATTATATTTGCTTTTGCAATGCTAGAAATAATCTGGAAGTGAGTAGGATCTGTGAATAGTATGCAATAATAATCGATCATGTAGTAGCATACGGTAAATTATGGATAGAGATGGCACGTGGTAATTTATGGCAAGGTACTATCATAGGTAGGTTTTGCGCAGTGTCTGAATGGCTCAACTATTCTGAGTAACGTAAATGCAGGATTTTATATACATCTGGAAAGTGGTACATATATAGCAATTTAGGGATAATTTTGTCCGAGGGAGAGGGGATTCGACAGTACGGAGTCCGAAAAAAAGGAGAGAAAAGGGAGAAGTGACGACTGAGGTCAGAAAGGGGAAAGTGAATGGTAGAGAGTAAAATCTAGAAAGTTCAAGATGGACGAGACAGTCAGAAAGAGAAGACTCGAGGAAATAGGAAACGTTGGAAAAGTTAAGAGGAAGGTGATGCAATCAGACGTGGACATTGCGCTCTTTTCACCACTCATTATCATGATGTAATAAATCTAAATTATACACTGCTATTAAATATGTTTTATATCAATTAAGTTTAATTGAAATTACCACTATTAATTTGTATGATTAAATTTGCTATTTTTTCTTGTCTAAGAGGCTCGTATTCCATTATTTCTTCCAATAATCTTGCCCAGTTCTCTGTTGATTTTCTATCTTTCACTAACACCGGGTCATAATATCGAGGGAGGTCGTTCCCTAGATAACGTAGCTAAATCCAATTAACTAAACCTCTTACTACGAGGGAGACGTTTACCTTACCCCGTCCACGAAGGAGATAAGTGTAATAATATTAGTACTAAGGGGGTGGGGGCATGTTGTTACTAGTATGGTGTAAGGAGTTTGCATAGACAAAGAGTCAGGTAAAGAACACTATAAACTGAGTGGGAGCCTAAAATTGCACTCAGACATTACGGATGTGTAAAAAAAATCTCTATATCAACATCACATTACCGTCTATATCCAGTCAGACTGCATCAAATTTAATTAGTTTATAACAGTTGAAATTATGACGTCATATGGGGTAAAAGTTAGACGAAGATAAATTATCCCATTATATATATATATATATATATATATATATATATATATATATATATATATATATATATATATATATATATATATATATATATATGCTACGTCTGGTAGATGTAACAGGTGATTTAAGCCAGAATCAAGATTATTCAGATGTTTTTATCATTAAAAATGTTATTAAATCGTATGAAAGATACTAAATTACAATAATGCATTTTCTCAAAATAATTGAGAGCGTAAAAATCGCTGAAATCACATTGGATGCTCTCTACTACGTCATCTTGATGTTACTGATGCAGATGGACAGAAATATTTGCTCACCTGGGTAATTGACGTGTTAGCATGTGAATGCAAAATTCATATATATATATTTTTTGTGGGGGGGAACATAGTTACTACACTGTACATTGTTGTTGGTATCGCTTATTTCTTCGGATATAATGAATCACGTTTGAAGGTGTGTTTCTCTTTTTTTAATATAAATATTTTTATATTATTATCAAGGGAGTTGAATTAATATCTACGGGGACCCGAGTGCCCGAGTGGTCTAAAGCGCTCTCTGTTAAGGATCACTGCCATCTCACCTCTGTCTGCGTGGGTTCGAATCTCGGATTCGGCCAATGTGGGTATGTAAGAAAGCTTGCCGGTAGCTTCTCGTGGGTCGGTGTTTCTTTACGGGGTTTACTGGGTTCTTCCTCCACCATTAATACTGGCCACCATGTATAACCTGTCTTGAGCTGAAAAATGTCGTTAAACCCTATAACAACAACAACATTAATATCTACAAAGCAAGGCAAGTAACGTAGATGTTATTCATGATTGTGCCTATAGAGTGTACGTATATCACCATCAAGATGAGAATTTTCAACAAAATATTTTTGTCCAAACATTTTTTCTCTAGGAAGAAAGATTTTCTTTCAGACGTTTCTATTCGCATCAGATCAGATATTCAAACCATCTTGAGAACTAATTCAAATATTCGCCAGTCAGTCGGCTACAGCAATTTGCAGAACTCGTGTCCGTCTTTCCCTTTTCAACAGACCTGAATCCCTAACAAAGAAAGCTGTATCCAAACCATATGATCGTGAAACTGCCTGAACAGAGAAACTTAAAAAATAAACAAGATTTCAAAAATGATAAACCATATTTAGAGTCTTTTTACATCAACTGTGCTAATACGAAGAGGAAAGTCGACAGAACTAATTCATAATTTGCTAGATTATTCTTCCTTGATATCGAGCAATAACCATTGCAATCGAAATTGTTGGATTTGCTGTCCGTTTTTCCTGACCACAGGGACAAGATGGGTATCGTCACGTCTCGTTGATAAAACGAGAATCGAGTGTCTAAATATTTGACGCTGTACATAGGAGTTTAAGGATTTTATGATAATTTTGGGCGTCACTCCAAATTCCAATCAACCAATTGCGATTATAAGTTAGTAAACTTTTAAACACTTATCAAATTGATGCCCTTTTCTCCATTATGTCGGCTATATGTAGGCTACATGTCATTACGTCATTGCTGAGGTAGGTAGCCAAACTACGGTGTAACGTATCCTATCGACAGACATTTGGAATGGACGTGATATTTATAACCTCTAGTGCAAAATGAAACTCTTTACAATACATGGCACAAGGCATACTTTTATGTGATGTAGACCAGAAATGTTACTTCCCCACATTGCCCGTGTAGACTAAATATTTGTTTGGCTCAAACTGTTGTTTGGACGATCTAGAAAAATGAAGAGTACCTTGTTTCCACGGAATATTTTCCCGTATCTGGCTATTGCAATCTTCCCTGACACGATAATCCCTGCCTCTCTCAGTCTCTCAAAGTCCTCCGTACGCCCGTAGTTCACGTAAACAAGATCGCCCTGTAAGATACCGTGTTATTCTGTTACAGCTCTGACAATAATAAATATATTTATGGACTCAAATCAGCATGGGCCTTATCAAACGCGGGGCCTGATTTGGATTATTTTGGTCCATCCCCACCCCAACCCCCCTCCAGATTTACGCGAGGGGCCCTCTGTGAGTACGGCATTTCAAAATAAACTGTAAACAAGTTTTATATTATATTGAACTTAAATGTTCGATCCATCGCTTTGAAATTACTTTCTCTCTCTCTCTCTCTCTCTCTCTCTCTCTCTCTCTCTCTCTCTCTCTCTCTCTCTCTCTATATATATATATATATATATATATATATATATATATATATATATATATATGTATATATATATATATGTATATATATATATATATATATATAAATTTCTAATACGCGAGTCCCCTGCGAGCACGGGACCAATTGGACTAAGGCTGGCCCTCGATATTATTGACCATTTCTTGAGAAGACGTATCAAAGTGAAAACTCCCGGACTACTTAAGTTAGTTAAAGAAAAAACGGATCTGAACAATGTTTCATATTCCGTGACACTCTGGTATACCGGCTTAGGTGATAAATTTTATGTTATGTAAAGGCGTGTTTCTTGATTTACTGGTAGTATCTCACTTTTACAACCGCATTAGATGATAAGAAACCCCTGCTGTTGATAAGTGCCTCAGTGCGCCCTAATGACACGGCCACTAAATGTATCAACCAAAGCTTTGGAATAAGGTACTCCCTCCTATCGGTCTCTTTAACATATATACAGTTATTGGAATCTGACTTATGAACACATAAGCTATTAATAAAAGAAGAAAAAGAAAAATACGATAAATATCTGATTTGAATTTATGGTTTTATTACAGTGTCAGAAGAGATAAAAATCGGTTTTATTTATTTACTGATGTCTAGCTGTTCCTAATCTCGAATGGAGTTTATTAACTGATTGAGGTAATAAAACAATTAAAAATGTAAGTTTAGATAGCTGGTTGATGATTCAGTTCTAGCTAGATATTTTTAACTGGTACTCTTTAAAGATCATCGTATGTTGCCTGTTTCATTAAAAAAAAATTCATACAGTCTAAATACAAATTTAACCTCTATTTAAAAAGGATTGACTATACTATTGCAGGATATGCGTATCAATAATGATCTTGAAGTAAACATCAATATCATAGAAAATATATTCAAGTTAGAAATTAAAAAAATAATAGATAAGATATAGACATAATACGAAAAATGTGACATCAAATTGGTGAAGAGGGAATACAAAAAATTATGACGACCAAATAGGACAAATTTAACAAAATTGTTAATGGAAACAATGAATCATTTAAACATTTGGAAATGGCAGTATTCCCAAACATGAAGTACACTAACTCCCCATGTAAATGAAAACGTAGACCACCTACTAACGAACTGTTGAAACATTAATACTGAAATAAATGGAGATGACATCTTATTTAAATCTTTGAAACAAAACACAAGTAATTACTCACAGCTATATAGTGATAAACTCAACATCTTTTTAAAACTTGCTTTGAATTCAATATAAAAGCAGTAACATTTTTTTTTCAAAAGACAATGTCTTTTTGTTTGCATATTTATATGTAAATCGTCAAAGATGGTTGTAATTGAAAACAAAATTCAAGAGAATGCAAATGTTGAATTGTCGATTTCAAACATCAAAAGATATTTTGCAATGTTTCAGAAAAGATGCATGTTCACAGTTTCTATTCAATAACAATGACACCAAGATTATAATCATTTATTCTCGTACCAATATGATCAAGCCAGTCAATGATTAGATTACGTATTTGATGTGGATAAATACACAAATTTGGATTCGGCTACAACTAATTACAACTTAAGATCTCGTATGTTTTAAGAGATTGAAGTGCAAAGATTCGACCCAAAAACCCCAATTATTATTTGTTTTAAATAAAGTAAGACTTATAGCAGCCAATGATGACTTTAAACAGTCAGTGATGACTCAAAAAGCCATTGATGACTTTAAACAGTCAGTGATGACTCAAAAAGCCATTGATGACTTTAAACAGCAAATGATGACTTCAAACAGTCGACGATGACTCAGAACAGTAACAGACTTTAAACAGTCAGTGATGAATGACTCAGAACAGACAATGATGCCCTTAAATAATTAGTGATGACTCAGAACAGCCGGTGATGACTCAGAACAGCCAACGATTACTCTAAACAGTCAATGGTGACTTTAAACAGCCAATGATTACTTAAAATACATGATTAAATAAGAATTTGAAATAAAAACAGTACATTATTTATCTATAACACTTTAAAATTTAATTTCAAATACATGATTAAAAATTATTTGAAATAAAAACAGTGCATGTTTCCTTTACATTTTTATAATTATCTTCAATTTTAAGGCATCAATAAAACCCCAAAGTGAAACAAAATAAGATGATTTGGGAAGAATCTGAACGACTTGGTGATGTAAAAACAATATAAGTTTCATATAGTATGCAGATATACATGGAAGATCTAGTTTTCAAAGTCGTGATTGAGACTGAGCTACTGAAAAAATCGCAACAACAGATGTGAAATGAAAGCCACATAGAGATACTGGTGGTGGAAACAAGAAAGAGATGCAGATATTGAGTGAAACAGGAAATAAAAATTTGATTAAAGTCAACAGAAAATTATAAGTGAGCGTGAAAATATAGCACGGTTTTTGGTAAAACCAATTATTAACTTTTTTAAATTAACTGATTTCAAATTTTCAAACCTAATTAGTTCAGCACCTAATCCTCGTCCTTTAACACCGTTTAATGTATTAAATTGATTTAATCACAATAACAAAAGTTATATAAAAAAAATGCATACACTAAATACAAACTTTCTATTTTGAAATTGACTTTTTCATATACAATCCATTTGTTAACGTTTTGTTAACTACACATTAAAATCTGACAGTGATTATTCCATGAAAAACCATATCATATTATGACATGAAATTGTCGCAGAATAAACTAAACTAAACAGTGTGAATGTCAACGTCTGGTTACATAATTTCCTTAATGCGTTGATAGGCAAAACATGCCAGATTTACTCAAGCTAGTATAAAGGTTTTGCTTATATTTCTGGACGAGATCTAATCTGCTGTTTGAATATACAATATGATGTATTAAAATAAAACAACGATGCCATATGTATGAAACAATTTAATTTGATCTGTGACAATGTTAGCATTCCAATTCTGCGACGATGTAAACATTCCAATTCTGCGACGATGTTAGCATTCCAATTCGGTATGACAGGAGATACCTCAATGGAAAATGCAAATATATTATTTTATGCACAACCTTTGTCACGCAAGGAAGGAACAATTTCCATTCGCTCATTTGTTCATATGCCTTGCGTTGTTCCGAGATACTGTAAGCGTTTGACCGAAAATGGCGTCAAAGGCAAACAAAATTAAAACAGATCCAAAACAAACGAAAAATACGTTTCGGACCGCGTTCACGACCGACCGATGATAATATCATTGCTATCGAACCAATGCAGCCTTCATCAGCCAAAGATGAGGTAACGGTTTTTCGTAAAATAAAACATACCTTTGTGCCGCAAAGGTTGAAAACATACAGCTAGTTACGTTTTCGAAAGCAGCTAAGTCGAGTAAGAATGTGAGAATGAAAACGCCTTAGGGGGCAGGGTCCAGTTTTTATGTACAAATTTAATGTCGCATGCACCTGCATAATATAAAAATTCATTAAAAATATAATACGCGAGTGAGGTCAAAAAGGTACATATTTCTGGATAGGTATTATGTAGTGCAACATAATCATATCACACACATGACCTGACAAGTCTACTGAAGTTCTTAGAATAAAATATTTATGTACCCCAACCCCTATTTTATACATGCATTTTTCACATCCGAAGGCCATTTTTGACAGCATGTGGTGCTCACAGTGCAAACGCAAGGCCTTTTCCTAGGTGAAAATTTTGAAAAACATTGTCTACTAAATAGATTGATACAATTCATAATAGTTGTCATCCATGCCGTTTTTGAGATATTCTACTTGCCTTGAACCCACGTGTCTACTGCTATGAGAGGCTAGCTCTTCTTCCTAGCCGACTATTGGTATTTCACAATCAACATACTGCAGAGTAACTATGGAAAGTGTACATGTCTGACATCAATTTCAAGAACAACACAAGCCTGAAACACCTAGTTCACAAATTTATCCATATCTTTAATTATTACACAATAGTAGCTCAAAAACTCACACCATACCCTTAAGTTAAGAAATTTGCCAGGGGCCAATTTACAAAACTGGACCCTGCCACCTTAATGTTTTGCCATAAATGTACAGAGGCTAAAATAAACCTCCATCACCAATTATTCAAAAATCAATAACTTTAAGAACAATACACTGGCATGGCTTGCTGGGTTGCCAGAAAACAAATTGCTGATTGAAGGTCCACAACACCAGGCAGATTAGAATGCAGTTTTACACAAAGATTCTTCCAAACAAGACATAGCATTGAAAGTGCTACTGCATTGTATATATTGGCTAGGTCTAGAATACGTCCTTTTTTCAAATACAAATGTCTTCAAAATTTAATACATTTCATAATGGCTGAAGAAACTGATTCCATTGGCATTTTGAAGCATACCGCCATTCAGGATGATTTGGCTATACAACCTGTTCAGAGTTACAAATAACATAATGTCTAGTGAAACAAAAGACATTGTCAACTTTTCATAGCATTTGTAACTTAAGACTTCTGATACAATTAAATATAGCTGTCTTTTGAAAAAGTTGTTTTAAATATCAGCAGGTCCGTTATCAAGCATGGACATTACAGACACTTAAAATCTAATAATTCCATTTCAACTTTATCAGTTTTACAATCAACTACCCAATAGTACATGGACTAATACCTGCTAATATCTGACAAAGGTGTTAACACCATAAACATGAGTATAAAAGTATGCTAACTCTTCTCCATAATTAATAACAATTCAACTGAAACAAAATCATTATTCAACACAATTTACCACGCGACATTAATCTCTACTCTTAATGTTTCTTACAGTACGCTTTGACAAAAAAGACTATTGAGGTTTATAATTGGTTCACAGTCAACTATAGACATTGAAAAAAATTTCATGCTTATAATTCCAACGTCTTTGCTTAATTTATAATCGACTACATGATGGCGAATTTACTTATAACTACAAATAAATAACATCTGCACAGCTATATGAGAGAAAAGGTAACACAGCAGCTACAGAGATATGCATAATTTAATTAAAGAGAATGAGCACTTCGAAGGCATCAACAATACAACACAGTATCCAAAGATTTGAAGTGATTAGAGGCAAAGATGGAAGCAATTCCAGCTGTTGTAGGTATTTCAACATCTTGAGTGTGTGCTCGTTGAAAGAAGCTACTGGTATAGTTTAATTTTCTATTATCAAAGCTGCTGGTATAGTTTAATATTCTATTACCTAAGCTACTGGTATATTTAAATTTTCTGTTACCAATCACATAATTTATCAAATAAAGATTGTTTCAAAAGTTCAGGATGAAGATATCATTGGCAACAGCGTTTCAGATCATGATGAAATGGTTACATCTGTCATTTCTACGCTGAATAGTATCGATAAAATGATAAAGCAATACAATTAGGTGGATTCGGTACACTTTGTTCTTCAGTTCGACTGGCGTCTCCTTCAGAGATGATTTTGACAACAATAGCAACAACCTTGGAGAGCTCATTTTCGTTGTCAACAAATACAATGATCATACAGGAATACAAAACAATGAAGGGAAGAAACTGAATAAATAATAATCACTGAGAAATCCAAACACAATACAAATTAAATATATATAACAATAGTTTTGGTTAATAGTATCTTTCTGAGACTGATAAACACCAAGACATCGTCAATTTTTGCTCTCCTGATGTCCTTTCTTATAAGTTTAGGTTGTCTGTTTTCAAAAATGTCGAATTGTTCAAATGAACTTGTCATTGTTTAAATTTTTTGCCAGTAGTTGTTATTTCCATTACTCTGCACCCTAGACCCAAAACTTGTAAATAATCTAACGGCTCCTTAGCTGTTATTTCCATCACTCTGCACCCTAGACCCAAAACTTGTAAATAATCTAACGGCTCCTTAGCTGTTATTTCCATCACTCTGCACCCTAGACCCAAAACTTGTAAATAATCTAACGGCTCCTTAACTGTTATTTCCATCATCTGCACCCTAGACTCAAAATTTGTAAATAATCTAACGGCTCCTTAGCTGTTAATTCAGTCACTCTGCACCCTAGACTCAAAAAGAATCGAATTGTAAATTATAGTGAATCGGCCACTAGGGTCATTTTTCACTGTTTAGTCTGTCAAAGACAGTTATTTAATTAATCCCGTGGGGTAAGGAATGGTGCCACATCAACACAGGCATATATGCGCACATAGTGCGCTATTTAATTGGGTCGTCATGTCGCGCCCCTATTGAGGGGTTATCGACATGAATGTAAGACCTGGGTGAGTGGGAATAGACCCAACACACACTCAACCCTATCAACCAATCGGAGGTGACGTACCAGGGGTGCAATGGCACCAAAAAATGACGAGAGAAAAATAGTTTTCTCATATCGTCATGTTGATGGAGTCTGGTCGCGAAAAAGGAGGAAAAGTCCAGGAAAGCCAGCCCATGGATGTCGTTTACAGCCTCGAAACGCCCTAGCCTTACCTATTTCAAATCAAGTCCAGTTTTACTAATGGACATAAAAAGTACCAATAATGTGAAAGCCACCTGTGCAATTGCATCAAATTCAAATAAGTTGTAAAATTTTCCTATCTGCTAACATACCAACATTGTAGTACATAGTGCATGAAATAAGTCCCTAACAAATTGTTTTCTAAAATGTCTAAGCGACATATGTAGTATTGTCACTGTTAGGTTAGATACATGTAGATTGTAAATTTTGAGCGATGTTCGAAATTGATCAAGTCAGTTTTCTCAAAAGAGCTTGTTCAAATAGAGTTCTCGTACCAAATGAGAACTCTTTTAAAAACATAATGGCAATATGGCAGCCCTTAAAAGGGCTTGTAAGCAGCTCTTGAGAAGCTACCTCTTTTGTCTTCAACTGCTACGATGCGTTCAGCAGTTTTGTCTTCTTCCCTGTAGGCTCTCGGAAAATATATTCCATGTAGGGAAGATAGGTGCCGCGCCGCATCGAAGAGGTGGGTGAGTGGCCGCTGCTCAAAGATGTTGTAGTAATACTGGGTCAGTATTGTTTTGGCGAAGTTCCTCTGAGCAGCTCTAGAAGGTGATGTTTGCAATGACCGGAATCCAATGTAGGTGACGGCGCTGACGAAGTTGGTGGCCTTTGTCTCATCCTCAATTAGATTTTGTAATCCCAAGTCATTGCAAAGTTTGTTCATGAGCTCCTTGTGGGTTTTCTTCGGCATTCTGACGGTTTTTTTTTTTTAGCAGGCCGGAATTCCTCTTCTAAGTCTCCAAGTTGATTGCCACCCTTGGAGACTGCTTAGGGGTAGAGGTTAATGGTTTTCCTTTCCCTTTAGCTGATGTTTTAGTGGCTTTCCACTTTGGTGGTGGGGGTGGTGAGGCTTCAACTATAGGTGCTGACGTAGCTCCCTGAACCGACGTAGTTTCTAGTAGAAGTTGAATCTGATTGACAACATTTGTCAAGTGGTCACTGATAGCCGTAGTTTTGCCCTCTGTTACATGTTCCCCCTTTTCAGGAGAGGTTGAGAGTCCGGTTTTTCAATGACACGTGGTGTTAGGGGTGGGGTGACTTCTCCATCAGGCTGGGTCTTTCTCCACTGCCGTCTTTTTCCCCTACTTCTGCTGTAACTCAGATTCCCTCGTTCATGTTTGTTGTCATTGTCCCATACTAAGAGAAGAGTGGTTCTTTTCTCAGCAGCCCTAAGGCTCCACCCAGTGGCTAACTTTAATCCAACGCCCATAATGGCATTGAGCGCCTGGGGGGGGGGGGATGATTCCAATCGCTGGCGTGTAATATTCCATGTCCTGCTTCTTACTCGATCGTCGCAGACTTGCCTAGACCCAAAACTTGTATATAATCTAACGGCTTTGTAGCTGTTATTTCCATCACTCTGCCCCATAGACCCAAAACTTATAAACAACCGAACGGCTTTTTAGCTGTTATTTCCATCATTCTGTCCCATAAGTAAGCTCCTCTGCTAACATTTTTCAATTATTTGTGATCAACCGGAAAATATTATGAATGAATAATGTGATATGTTTTAGGATCTCTGAAATTAACTTGTTTCTCTCTATGATCAGGAACCGTGTGTGTAGACTTCTGTGGGGCAGTGTGATCTCTGACTTTGTTAAAATCCTGTTCATTTCGTCGCTTCAAGACAAGGCTTGTTATTTAGGACTCGTACCTTCGCGAATCTTATAAAAAAAAATTCTCTCTCACATATATCTTATTTATCAGGTTTTGCAAATGTGTGGGGTTTTTTGTTCTTGTTTTTTTTTTTTTTTAAATATTTTGTATTATGTATTTCCTTCATTCACTGAGAATAGTTTTTGCTATTCAACGCATCCAGTTATTTAAAAAAAAACTGAATTATTTCAGTATCTCAATAAGCTGTTGGCCTGAAACAATTATAAATTGACTTGATGTACAAGCAAAACTCTGAAGAAATATATTTTTCCCTCAGGACGACATTTTGTTACAACCAATAACTGGATCTGATGATCAATGTACACAATCATTCCATTTTTCCGGGTCTGTGAACATATAAGCGGAGCGTTCAGTGCTTTTGAATTACGCTTTGGTATGTGTTAATTAAGTATTGAAGTCTTCATCACTTTTTTATTTATTTAACTAGCAATGTTTCTATACATATTTAATTTATATTTACGATGTTTACAACGTGTCCATTTATTTCGCGATCTATTCATGAAAAATTGTTATACCTAATTGCAAATCCTCAATGAGAATCGAACGCGCTTAGGCTAATTAAAGGTTTTGCACTGTTTGTTCTTGACTTGTAAGTTGTGTGTGTGTGTGTGTGTGTGTGTGTGTGTGCTTGTGTATATGTGTGTGTGTGTGTGTGTGTGTGTGTGTGTGTGAGAGAGAGAGAGAGAGAGAGAGAGAGAGAGAGAGAGAGAGGGGGGGGGGGGGGTATGTGCGTTTATCCGATTGTATTACTTTTCAGAATGTGTCATGGCCACTTTGAACCTGCCACTGTTTTCCCTACCTTTACAACCCCACTTGGAGAATAAGCGTTGAAGGGCTGTACAACTTCTTCCGGTGTTTCTTCGTCGACCAGAACCTTCTCATGAGGTTTTGACGTAAACAGCTCCCTTCCTGATGCATCATACAATGATACCTACAGGTATAAAACAAATCTAAATATAAATAATTCTCTTCATTTGCAATTTGACTATCCCTAATTGGAAGAAACAAATACGTTGAGTTTAATGATTTAATGAAATGTTAGTTTTAACGTAATAATTCTGCATCATTGCACCATTACGATTGTCATATTTTCTATTTCTAAGTAATGGTACGCTCTGCAGCATTGCCGCAAAGGATGTACCTCTGCTATCTGACAATATAATACTCAGTTTGGGATATTTTGGCGGACACTTATCAATCAGCTTGGCGGCTCGTATGTATGTTAGGAGTCCAACAAACTAATTCCATACCACAGACCCCAGTATGTAATTTATTGTGATGACTTATTAAAGTCAGTTTCATATATATCTTGACTGTAATTTAAATGATGAACAGTTCTTTGTAAAAAAAAAATGTATTAAACATGTCTATTGCAAAACATAAAATTGTCAACGCTCATTGATGCACTTCCGCTGTCGAATCTTCAGTTTTAGAGGTGCGTATTTCTTTAAAGTCACAAACCTCTTCGTTTCGGAGATCAGTAAATCTTGCCTGTAGTAGGCAATCCTATAAGAAGAGTTCAATAGATATTACGTGTTTTAAGAAAGTGATAAGTGAAAAGTGAACTTGCTTGCTGAAGGCCAAGCTATTTGCTCTTTAACCCAAATTACTCCCGTCTGTCATATATCAAAATAAACGAAATCAAAAGTTCTTTAACAATACATAAGATATATAATGTTTTAATAACCATGATAGTCAGTGGGGAAAACCTGGGAGATTTGTTTTATTTAAACCAAATTACATGTATTTAACCCTACGCAAAATACGAAACTGTACAACGGTACCGTAATGCCCAAATGGAAAAGAGTGGGACTTGTTCAGTTGGAATAAGTACCGTCTATACTCGCTTATAAGTCGAACCGATTTGCAAATAACTTACACCCTTATCTGCCAAATCATACTGAGGATGATCAGGATCTATGTTGCATGTTTTACTGATTATTTGAAACAAACACCATAGACCCAGATATTTCGCCGCATTACACGGCGGCAGATCTTGGTCTGCAGTTTCACTGCACTTGTAAGCGTGTACACACGGTATTTCAACGGATGTAAACCAGGTGATGGTTACTGGCTTTTCTTCAAATATTTATTTGCAGATGAGGAGTGCGGCATTTATTACGGGCAATACACAGTTCTGAAATTTAGATATATGCGTATTCAGAACACTCGCGATCTTATATATTATTTTTGTTTTGTATGTTGTGCATAAACATGTAAACGTCTTTGCAGAGGCTAGTAAATTTTATCATGTTCTGTTTGCTTGTATTTACAATAAATTGCTTCTGGACTTCTTTCATCATTTAAGATTTACGACCAATCTCTATTCAACCACTGACAGAGGTAATTATTCAATTGCATTCTGCTTGTACGATGGTTTAAAGCCAATCTCTGATTTTAACGCTTTCCTTGATGAGAATATTTCCGTTATTCCTCGGTTAATCCAATTTATTTATTTTTGTGATGGGAACATTCAACGCTTTGTTGAGTTTCAAAATGCCCCACCCCCATTTTTTTTTTAAATACAAATAATTATCTCTTAGGAAACAGCTGTTAAATATATTAACCAATGATACTCAGGGGAAAAAATACAAAATGGTAACGCACTTTAGAATATTGAGTGTACGCTTTCACTTTTGCACAGTTCGACTATAATTTCAAGCATGAATACGTAATTATGTGAGAAAGTTCTTAATTCAGATATCAAAAGTGAAATCAGCTTCGTCACGGTACAAATTACAATCCAACCAATTTCTGTCATCGTTTAAATTATCGATTACGATGCGGAAGACGTAGTTCAAAGTGGTCTTTGCTACCTGAAACGATTAAGGTTAACATTCTTCAAAGATATAAATTCGACACTACTCCCCATATATTTTGTAAGGGGTTAGAAATGCAGATCATGAAAACTAGGTACGTCTGATTTCGAGAGCCATAAAAATAATGTCCCAGCAGCATTTATTCGCGAGATAGAATCTTAGTGTGAATTTTTCTCTTGATATTTGGCTACAGGTGATATTTGTTATTTGTGTGTTTCTGTCATGGTTGACATAAGAACTCTGCCAATGTCGAAAAGGAACTACCGGAATGTTTATTTTATCTGCAAATATCCGATTTCAGAACCAATATGCCGTATGCAGATAGGGATATCGCAACATACCAGAAATCCACCAGTATCGCGCGCCAGATGATTTCTTCATGAGAGAGAGAGAGAGAGAGAGAGAGAGAGAGAGAGAGAGAGAGAGAGAGAGAGAGAGAGAGAGATTTTAATTGATAATATACCAATGTACGAGAAACAAATAATAACATTTTAAAAAACTTTTAATGAAGATATTCCCAAGGAAGGAAAAAGTATTTGATTCTGGGCTGAAATTTAGCGATTAGACTGGGACTAATTTTCATTCTGGAACTTTTATTGAGACTTCAGTTTTAAAATTTCTTTATCAGTGTGATTTTATTAAGTATGATACATAATAAATACTTTGCTTAAACTGTGACAGGGGTACACAAAATCCCAACAAAACATTACTTGCTATGACCCTGGGCAATGTCCGTATATCCTATCTTGGTGGACTTCTTCTCGACTGACTTGACCAGTGTTTTAACATTTACAACAATACACACAAACGCAGATAATAACGCTGCAAAAGAAGAAATATTATTTCTTGTTATCGGCTTAAGTTTGTCAAGACGAAAGTAATCTATTTATGGTATGTATGAGTTTTATCTCATAAATTAAAAGACAGCTCAACTGGAGAACTATTATTCTGTGTTCTTAGTTCTAAGTTCCATCTATTGGATTCTCTTATATCGATACTATGTTCGGTGCATATTTTTTTCTCCACAGACAGTACACGAAAGGATGACCAAGATATTAAGCGTCATAAATGTCGGGTTATAGGAATAAAAAAAATTGCCCAACTTACCTTGTTTGTGTGGTTCCCTTTTGGATAAGACAATAGCACATTATATTGAACTATTTCAGCCTTTAAACCCTGTTGCTGCCATAGATCAAATATATATTCGGCGTTTAATTTCTGCTGCGGGGTACCCGCCAATCCAGGTCTCCTGGTCAGATCTCTGAAAATGATTTTTAAAAAAATATATAATTATCTTTTATACTTAAAAACTATACCAAAACTTCGCAATGTTTAAGCTATGCGAGAACTACGTGGGGGTGGTCAACAGAACGCATGTCTCGCTAGTGAACCGTGAAATAGCATGATATCGATATATCGTTATCTTTTAACGTAGACTGGTCATAAAATCAAAGATGTCTTCACACTACTCACATTATCAAAAACTACGCCCGGATAATCGTTTCGTGTTCATTTTTCTTCTTTTTTTTTGGGGAGGGGGGGGGGGCAATGAAGGATTAGTTTTTAATTAAAAAAAAAAACAAAAAAAAACAAAAAACAGAAATCAGAGAAATTCGGTTTACTATGTACAGAAACAAGACAAAATCAATCGCCGAGATTAACTGTAAGACAAACAGATTACCGGAAAAATTACGCAGGCGCACATTGCATACTCTGGTATTATCGGAAGTCCGAAATCGCACAAAATACTGGAGGGTGAAAGAAAATATTTTTTGTACAAATTTAATGTTGCAATACAACTGCTTAATATCAAAATTCATTATAAAAAATTTTAAGAGTGAAGTCAAATAGGTCCACATTTTTGGATAAAGCAAAACATAAGAATATCATCGAGTGACCTGACTTGTCAGTGAAAATTCATAAAATAAAAAGTTTGTGCAGCCCACCCCCAATTTTATACCTGAAGTTTTCGTATTCGAACGCCTTATTTGAGAACACGCAATGTTCACAGGGCAAACACAAGCCGTTTCCCTGGGTGATAGATTTGGAAAAAAATTGTGCAATTTATATAATTCAAAGTAGTTTTTCATTGAGGTTGTTTTTATATATTCTACTTGACTTGAACCAACGTGTCGACTGCAGTAACTGGCTACATATTGCGCAGTGACTACATGATGTGTGTAGATGCCTCGCATCTGTTTCAAGAACAATACACACCAGAAAGACCAAATTCATAAATGTATCCATATCATTAGTTATTGCACAATAATGGCTGAAAAAGTCACACCATAGCCTTAAGTTAAGAAATCTGACAGGGGCTAATTTACGAAACTGTCCCCTGTCACCGGAGGCAGATGTCTGTAACATAAAAGACTTATAATATAAAAAGTATACGACTATTTACTGATGCTAGGATAGTGAAAATTTACTACTCCAGTCCCATTCTGTGCCGAATTTCTGCGCATTCCAGCCGTAAAACTGAACAAGTTTAAAGTTTTATTTATGGATGCTAAATAGCGGTAGGGCAATATGTCTGGAATATCGATAATTTTGTGACGATAAACCCTGTGTCGTGGTATTCACGAGTCAACCTGAGAATATGTACTTTTTTAAAATTTTTATTCACATTTGAAATTGGACAACGTTTTAAAATTTATTATTTTTTTTTAAAATTATAAATATTTTATAGTATTATTTACAGATGGTTAAATTATATTTATACAAAATAACAGTTTAGTTATATCACGATTAGTTCTGATAGTGAAAATAAGTTTAGAATATACATGTAATAAGGTTATATATCGTATCGGGACCTGCGTATCATGATATGTATCGTATCATCAATTCACTAATGTTCACTACACCACAGACTTAAAAGTTTGGTTATGTTAATGATCGGAGTAAACAGCTTCTACGTACTATTTGAAAGATGGTTAAGTACATATAAGTAAATCTATTACTACAGTGACTTTTGTATAAATATTTATAAAACAAAATACAGAAGAAAATAAGAAAATAATGTACACTCTCCATTACAAATCATTACGACGAACAAGCATACAATTTTAAGCTATAATAATGAAAAAGATAAAATGTACGAACAAAACACAATACTATGAATTATAAATTGACTTTTGTTCTTTAGCAGAAAAGGCAATCAAAGGACATATGGCAGCCAAGATGGAAATAAGTAAGGCCCATGGTGGTGGGTGGGATAGGTGGGCGGAGCTGGTACGCCCTCCTAAAGCCCCGCTAATTATCGCGAAGCAGATGCAATGTTTCCATGAGTAAGTTTTCTTTACAATGTATTGATTACAAGTATGCCCTTTAATATAACGCTTGAAAAGGTAAATGCTTCCGGGGATTTCCGCTCTCGTAATTTTTCTTGGGGTTCCGTCCAACAGCCACCTTGCCTACAACCCCCCCCAACCCAACCCAACCGCCCCCCCCCCAAAAAAAAAAACAATAAAAACATACGATATTTTTTGGGGGGATCCGCCACTTATAATCAGAAAATGTCATTCCCGAATAAATACAATTTAATTAGATCGTATAAATCTTAATAATAAAGAGATTCGGATGTACACCGATTCACCGTAAGTTATACTAGCTGACTTCATTACAAATATTTGACAATAATTAGTAAACAGTGCTCATTAAATGAACAGACGCCGATACGTCAGATACGCATATCATGCTTACAATGGAATAGCGTCAACGAAATTTCTCGTATTTGTATGTTTAACAAAATACTTTTTGTTTATAAAAAAAAAAGGTTTTGCTTCAGCACAATTTTCACTTCACATAACCATTGGGGATTGCTTGGTACAGTGACAGTGCGTTGAGCTGTTACGCAGGAGAACAAGGGTCAAATATAAATAACAATCGTGACGTTTTTGTACATCCTGGCATCGCAACACGTTTTGAACTGCAAATAAACAAGTCTTTACAAATTATTGATCCCATTAACAAGATGGGATCAAATAAGTTATCCGTTAAGTTTACTTAATGACATTGTTAGGTGTATTTAAAATAGAACATAAAGGATCCACGGATAATATGATACTATGTTTAAATTCAAAACATTACAATTCAAACTCTTGACTTTAGTTCTTGGAGAAAATCAAATGTAAAGAATCTATGTCATAAAATGATATATCTAGAGTAACAATTAACTGACTTGAGACTTGTTACAGAACACTGTGATAATTTTTAGGACACATAATTACTGAAGTAAAGATATGCGCTCATTAGTCACGAAAATTCACATCCATAATGAGAGTGAGAAAATATCTTTTTGTCACACAATATTAGTTACTGCGTGAACATATTTACGCCAGTTTCCTTCCGCTTTAGTTCAACGCTCTACCTTAAAACTAATTACGAGGCCTACCTTGAAAACTGGCTTATATTGTCAAATTTATTGTTTAAATTAGTCAACTAATTAACAAACAACTAAAGCTTTTAAAGGGATATGACCTAGGTACCGTGAATAATCAAACTAAGAGCACAGCTGACTACACAAAAGGGCTGAAAGGGTCAAGTTGGTCTTATTTCGGGCTACAGGTTTTCTATTCTAAAAGATAAATCGGACTGGCCAGTTGTGGTTGCATTAACTGTGTTGTCTTGTTTTGGGATGCTTACAAGGAAAAAGGATATTGTATTTAGCATCCTATTAAGGGATGTGGATTCCTCCAGCAAGGAGAGTTGCACTTAGTAATGGTGAACGTAAAATATATTCGTTGTTGCAGAATAACACGTTAACATATTGGATTATAGACTTATTAATAAGATAGATTGTTTTTCCTCAAATTTGAAGTATCTTAAAAAAGACAATTGTTTAAATTAGAACCATTGTAACAATCTTTGCAATTAAAATAGTATTTAACTTTTAATTGAAATAAAAAATAACAGAAATTTTAAGTCAAGTTAACGGCATTCAAAAGTACAATTTTTAACATATATAAAGATGTGATGGGTTGCACTTCATTTCAAGAGAATGTTTTTTTCTTTGCTTATTTTTAATTATTTACAAAACTAAAATAAGAAGTCTACTTAACTGACAGTGTACATACCTGATAACTTTATCAATATATCCAGTGTCCACATACTCCTTGAATTGTTCCAAAAGACGCCAGTCACCATCCCTGTTCAACTTCTCAAGCAATTTCTGTGAGGAGTCTTTATGAACTGGGCGGGAAAAATATCCTGTAATAACGCCAAGCAAAAACGCGAAAAATGACAATGACACAATGAATACAATCTTCCTTGGTTTCGAGGAGTTCATTTTCGTTTGCAACAATACATGAATAGTAATTGTGTTCTGTGCAAGATTTCGAAAACCCTGAAATAAAACTGTTCCCCGAATCTAGACGATAATTGAATCTGCAACATTAATTTATAATGTCATTATCTACGGACCACATATCTTTTAGCATGGAGTCCAGAACGAAATTTTAGTATTTCCAATTAATAGAGCAAGTCTGTAGTGGACGATAATTATATACAGAATCTATTTGAATGGAAATAATTATTCCAGACCTTCCAAACATAAAATACTCTTCTGCATTCCACTAAAGGAACTGAGTATCTGCATCCATCGCAGAGCTGTCTGGAATTGTTAGAACACAATCATGAACTCTTCTTTCAGGAAATAGTTCGAAGGAAAAGAAAAGAAGTACAAATCATGGTTTCCCTGAGTAATACAGAAAATATGGATTCAATTAACGTATATTTACACGAACAAAGAATATGTAATAAGTCAATACAAGTTTTGTCCAAAAATTAATCTTGCGGAGAAACTCGGAAATAATGTCTGTTTAATTTGTCCAATGAACAATGACCTCCGTTCAACCGAATAATCTTTTCGGATTGAATCCTCTTATCCCTTCGACCTCTCTACCCACCTGCGCGTACCATCTATCTTTGCGCGTGTGATAAAGCCGTCTTTCCTCAAGAAATGCACTTAACTGTATTTGAACATTCCACAGGGTGTTTAATGTAGAGCTTTCGTTAGTACAGCTGCGAAGTGTCTCTTCTTACGGAACTATTCCATTCTCGCCGATGATCTGAGATTAATGTCTTGTAAATAACGTACCGAAATTGTAGCCCGAAACCAGACCAATTACAGACGATCGGAGTACTTACCTTACATACCCTGATATACTTATTTAATTAAGTTTTATAATCTGAGAGCAGATTTGTTAAAAGTAGCATATAACAAACACACAGAATAATTACACTGTGTCTTTCACATACTTAATTTTAATATAGGATATTATGAATATTCTAAAAGTATTTACATTATTTATTATTCAAAAAAAGTACTCGAAGTTTGCGCGTTAGAGTAAAGAAAAACAAGAGTCCCTCGAAGGGATTGACACTCTACTGGTTAAAAAGAATTTGAATGAATTCACGAGAGCTCCGTTTCTACCCCATCTTATGCTTGATGACTCCTGAGTGATTAAACCATCTCAGATATTCTTGACGAACTAAACATTTTCGTATATGTTTAAGTTAACACGTTCACAAATGCAATATAAACATGATGCCAC
The DNA here is from genome assembly GCA_030141615.1 of Unio pictorum. NCBI lineage: Eukaryota > Metazoa > Mollusca > Bivalvia > Unionida > Unionidae > Unio > Unio pictorum. Next base: position 4,829,051 of record JARLTB010000098.1, read on the forward strand.
TGGCCTTATTTTCAAACCCGTGTACAACATTGTTTACATGTCGGTGGTCATATCTGTATCATTTTGATTTAGGAAAAATGACAAGAAGGGTTTCATTGATAATCCGGATTTAAATGTCAACTTTCTTTCAACTTGATTAGTGATAAGACGAAATTCGAGGCGGCCACTATAATTGCCAATTACGAGATAAGATGGACATTATGTTTATTCAGCTTCGCGTTGTATTAATGCTCAAGTGAAAACCGCACGTCCATACACCATTCTGCCTTGGAAACTTATCCATACAAAGGTTCTCATTGTGGTCGCAAAGGCAGCAATGTTGGAAGCTTCATCGATGTTGTTTTGGGCAATAAGTTGTGTGCGTGTATAAAAGTCCATGTTAATATCACGAATATCCATTCAGAGAAGAGAAACCATAAAATGATTTTCCTGACGACTGCAGTGGCAACTGTCCTCTGTGTGTGTGTGTGTGATATCTGAACTATTTTCATTTTGAACCAACCTCTGCAATCCGTTTTTCAAATGATAATAAGAGTTAAAAGACGTCCGTCGAAGCAGCAATTTGTGCGGTCAAATAAGCATAAGTTTAATTTCGGACAAACTACATATCTCTCAAAAGGTTTCAGTGCAAATCCTAAGTTGATATATCTCGATTTAGATAAGTTGCATATCTGTGTATTAAATTTAATGACGACAATATACATATAAGCAGCGCTAAAAAGTTAATTTTCAAACTGCATATAGTGAGTCACTATTAGGACGTACCCGTGGTAGATTTCAGACTGCATATAGCGAATCACTATTAGGAAGTACCCGTGGTAGATTTCAGACTGCATATAGCGAGTCGCTATTAGGAAGTACCCGTGGTAGATTTCAAACTGCATATAGTGAGTCACTATTGGGACGTACCCGTGGTAGATTTCAAAATGCATATAGTGAGTCACTATTAGGACGTACCCGTGGTAGATTTCAGACTGCATATAGTGAGTCAATATTATGAACTACCTGTTTTATATTCAAAATGTGATTTTAAATCTAAACTTATGCATACGTTTGAAAGCATTGCAAGAAAACCCACTGCAAATCGGTGAAAATAATAACTCCTGTTGTAACGTATTACCTTCCCTTGTCATAATGTTTTAATGATATACCAATCAGGGTTGATATTTCTAATCTCGATATATATATATATATATATATATATATATATATATATATATATATATATATATATATATATATATATATATATATATATATATATATATAATACCACAGATCCACTGCAGTATTATAAATAATATTGCAGAAGGTGTGCATTAAAATTTAATGACTCACTAGACCCCAGTCAGCAATTCCGACTCAACAAATCAAGGTTGAATAGATAACAGTTTTATCAAATATACGAATCAATACAAGAATTTCATGGACATAAATCTTGAGCTCAATATATCACAAGACAATAATGGGCCGGGTTGACCAAATGCTCTTTACTCTTTACTGTCCTATTGTGAAACAGTCTCTGTTCAGTGAGTTTTTCTAAATACTCATCTGAGTTCTCTTCTTTCCTCTTCCTCCTATACACCGTGCCTTTTGTGTACACCATGGAAACAACGTTCCCTCTAAGCGAATGGTAGATGTGCGCGCAATGCTCGCTGCATTGTGCAAGCATTACGGAGACGTGCAAACTTTAATGTTGGATTGACAATTCAGCTGCGCAGGGATATATGAGCAGCTGCGCGCGCACAGCTTAGAGGGAACGTTGCATGTAAGTCTCCACGGCTTCCTTCTTATTTTCTCGGTGTCGTCACTTCGTACACCATGGGAATCTCTCAGCGCCGACTCGCACGGGCACATTGGGAGCTTCCTTTTAGAAGCTTTTTTATCCAGTTCAATTCCCTTCTTTTAAAGAGTCAAGTCTCGGAGTGGCTTTTAGCAAGAATTTCCTCCGCAACATAAGCTTTCTGCTTTACTTAGACAATACGTCTGTCTCCCTCGAGATCTCTCAGCTCACTGACGGGTCTGTCCAGTTACGATTACGAAAGAAGCATCTCCCTGCCTATAGAGCTAGCCCCTCAAAGCGGTAGATCTAGCTTATCTCATCCCTAAGTAGTCGACTCGCCTACCGTTTGATTTTCTTTTCGCCTGGGTCCAGGTTTATTCACACCTTGACGCGTCACGGGGTATCCGGCCCAAATTTGCCCTTCGGCTGCTCAGGGATTAAATAACTTTAAAGCCTATTAAGAGATCCAAACCTATGTAACTCCTAGCAAGACGTCCACCCACCCCACATGCCATGATTTCTGCAAAAATTCTGCCTTCGGATCGTTACACTTTGCTGTTAATAAAAAGTGTTTTGCTTTGCACATGCTGTCTTCATATTGTGCGCCCAGCTACGTGTAAGACAGCATCTGTGTATGCCAGGCATATATGGGTATTTAAAAAAAAAATGTTCTCGTGTAGAAATACGAGATTTAAATTCCACAAAAATGTTTGGTCTCGGTTTCACAATATGTACGAGTAGCGATGACAACGGGGCAGTTTCTGTGATTTTTTTGAGATTTTTATACTTTTAGTAAATGCGACCGTATTAAACTTAAATTTGCATAATTGATATAAAATATTAAGATCTTTATATCAGAATGTTTCCTATTGAACTTGATAAATTCAGCTAACGGTTTTTAATAGCGCCGGTTGTATTGGATAGTAGATCGGAACCCTTTCGAGAAAATTTGGATGCATAAAAGTCCGAATGTTTTGTGTCAAATTTGGCAAAAATTATACTGAGAGATGTTTGAGAATTAATTAAAGTTTCTATTTTTAGTAATGGCAGCCCAATTGAATGGCGGATCTTCCTCGTTTATAAACACATCATAGTCCGTTATGCCTAGATGCTAACAATACAATTTGGTAGGATTGTATGAAGCGGTTCTGAATTATGTTGTTTAAAAAGTCTTTACATTTTAGCATCGGTGGCCGTATCTGAAAATGGACTAGCACCATATGTACAAAACACGTATGGATTGGAGCCAGATCTGTGACATTTCGTTAAAATTGGCCAGTTATTTTGAAGAAGTTAAAAATATCAAGTGCTAAATGCCAAGCTTGTTTCACACAAAGGCAGGCAGGTAGACAAGACAATTAAAATATAGCAATAATGGATTTATCTCCGAGATAATTACAGCAGAGAAATGTAGGCCCCGAGAATAACGCGATCCATAGGTCGCTCCGAGAACAAACTTAACGTCCCGTATTAATATAGGTGGCTCGTACGTCAACTGTAAAAACTGGTTAGTAAGCGTCTAACATAGCAGATAATGAGAGTAAAACAATCATTTCCCATCATATCGTGAGTTGTTGTTGTTGTCGTGTTTAGCACCATTTTTTCAGCACATGATAGGCTACATACGGTGGCCAGTATTAATGGTGGAGGAAGAATCCGGGAAAGACCCTGGAAAGAAGCACTGACCCACGAGAAGCTATTGGCAAGCTTTCTCACATGCCCACATTGGCCGAATCTGAGACTCGAACCCACGCAGACAGAGGTGAAATGGCAGTGATCCGTAACGGCGAGCGCTTTAGACCATTCGGGACCCCTCTCATATCGTGAGTTATCTATGCTTGTAGTGACTTTAGAGATACTGCTGCATTTGTATAACAATAATAATAATAATAATAATAATAATAATAATAATAATAATAATAATAAATAGCAATAACAATAACAATAAAAAAAAAATAAGTAGTAATACTTTATCTTAATAAGGACTTTTTTTTGTAATCATATTTAATTACTTCATTTGCATACCAATACGGTTTTTACTCGTAAACTGCAAAATGCACAGACCCAGATTAGCCGTCGCATAATGCGCCAGCAGATCTGAATATGAGCAATTTGCTAGGAGTAATTAGTACAACAAATACCATTGACCCTTATCTGAATATGAGCAATTTGCTAGGAGTAATTAGTACAACAAACACCAATGACCCTTATCTGAATATGAGCAATTTGCTAGGAGTAATTAGTACAACAAACACCATTGACCCTTATCTGAATATGAGCAATTTGCTAGGAGTAATTAGTAGAACAAACACCATTGACCCTTACCTGAATATGAGCAATTTGCTAGGAGTAATCAGTAGAACAAACACCATTGACCCTTATCTGAATATGAGCAATTTGCTAGGAGTAATTAGTAGAACAAACACCATCGACCCTTATCTGAATATGAGCAATTTGCTAGGAGTAATTAGTAGAACAAACACCATTGACCCTTATCTGAATATGAACAATTTGCTAGGAGTAATTAGTAGAACAAACACCATCGACCCTTATCTGAATATGAGCAATTTGCTAGGAGTAATTAGTAGAACAAACACCATTGACCCTTATCTGAATATGAGCAATTTGCTAGGAGTAATTAGTAGAACAAACACCATTGACCCTAACCTGAATATGAGCAATTTGCTAGGAGTAATCAGTAGAACAAACACCATTGACCCTTATCTGAATATGAGCAATTTGCTAGGAGTAATCAGTAGAACAAACACCATTGACCCTTATCTGAATATGAGCAATTTGCTAGGAGTAATCAGTAGAACAAACACCATTGACCCTTACCTGAATATGAGCAATTTGCTAGGAGTAATCAGTAGAACAAACACCATTGACCCTTACCTGAATATGAGCAATTTGCTAGGAGTAATCAGTAGAACAAACACCATTTACCCTTATCTGAATATGAGCAATTTGCTAGGAGTAATTAGTAGAACAAACACCATTGACTCTTATCTGAATATGAGCAATTTGCTAGGAGTAATTAGTACAACAAACACCATTGACCTTTATCTGAATATGAGCAATTTGCTAGGAGTAATCAGTAGAACAAACACCATTGACCCTTATCTGAATATGAACAATTTGCTAGGAGTAATTAGCAAAACAAACACCATCGACCCTTATCGGAATATGAGCAATTTGCTAGGAGTAATTAGTACAACAAACACCATTGACCCTTACCTGAATATGAGCAATTTGCTAGGAGTAATTAGTACAACAAACACCATTGACCTTTATCTGAATATGAGCAATTTGCTAGGAGTAATCAGTAGAACAAACACCATTGACCCTTATCTGAATATGAACAATTTGCTAGGAGTAATTAGTAGAACAAACACCATTGACCCTTATCTGAATATGAGCAATTTGCTAGGAGTAATCAGTAGAACAAACACCATTTACTCTTATCTGAATATGAGCAATTTGCTAGGAGTAATTAGTAGAACAAACACCATCGACCCTTATCTGAATATGAGCAATTTGCTAGGAGTAATTAGTACAACAAACACCATCGACCCTTATCTGAATATGAGCAATTTGCTAGGAGTAATTAGTAGAACAAACACCATTGACCCTTATCTGAATATGAACAATTAGCTAGGAGCAATCAGTAGAACAAACACCATTGACCTTTATCTGCAGGCACATTATGCTACGGTAGATCACGATCGTGTTGGCTTTTTTTTGGTGCAGCTTTCATCGACTTCTGAACGAGTATATACAGCAATCCGGTTTATTATATTACCATTGTGAACTTGCATTGAATTAATATTTAATACGCATTTCAAAAATATATTATATCCGGCTCTTGTTTACTGTTTATTTTTATTTTTTTATTATTTTTAAATAGCTATCATACTCTTATCCCACACATCCCGGTCCTTATTTACTTTATTTGACATTAGTGTCAGTATGGTCGTTGCTTATGTTTCACCGTTTATCTCTGTATGGGAATGGCTTGTCAAGCTGTTAAAAGTTATTGCGAAATGACACTGTATCCAATGCTTACTCTGCCAATGTGTAAGTTATGCTGAATGTAAAATGTTGAAAATTTCAACACTGACGTCAACTTCGCAACGAAAACATTATCAATTAAAATTGTTTGCACCTAACAAAAAAATACTTAAATTACATCACAAAAATACTATACAATGTTCTACTTGTACATATATTTAAAATGTACCCACATACGAGTTTATGAAAGTTAAGATTCTGTACTTTAAAAATAAATAAAAGCTCTCGTTTCTGTGAATCAGATGCTAAACAATGTTTGAACCCGCGACCTCTGACATCCAAGGAACCACTTAAGCCGCCGGCGCGGTGGGGCTTGACAGGCTTTTGAGTATTGTTACGTGCTTAGGCTCGAATAAGCAGCAACACAGAAAGAGTGAAAACTAACAAGCTTGTATAACTTTAACAAAGATTTTATTAAGTACAATTATTTAAATAAAACAATTGAACTTACAGTTTTAGAGAATCAAATCCAACAAATTTAGAATTCACAAAATAATCCACTAATGGAATTGCAAGTCCTAATAAATAAATGTTCTAATAGTTCCAGGTTCGAATCTTGACGATGTAATCCAAAATGGCTGACAATGTCACGTGGTACAGTTCTTGTTTTTAATCATCCAATTGAATATCATAAACATATGTCCTTTTTCCAGATAATTCTTCTTTTCCAACGAATTGACACAAGTCCAGAATAATTTAACTCAAACAGATAATACACAACTTATCTTAAAGCCCAAACATCTACTAATGTCAGCTTCTAAAATACAGCTATATATATTGTTTTTCTGAAGTAAACAAGTGATCACGCTCTTTTCTAGAAATTGATAGAAGTTCATGGAAGGTCACAGAAAGAGACTACCTTTACTAAAAATAACATACTCTAGATTTTTCCTACCCCCTAAGAACTAAATAAAAAAAATGTTGTCCTTGAAATTGACCAATAGATTTAGAGGCTTGTTGACAATGTCTAAAGCAAGGTCAGGATTTAGGTCAAACAAGCCAAGGTCAAAACTTGTTTACAATTAGAGAATCTAAGTCAGCCTAGACTTTCTAGAATAATTTCCCAATTAATGGATATTAACCCTAAATGATAAATTTGGATTTAACAATTAAAAATAAATAAATAAATTAAATCCAATAGCCGTAACACCTTCCCCCATAAAATAAAAAGAAAGGTTTATATGATAAAACTTTCATTTTATCATAAACCAATTTACATCTGAAATTAAAAATTACACAATATAATGAATTATACACGGGAAAGAGTGTCTACAATTATTTTATCAAGAAATAGCCTCAACCTTTTAACTTGTCCATGTCCCACAAAATGTTCTAAAAAAAAGGCACACAAATACAGCAGAACTCACTTTTAGACAAATTAATTGTCAAACATACATTAGTGAGTCTGTTAAAGAATTATCGAATTGTTGCTAGATGTTCTCTCCAGGTGTCGTTGTAAATGATGACGTCACAAATCTCTAGACCAGTGATGAACATTTATACGAGACGTTGAATTGGACTTTCTTTATATTGGTAGAGTCCTTTTGGAGTCGCAATGTTGAGTTTTCCTTTGCTCTTTCCGTAGTGGAATCTGCCAAAATCCTTTCAGAAGGTCAGAATTTAGTGACGTACTTGGTATTCCCGATTTTATCAATAGAATAGTCAATTCTTGTTAATGGGAATAAATCTGTTTTTGTCACTCTGTTCACCTTCCTATAATCAGTGCACATACGGAGAGTTTTATCTGGTTTAGGAACAAATATGCATAGTGAACTCCAATCACTTTTACTGGGCTTGATAAAATCATTCTTCAGCAAATACTGAATTTCCTTTTTCAAGTATTCCTGTTTGAGTGGACTCATCCTGCATGGAATTCTCAATCTCAACGTCATGAAAATTTTGTTTGTCCTTGTAAGAATATCTGGACATAAGTGCTCATATAATAATAACTTTCAGTTCATTTCTTTCTTGCACTTGCAACTGTGAAAGTTTCTGGTCTAGATTTTTTAATAATTTCTGAATTCCAACAATTCGTAGCTCCAATATCAGTCGAATCCTGATGATATTCCTTCACTAAGAGGGACTGGTACAACTAAATTAATTACATATTTAACATGGCTATCTCTTTCAATATACTGGTACTCCTATAATTAATTTAGATCCCAGGAGCACTAATACTATAATTTAACTAATTCATTTTCTTCTTAACTTTGTAAGGGCCGTAATATCTAATTTGAAGAAAAGTAAGAAGAATAAACAAGAGTAACACAACTCCATTATCATACTCAAAAGTTCTCTCCCTTTCAGTTCTATAAAACCTTAGTTTCATTTTTAACTTTAATTGATTACTTGACTTGGTCTTGGGTAGGGAATCCACACAATCTACCATAATTCCACTGAATGTTTCATCAAACGTAGGAATAGGTTGCAGATGAGCCTTACGTATCTTCTGATTGGGTTTTCCTACCATTTGACAAGCATAACAAGATCTACAGTATTTGACAACATCACTTTCGATTTCTGGCCAATAGAAGTGAGTCAAGATCTTGTGATACATTTTATTAATCCCTAAATGACCAGCCAAAGGAGTTTCATGGGCCAGATTAAGTATTTCCTGTCTGTAAGGTTTTGGAACTACTATTTGATAGTTCACTGACCATTTATCACCAGCAGGTACCTCGGGAGGTCTCCATTTTCTCATAAGAATTCCATTTTTAATGAAATAACAGACAGGAACTTCAATAACTTCAGTCTCATTTATGACCCTTTGAAACAAACAGGAGATCTCAGGATCTTTTTCCTGTTCGACGACAAGTGACTGTCGTTTATCACCCTGATTAAGAGAATGAGTTATTAAAAGAGGATCACTATGATCAATACCTTCTGATTGATCTAAACCAAGAGTAAAAGTGATCTCATCAAAAACCTGACCTATACAAGTGCCAGTTGAAGGAATGCTGCCTTCTGTAACATCACTCTCAAAATCATCACCCTGATTAAAATAAAGAGAATGAGTTGTCAAAAGAGGATCACTATGATCAATACCTTCTGATTGATCTAAACATGAAGTAAATGTGACCTCATTGAAAACCTGACCTTTACAAGCGTCAGTTAAAGGAATACTGGCTTTTTCAACATAAGCCTGACCCAAGCAGGTATCAGACAAGGGAATGCTGCCCTCAATAACATAAGCCTGACCCATGCATTTGTCAACGAAGGGAATACTGCCCTTTTCAACTTTATTCTCAAGAGCTTTCTTTACCATAGCTCTAGTAACTGTACAAGTTTGAAATATATCAAGGATTTCTTCTTCAATTGGATCAACTTTCTGATCCAAATTAGGCTTGTCAGTTACAAGTGGATTAACCACAACCTTGTCCCCAGCTAAGTCGTTGCCTAGCAATAAATCTATTCCCTCAACAGGTAAAACCGAGACTGTTCCGATTGTCACAGGTCCTGACACTAAGTCTGATGACAAATTTACACAATGGAGAGGAACATTAACAAAACAGCACTCCAACCCCTGAATAAGAACACTTTCATTAGAAGAAGACTTCTCAGATAAAGGCAAAGTACCTGATAATAAAAGACTCTGAGAGGCTCCTGTGTCCCTTAAAATTTTAATAGGGGTGGGATTGGCTGAATCACCCAAAAGTGATACAGAACCCTTCGATATGAATGGTTCATAATTCTCCATATCAAAATCAGACTGGGATTTATTAGACCCAACAAATGTATTGCTTTCAATACATGACTGTGACCTTGACCTCTTGTAAATAAGAGCATTTGGAACTGGTCTATCTTGATTCTGTTGCCTATTTTTCAATTTGTAGCAATCAGAAATAACGTGTCCTTTTTTCTTGCAAAAGTTACACGTCGGAAGAGACAAGGATCTAGAATCAAACTTCTCTGAAGTCTGATTTTTGAAAGTTGTGTTAGTCTGAGTTTTAGAAGGGCTTGAATTAGGCGGAAATTCTTTTCTGCCAGAAAAATGTTGAGTAGAAGTCTTGTTAACAAAAGGAACTTTATGTGTCAAAGAATATTCGTCAGCAGCTCGAGCAGCATTTTCCAAGGTTTCAATCTGATGCTCCTCAAGATAAGTTTTAACATCACTATGGACACAGTTTTTGAACTCTTCAATTAATATAATTTGCTTGAGATTTTGATAATCTTGTTCGACTTTCTTGGCTAAACACCATCTATCAAACAACTGCTCTTTTTGTCTAGCAAATTCGACATGAGTTTGTCCAGCTTCTTTTCTGTAATTTCTAAATTTTTGCCTATAAGCTTCAGGAACTAACTCGTAACCTCTTAAAATGCATTCTTTAACTACGTCATAATCACCACTTTGCTGAACAGACAGTGAAGTGTAAATCTCACTAGCCTTACCAGTAAGTACACATTGTAGTAACTGAGTCCAATTCTCTCTTGGCCACTTTAAATTTTCTGCAACTTTTTCAAAAAGAATAAAATATTTGTCTACTTCTTTTTCTTTGAAAGGGGGCACTAATCTAATATTCCTTGCTAAATCAAAATTTTGATTTGAAGTATGATGATGATTCCCACTTGCCAGCTCCATTTCTTTCATTCTAATTTCATATTGTAATTGTTTTTCCTTCTCCCTTTCCTGTCTCTCTCTCTCCTCTTTTTCAAATTGTAATTGTCATTCTTTATCCCTTTCCTGAAATTCCAGTTTCTTAAACTCTAATTCAGATTGTAATTGTCTTTCTTTCTCCTCTCTCTCAATTCGCATTTGCTCTTTTTGTAATTCAATTTGCTTTTCTTTCTCCCTTTCCTGTCTCTCTTTCTCCTTTTCCTCTTTATCAATCCGCATTTGCTCTTTTTGTAATTCAATTTGTTTCTCTTTCTCCTCTCAATTCGCATTTGCTCTTTTTGTAATTCTATTTGTTTCTCTTTCTCCTCTCTCTCATATTGTAATTGCTTTTCTCTCTCCCTTTCCTGAAATTCTAGCTTCTTCAACTCTAATTCCATCTTGAATTTTAATTCTAATTCCTTTAATTTTATGTCAGAGTCTGATGCAGACTTACTGACCGGAATCAAAGCACTTTGTTCCAAAACATCCTGTTCTATCAAATACTGGACCAAAATCTTTTTGATATCTTGTTTCGTTAAAGAAGCCTTCACTTCGGAAAGATCGTATTTCCTGGCAAGTTGAACCAACTCATCTTTTTTGAAAAGATCTAATTGCTCCTGGGTAGGATTAGAAAGAAATATTTCTACCTTAGATGTCATTTTGATACAAGCGTGTCAGTCTCACTAAAGGTTTAAAATTTGCAAAAACTAGGGGAAATTCAAATTTAAATTCAAATTTATCTCAAATCTCAATCCCGGATGAGCCCCCAATTTCTATGTTACGTGCTTAGGCTCGAATAAGCAGCAACACAGAAAGAGTGAAAACTAACAAGCTTGTATAACTTTAACAAAGATTTTATTAAGTACAATTATTTAAATAAAACAATTGAACTTACAGTTTTAGAGAATCAAATCCAACAAATTTAGAATTCACAAAATAATCCACTAATGGAATTGCAAGTCCTAATAAATAAATGTTCTAATAGTTCCAGGTTCGAATCTTGACGATGTAATCCAAAATGGCTGACAATGTCACGTGGTACAGTTCTTGTTTTTAATCATCCAATTGAATATCATAAACATATGTCCTTTTTCCAGATAATTCTTCTTTTCCAACGAATTGACACAAGTCCAGAATAATTTAACTCAAACAGATAATACACAACTTATCTTAAAGCCCAAACATCTACTAATGTCAGCTTCTAAAATACAGCTATATATATTGTTTTTCTGAAGTAAACAAGTGATCACGCTCTTTTCTAGAAATTGATAGAAGTTCATGGAAGGTCACAGAAAGAGACTACCTTTACTAAAAATAACATACTCTAGATTTTTCCTACCCCCTAAGAACTAAAAATAAAAATGTTGTCCTTGAAATTGACCAATAGATTTAGAGGCTTGTTGACAATGTCTAAAGCAAGGTCAGGATTTAGGTCAAACAAGCCAAGGTCAAAACTTGTTTACAATTAGAGAATCTAAGTCAGCCTAGACTTTCTAGAATAATTTCCCAATTAATGGATATTAACCCTAAATGATAAATTTGGATTTAACAATTAAAAATAAATAAATAAATTAAATCCAATAGCCGTAACAGTATATATATATATATATATATATATATATATATATATATATATATATATATATATATATATACACACACACACACACATACATACACACACACACACAAAATCTAACTGTTAATCGCAGTTAGGCGAGTGTTCTACACAGGGTAAATAATGTACATCGGTTTGGACGATAAACACTGAGCGATGAAAGGTGAGTTTTTCTCATAGAAATTTGGATCAATAGGAGAGTACATCATGAAGTCAACAAAATATACAGGCAGTAACTATTTAAAAATAAAAGAAATTTGTGTTTGACGAGGTTGTTGTTGTAGGATTTAACGCCTTTTTTCAGCACACGATAGACAGGCTTTTGAGTATATATATATACACAAACACACTCAAAAGCCTGGCAATCGTGTGCTGAAAAATATATATGTACAAGCAGAACATTGTATACATAGCGGCCTGTATCAATGGTGGAGGAAGAACCCAGAAAACCCTTGAAAAGAACCACCGACAAACGAGAAGCTACTGGCAAGCTTCCTCACATACCTACATTGGCCGAATCGGAGACTTGAACCCACGCAGACAGGTGAGATGGCAGTGATCCGTAACGGAGAGAGCTTTAGACCACTCGGGGCCCCAGTATTTGACGATGTTGTAAAGAAGCTAAAAATAACCATAACGTATAAGAATGCACCAGGGTTGTCTCTACAAAAGTTGTTAGGCACCCTACCCACTACCATCCCTCCTTATGGAAACACAAAGGTTCAGATCATAACGCCATTGTTATAAAAATTGTATACTTGACGATTTGCCTTTTTAATATTATGAAGTATTCATGGTATTCATCTGCTAATTTTAGGTATAGTACTTTCCGTTCTGTTTGGTGTACATTTCTCTCTCTCCGGTTTAATCACATTCTCAGATTGCTATGCACAAAACAAAAGACTCGTGTATTGTCAGTATTCATGATCCCTTTTCTGCATAAAATGAGTTACTTTCATGGTTTTATAGTATCCCACAATTCATTGTAAACATTGACATCCTTGACTTGGTTTTTGCTGACAAGTATGAAAGTGTGTTGGGCCTTTGACCAGTACAGTCGAGTGTCGATTACTCTGAAAAAAGTTCATACTGCAAAATGTATATACCCCGATCTGCTATCGCATAATTTGCCAGCATATCTGGATTTAAGCAGTTTGTTAGGAAAAATAATTAGTAGAACAAACAGGGTCCCTGATCTGCATCTGCTACTCTATGCTATGGCAGAACTTTTAATTTTTGCAGTTTGAATGAACGTATAAGCGAGTATTTACGGTATTTGTCCTGTAATACATTTTGTTGATCAGCCTAATGAAGTAGGTACATATGCAGAAATAAGTCATTGTTATTGTAGGGTTTAAAGCCATTTTTCAGCACACAATAGGCTATACATGGCAGCCAGTATTATTGGTGGAGGAAGAACCCGGGAAAACCCCCGGAAAGAACCACGACCCACGAGAAGCTACTGGCAAGCTTTCTGACATAACTACATTAGCCGAATCTTAGACTCGAACCCACGCAGATAGCGGTGAGATGGCAGTAATCCATAACGGAAAGCGCTTTAGACCACTCGGGGCCCCCAGAAATAAGTAAATAAACAAATACTTTTTAAATATAATTTTATTCATAAATATATAATCATATCAAAATTTAAAGCAATATACATCAATCTAAAATGTTGTCCGTTATTACATCAAAGCAAAAATATTTTTAGTTAAGGACAAGAAGGCCAGAGCCTGAATGACTGATACATTGCTATAAAAAAAAAAAAAACATGATCCTGACACCAAAGTCAAGAGGATAAAGCATCACTGGTGCAGAATTGTCCCAGTTCAATAATGGTTCATCAATGTATGAACAAAATCCATCAAAGAGATTAGTGATTAAAATCAAAATAACAAACTATAATAAAAAGTTTGAACACAATATACCACTGATCTTGACCCTGACTAATGTCAAAACTTAAATGAACATGTGGCTGAATGAATTGTCTTTGAATTATAATTATTAAATGAACATGTGGCTGAATAAATTGTCTTCAAATTATAATTATTCATGAGTTGTGTGAACACAGATCATCAAGGGGTTTAGAAAATGGAAATAAATGAAAAAATGTTAACGAAAACCTTAAAGCAAATTTTCAATGACGGAGGCCTTGATTCCATGGTTAAATGGATGACAAGCGTATTGCAGAAATATTTGTCTTAGCTGTGACCTTGACTTGAAGTCAAAGGAGTGAGTAAGCAATGTCATAAACTCATAATGTCTTCTTCCAATAAAACTCTGTACATAGAGGTATGTCATAAATACGAATAGTATGACGAAAATTTTCCAGTAAAATCTGCAGAGATAGCATATAATTACACAGAAACATCTCCAGCTATTAGTGGTGGCATCGCAAAAAGACCCACTCACAACAAAACTTGTGTAACCAAGGTTATAGATTGGTTTTCAAACTTTAATCAACATGTGTTGTTTTACTTGTGTAACGTATAGCTATTTTAAAGTGTTAACATTTATTATTGTACATGCATTATCTTAAATATTACCTGCTTTTTGTTGTTGCTTACTGTATGTTTTATGCTTTGTATCAAAATTTGTATATATTATGGGACTAATGCTACCGATTCCAGCTACTTTTAAGGTATCATCGATACAGGCAACCTCCCCTTTATAACTAAAGTTATAAAGTTGACCAAAACGAGTCCTCTGTCCATATAATGTGGAGTAAGCAAGACACAATGCTCTATGAAACAAAGTTCAGGTCAAATTGTACATTCTAGAATTGTGATGATTATTAGCATGTAAAAATTGATGGACAAGTGCCATAACTCTGTCCGAAACAGTGTAGACATGATAAAACATAAATGGCATGCTGTACATATTCACTAAAAACACTAGAAATGTGTTCGTGGAACAAAGATGCCCTATCATAGTGCCTGCAATGAACCTAACTGGAATTATTATTATGGTTTAGCACCATTTTCAGCAGGCAGCAGTATATTTAATGGAGGAAGAACCACCAAACCACTGGAAGCTATTGGCAATCTTTTTTTCCACATACCCATATCGGTGGATTCTGAGACTCAAACCCATGCAGACAGAGATGATAGTGAACTGTAAAGTCGAGCACCTTGAATCAATGAAATAAACCTTATGGACCATATTTAAGGACTTTTTGTGGACTTGTAACTTTGTCAAGGGATTGCTTAAATTAAGTTGCCAACTTTAAATTCTGATTTTTGAAAACAATTCTGCTGCATTTGTTTTGCAATCACCTTACATTATTATAAAACTGAAAAATTTAAATATTCAAAATATGAACATCAATATATAATTTTCCAGAAGAATACGTACTTTGTGAAATCATCGCATTCTATCTTAGATTTTACTTTATAAGGGATACCACAAAATCATTAAAAAATATTCCTAAGTATTCTTTTCTAAGTATTTGGGATCCATTTGAAACAAAACACGTATTTTCCCATTAACAAAGCAGGCAACAAAGTCAAAATCCACAATCAGCACAGACTACCAACATTAACATCTAAACAATGCCTTGAGAAGTTTGTGTAAAAACATATCACAATCTAACCATAAGATGAAGGATAACACTAAAGGAATCCAAATAAATGTAATGTGTGATAACAGTAAAGAACAGAATTATCATTAATGCTTCACTTTCTCACAAAATAATGAACAAAGTAAAAATCAAACACCTAATAATAATTGTCAAAATACTAGTGAAATTCAAAGGCTTTTAATATGGGATGTCAATGCAAATTAAAGGATTTTTCATGACATTTGCCACTTTTTTTATTTATTTTTTGGGTTCCTGAAAATCAGAAATCAAATGAAGTGTTTATTCAAGACCCATGAGAACCAAAACAATTGTAAAACCTATAGCCCACTACTACAGAGAAAGCTGATATGGAATAGACGTGAATAGTTTCTAATATCAAAGGGACAACCAAGTTTTGGCCTACTTTCTCTTGGGGATGGGACACAATGATAGAAGGAACACACTGACCATGATCCATGCAGATACAACACCTACAGCTGGAGATCTGACTGGAAGACAAAACATTTACAATGCATTAACCTCTAAACAAAAACATTAGAGTAATAAAATTAGGTCACATGACCTACATTCCTTTTGGGAGGTTCAGAATGATACAAGAAACAGCCTGACCAAATTCCATAAACATGACATGAAATAATCTGCAGCATGTCTACATCAAGATATGTACACTTGGGTTAACCTTTAATAATGTAATCTGTATGTGTACATGTATAAGAAAAAAAGATCTAATTTTCAACTGCCAAATGATGCAAGTAATATTTTAAGATGCAATATGATATGTTCTTGTTGTAGGGTTTAACGCCATTTTTCAGCACACAATAGGCTATACATGGCAGCCAGTATTAATGGTGGAGTAAGAACCCGAGACAACCCCAAGAAAGAACCACCAACCCACGAAAAGCTACTGGCAAGCTTTCTCACATACCCACATTGGCCAAGTCTGAGACCCAAACCCATGTAGATAGAGGTGAGATGGCAGTGATCCGTAACGGAGAGCGTTTTAGACCACGCGGACCCCATGCAATATGATACATATATAAACTCTCCCATGCTTTGTACTAGCAAGCTAAAAACAATAACATGTTACATTTATATATATATATATATATATATATATATATATATATATATATATATATATATATATATATATGATAGCCATCCTCTGGATTATGTACTTCAAAACAACCATATGATACAAAATGTTCCCAAAATGTCTATTAAACCCACTTTGAAATATAATGAGTTATCATTTATTTCCAATGTCACTGTATACACTAACTTGCAAGTCTAGCCTAACTGCAAATATAGATCCTGTTCTACCATTGTATAATGCACTGGCAGATCAGTGTCCGATTTTGTGCAGTCTACTGATTCCTCACACTGCATAAACCTAGATTGGCACATTATGTGACAGATGATCTGGGTCTATGCAGATGAATTTTTGTTTTGTTGCAAATCAGCTGACATGTGCAAATAATGCCGAGTCAAAGGAGGACTGAAAGTTCAAGGAACTACTTCAAAGTTATGGAGTGGAAAGAAAAGTGTAATGAAAATGTAAAATAATGAACCATGACCAGCGATGAAAATGTAAAATAATGAACTATGACCACCTTGGAATTGGATCATGATTGTGGTATGTGACACATCACTGATTATATAAGTATATGAAATGGCCATTAAAGTTATAGAGCACATTGATGGAAAATTGAAAGTATTGAGCCATGATTTTGATCTTGAATATTGATGATATACCAAATTTAATATCGTGATCTCAATTGGCTTTAACATTATATAGTTCAAATTAAAAGTCAAATGGATGGTGGGCAGACTAAAGGAAATGTCCCCAGTTTTTCTTAAGAAAGGCAGGAGTTAATAAGTGGGTGTATACAGCAGAAGAAACTTTTAAATGAATTATCAGGCAGCAATTGAAATTTGCAAGATATCATTATATAGCAGGACGAAATGCATATGTTTAAGTAATCATTCAAGCTTGTGTAATTACTCTTAAATTTAAAATTCTTTTTTACATTATCATGATGAATGAGTTCAAAGGTCAAAGTCTGTCTCATAAGTACAGTTTATTCATTGATAATATAGACCAGCTGCAAACAACACAGAATCAGATTTACCATTGTATAATTTACTGGCATGTTGGCATCTGTTCTGTTCACTGTACATATGATTTCAAGATAACAGTAATGACCCAGATGCACTATGTGAAGACAAAACTGGGTTAATGTGGTTTGAGTCTGAGTGAACCTTATTCGTGAATAAATACAAGGTTGATACAGTCAAGGGGACACACAAATCACAGGACAGAAAATCGTGTTTTTTATCAGGATGATTTCTTTCTCCTACTTCGTCCTCCTGAAGGTGTGGCCTTTACTCTGTCTGGCATGTTGTTATTTGTTTGGCCAAATGAGCGGGTACTACGTCTGGGTCTATTAGCCATAGTTTGACTGCTGTCAGCAGATTCATTGTCTCCTTCAGTCAACTCAATTTCAAATTCCTCTTCATGTTCCTCTAAGGGCCTCTCATTTCCTCTGGTTGCAATAACCTGGATTAAAAAATTGTAAAATATTACTAGCACTGTATAATGTCTAACTGGCTTGGTTTTTGATGCTTTTAAAACAGAACATTTTGAAGGTCATATCATGCTAAGGCAAGATGCCCAAGGACACACCACAGTAGCAGGTCAGAGATGATCTCATGGTGAGAATCAAACCCACATCCTTCTGGTTATGATTACAATGCCTTAACCACTTAGCCATCAAAATCTTTTTCATCTGAATCATTGCATATAAATCACTGATACATTTGTACCATGTTTAACCCAACATTCTGCTATAGAGATATAATTGGTACAGTTGTACCATATTTGTCCCTATAGCCTGCTGCATAGAAATCATTGATACATTTGTACCATATTTGTCCCTATGGCCTGCCTGCTGTACAGAAAACATTGGTACATTTGTATCATGTTTGTCCCTATGGCCTGCTGTACAGAAATCATTGTACTTTTGTACTATATAGTTTGTCCCTATAGCCTCTAGCATAGACATGTAATAGCATTGTTACAGAGTGCATCAAACTGCACACTATTACACCCATCCCTCCTGCTGCAGAATGCACTCGAAGAGTGCATCAAACTGCACACTGTTACACTCATCCCTCCTGCTGCAGAATGCACTTGAAGAACATGGTTTCTGCTGTTGGAATAACATAGAGCTGGCTCCAGTTTCATTAAACATCTCAAAAATTCTTTCTCATAACGAGATTTTTCAGTTTCTTTCTTATTGCTTTGTTTTTTTACTGAACAAATAATAGGGAATTTTAAGGATTAAATTAAAATATTAAAATATAATAAAAAAAGATTTCATCTTTCTGTAAAAAATCCCCGTATTGACAGAAATCTTTAGTAAGATAATGCTAAATCTCAATGTGAGGAAACATTTGTTTAGAAATGTATTGAGTCCTGACCATAAAGTCACAAAACAGGCTTAGTGAAAACATTTCAATCTGACTTAAAGTGCTAAACTGAAAAATCATACTAAGAATAACTTGGTAATAATTGGCATTTAGCATGTATGTAGGGATTCAAACAATAAAATCATGCCCAAATTTTCCTAACTCTAATTGAACAAAGTTGCACAAAATTAAAGGTTTTGAAATTTGACAAACTTTCTTGTGACTATAGGGTTCTGAAATATATCCAGGTCAGGATCTTCCCTGTCCCAGGGTTCTGAAATATATCCAGGTCAACTTTCTGAGCTAAAAACTTGAGCATAAGCTAAAATCCCCAAACTCCAAGAACACAGAAGTGTAAATTGTAAATGCACCAGTCTAATATGTATAATAAGATTCATTGAAATACCTTGAATGCACTGGAGTTTTGCTCTTGGTACAAAAGTGTGAATGATAAAAAAAAAAAACAACAGACAAATTAATGAATATGTTACAAATAGTGAAATTGATGATTGTGAAGAGCAAAATACGTATTTACAGCCCCGAGTGGCTGAGTGGTCTAAAGTGCTGTCCGTTACGGACCACTGCCATCTCACCTCTGTCTGCATGTGTTCGAGTCTAAGATTCGGCAAATGTAGTTATGTGAGAAAGCTTGCCAGTAGCTTCTCGTGGGTCGGTGGTTCTTTCCGGGGTTTGTCCGGGTTCTTCCTCCACTAAGAATACTGGCCGCCATGTATACCCTATATTGTGCTGAAAAATAGCATTAAACCATAAAAAACAAAACATAAAAAAACATATTTACGTCACTAGTCTAGTAAGTGTACCAAATTTCATTATGAGGTGTCTTAAATGGTCCTAGACTTTAATCCATAGGTTTCTATTTGCTGAGGTTAAACAGTTACTCATTAAGCAATTATTGATTATAAATGTTGATGATGTTCACAACCTAAATTTGATTGTATGACAGACTGTTTTCCAAAACTTATTCTGTGACCCAGGGGTCAAGCTAGACATGCATTTTGGGGAGAAGTGGATGCAAAGCAATAAATACAGTATACATGTATATACTGTTGGCTTGCATTCGCTTGTGAAGACTTAGGAAGGGAGATGTCCATGTCTATTGCACGCGCGCTCAGCCGCTGGTAGCTGATAAGCCCAATATGTGACAGGCACATACGTCCATAGAAGCTGTAGGAGAATGTCTGGGTTGCAGTGGGTCCTGCCAATTGTTCCTGGTTTCTTTCTTCGCAATCGTTTTTTTTTCTTCTCCAAGCTGACCTAACTATTTTGTTCAAAAGTGGCAGTGATCCAGTGAACTGTAATTTGCCAGCTTTCACGGTCAGAAGCTTGTGGTGCCCATTGGTACTCTTCCTTGGGTGCAGGCTGGTGAAGTACCTCAGTTTACTTAAGGTTGACCTCAAGACCAACGAGTTGGCAAGGAGGCTTCCATGTGGGCAACAAGGACAGCGTCATCTGCAACGCGAAGTTCTCTACTCAGGTTTTTCAAGGTCTTGGTGTGGGCCTGAAGTCGCCTTAAGTTTCAGTACAAAATCGGATATAGATGCCATCTTTGTCATTAAGGTCTTCTGTTGCTTTTTGGAGCATCATGCTGAAGAAGATTGAGAGAAGGGGGGAGGACTAAAACACAGACCTGTTTCACGCTATTTACAATGGGGAAGGTCTGTCACAGGTCGTTTTTGTTTCTTACCTGACCAAGCTAATCTTCATGCAGTTGGATGATCATGGTAAGGAACTTTGTAGGACAGCCAAGCTTTTCGAGGATTTTCCACAGTCCATTTCTGCTCACCATGTCAAATTTCTTCATCAGGTCAACAAATGTGATGTATAGTCTTTTGTTGTGTTCTCGAAATTTCTCCTGGAAATGTCTCAGGACAAACACCATGTCAGTGGTGCTCCTATTGACTCTGAAGTCAAATTGACTCTATGGAGCATGTTCTTCTGCAATGGTGGGCACCAGTCTGTTCAGCAACACTCTAGCACTTTTGCCTGCAACGGGGAGCAGACTTACCCCATGCTAGTTTGAGCAGCCAGACTTTTCAACTTTGTTTGCGCCAAGTTCTCTTAGACTTCCCTCGTCTGAATGACGGACTTCACAAAGTGCAGCAATGTCGATACCAAGGCAAGAGAGTTCATGTGTGATTAATGCAGAGTGTCGCTCTGGTCTGTTGCTGTTGGTTGAGTCTAGAATTGTTCTGATGTTCCCACAATGTGAGGCAGGTGGGGCATGCCTTGTTTTTTTTCTGATATGTTTCGACTGCGTTGGAAGATGCCTGTTGGCTGCAGCAGGTCAACTGGGAGGTGGGTGTAAAGAGACGAGCTTTGGTTAGGCCACCTTTTCTAGGCCCCTCTACATGTGGAGGTAGCAGTGCTGTCCCTAAAAAAGACTACTTGGTCACTCAGGCTGATGCCGGGTGATGGCGACGTCCTCCGAATCAACACCAGACGGCCAAAAGCCTGAGTCGTATACATGTATAATTGGACTGCGGCTTTCAGGGACATCTTTCACCTGCTGTTTTCGCCCATTTCCTGTCGCTACTGGGCTTGATAGAGTCAAATGTAAACAGTAGACATTTCTTACAAGCCTGTGCTATGGAGCTTTTAGGTGGAGTACAGCCTGCACAAACTGGCACAAACCTTTAAACCTGGGGTTCATCTGTCATGGCCCAACAAGCAAAGACGGTGACAGCGAGGTCCATAGGCTGTAGGTTTAATATCTGAGTTTCCCTCTTCTAGGCAGATGGCCAACCATGACTGCAGAGATCTGCCTATTTCAAACCTTAGCTGGTCAGCCACAGCTGCATTGACTTGTACATATGATGCGACCTGGTCCGGAACACTTGACCGCTGATCTGTAGAGACCTTTTGCCCTAGCCGGTGATTTTGCATTTGAAGTTCATACGCCAAGTGATGCAGTGCTAACATCAAACCCTCAAAGTCTTTTGGTCCGCCAGCGGAAGCAGTGTATGTATGTATGTATGTATGTCTGTATGTATGTATGTATGTATGTATGTATGTATGTATGTATGTATGTATGTACGTACGTACGGTATGTATGTATGGTATGTGTTATGTGCACATGTGTTCACTTATCTGAATTAAGCCCTCTATTTCCCAGTATTCATATTTGCATTTAACATTGGATTTTAAGCAATACTAGTGATTGGAATCAGTCAGAAAATCATAATCGATAATCAGTTCCCCTTAACCAACTGATCATCGATTAAAATCGGTTACTAAGAGCAAATTAAAACTTTTGTTACACAGTTATATATGTGATCAAGAGTTCAATATGTTTATAAATGTACAGGAGTAATCTCTTTTAATGACATGTTTACTTTAACCTGACAATAATATTACACAGTGTATTACTTTTGTTCTACACCTTTGATAAATGAATGCAACTTTTAATGGCTGATCAGTCATATGCAACTGAAATACTGCTACTATCCACCAAAATTCTTTCATTCATATATGACGTGTCTATAATTTAAAGTATAGAAGGACATGATTTTCTTGTTTGTCATTGTTTATAAATACTACAAAAGATGTTGCAATTTAACTGCAACAAATCAACAAAATGTGTTTAAATTTATTACCTCAACAATTTAACAACTTGACCATGTAATAATGACTCTATGTTCCTAATTATGAATCGTAAGGTTTTTTTATTTGTAGTTGTGAAGGGATTAATAAATTTCTGGTCAACTTTAGTGGCTGAGAGTTTTACTCACCTTTGTGCTTTTGCATACACCTAAAAAGTAGTCTCCCTTTACACACAATCGATTATGCAGTTCACAATTGATTATCTTATTGGTTTGCTCAACCAACTGATCGATTATAATCAATAATCGGAACAACACTAAGTAATACTTTATTTTCAAGTATAAAATTTGGTCATATGTCTCTAAAAGAAAATAAAAGAAACTACATTGTAACAAATTTTAACTGAGTAACCAGATTACATTATTGTAATTGCAAGTTAGTAAAGTAAAAATCTTTAATCAACTATCCTTAATCAAATTTTAAATTTTTTTATTTTTATTTTTAATTACTTTCTAAAAGTTCACAATAATGGCACTTTGAAATATTTGTAAACACATTACAACCCTTGTACCATGTACAAGAGGACAAATTCACATGTGTCTTCAGATCATACTGTTCATCGTGATTTCTTTGATGTGGATAAAACATTACCATAACTATTCAAAATTAAAATTCATAAAATTACAGACATGGCTCCTTTATATGAACTAAACCCTTCTTTTCAACCAAATCAACACAGACTTGTGAGTTCATCTATGTTTCAAAATGTGTTTTGTAATGCAATAAATCACTTCATTGATAATATTGTAAATTTATGGTTTATTTATTTGTCTTCATACTTGTAGTAATTTTTGACATTGGTTAAATAATATCTGCTTCACTGCTTTTTTTCCATATTTTTACAAATATGAGTCAAGTCAAGTCAAGTCAGAAAACAAGTCTGACCTTACAGCGCACCTTGCGAATTCCACAACATAGCATTGCCTCATATGTTCTGACCTACATAATTGCATTTTAAAGTTATATCTTAAATAACACAATGCCTAAACTTGGCTTTCTATGAATTGAATATTTTTCTGAATATATCTGCCCAAGAATTTATGAAGACAGACAATCTAATAAACTGTTACTTACCAGACAGGGAATTAGTGATTTTCCTATTACTAGTTAACTTTCAAACTAATTTGTTGAAATAGTGAAAAAGAGGCAGTTAAAATATCCAAATCACTGATTATGTTCTTAAAACACAAATTGCCTTTTCTTTACTATTGTTAAAATTTTGCAACACATGTTTGTATGTTTTCATTATCAAGGGATAGCACACAGAAATTGGCACACAGATAGTTAGTAACTTACTTGGGAAAGGGTTAATTGTCATTTACCACATAAAACACACACCTGTGAACGTGCAAGAGTTTGTCAGCATAATTGATATAAAAACTAGTCCTAGCTACTGATGGCTTGATGAATATATTTCGCTATAACACAACACTAGAACTAACCTGGCTAAAGTGAGGGGGCATCTCAAAATGTAAGGTCAATGTAACTCTGAAAACAATCACAGGGCGAAGTCATTTTCGCTTTCCTAACAAAAGAAAACAATGTTTACATTTTTTAGGTGACTTAGTCGCCCAGTTCACTTGGTAGCATGACCCCTGGTGACTCACTTCACACCAGCTGCAGTTTTAAATATAAACTGAGACCAGTCTGCTCTCTCCTTGAAAGCATTTTCTAGTATTCAAGAAAGTTAAGTGCTTGACTGAGATTGACAAAATAGAAAGTATGGATTTCTAATGAATAAAGTTGGTAATATGAAAAAGTCCTTTTAATTAATGAAAAGGACATTTGTTTGTACCATAAATCATGTAAATCTCCAAATAAATGTACCCAATCACATGAACATTAAGAGCAATAACCTCTACTAACTCCAAATTGAGTCATCCCTGAAAGATGAAAAACAAGTTTTTTTTTTTAAGGATTTACAAAATACAATGGGAAGTAACTCTTAAAAATTAAATCCCACTGCTCCTGCTAGGTGGCCACCCATTTTCAAGATGTTTGTTAGTTTAAACTTGATCAAAACCTTTAATATATTTATGGTAATGTGTGGGAGGAATCAATATTAAAGTGATCATGTAATCAATTTAGGAGAAACTTAATTTATTCAACAATTTCCTTTCTCCATCAGAGACATTACCAGATCACATTAAAATTAGGAAAATAGGTGAAGAGAAATGTTTGAGCATCCAACCTCTGTCCGCATCACTCGAAGGAGCATGATGACTGCTCTAGTGAAAGGATGAACTTCTAAGATAAATGCAACACAACCAAAGATTAATCATTTAGACATGTGTGAGGGCAATCCCTGTAGGATCTTGCACCTGACTATTGCCTTAGTCAATGGTTTCCTAGGTGAATCCAGGGAAAAGTCATGCCAGTTGAGGTGGTGTTGTTATTAAAAGGTTGTAGTAAACGTCTGGGCAGCTACCACAGACAGGAGGAGTTTCAGCTTCCTGTCACATAAACAGAAGCTGGAGAAAGTAAACTGAGCATGACAGTTAAATGATTTCTCTTTTTCTTGACGTCATATTTGAAGACTGGGAGCATTTAAATTGTTCACATTTCATAAGCCAAAATCTTATTGAGTATTGTCTGATTCTGTGAGAGTTCAGACCAATCTGATCAAATAAACCCTTTTAGCCAAGAGGCCAGTGATTTTGTGGAGCTTTGTCTTCCTTTTCTGCTGATCCCAATAGTAAGAGCCTTGTGGACTGCCATGGACATTCTCAGTGTGCTTCAGATAGAATTTGTACAAGTGCTTCAGTAGTTTTTGTCATTAATGAATGTATCAAAATTCCCAAGTAATCTCGTTACAAATTTATTTATATTAACAGTATGCTTTTATTTTATATGACTGAAACAATCCAAAATTATGATTTTAAAACTTTTATTTATTTTTTTATAAAAGATTGCACTGGTCACAAATTTTGAATATTACAACTATAATTAATTTATGGTTCTTTATTCTCACATTTGATATGCCGTGGTGGCCAGATGTGATGATGTAAAAGATATTTGGGCAAATCCAACTTCTGTTTTGGGAGGGTGTGTGTGTTAGGATTAAAACAATTACCCTCACCACCATAACATTTTCTTTATAACCATTTACTAGTGAATGTTAATCCTTCTAAGATTTTTCAGTACAGCAGTTGTTTTCTTGTTGAATTTTATTTAATTTGTCATGTCCACTAGATATCTTCTCATTTGTTGAATAACTGTGGTTTATGAATATTGGCCTTTTCAGATAAATATCTTGACTGGGTGTTTGCATCCAACTCAGTTTCCCAGCCATATTACATCAATAATGTGTCAACATTTCCTACTTTAATCAACAAATTCTGTACAGTCAGCATAATGTCTTTTACAGGGTGTCAGCTATTGTGTAAGTTTAATTGTCCCACTTTAGGTTGTTGTTGTTGTTGTAATAGGGTTTAACACCATTTTTTACAGCACAAAATAGGCTATACATGGCGGCCAGTATGATTGGCGGAGGGAGAACCCAGGAAAACCACAGAAAGAACCGACCCACAAGAAGCTAGTGGCAAGCTTTCTCACATACCCACATTGGTCAAATCCGAGACTCTAACCCACACAGATAGAGGTGAGATGGCAGTGATCTGTAACAGAGAGCACTTTAGACAACTCGCCGCCCCCTCCTTTAGGTAGCTTTTTGATTACATTTATTAAATTATTTCCACACACATAGCAAATTCATCTACTATAAGATATTGTTCATCTAACTTTTGTGGGTGAGCTGCTATAAATAACAGAATATGAAAGTATTGATCCTTAATATAATATATGGTATACAATGGTACAGTTGAGAAATATCAATATTTTTGTGGTACTCAGCAATAATGATTTGTACCAGTGTAGTGAGAAATTTGCAGGTAACTGAATCACAGAAAAGGAAGCCCCTGGATTACTGGGGTTGTCAATCTGATGGCCAATAATACCACCATATTACCAGAGTGAAATACCCAACAACAACACCATATTACCAGAGTGAAATACCCAACAATAACACCATATTACCAGAATGAAATACCCAACAATACCACCATATTACCAGAGTGAAATACCCAACAATAACACCATATTACCAGAGTGAAATACCCAACAATACCACCATATTACCAGAGTGAAATACCCAACAATAACACCATATTACCAGAGTGAAATACCCAACAATAACACCATATTACCAGAGTGAAATACCCAACAATAACACCATATTACCAGAGTGAAATACCCAACAATAACACCATATTACCAGAGTGAAATACCCAACAATACCACCATATTACCAGAGTGAAATACCCAACAATAACACCATATTACCAGAGTGAAATACCCAACAATAACACCATATTACCAGAGTGAAATACCCAACAATAACACCATATTACCAGAATTAAATACCCAACAATAACACCATATTACCAGAGTGAAATACCCAATAATACCACCATATTACCAGAATGAAATACCCAACAATAACACGTTATTACCAGAGTGAAATACCCAACAATAACACCATATTACCAGAGTGAAATACCCAACAATAACACCATATTACCAGAGTGAAATACCCAATAATACCACCATATTACCAGAGTGAAATACCCAACAATACCACCATATTACCAGAGTGAAATACCCAACAATAACACGTTATTACCAGAGTGAAATACCCAACAATAACACCATATTACCAGAGTGAAATACCCAATAATACCACCATATTACCAGAGTGAAATACCAAACAATAACACCATATTACCAGAATTAAATACCCAACAATAACACCATATTACCAGAGTGAAATACCCAATAATACCACCATATTACCAGAGTGAAATACCCAACAATAACACCATATTACCAGAGTGAAATACCCAACAATAACACCATATTACCAGAATGAAATACCCAACAATACCACCATATTACCAGAGTGAAATACCCAATAATACCACCATATTACCAGAGTGAAATACCCAACAATAACATCATATTACCAGAGTGAAATACCCAACAATAACACCATATTACCAGAGTGAAATGGCCAATAATACCACCATATTACCAGAGTGAAATACCCAACAATAACACCATATTACCAGAATGAAATACACAACAATAACACGATATTACCAGAGTGAAATGGCCAATAATAAGCAAAGATTTAACCTAATATATTGTATTACATTTATATAATAAAAGGGAAACTGGGGAAGAAAAGATACAAATACAGACTGTACTAAGGGCTAATCAGTCTACTTGATCAATCCAAACCTGGACTCATTTCACAAATATGTTAGGGAAAGCACCCAAATGATTCATACAACATTTGCATTATAACTGCCTGAAGAGTTCTGCAATCTCCAAAAAATTGAAGTAAGAACTTATTATAATAAATTTAACTCTTAATCAGTTCAATTATACATTTACTTGTTTTTTTCTGTCATTATGTGTAAGATGAAAATTCCCAGACTTTTACAAGTAGCAGCAAGTTGCCTGAAATACAAGTAGGAAACACATTTTGGGGGCTACTTCTGACTGCATTGAAATAAATCAGCTTGCAAGAGATTTACGGGTAATAATAATAATAATAATAATAATAATAATAATAATAATAATAATGATAATAATAATAATAATAATAATGATAATAATAATAATGATAATAATAATAATAATAATAATAATGATAATAATAATAATGATAATAATAATAATAATAATGATAATAATAATAATAATAATGATAATAATAATAATGATAATAATAATAATAATGATAATAATAATAATAATAATGATAATAATAATAATAATAATAATAATAATAATAATAATGATAAGGACTTTGTATAGCGCCTAATCTTTCGAAGCTCTAAGCGCTTTACAATATATACAATGATATAACTTTATAAAAAAATATTTAAAAAAACCCACAATGAAATTAGAAAACATAAAACATGCTACAAATATTTAAGGTAGAAAACATTATTAGGTCTTTAAGTTTAGCCTGATGTCTAGGTGTGTTAGAAATGTCATTTTTCCTTGGCTCGCGCATGTGCAGAAGGGTAAAAGTTGTGTTTTTTCTTCTTCTTATTGGACATACTTGGTAATATTTCATTGTTCTGACAACTTTATACTTTGATCGGCTTTAGATCTAATGTCAACGAGTCTCAAATCCGGACACAAAATACAATTCCGACAAAAGGGTGGATTTTTGTTGTAAAAAAATTGGGTCTTGAAAAATATGTATTTTCCTCTGTATTTTGTAATGCAAGTAGAAGCCCCAGATTATATTACATCCTTGTAGAGCTACGTCTGTCTACTTTTCTTTAATATGACCCACTTTGGTACATCTTGAATGATCTTGACAATACTGAGCTCACAAGCTGGGTACTACTTCCTGTAATGTGTCGCCAAGGGTTAATGAATTAAACACATTTCCCAATTAATAACAAACCTATTCTCCTGACTTTTTCCAGAAAGCATGGGATCGCTGTGTGCATCTCTTGTTCCAAATGTTCAGGAAAGTCTGTGTCATACCCCTCTTTGATTTGATCAATGGGATGTTGTTGCCCTATTCTGGTATGCTCAGCATTCAATGTGTGTGATTTGGGGTTTTAACATAGCTTTAACAATTTTTCAGTCATATCACTATGATGTCTGCAGTTTGGCAGTTTATTATGATGTCTAGCACTGGGGCATCATGCCACAGACATGTAGCATGATGTCCCACCCAGTTACATTATCCTGACACCAGGCCGACCAGTCCTAACATGAGGCAACTCTTAGTATTATTTTTACAAGTCTATGGTATGACTCTAAACAAACTGCCACATCTAATCACAAGGCCACTGGAGAGGTTTCTCAGCACTGATACGAATTGTGTAATCAATGATGATGCTGTGTCATCACCATGCATAATAATGGTTCTGCTTGCAGCTCAGGAATCAGATCCAGTGTGGAGCATGGTTTGGTCTGGTCCCGTCGAAGATCCCAAATGTGGTACTAGCATGCCATCATGGTATAGTGGATATGGTCAGTCTGTCTGGCTCCCCAGTTTATCTGCCGGGATGGTCTCCTGTCACTGTAGGAACACCGGAGCAACATGTGGATTGTCAGTTTGAAAAGATTCATGCTTGCCAAAGCCATATAACTTTGACCAGAGAACTGGACATGTCAGTTGGCAACTGGGATGGTTATTCGATTTACAGGCAATTGGCAAAGTTGGAAGGTGTTCACACCTGCCCGTTTTAAAAGGTACTGGAAAAAAGGTTCTAACATCCTCAAATGTGCTCATCAACAACCTCAAAGACAGATTATTTTATTTTGGATTACATACAAGCATACATTCCAATATAACTTGTCACTGTTGATGCTGTTTTGGACATCTTTGCAAGTTGTAGGAGCAAAATCTCAACACACTCCATTTATTTCACCAATGATCCGGAATTCGGATGGATGATGAGTATATTGTTCTCATGCAACTTTAAGATGTTGGATCAAATGTCTTCTGAGTTACTTCATTCAGACATTTTCTTCATCTGTCAAGGAAGGATGGATTCATAGAAAGTAGGTGTTTTTTTCCTAATGACAGGTGTTATTTCCCAAATGATTTGGTCACATAATTGATAGAGAATCACTGATCTGCCATGAATCAACACTTATCTGATCAGGCGAGGGAGTGGATAATTCTCTTAACTACCAGAAATTTTCGCTTGCTATTTTGAGTTGGTCATGAATATCTGGAGTAATGTGGTCTTGAGCATTAAGGAAAATGGAGAAAATCACACACCATAGTTAGACCACTAACCTCTGCATGTTCTGGATTGATTGATTTTCTGACATTTAATGTCACATCAACACATGAAAGGTTATAACTGGCATGGGCACCTGGGACTGAACCAAGGACAAAAGAGATGTAAAGTGAGTAACTCAATATCTGTAGTCTCCAGGGCCAGTCATTTATCATATCTCAGCAATGGGCTCCATAAAGACCAGATATTGTATATAATAATATTCTTGCATAATTAAATTTTCTCAAATACAGTAAATGAAGTACCCCTTAGATAAAAACTCCTGATGATATTACAACCAAGAACTTGCAAAACGTTTTATTGTGTTGATCCGCTTCTTGAAATGGAATAAGATAAAGAAATATGCCTATAACCTGTGGCCTGAGTATGATTCACATAGCATCATACTTGATACTCAAGAAATACTACCACCACTGGGCAGTTTATACAGTTAATTGCCATAATGGTAATTCAAAAGGCAAAAATGAACAATCACCATTCCACAAAAAATGAATTACTTGACTGATCTCAACTAGGGTGATTTGTTAATGTTCAATTGATCATTTGAAATGAGTTGCAAGACACTTAACTGGGCTGCAAGCTCTGACACAGGTTGGATATGCATGTCTTTTAACTTTTCGCTTCTTTGTTCCATAATAAGCAGGTTCACAAGTTATGGTTTGATTTATAGAGGCAGTGGTGCATAGATATAGAAGTTGTTGGTCACCGATCAATCATTGTTTTCTCCCTATTTATGTTTTCTTAAGCTCAAAACAGCTTCTTCAATCTTCCAGCCAGGTTATGAAAAATGAAATTCATATAAACTAGAATATTGAGAGGAAAAACAAAATAAACTACTTACTGGAGACTTGATATTCCACTGTTTAGGCTTGGGTGGTCTGGAAAAATAAAATAATCCAGAAATGTACACTGTTTACAGGGAGTCATTTTTGTGCTTGGTTATATTCAGATGATTAAAATTTAAAACAAATGGTTGATGTATTTTTTGGGGATGTTTTATATATTTACATAATAACTAGTAACCAACAATTGTTTATGAAAATATAGGTAAACAGTTTTGCTTAATAATGGCTTTTCAAAATGTTCTGGAGGTTTCTTGTTCATTAAATGACACAAGATCTACTCTGGAAAGTTGCAAGTAAAAATGTAGTTACCTATCTGATCTGGGGAGAGCGTATAGGGATAAATGTTTACAATTATGTTTGAGCATTATATTTATTACAAATACAGAGGTGTCCGACCTACCCATCTGAAAATTTCTTTTTATGTCGATAATCAGGTATCATTGGTGATCATCTCTTTCTGCTAATTGATTAATAACTAATGTCTTGCTAAAACTGATGAGATGTTAAAAAGCAAATTTTGTAGTAAATTATGTTTCTCCGAGAATACTTACCCAATCACATTACTTTAGGGATATTAGCCTGCTACCTCGCGAATCCAGCCCTACCAAAAAACGAAAATTCGTCTTTCCTGTCTATGTCATATAGACAAAGGGCAATAACTCTTGCCCCTTACCTCCCCTTGCTACCCGCTAGGTGTCGCTTCTTTAGTTTTTTAAGCTGAGCGGTATATAAAACACAAGGATGCTCGCATGGCGGGGTGGTTGGGAGGGTTTCTTAGTAATGTGATTGGGTAAGTATTCTCGTTCCCCAATCACATTACTTTAGGAGAATAAGTAATAGGAGGAGGGAATGCGGAGCATCCGACCTCCACCTCGGGTATCCTCTAGGGAATGATGGTTGGATTCCCCATGTGAATGATAACCCGGTCTCCTAATTTTCAATCAGCAACACAGCCCAGGGTCACGTGATATGTGACCCCTTTATACGGTTAAGAAGATAGTTATTGAAATCTTCTTAAGTACGAAAATTTATCTGGCGAATCCAGCGAAGCTAATAGGCTGTGCTGATTGTTGCACATGGGTCTGTTGGGCGTCTGGGCTGCCCAACACCGGACCTACTAGAATCAATGTTTGCCTCTGCGAGTACAAACTTGAAGATAAAACTGTAGAAGGTTGACTCTGCATGTCAGCCAATAGCTTCTATAATGTGACTGATTTGCGAATCCTCAGAGTACGCCGAGCGTATAACCCACTTCAGCCATGAAGCAAGGGCTTGAATGGTGATATCTCATGTCCCAGCTATCACCAGAAGAAAGAGGTATGTGACCTGACTCACCTCTATGCATTGAAATGGTGCTAGAGTGCACAAACAGGATCTTACATAGCTGTTGATCCTGACTTATCTATAAAGAAAGCGAGCTAATGACGACTCGTTGATCGCCAATGTATGGTAATCTTTTTTGGACTACGAAGCCTGGCTGTGTCAAGAGGACCATCAAACCCTCTGATCGGAACGGAAGAGAGTTCGGGTCACTAGAAAGAACATGTAACTCGCTCACCCTGCATGCTGAAGCTAAGACTATCAAGAAACCCAATTTGTATGATAGTAGCTTTAACTAATCGTGGGTTAAAGACTCAATACTGTCTGAATTGAGTCATGTTAAAACCCAGGACAGATTCCATTTGGAAACAGGGTGAGGGATATAAGTCGATTGAATTTTTAAAGTGTCTAAAAGATCTGACAAATCTTTGTCATGGCTGATAGCACATGTACCAGAATGGCGGAATGTGTCTGATATCATGGAGCGGTAGCATTTGATAATAACTGGAGCCAGCTGTTTCTCCTCGAAAAGCCAGAGAAAAGTTGGCCAGTTGAGGGATTGTGACACTCAGAGGAACAATGTGAATGATATGGTACCAGTCCCTGAAAACATGCCACTTGCCCTCGTAAACCTTCAGAGTAGAGGGCCTTCTTGCTCTCGAGATTCTCACCGCAATCAAAGATTTAAATTGTTTGTCTTGCAAGGCTGTCTGGACAAGAGCCAAGCTTGAACATAAAGACGGTCCGGACAGGGGTGGAACACCCCTGGCTGCGGTTGCTTGCGAATACTTGTGCCGACTGTAGATCTATCGCCTAGATTGAGTAGATCGGAGACCCAGGAGTTGTTCCATCTGAGAGGGGCAATCAGAACCATCTGACAGTTCTGACCCCTTAACTTCTGGATTAATTTCAGTACCAAGACCGTGGGAGGGTAGGAGAATGACCACAACCCTTCCCAGCTGATTGATCGAGCATCCACGACTCAAGCTTCTGGGTCTGGAACCTGTGAGATGAAAGGTGGACAACTTGAGATTTCACCTTGTTGCAAAAGATCAATCATCGGACGTCCCCAAAGTGTGTCAATTGGAAGAAAGTCCGATTGATGGAGTGACCATTCTGTGTGAATGACTAGATAGAGTGTCAGCCAAGACATTGAGTCTGCCAAGAATGTGCCGGAATTGTACATTGAGGTGGAGATTGTCAAACCAATGTAGAAACTGCCAGCTCAGATTGCACAGGTCTGGTGATTGGTGTCCCCATGTTTTTAAGGCAAGGTACCACCACAAAGTTGTCTGACATAATGAGGGCAGTTTGTAATAAGAGTTGATCCTGCCCGAAATGAAAGGCGTTGATGACAGCCATTATTTCTGAAAGGTTGATGTGGAAAGGGCTCGCCCCTGGCACCCACGTGCCGCTGACAGTATCGAAGTCCGGCAACAGGTGGGCACTCCAACCGTAGGTACTAGTGGCGGAACATACCGTTATCCCCGCTTGGGGTATCTCCAGAGTAATCCCTGTGGACAGCCCACAGGGGTTGTGCCATTGACTCAAGAATGATCGTATCTCTGGCGTGAGCATGACTGTTTTCTGGGATCGATGGGACTTGAAAAGGGCGTAATTACGCTAGCAATGTCCTTTGTAAAGGGCGCATAAAGGACGGCTGAGCGGGATCAAGTCTGCTGCCGCATTGAATAATCCGAGGATCTACAACTCTCTCGCTAAAATGCGCATCCTGTCGGAAACGGACTCTACGAGTGCAAATATCTGGATGATCGCAAACTCGAGGAAGCCTTACCAGATTCAGATCGGGAGAAACTCCACACCCAGATGGACCAAAAATCCGGATTGGACAGAGATCAGACTTTATCCAGTTCACGAGAAAGCCTATATGATGTAAAGTGATATAAGATCGTTTCTGCCTTTGAGCAGAGTAGAACTTGACAGATGTTTCTGGAGGATGTCGTCCAAATATACTGCCGACGCAATAGATGAAGTCGAGCGGAACAGGGTGACGACGTAATCCATAACCTTGGTACTAACCCCAGGGGCTTAAATTGAGGTCAAAAGGTATGACATGGAACTGATAAACCGAGTCCCGACAAGCACAACGGAGAAATGTCCGCTACTCGTGGGATAGGGACGTGAAATGTGCATCGGTCATATCTAGCCAGCTTATGATGGGGTTTAAGCGACGTGCCCTTCAGACATGCGTCACGACGTATCAGGTCTAGGTTGGCAGAAGCAGTCAGCGCATTGGCCATGGAATGGTGAGCTGCCCTGTTAAGAACCCTAGCTAATCAGGCCCTCGATTCCCAAGCATGTTCATTGCCAGATTTTTCAGCGATCCTGAAAATGGCTAGGGAGGCTAGGTCTAACAGTGAAGACGTAGCGACTACATTTCGAACCAGCTTGGACTTGGCATTGAACACAGTTTTGTCCACTTTATAAGACAATGGAGCAGACATATGGACTGCTGCCATATTTTTATCCAGAGCCGGGACCTCAGTACTGAACGTATCGGAGTGAGTTTTGTACCATCGACCTGAAAACGACGCTGGTACTTGACTTTCAGAAAAGAACGCCTTAGCATTTTCTGGATCCCCTATACGTGTCAACAGACGGTCATTAATTTCCTTAATTTTTGTCGACTGGGGAAGGAGGCGGAAGGATAGAGTCTCTTCCCCCTCATCCAGATCGACCGACGCTCTAAACTTATAGTCGGTAATGGCAGCAGGAGGCGGAGGGCATTCTGAAGGGGCCAACACCCTATAAATTTCCTCCACTGCGGCTTTGAAGCTGAACTCAGTCCGTTCCATAGGATCTGCATACAGCTGATTTGCCTGCGATTCATCGCATTCACTATGTGCATAATCTTGCTCTGGTAAAGCATCCATATCGGGGTAATGCATACCAGGATGACTCGATTCCGACATCTCTGATAAAGGCATTCACTCTCCCTTGTGGATGAGCTGTTAGCCTATGGACGGCCGGCAATGCCGAATGAATTGATTGGCATATGTTTGGCCTGAATGACTGCGACGGGCCGGCTATGACCGGCACCGACCGCTCGAATGGTCGGGTTGGATCGAGAGATTCATCGCCAACATCTGTGTCATGGTAGTGATATGTAACCGGTAGTACGGATTGACAGACGGAAACATCACTAGAATCTTCGTCAATCCGATTTGTGCGGATTGCGGTATGATAAAAGTCCCCGTGCTGGTACAGCGGTACAGTCGGCCGGACTGGTATATGACTAAAATCTCCATACGGTTGGACGACCGGTGCCTGTTGGGCTGGACGGCCGGAGCCAGATGGACAGTCAGTGCCGGCAAGTGTCGGCTGGAAGCTTGGCTGGACGACCGGTGCCATTTGGGCTGAACGGTCATTGCAGGATCGACGCCCGGTGCCGGTTAGTGCTGGCTGGAAGGTCGGCTGGATGACCGGTGCCATATAGGCTGAACAGTCATTGCCGGATGGACGCCCGGTGCCGGCTGGAAGGTAATAATAATTACATAATGCTTATGTAGTGCGGCCAGCACTGCGCGCCCATCTACCATTCGCTCAGAGGGAATGTTGGTTCTGGTACAGCTTGCATATCTGTACAGCATACCAGGTGACCTAGATGACGCAATTCTGTCATAATTGACACTTTCACTAAATCTCCCTTGTGGAGAAGCCGTGAACATATGGACGGCCGGCACTGCCGGCTGATTGAACTGGCGAATGGTCGGCCTGAAAGTCCTGTTCTGGTAAAGCTGCCATATCTGGGTAGCGCATACCAAGTGGCATAGATAACTCAATTCCGTCACCTCTGATAATGTCACTAATTCTCCCGTGTTTTAAAATCACACCGTCACGTATTTGACGTGACGGGAGGTGTACACCGGCAATACCGACTGATTGGTCTGGTATATGGTCGGCCGGAATGTCGGCGAAGGTCCGGCTATGACTGGCACCTGCCTCTCGAATGGTCTGATTGGACGGAAATTCATCTATAACATTTCTCTCATGGTAGTGATATGTAACCAGTAGTGTAGATTGACTGACGGGTACATCACTATAATCTCCGTAAATCCGATGTACAGCCGGTGCAGGTTGATGCCGGCTGGAAGACCGGTGCCATTTGGGCTTAACGGTCGTTGCCAGATGGTCGGCCGGTGCCGGTTGATGCCAGCTGGAAGACCGGTGCCATTTGGGCTGAACGGTCGTTGCCGGATGGATGGCCGGTGCAGGTTGATGCTGGCTGGACGACCGGTGCCATTTGGGCTGAACGGTCGTTGCCGGGTGGACGGCCGGTGCCGGTTGATGCCGGCAGGAAGGTCGGCTGGACGACCGGTGCCATTTGGGCTGAACGGTCGTTGCCGGATGGACGGCCGGTGCCGGTTGATGCCGGCAGGAAGGTCGGCTGGACGACCGGTGCCATTTGGGCTGAACGGTCGTTGCCGGGTGGACGGCCGGTGCCTGTTGACGCAGGCTGGAAGGTCGGCTGGCCGTCCGGTGCCATTTGGGCTGAACGGACGGTGCCGGATGGACGGCTAATGCCGGTTGGTGCCTGCTGAAGTGCCGGCTGAACTGACGGTGACGGCTGGACGGCCGGCGAAAGTGCATATTAAAATGGATCCAATTGATCCAGCATAGACTCCATGCGTCCGGACTTACAGGCCCGAAAGCCATGCACGGACCTGCGGTGAAATTTACACCCACTGGGCAGCCTAAACCATGTCAACATAATTTCCTCCATTTCCGCATTGCCAACACCCATTTTGCCATTCATGCCTTCGTTGTCGACTTTGCTACTGAAACGAAAAAAGAAGAGAACAAAGCACAAATGAAAAAATTCAGCATATTATTAATTCGATAATACTATAACCGTTACTAACGGAGTAGTCAAATTATTCCGTGCCATGTTAACTCTTAATGACAACACTAGTTATCGCCGTGAGCGTGTTGCAATGGTTCGTTCAAGACGAAGTCTACTGAAACGAAAAAGATGATAAACAAAGCACAATTAGCAATTCAACACGCTATTAAGTCGCTATTACCATAACCGTAACTAACGGAGGAAGCGAAATGATTTAGTGTCGCGTGAACTCGTAACTACAACACAAATTCCGCCATTAAATAGTCGCAACTGGTCGTTCAGAGACTAAGTCTACTGAAACGAAATAAAAAAGATAGACAAAGCACAAATTAACAATTCAGCACGCTATTAAGTCGCTATTCCATAACCGTAACTAACGGAGGAAGCGAAATGATCAAGTGTCGCGTGAACTCGTGACTACAACACGAAGTCCGCCATTAAATAGTCGCAACTTGGTCGTTCAAAGACTTTTTTGAAGTCTACTGAAACGACAAAGCAGGTAAATAAAGCACAAATTATCAATGCAGCACGTTATTAAATCGCTAATATCGTAAACGTTACATACGGAATAAGCGAAATTATTGAGTGCTACATGTATTACATGCTAGTACCGCCATAAGCGTGCTTGACCACGTTGCAACCTGGTCCGAAGTCTAGAAAAGGTGACAAAGTCACTCAAATTGGAAAATATTGTAAAATAATGTATACGACCTGTAGAGGAATGATTATCCAACACAGTAATTCCAAATTTAACTTCGGATGGTCAGAATTTACACTAAGATGGCTTGGATTCATTGGAGGTCTAATTGTACGTGTTTTCGCGTACAGCGAAGCTAAAAAACTAAAGAAGCGACACCTAGCGGGTAGCAAGGGGAGGTAAGGGCAAGAGTTATTGCCCTTTGTCTATATGACATAGACAGGAAAGACGAATTTTCGTCTTTTGGTAGGGCTGGATTCGCGAGGTAGCAGGCTAATATCCCTAAAGTAATGTGATTGGGGAACGTATTCAAAGGAGAAATGGTCTAATACCTAAATGGCAGGATTGGTGCTGAACTGAATTTTTACTAAAACCATGAAAAAAATTGCTCATCAATTTGTCATATTAATGAAAGTGATCAACACTCAATGAAATGGATTAATTGCAACAGCACTAAGTATTGAATATTAAAAATCAGCATTTTACAATAAGCACTAGTGCCTATGCAAAAGGACCTGGCAATGTGGCCAGACTTACTTGAGCAAGAAAAAAAATGGTAATTGTTGCTCAGAATGTAAATTTGTCCACTTCTATTACTGTATGTGCAATAATGCAAAATCTAAACATATTTACATACAACATTAACAATATCCACAAATTAATATCTAAATCATATCTATGCTTAACAGTTGAAACAGTGATATGAACTAGTCAAGTCATTTTAATCTATGCTGGCTGTGGAAGAATACTAAACAAATCTGCATTCAAACCACTTACAGAGATTCGGGTGACTTCATCAGAATAACTTCCCTTGTTTTGTCCTCTTTGCTGTTTGGTACTTTTTTAGGGGTAAGCACCAGTTCTGTAAAAAAACATAAAAAATTTTTAAAAAATCTATATAAATTAATTTAGAGGGGTAATCGGATTTTATCCATGGTCATACAACTTGTCTTGACATATTCAGCCCTTAGTACTTAATTTTTAAAAAATATTTAGCATAGTCAAAACTGCTATAGCAAGCACCTACATCAAATATTGCCGTTAACATGGCCAATGTAATCTGAAACGTCCCACCAAAAGGTTGGAGGACTGGGAACTGGATGTTGTAATGGGTCAATCAAGGCCAGTGACCATATCAGATTCAGTCAAAATCTTTCTGGAAATTTATATCATTCAAGATAGAGCTGTACCGATGTCACTTTTTGCCGATTATGCCGATACCGCGTATAGCCGATTATCAAAATTGCCGATACCGATTATGAGACCGATTATTTGATTATCATATTATGTACTCAGGTATAAGCCGACAAATTTGGAAAACAATAAAGGCCTGGAATGGGGGGGTGGGGCTTATCCGTGGGCCAATGTCAAAACTTTACAGGTTTTAGGTGTTTTTGTTGTCTATTGTAACGGCAGTACATCTTCGGACAAAAATATCCGTGTTCTAAGACATAGGCATGTTAAAAAAGTAACTTTCGGTGACCCGAAAATTATTAAACTTTTATAAAGTACTATTTATTATTGATTTTGTTATTATTTTGCATGTGCATATTTTCTGATTTCCACAACACGAAATTACATAAAGGTAAAATACAGCCTTCATAATTCGCGGGTCGGTCGAGTTTACCAGGGAGACCATATACTATAATGTACAGTACTTATGCAGTGCAAAGTGTGCATAGCGTCACTTAAATCATTTTTTATTCCCAAATATATTAGTTGCAGATTTTGCTTTATTCGTTGTTTCGACCAAAGTGTATTCTTTCAGATAAAATTTCAGCTAATCTGTAATAGCTGTTTCATTTACTACGAATCACCTCTCACGAGTTACTCATTTTCAATGATATAAGTGATCCTACAAAATGAGGTAATATTTTGAGTGTACAAGGGACACAACCGGTATAATTTACATCTTCACGCAGCGTGGTAATAATAAAGGCTAAATTTCGACATTATGCAGAGCCAATATTAATAATCCAATCATTCGGGCTCTTGAAACAATGTGTCCAAATAAATTACTACTCTGTTGTCCACAGACCGTGGGAGTGGGCGATTTTTTTTTTTTGCAAACAGGAAAGTTTCGTGGCACAATAAATATGTTCTAATCACTATGTAAATTGAGGCAATGCTTTTGAGTTTATTGCCGACTTTCTATGAGCAAAGGTCGTCGGCTTGCTTTGACAACAACAAATACTCGTTATTGCTGTGGCAACATCAGATAATTGTAAAACATTGATATAGAATTGTTTTATTTGTTTAGTATATGTCGGTGCTTCAAAGGTACAGTAAAACCTGTTATGACTTATGAGAGACCGCCCCTTCTGCCAGATGGTGGCTTGGTGAAACACTAACAAAAGAAATAAAAAATAATTTTAAAAAATCCGGAAATGATTCTCACTTACTAGTATTAAAGACAATGAGTTCGTTCACCCTCCAGGCATTACGGATTAACTGAAAGACAGACGACGTACTCAAACCTACACTGAAGCCCTTTCAAACAATTTCTCACTGAGACATAAGGACTATCGGTGTTTTGTGAGTTTTCATAAAGATAAAGAAAAAACACAACCTCAAAATTGAAATATCCATCATTACTCCCTTTGATGTTAATCTTACTGGCTATTCACATGACTTTGGCACTACAATGGTGGTTAGCGACATGTACTTTAGTCTGGTTTACTGCAGTTTACAAATGTTACCGGATGCTTGAGTTGAAAATTTCGCACAACTGGCAGCAAGATAAATTCTTTTTAAATACTTTATTAGAGCAATCTCTTTGTTACAAAAGATTAATTGATGGTTCGATGTGTTTATCTCGATATATGGTTATTCGACTATACAGTAGTGTTAGTTAATGAGCAACTTGTTTGCATACTGCATATATCCCGAGCTCTAGTGTTACAAAGGATTAAGTTATGGTCAGTCAAAACGCGACTGTATATACAACTTTTA
This sequence comes from Unio pictorum, assembly GCA_030141615.1. NCBI lineage: Eukaryota > Metazoa > Mollusca > Bivalvia > Unionida > Unionidae > Unio > Unio pictorum. Next base: position 4,870,308 of record JARLTB010000098.1, read on the forward strand.
TCAGGAAAAATTGGTTATTTAAAAAAATTATTTGCATCGGCACCGATTATTTTTTCTGATACCCGATTGTGCTAATAATCGGCCCGATTACGCTTACGGGCGATTAATCGGTACAGCTCTAATCCAAGATTTTGCTAAATAAGAAGCTTCATAGTTAATATAAGAAAAAAAAGTACCCAACACAAACAAACAAAAAAAATAATGCCAGGTTTCACAAGCCATTAAAACATTCTAAGTCAATCAAAGACTAGAACTTTGTGAAATACGGTCTACATTTGCCGACCAGCAAAATCATGAGATTTTGAACAGATAAAGCTCCTGAGGAAATATGCTGATATCAAACAAAACATGTGGATGCTAGAGTGTTAAAAATATAATCAATAAATGGTTAATATTTCTATAACTCTGTAAAATCTGGTATTCATCAAAGTCATCTGAGACCTTGCTGAAGAGAATGTTATCACCGGATGTTATAGTAATCCCACCTCCCCAGGAATGCTAGTGTTTAGAAGCAAGTGAAAGGCACTTAATTGTCAAAGGCCCATAACTCTGCAACATATCTTCAAAGTCTATCATATAACCTTGTTAAGATTAAGTTGTGCAGCCAATTTAGTTAAATTAATTAGAAAATGTAAATACTAGTATTAACATTTCAGTGGAATACCTATTTAGATTTCCTGGTAAAGCATAGTATTTTATACAGAAACAAATAAATTAAATTGTCAATGTATTACTCCAGGATTTGTGAGGTAGTAGTAGTTCTTCAAATGTATTAGGACTGGGTAATGTATTTAAAGAATGATAAAATGTAAGTCGTAACTTCCAGTCAGCCTTACCAGAACCAAAGTGAAAGGTATGATATTCTGTAAGTGGTAACTTCTAATCTATCTTACCATGACCAAAGAATTAATTTTGATCCAAAGTGGTGGAAAACAGATTTATTTTTGACAAATGAATAAAAGTAGCTCTTATTGTTATACTGCTTATCTTGTCATGGTCAACCTGTGAATTATTACATTAGCGTAATTTCATTCTAGAAACCAGTGACTACTGTACTATTAAATTTTTTTAAAGAAATCTATTGTACCTTTTGTCCTGACACATTTTGGATGCCATTTTTATATTAAAAAAATAAGCACCAGTTTGATCATGCTGATGTTTTGAATCACAAAATACACAGTTTAAACTGTTTGAGGTACTCGGATAAAGTTAGTCTGGTTCCTTATCTACCTCAATCTAATATAAATCCAGATCCAAATCAAACATGGACAAGCCAATGTCCAGATTTTACCACAATTGTATTCCGTAGTTTGTGATTCCATTTTTTAAAGTGTAATTTCTACATTACAGCAAAGTTGTTAATGTTGGCAGGTCTGCTAACTATGGTAGTAATTTTTCATGGCTGAATAATATAAGATATACAGCCATCAGCACATTCAAGATACCTCTATTGCCTCTGTTTCTTATCTGTGTCTTGAGTATTGGCGATGGTGGAAGCATTGTGATATTCTGGTCCCCGTGGAAGGTGATGTCATCTAGGGTACCTATCAAATGTAATCATATGTTAGTCCTATCTACAAGTCTGAGCAAATAAATGAATAAACATGTTTTGTTTATCAGGATTCTAAGCAAATAAACTTTTGTGTCAAATTTGATAATACTGATGGAAATAAATTACAGAAAATCTTAAATAAATGAAGGATAATAGTGGAATAATTTTGTCAATGATTAGATTATACAAATAGCATTTAACATTTTGTACAAAATAACTAAACTAAAATGGAGAGTTGTTTTGCAAACTAAACAAAAAGTGCAAAAAAAATTGTAAAAAAATTGTTGGACTGTTAGCATCCCATCAACTGGGACAACCCCATTGAAACATTTTTAACTTGGGCACTTGGTACTCATTTTAAATCATGGAATGCAGCAAATAATAGAGTACAACAGACTGCTTGCATATATACTTGATTTATTTACTACAACTGGACTTTTCTGGTATGATAAATGATAAATTCCCTTTGCTGTATGCATGTTACTACTTTTCAAAATAAAGCACTAAATAAGTGTTCCATAGAACAAAATATCGGGCAGGTGAAATGTGCAACAATGTATTTTAGATATACTAGTACATCACTTTTCATAACCTTTTACACAAAATCTCCAAACAAAAATTAACACTGAAACAAGAACAATATCAACAATACTATCATTGACATCAAAGTGATTATAGATGTCCCACTTTCAGTTATGGCAAGTCCGATTAACAGGTCAGACTAACAGAATGTTTCACAAGCATCAGGGTCATTTTAGCTAACCAAGGTTTGTATTTTATAGCCCTAACTATACCTTGGCGTATCAAGTGGATATCTCTGTGCTTCTGGTCTGGGAATTTCATTGGATGCGCCGGCAAGCCACAACATTCAATCAAAATTAAGTTGTTCAAATTTAAACACAGTTCTGCATGACTGAGACAAAGGTAGCAGACAACTTGAATGGACTGATAAATAAGCAATTTTCCATTACCAGTCCATGCTAACACAAATACCTTTCACCCAAATAGATATGTAATGGCTCCCTTTGTTACGCAGTCATACTTTGAATGTTAAACCAACAAAGTATCCTTTTTAGGTCAATTGCCTCGATAATTTTTGGCTGCTGTACAATGCACTATGCTTTGTTAGTTGGCGTTACATACTAAGAGAGGCAACTCATGAAATCCAATAGATGTTGCAACAACAAAGCACCAATATATCTGTTCAATCAGCCAAGCAGTAGATAGGGTTATCATATCGGAAAAGCTTAAATTACATTAAAATGATACATTACATACAAATGTGTACTGGTAACAAAATGATGTCTAATCTTAGCCTCAAGATTAAACAAGACTGACAAAAAAATAAAGATATAGTTCTCAATTCAACTTGGATCTAGACTAGATTTATATTTCATAAAGGATAGAAAATTCATTTTTTTTTATACAAAATTGCAGCATTTTTATTTTCAGCTTGAAAGCAGACAACGAATCTGAACATGTACCTAAGGCCAAGCTTGGCAAAATGTCTTGTATATGTGACATTAAATTTAACTGTTGCATGTTTTATGATTATTGGAAAAGACTACTCAAGTGATGATGAAATTCAGAGATTGTTTGCAAGTTTATGTTCACTACAGAGATGTCCCAAGATTTTTCCCAATGTCACAAAAATAACAGGAGAGTAGAACAAAAAAGTGGGAGGAAGAAATGGTCATAGTTCAATATTTATATAACACTTCAATGTACATCCCTCTTTCTTCCAGATCCACATAGTAGGACAAGCAAAATGATGTTGTCTCTAATTGTATAAGCATTAATCTTTTAATTGTTTCTCAGCTTAATCTATTTCTTATTTTTGTATGAATATTGTTCTGTACTGAGAACCCCCATTCACAGCTCATTTCATTTCTGCTCCAAAATAAGATTTTTCACAAATGTAAGATCTGCCAAAGTTTAACTTTCTTGAATTAGCACTTTTCTGACTATGATGTCAAATTTACTATTTCACACTGATGTATTTGAAGTTTAAGTCAATTAATGCCATTGTCTGCTTGTTCAAACAAATACAAATAAATATCTTTACTTTTCAGTTTCATTTTTAGATTATTATTAGATATATTGTAACCTCTATGCAAAGGCTATTTGGTCATGTGATCCCCACTGGACTAAACTGTGAGGAGAAAAGAAACGAAACATGCACTCTACTTTTAAATTGTCCGTATTTTAATATTGCTTGTTTGTTTGCCTTTTCTACACGTTATTTCAAAATACCACTGAAATGTCATCTTTTATGGTCATCCTGGGTATTTAACATTATTTCTTGGTTCCAAATCACTCACTAGTGTCTCCATTAATCTACTAATCTGATACACTTCCAATTGTTAAAAACAGATTGCCTTCATTACTATGATCAGGCAGTATTTGCTGATTTAAAGATAAACAATGCTGGGAATCTGCCTTTTGAGTTTTCTTAATAGCCAGTATTATAAATGAGCATTTGTAAAGGTTCCTTTATGCAAGGTTCAAACTTTCATCACATTTCTTACAATATGCCAATCAAATTTAGGGAATCATTTCAGGACCCAATATGCCAATCAAATTTAGGGAATCATTTCAGGACCCAATATGCCAATCAAATTTTGGGAATGTTTTTATCCTGTACACTCAAAGTTCAAGGATATAACATACCATTTGGTGTGGCATAAACTAAATAACTTGTGGTCCAGTCCAGTCAGCAAAGTTGAATGGTAACCCTGCATGCCTGGCAGTCTTGAGCGAGACCTTAAAATGATACATATCCAGTATACAGATGGCCACCTAGTAATGGTAACAGGTGGTAATGTGTGACACTAACTTTTTTTCATCTACATGATATATAGATGAAACTATGTTTTTTGTTCAAGAAAGGGCTGATTTGGAAGTTAGTGTAGTTAATATTCTTAATGGTAATCTGTTCATCAGAGAAACAAGGGTGTGTGTTTCTTCATGACAAAATTGACCTTTTCAGTACTAAAACTGCAACAAACTTTGCAAATGTTAACAATATTTTAAGCATCATGATGATGTCATCAACAGTTCTAATGAGTGCATTCATATTTGATTTCATGTCCCATATGGCTTTCTCACAAGGGCAAACTGCATCACATATACATGGGAGAAAACATATCACAAACTCCAATTATATAGTGTGTTACCTGCTGGAGTACTAATGGCTCTGTATGTCTTCTGTCTTTCAGGTGTGCCTAATATATCCAACTGAAAGGTAAATGAGACTACTGGAGTTAACAATCTTATAATCTTTCTCACCTGAAAAAAAAAGATACATCAAAGCACTGCAAATAATAAAATATGGCTTATCCTGCATAAAAAAATCTCAGATTCAAGAACATATTCAAATAAAATTGCTTCAAAATGGAAATAGATATATGGCTTTATATGTTTTAAGACAGGATAATCGTTACTGTTGAAAATAACCAGTGCTCATTCCAGAATAGAAAAAAATGTGGCCCAATGCCCCATACCAGGTTCAAAAGTTGTGTCATTTAGAAAAGTAAAATATAAAAACAGCAACAGTGAGCATATATATCCAACTGGTTTCTTGTTTATGCCAAAATTCTTGAAAATATTTCCATACATTTCCCCATGCTACAAGCCTTGTTTCCTCATTCTTCATTAACCAAATTCTTCAAGAAATGTGTTTTGGAGGATTGAGTCTACATTCTTTCTACCTGGAAATAAATACAGAAGGTATTTTACTGAAGATTTAATTTTCTCTATTTACTTATTCCTCTCCATGATCACTGACTGCTATCAACTGGACCCAAATTATTCAAATTCAGTAAAATAATACAGGAATGAATCTGCTGATTGTACTATAGAAAAGATGACTATGACATAATGTAATTAAATCCGAGTCTTTGCAAAAGTTTTGCTGACATTATGTCCAACTGTAAGTATACAAAGCAAGTCCTTCTTGTACAACTGGAATCTACACATGACAAACTGCTAACTGTAAAAATATACAAAAAAAGTCAATCTTGTACAAATGGAATCTACACATGACAAATTGCTAACTGTAAAAATAAACAAAGCAAGTCCTTCTTGTACAATTGGAATCTACACATGACAAATTGCTAACTGTAAGTATACAAAGCAAGTCCCTCTTGTACAATTGGAATCTACACATGACAAATTGCTAACTGTAAAAATATACAAAGCAAGTCCTTCTTGTACAATTGGAATCTACACATGACAAATTGCTAACTGTAAAAATATACAATGCAAGTCCTTCTTGTACAATTGGAATCTACACATGACAAATTGCTAACTGTAAAAATATACAATGCAAGTCCTTCTTGTACAATTGGAATTAGAGCTGTACCGATTAATCGCCTGTACGCGTAATCGGGCCGATTATTAGCACAATCGGTATAATAGGGTATTGGCAAAAATAATCGGTGCCGATGCAAATAATTTTTTTAAATAACCAATTTTTCCTGATAAAAGTTGTATATACAGTCGCGTTTTGACTGACCGTAACTTAATCCTTTGTAACACTAGAGCTCGGGATATATGCAGTATGCAAACAAGTTGCTCATTAACTAACACTACTGTATAGTCGAATAACCATATATCGAGATAAACACATCGAACCATCAATTAATCTTTTGTAACAAAGAGATTGCTCTAATAAAGTATTTAAAAAGAATTTATCTTGCTGCCAGTTGTGCAAAATTTTCAACTCCAGCGTCCGATAACATTTGTAAACTGCAGTAAACCAGACTACCGTATTTACCGTATGTTTTCGGACACCGTTTTTTTCGGGGAAAAATCATATTTAAATGCCTTGTAAATTTTCGGACGTTGCTCCGCTATAATTGTTTCTACAAGTTATGTTTTCGGACACAATCTTGGAGGATCTGCTTTGTCGTTTTACTGTAAAATTTACAGTGTGTTTGCCGTTAATTTAACTGATACAAAGTTCACTTCATTTGGTCGCCAATTATTTAATGCGATCATGAACGTCCATGAACTAATATAATTTAAAATTATTAATCACATGTAATTCGGGATAGTGACAACACCTGCTGTATTAGTCGGACGGGTTACATGAGCTCTAAAGTGTATATCAACAACGGATTGTCTTGCTAAATCAAGATGTTCCAACGAAAAGTAACAGATCGGATATAGATTTTTGAAATCATATTGTGATATTTGCAGACCGGTATCGACATTTTGATCGCGTCACATATATGACAACATACGATGATACACGCGTGCTATTTGATTTTGATCAGACTCGTCATCTAGAGCAGTTTTCTTCGTAGGCGGTTGTTTTTGTGATGCTTCCTCAGAATCATTAATTCGAGGTCGCTTCTGTGGACGGCCTACTGGTCTCTTTGGAGACGATTTTGGCAAGGGCGAGTCCCTCCAAGAACTAGGCAGTGCCTCCTCACTTGTTGCATAACGTATGATAAACTTATCCATCAAATTTATTACAGTACTAACAATATTATGTTTCACAATGATAGCTATCCAGTATACTAACTTTTGTATGTGGTGGGTATTTTATTTATACTTTTTATTCTAATAGTTTGATTCAGCTAACAAAAATATGATTGGTTGTCAGTATAGACATTGTTACACAAGAAACCACTTCATACAGGTGTGACAGTTATGGCTTTGATTAGAAACCATGACCCCTGCTTTATATCATTAAACAATACATCAGAGTCGGTATGGATTAGTAAAATTCATTGGCATTGTCCAACAAAACAAACCCCTTATCCCTGAGGCATTATATACAAAGGTTTAAACATAGTTATTGTTCTACAGGTAATAAACCTCTTGGTAGACGATATATTTGATTGTGGGTGCTAAATGTTAGGTACATCGTGTGCTCTTTTAATAAAATCCAGATGGCTGCCTTTTATTTCCGAACACATCTGTCAAAGAAATCCCACCAGTTATATTATTAACAATTAACACCCAGACACTTTGAAATCTCTGACATGCATCACTACAATCTTCGAGCAGTAGATTGTTTCCAGCCGGCAAGCTTTGCTCATTTTAAATCTACCCTCGGCTAGGTGGGAAAAAAAGAAGAGAGAACCACAACAAATGCATTACCTTTATTTAAAACAAATATCAACATATTAATCACGCCGACTCGTATATTGCAAATTGCTTTTTATTTTTACCCTTCGTAGGTGTACATACAACACTCACCCCATTTGGAGCCTCTCACCCTTGGTGCTCTAAGAATAGCCATCATACATGTACCGGTGTCTCGACTCTCGATACTAAAATGTTTCTGCCCAAAATATCTTAAGAATTATAACTCCAAAATCTTTTTATTTAGTTTGTATTAATATCTTAATTACACAGAAATAAAGCCTGCGTGCGTTTGTAATGTAGATTTTAATGATCATTTAGCAGAAGGTTAAACTGGATTGCATGATTACTATGTTAATATGGCGGTTCTTTTGGAAAATACGCACACAATCGTGGCTCTAATACATGTATGGCTTTGTTTTCTGGTAGATGGACATGTATCAAATAGACAAAATAGGCAAGTAATGCCCATTTTTCATTAATTATCCTTTCCGTGGTGTTAGACAAAATACTTGTTTTACTTCATGGCAGCACGTTGTCATGTGAGCTAACGGTAACTTTGTTACGGACGGGGAAGGGGGGAGGCATAATTCTATCTTCACTTGTATGTTTTCGGACACCTATTCAAAGAATTTAATATGTATTCGGACAACAAAAAAAGTAATTATTTGTTGCAGTCCGAAAACATACGGTAAATACGGTAAAGTACATGTCGCTAACCGCCATTGTAGTGCCAAAGTCATGTGAATAGCCAGTAAGATTAACATCAAAGGGAGTAATGATGGACATATACACAGTCAATTTTGAGGTTTGTGTTTTTTCTTTATCTTTATGAAAACTCACAAAACATCGATAGTCCTTATGTCCCAGTGAGAAATTGTTTGAAAGGGCTTCAGTGTAGGTTTGAGTACGTCGTCTGTCTTTCAGTTAATCCGTAATGCCTGGAGGGTGAACGAACTCATTGTCTTTAATACTAGTAAGTGAGAATCATTTCCGGATTTTTTAAAATTATTTTTTATTTCTTTTGTTAGTGTTTCACCAAGCCACCATCTGGCAGAAGGGGCGGTCTCTCATAAGCCATAACAGGTTTTACTGTACCTTTGAAGCACCGACATATACTAAACAAAACAATTCTATATCAATGTTTTACAATTATCTGATGTTGCCGCAGCAATAACGAGTATTTGTTGTTGTCAAAGCAAGCCGACGAACTTTGCTCATAGAAAGTCGGCAATAAACTCAAAAGCATTTATTATTACCACGCTGCGTGAAGATGTAAATTATACTGGTTGTGTCCCTTGTACACTCAAAATATTACCTCATTTTGTAGGATCACTTATATCATTGAAAATGAGTAACTCGTGAGAGGTGATTCGTAGTAAATGAAACAGCTATTACAGATTAGCTGAAATTTTATCTGAAAGAATACACTTTGGTCGAAACAATGAATAAAGCAAAGTCTGCAACTATATATTTGGGAATAAAAAAGGATTTAAGTGACGCTATGCACACTTTGCACTGCGTAAGTACTGTACATTATAGTATATGGTCTCCCTGGTAAACTCGACCGACCCGCGAATTATGAAGGCTGTATTTTACCTTTCTGTAATTTCGTGTTGTGGAAATCAGAAAATATGCACATGCAAAATAATAACAAAATCAATAATAAATAGTACTTTATAAATGTTTAATAATTTTCGGGTCACCGAAAGTTACTTTTTTAACATGCCTATGTCTTAGAACATGGATATTTTTGTCCCAAGATGTACTGCTGTTACAATAGACAACAAAAACACCTAAACCCTGTAAAGTTTTGACATTGGCCCACGGATAAGCCCCCCCCCCCCATTCCAGGCCTTTATTGTTTTCTAAATTTGTCGGCTTATACCTGTGTACATAATATGATAATCAAATAATCGGTCTCATAATCGGTATCGGCAATTTTGATAATCGGCTATACGCGGTATCGGCATAATCGGCAAAAAGTGACATCGGTACAGCTCTAATTGGAATCTACACATGACAAATTGCTAACTGTAAAAATATACAAAGCAAGTCCTTCTTGTACAATTGGAATCTACACATGACAAATTGCTAACTGTAAAAATATACAAAGCAAGTCCTTCTTGTACAATTGGAATCTACACATGACAAATTGCTAACTGTAAAAATAAACAAAGCAAGTCCTTCTTGTACAATTGGAATCTACAAATGACAAATTGCTAACTGTAAAAATAAACAAAGCAAGTCCTTCTTGTACAATTGGAATCTACACATGACAAATTGCTAACTGTAAAAATAAACAAAGCAAGTCCTTCTTGTACAATTGGAATCTACACATGACAAATTGCTAACTGTAAAAATATACAAAGCAAGTCCTTCTTGTACAATTGGAATCTACGCATGACAAATTGCTAACTGTAAAAATAAACAAAGCAAGTCCTTCTTGTACAATTGGAATCTACACATGACAAATTGCTAACTGTAACAATATACAAAGCAAGTCCTTCTTGTACAATTGGAATCTACACATGACAAATTGCTAACTGTAAAAATAAACAAAGCAAGTCCTTCTTGTACAATTGGAATCTACACATGACAAATTGCTAACTGTAAAAATAAACAAAGCAAGTCCTTCTTGTACAATTGGAATCTACACATGACAAATTGCTAACTGTAAAAATAAACAAAGCAAGTCCTTCTTGTACAATTGGAATCTACACATGACAAATTGCTAACTGTAAAAATAAACAAAGCAAGTCCTTCTTGTACAATTGGAATCTACACATGACAAATTGCTAACTGTAAAAATAAACAAAGCAAGTCCTTCTTGTACAATTGGAATCTACACATGACAAATTGCTAACTGTAAAAATATACAAAGCAAGTCCTTCTTGTACAATTGGAATCTACGCATGACAAATTGCTAACTGTAAAAATAAACAAAGCAAGTCCTTCTTGTACAATTGGAATCTACACATGACAAATTGCTAACTGTAAAAATATACAAAGCAAGTCCTTCTTGTACAATTGGAATCTACACATGACAAATTGCTAACTGTAAAAATATACAAAGCATGTCCTTCTTGTACAATTGGAATCTACACATGACAAATTGCTAACTGTAAAAATATACAAAGCAAGTCCTTCTTGTACAATTGGAATCTACACATGACAAATTGCTAACTGTAAGTATACAAAGCAAGTCCTTTTGTACAATTGGAATCTACAAATGACAAATTGCTAACTGTAAAAATATACAAAGCATGTCCTTCTTGTACAATTGGAATCTACACATGACAAATTGCTAACTGTTTAAATATACAAAGCAAGTCCTTCTTGTACAATTGGAATCTACACATGACAAATTGCTAACTGTAAAAATATACAAAGCAAGTCCTTCTTGTACAATTGGAATCTACACATGACAAATTGCTAACTGTAAGTATACAAAGCAAGTCCTTCTTGTACAATTGGAATCTACACATGACAAATTGCTAACTGTAAGTATACAAAGCAAGTCCTTCTTGTACAATTGGAATCTACACATGACAAATTGCTAACTGTAAGTATACAAAGCAAGTCCTTCTTGTACAATTGGAATCTACACATGACAAATTGCTAACTGTAAGTATACAAAGCAAGTCCTTCTTGTACAATTGGAATCTACACATGACAAATTGCTAACTGTAAAAATATACAAAGCAAGTCCTTCTTGTACAATTGGAATCTACACATGACAAATTGCTAACTGTAAAAATAAACAAAGCAAGTCTTTCTTGTACAATTGGAATCCACAAATGACAAATTGCTAACTGTAAAAATATACAAAGCAAGTCCTTCTTGTACAGTTGGAATCTACACATGACAAATTGCTAACTGTAAGTATACAAAGCAAGTCCCTCTTGTACAATTGGAATCTACACATGACAAATTGCTAACTGTAACAAACTAAGGTTCCTGGTCTAAACAAGGAGCTATTAATAATAAACCTCTGTAAATTTCAGCTGCAGAGAGCAAAGGAGACTATTATCAGGGGTCATAACTACCAAACATTTGTGCACAGAAAACTTAACTTTAATCAAGGTCTCGTAAATATATTGCAGCAAGCCAAATTTAGTTCAGATCCAATAAGTCAAGTTATGCTATTGAGAATAACTGCTGTAAATGAAGCTATATAATGCTGGAAATTGTTCATTGTCTCATCAGTATAAAAGTACATGTCAAATTCAGTTGAAATCCAGCAAAGCTTGGCAATGTTATACCTGTAAATTAAATTGTGGAAAATAAAGTTCTGAGATCTCTTCAAAATAAAGCTGCAAACAAAATTTCATTAAAACCCAATCCTCTGTAAATGCATCTCTTGTAAACCAAACTGCTGACAGAGAGAAATGTATCTCTTGGAAACCAAACTGCTGACAGACAGAAATGTATCTCTTGGAAACCAAACTGCTGACAGAGAGAAATGCATCTCTTGGAAACCAAACTGCTGACAGAGAGAAATGTATCTCTTGGAAACCAAACTGCTAACAGAGAGAAATGCATCTCTTGTAAAACAAACTGCTGACAGACAGAAATGTATCTCTTGTAAAACAAACTGCTGACAGACAGAAATGTATCTCTTGGAAACCAAACTGCTGACAGAGAGAAATGCATCTCTTGTAAAACAAACTGCTGACAGACAGAATATGTGATTGTTACAGACTTCCACTGAAGTTGTTGAGCAAGACCATAACAAAATAAAGACAATTATGAATGTGGAGACAATAATATCTTACCGTAATAAAGAAAAACATATCTGTTTGCTACTGTCAATTACTGCAGAAGCATGAATAGACTCAACTACATAATGTTGTCTGCAGCAAACAATTCACAGATGGTATAACAGAAACTTGCCAATGATATGACATGGAAAATCATCAATTAAGTTGTATGAATTAATCTGTTAGCTTCCTGTAATTTACTGTACAAAATAAAATTAATCAGCATATAGTTCTGACATCACTTTTGTCCTGTCATAGCAAACATTGATCGCATTTCCTGTTATTTTGCAAGCAAAACAAAAATATCTAAAGATAATGTCCTTGCCAAAATCTCAGATAGAACTGATAATCTTAGAATATTCTTTTGATTTGATGCTTCAATTATCATAAACTCTTGCATATAAATAATGGTTGGTTTTTATTTTGTAGGGTTGAATACCATTTCTCAGCATATGACAGACTCTACATGACAGCTTGTATATTGGACTGAAGAATAATTTGGGAAGAACCACCAGTCCATGAGAAGTTACTGATTTTTCTTGTATACTATATTAATAATAGTTAAACTGAGATTCAAACTTTTGCAGACAGAGGTCAGATGTTTGAGGCCCTTAGAATACTCAATCACCCATTGCCTCTGATAGATTAGACTCAAAGTTAATATTATGGTTTAAAATATAGCAGCTTATATTTAGGGGGCTTCGAGCGGCCTTTAGCGCTCTCCGTTACATATCACTGCAGCTCACCTCTGTCTGCATGGGTTCGAGTCTCAGATGAGGCCAATGTGGGTATCTGAGAAAGCTTGCCAGTAGCTTCTCATGGGTCAGTGGTTCTTTCTGTATGTTTTCCCGGATTCTTCCTCCACCATTAATACTGGCTGCCATGTATATCCTATTGTGCGCTGAAAAATGGCGTTAAGCCCTACTACAACAACAACAACAAGAATAGCTGGGTATGAATTGCAGTATAGCTTAATGAAAAGATATTTTCATACTGAAAATGAATGATACATTTCACAGATCATTGTACAGAATCTGCAATTTTTATCACCAGCAATTACATGGATAATAGTCATACATGTATGTGTTTAATATAGATTATTTCAGTATAGGGTGTTATTTTTTAGAATGTCAGTTATTCACTTCATTTGTATCCTCATAAATCCACATTCCTTTGAAAGGTTATTATTTACATGCCTCGAGAAATTCTATGGTAAAATCAATGTTAAAGTAAATGGACATTTTTGGATGAGATCAACCTACAGGTGTGATCCAGTAAAATCTGGACTTAATGTCATGTGTTGTGATGACACAATGAAAGCTATGTATGCTGAAAAACAAATTTGTACTACCTTGTACTGTGATGAGTAGACTCGAGGTGCTTTTCTTGACCTGGTTTAGTTTCTTTATCACCATTCTATAAGTCTAGAGTCATCAATAATTTGTGTCTCGAGGTTTCTTTTTGACATTTAAGGTGATCAGGACTGAATACACTTAGGTTCAACAAAATTAGCATTAAATTTTAAAAGAATTTATATTTGAGTAAATGGGTACACATGACCTGTATGACCTTTACAGTAGTAGTGTTATTGCTAATGTAGCAGAATGACTTGCATACCTAGTTATAAGTTAAAGACATCACAACATATTTTCCTAATGCAGTTTTTAGGCCATGCTGCCTCTCATTTATTCTTGGATTAGCAAAATTAATGATGGTCTTTTGTATGGTGATGAATAGTGACCATCTCTGTACATAGCTCACCTGACTGTATTCAGACCCATTTGCTGGCGCATTTTCATCAGTTAGCATTAATTGGCCAGATTTGCCTCGAGTCCGTTTACATTGTGGGATGAGGCTGTTACGAACCAGGCATGCCTCTTCCATTGCTTTCTTAGCGGAGTTCAAAATAGCTAGGGTTGACAGTGGACCCTGCCTGTAACAGAAATGGATTAAGTGATATTCTATACTTCCCTTTAATTTTTCTAATAAACCACCACCCATGCATAATGTAAAGATAGGACCCAAACAGAATTTCCCTATGCATAAATAATTGCTTACTATACCCATAACAATCTATCAAGAGTTCTTGTACTGAAGTAAAGCTATTAAAATATATGTACCTAAAGGTTCAAACACAAAAGCACATGAAATTAACAAAGTCTATTTACAGCCTGTATTATTTGGGGTATCAGCAGTCATAAATAATACTGGCATATCCGTATGTGAAAGATGATGTGGAAAGTTAACAATTTCATAGAATGCTCCATTTTTATGTGCTCTCTCTCTCTCTCTCTCTGTGCGCACACTAATATATAGTGGTTGTTAAGTAATCTGGATTTTTAACATAGCTTTAACAATTTTCAGTCATATTGCTACGATGTCTGCAGTGTGGCAGTTTATAGTGATATCTAGTACTGAGGCATCATGCTGCAGACACACAGTATTATGTCCCATCCAGTCACATTATCCTGACACCAGGTCGACCCGTCCTAACACTAACATCTTAATGCTGTTAGTACCATTTTCATAAGTCTTTGGTACGACTCGACCAGTGTTTGAACCAGAGGTCTCCACATCTGAGGTGGACGCTCTAACCACCTGGCTACCAGAGCAGTCAATGTAGAGAGAGAACTACAACAAATTGAAATTACATGTATACATCTTTTAGAGCACAGTATTCCAATCTAGGAAATAGGATACACAATGCATAAACTAAGCACAGTACTCCAATGTATGAAAATGGGATATACTATGCATTAACTAAGCACGGTATTCCAATGTAGAAAATGGAATATGCTATGCATGAACTTGGCACAGTATTCCAATGTAGAAAATGGGATATACTATGCATAAACTTAGCACAGTATTCCAATGTAGAAAATGGGATATGCTATACATAAACTTAGCACAGTATTCCAATGTTGAAAATGGAATATTCAAAGCATAAACTGAGGCCTGAAAATATAAAGCATTTGATATCTTAGTCTTCAGAAGTTTTATTCTTCATACTGAAATCAGAGTTAATGTGACACGAGTCTTACATTTGTTAACTTACCTGGAGGGGGTCCCAACAGAAGGTGAAGCTGGGGTAGCCGCATTTGTCACTGGAGTGGGAGACATCAATCTGTTCATTCTAGGTGAATTATTAACAGACACTGGGGCTCTGGGGCTCAGTCCTGGAACCCTTGGGGCAGGGCTTGTTGTGGGTGTTTTCCTGGCAGCTGTAGGAGTATTTGGATTACTCCTCACCAGCATGGCATCCTAGATGTATTGAATATTGCAAAAATGTACTAATACATTTTAGTCAAACCTGTCCATAAAGGACTGTCAGTATTAGGGCAAATGTGTTCTTTATAAACAAGTGTCTTTTACATGAAGGCATGTTCATGGGGTAAATACAAATTAGCACATTTCTCATCTGACTTTATTCAGGCCTGTGAAGTACAGCATGGTGTTGTTGTGTTTAATGCCATTTTTCAGCACATGACAGACAGTATTAATGGTGGAGGAAGAACCCAGGAAAACCCCCAGAAAGAACCACCAACCCATGAGAAGCTACTGGCAAGCTTTCTCACATACCCACATTGGCCGAATCTGAGACTCAAACCCATTCAGAGTGAGGTGAGATGGCAGTGATCCGTAATGGAGAGCGCATTAGACCACTCAGCCACTCGAGGCTCTGAAGCACAGCATGAAATTTACAATTAAAATGCAATAGTCTACACTTTCTTGGTCTAAAGCAATACAGATATGTGAAATACCATGCTAACAAAATTGATTTGGACTCAAAGATTTCAATGTTTTCTGTGTGTATATATTATATATGCACATCAGTATACATACAATCTGTTTCCAAACAATAACAGTTGATTAAATGTCGTCAAATTAAGTTTCCGTACATCCAAAGAGTAAACATATCAGCTGAAGCAGTGAGAATTTTTAATAAGAAATACAGTATATACTCACCTATAAGTTCAACTGCAAAGTGCACACATACAACAGCATATCTGGGAATGTGCATTTTATTAGGATTAATCAGTAGAACAAATTGGACCCTGATCTGAAGGCATATTATATTATGGCAGATCAGGATCTTTGTTGCTTGCAGTCTGATTCAACTTGTAAGCGAGTATATACAGTAATTCATAATTTCTGACATCAGAAAATGTCTGCACAAATTATCATGCCAATAATAATTCCTATGTTTACAATGAAAATGTCACAGTAATTGGAATAATAATAATAATAATAATAATAATAATAATAATAATAATGAGGACTTTTGTATAGCGCCTAATCTTTTGAAGCTCTAAGCGCTTTACACCATCAATAATGATATGACTATGTTACAGAACAACAAATGACAAAAACAATGAAATTGGAAAACATAAAACATGCTGAAAACATATAAGATACAAAACATGATTAGGTTGCTAAGTTTGTCCCTGCAGTCGAAACAGGTGAGTCTTAAGAGCAATCTTAAAAGGGACCACTGTGTCTTTGTGTCTAATTTCAATGGGCAATTCGTTCCACGTCGCCGGGCCCTTGTGTGCAAATGAACGTTGTCCATATGACTTTGTTTTTACCTTGGGAACAATGAGTATACAATTATCAAAAGAAGAGCGTAAGGATCTAGCTGCTATATACACATGGGTGAGGCTGGATAGGTATGTTGGACTGGAGTCTGTCACTGAAACATAGCACCGAGAACAAATTGTGTTTGATTCTGTATCGAATTGATAGCCAGTGTAGGGTACAGAGCAGTGGTGAGGTGTGCTCTGATCGAGGTACTCTAAAGATGATCCGTGCAGCTGTGGTTTGAACATTTTGAAGTTTCTGGAGTAAATATTGTGACGAACCAGACAGAATTGAGTTACAATAGTCCAGTCTTGAAAGTACTAATGAACACACAAGTGTTTTAGTGGCGTCAACTGAAAGATATTTATGAATGAAACTGATGTGTCTCAATTCAAGATATGCAGCCTTGCATATGTTCATGACATGTTGGTGCAATGTGAGAGTACTGTCTAGAGTAACGCCTAGGTTTCGTACTGACTGAAAATTTAATGTTGGTGTTGCTGATATTTATTGTCTGAGATAAAGGATGTGAATGAGAAAGTCTTTGTGTTGTGATCAGAATAGCCTCAGTTTTATCATCATTCATCTGCAGCTTGTTACATGTCATCCACGATTTCACATCCGAAATACACTTCTCTACTCCATGGATGGTAGCATCAACTTCAGTTGGGTGGCTAGACTTGTATATTTGGGTGTCAACAGCATACAATTGGTGCGACACTGGGTAATGATCTATGACACTTGAGAGCAGCTGAGTGTACATGAAGAGAACAGGTCCAAGAACAGATCCCTGTGGAATACCACAACATACTTCAACTGGGCTGGAGTGTATCCCATTTGCATATATAATTTGTGTCCTGTTGACTAAGCAGGACTTGAACCACTGTAAGACTTTATTCTGAATGCCAAATACATGCTGGAGACGGTGAAGTAATATATCATGGTCTATTGTGTCAAATACTGCAGATAAATCCAGGAGAGTGAGGACTGTAATCTTTCCACTATCCAAAGCAGAGAGAATGTCACTAAATACTTTCAGAAGAGTAGTTTCCATACTGTGGCAAGGGTGATATGCAAACTGTACATTGCTAAAAAGACTGTTTGAATTCAAATGAGGTACAAGTTTGTGACGATTTTACCCCAACCCCTTGTATGTAGGTATAAGTTACTATAACTTGGGATTCTGACTGGCCTTGTACATGTATAAATTGTATGTCTGCCTGACCCAGCTGTGATGTTCAAATTGTTCTAAGTTAGCTAATCCCCTTACGTAAGATGGTCTTTGTTAGCTCTCGAGGGGAGAGGAGACTGTGTCCATCGCGGACGGGTGACGTAACCACATCAAAGGACAGGACAGCGCCTAATAAGAAGACTGTAACAATTGATAGACACACAGACAGACATTCGGATGATTGACAGTCAAACAACTGACCAGAGTCGATCGCCATCCAATCAGAATTCGCTGAGGGTGGGCCCTTGATTGGAATCTGCGATAATAACTCATGTTTAATAAGAATTCGTCAGTTCGCTACAAGAAGTAACTGTGTAGATTTCCGTACGGCCAGACGAAAATTGGTGGCAGACTCAGATTTTGGAAATCAAGGAAATCTTAAGATAGCTTCAAAGGAAGCTTTCGGGTGACGTTGAGAGAATTTTGGGTGACGTTGAGAGAATTTCGGGTGACGTTGAGAGAATTCCGGGGAAATTTCGGATGACGTGGAAAGAATTCCGAGTGAATTTGAGAGATACCGAATGAATTTCGGGTGACCTCAAGAGATACCGTCGAAGAGGAAACGGAAGTAGAGATAGAAGAGGAAACGGAAGTAGAGATAGAAGAGGAAACGGAAGTAGAGACAGAAGAGGAAACGGAAGTAGAGGAATCGGAAGGAGAGAAAGGAGACTTATTTAGATGAGTAACACTCAAGAAGGGAAAATATTCCTCACACTGAAATCAAATGATGATCTAGGGATCATTGGGTCAAGAGTGACGTTGACTGATTAATATCTTTAAAATTTTCATTTATTAAATTGTTGTTTAAATTTCATCTTTGTATTTCTTTTAATTTAACTGTCGGCATTGCTGACTGGGGGCTCGTAGCCATATATAATATATTGTCCAGAAGTAAACATTCTGAATGCGGACCAGGGGAACTTCCTCATAATTCTTTAAAGTCTTTAGGAAGAACCCCACCCCTACTAAACGACACTTCACAAAGTTGAGTTAGAACAACCTTTTCTAAGATTTTTTATATGAATGGGAGATTAGAAACTGGGCGGTAGTTCTTTAAATCGTTATGGTCAAGTGTTGGTTTCTTCAGCAGTGGCTTTACGATGGCAGTTTTGAAAAATGATGGGAATTCCCCTGATGAGAGAGAGATATAACATCAGTTAGTGAAGGCAATATTGGGTCTAAGCACTAAAGCAGCAGTGATGTCGAAATTGGATCAAGTTCACAAGACTTTGGTGCACTTTTCATCACGATTGTCCGTACTAAATCAATAGAAACATGCATAGAAAAATGCTCCTAACGGTTGTCGCTGAAATTCTGCATCATAACTGTATGGTGACGAATCAATTGAAATTGTGCTGTCAAGCGAATCTCTAATGGTTTGTACTCTGTCATCGAAGAAATTTGCAAATTGGTCTGGTAGGTCTAGTGGAGAGAAGGTTGTTGGAAGTGGTGTACATTTGTTACTTGACATTAGTTTGTTAGTTATCTCAAAGCACTCTTTGCAGCTGGAACTCTCCATGATCTTAGTACTGTAGTTGGATGATTTGGCTAAATGAACTATGTTTGTGACGTTCTTCTTAGTGGCTTTGTAGATTTGTTTATGAATAGTGAATCTGGTGGAAAGCCAAAGCCTCTGCTTTTCGGCGATGTCTTTTAGCAGTGCGAAGCTGGTCCCTAACACTGCTATACCATGGAGAACACTTTTTTTTATTGATACTCTGCATTTGGTGGCTGGGGCATGTTTTTCAAGCGCTGAACCCAGGCAGTTATCAAGTTGTTCCGCTGTTGGATGTAAGAAAGTTGTTAGGTTTTCTTGAATGTCATGCATGAATTTGGTTCTATTTATCATACGGAGGTTTCTCTTAGTAGCAAATAGAGGTGGAGGGTTAGGGACTGATATGTCGAGATGGCATACAATGCAGAGGTGATCCGATGCAAGTTTGTGGGATACAAGGCTGGATTGCAGAATATTATCATCAGGTCTATAAAGAAACCAGTCTAAAATGTGACCAAGTTTATGGGTAGGTTAGTAAACTGATTGTTTAAGATTGAAAACATGAATGGAATCTAGGAGTTTTGACGTGTATGGTTTACCAGGACAGTCACAGTGAAAGTTGAAATCTCCAAGAATAATTAGGTTGCCACCTATCGAATTTCCATACTTTAGAAGATGTGGAAACTGCTCCAAAAAGAGAGATTCAGTCAGTTTGTTTTTTCTACTAGGAGGAGGACGGTAGAGACAGAAAAAATGGACTGACCTTTGTTCCAGTGTGAGCATTGTTTGGACTAGTTCTAACGATGTGTGGCTTAAGGCATTTGATCATGGAATTCTTTGTAATTACAGCAATTCCACCTCCGCGAGAGTTGCGGGGGAACGACTTGATGGAGTAATCGCTGGGTGTTAAATCTGCACACTTAGGTTCATCACCTGCCCAATGTAACCAAGTTTCTGTCAGGAAGAAGACGTCAATATTCTGGTCGTTGATAAACTTAACAATTTCTGTGAGCTTTTCCGGTGATCCTACTGATTGAGCGTTGAATAATGCAATACGTAATGGTATCAATGGGACAGTTGACACAACGGTTGACGATTTAAGAGGATTTTGAACCAGGTTATTAAAATTAACGGCATAATTTTTAAGTTGTTTATCCGCTACGGGCGAAAGGGAGATAACTGGAATTCTTCCTTTTCTACACCGGCCAGCTTTGAAAGAACGTTTCTTCTTTTGCTTTCTTTTACACTTAAGAAATGATGAATGTATTCCCAGTTTGTTCAGTCTTGAGCACAATGTAGTATCTAGAACCAAGGTGTGGTCATTTAATCAAATTAATGAGGGTCCGTCATATTGTAAGCGGTCACGTGACGGCGGTTTATTAAAAAACAAATGACATTTTAACAGTCGGACAAAATAGCTGAGAAAAAATCTAATTGTTCTCGTTTCCAAAACAAGGAGATGAATTAACACATACGAACGGAACAGCCAATGCATGATGAAACACAATAATGTAGACGATGATAGAGAACAGGCACAAATATAAATATAGCACAAAATCGGAAGAGCCTTTCACAAGCACTTAAGACGTGGAGCCATCTTTCCAGAATAGAAGGGAAAAGCTATAAATGTTAAATGTGCACATATCTATAAAGAAAACTGCCAATGTGTCAAACCACACTTGCAAAAAGATAAACAAAATCAATTGTCCATGTGCAAGTATATATTGATTCTCTTTCAGCTTGTGATACAATTCCAGAGTAGTAAATTGGGCTCTTGAATGTGCAACTCTTGCTTGCCAGCTGATGGTAAACAGAGCTATTGTTCAGGTCACAAAATTTTACCAAATTGTCTGAAAATAATGTAGAATGTCTTCACTGAGCAAGAATGACCTACCAACAGCTCTTTTGAAATACATCAATTCCCTTCCCAAGCTAAACTTAAAACTTTTAAGATGTGATGGATGGGCAAAAGATCATCGGTGAACATCTGTGCTAGAGCATTACAAAGAATATATATTTTAAAAAATATAATTATCTTTTGAATAAAACTATTTTTTTTTCATTATCAGTAGTGACATACCGTTTGTAGATGCAGAGGTGTCTGCTGAGCTGCCCTGGCTTTTTCCTCCTCTTGTTCTTCAAACTTTCTCAAATCAAACTCTATCTCCTTGGCTGTTTGCCTGTCTCCTGACAGGATCTCTGTTAAATTTATATTGAAACATACAGGTAATTACAATTTTAACAATTTCCAATAATGTAATCAGTATCATTCTGAAAATTAAGAAAAATAACTTGTACTTTATACTTTCAATCAACATGATATCTCACTGTGAAATAATGAGGTCACAGTGACGTCATTTTGACGCTGTGTTATAGCACTATTGCACAGCAGGTATGCATTTCTCCCTTTCAGTAGCTAGGGTTCATAATTACAGACAACATTATGTACTGAACCATTTTAGTGATTTTACCTGTGTGATATGAGCAGAACTGTGCCCCGAGTGGCCAAGTGGTCTAAAGTGCTTTCCGTTATGGATCACTGCCATCTCACCTGTCTGCGTGGGTTCGAGTCTAAGATTTGGCTAATGTAGTTATGTGAGAAAGCTTGCCAGTAGCTTCTCGTGGGTTAGTGGTTCTTTCCGGGCATTTTCCCGGGTTTTTCCTCCACTAATAATAATGGCCGCCATGTATAGCCTACCATGTGCTGAAAAATGGCGTTAAACCCTAAAACAACAACAGCAGAACTGTGATATATTGAGAATAGTCTAATATAACAAAAAACATTATAGGGACTAAACGATGTGTTAAATACTGGTGTTTATAATATAATAAGGAAATATAATACTAAATTTCACCATATCTTCTTACAGACCATAGTCATACAGTGGTATGATCTTGGTCATGGGTCAAAGGTCAAATAACATTATATCCAGAACCACATTATAACGAAGCATGTTGAAATGAGGGAGGTGTCATGACTGTACTATCAAGTGTTTTTGAGAAACTGACAAAAATTGATTCGTTAATATCATTAGTGACAAAGATAAAATCACAGGTGTACTGCATAGGCTGCTAAAACAATGGCAAAACTTTACATAATGCTTCGTTTCTTTGTTGGACAATCAATAGAGGTGTATCAATTAAGTTAATTTGGTTATTATGTTCCAACCATTTATGCACTCTAAATGTCAAAATGAGCAAGACAAAACATTAGCGAAAGCTTACCTTCTGGACTCATCAGAAAAATTATTATTGAGAAACTGACACAAGGTTGATTATAGGCATTGATACATTCATCCCGATTACACATTATTAAACACCATATACTGTATTTTCTGATGGCAAATAAAATAATCACTTTATTTTCTATTTGAAGACAGCAAATTCTTTATTTTAGTGTCCAAAAACAAATGGGTAGACAAATAAAATAAAAAAATATTTTTCTCAACTGAATCCAGTTAGTAAAAAAATTAACAATTGTAGTGATGGAAAATATAATGCACGATTTTCAGACATTTGAGTACTATTTGGCACATTAGTTTCATGCACTTAGTTGAATTTTCAGCTCTTTGAAAAAAAATAGAATATGGCGTGAACCCACAATCGTGCAGATCCTGCATGACCAGGACTGTACACGATACTGGGAATTTTTCATGACAAGTGACACAAAGGCTTTAAAGTTTTTTTATTTCATGATCACATCAAATATCAGTTTTTGACAGAATGAAGTGAACAGCAAATACAATGAGACACAGCAGATCTAAGATTTTAAAAAAATACATGGCATTTAAATATTATTTTAATAAAAAAAGTTGTGTTTAAAAATATGCAGAAAATGCAGCATTGTAACTAAGTAATCACGTTATACTGTCTGCACAAAATATGTGAAGCTTGAAGTTCAATACAAAATGATGCAAGTAACTGCAAATAATTTTCATTATGAAACCTCAAAGACTTATTTAGGGATCTGATCAAATAAATCTTAAATCATCGAACTTTGGCATAAATCCATGTCAATTAGATGTTAATATTTCGAAGCAGTAAGCCTGCTTATTATCAAGCAAAAATTTAATTTACAACAATACAAGGTAAAAAATAATTTTGCTGTTTGAAATTTTTTTTTATATACATTTAGTTTGGGACGAGAACAATAGATCACAGCAATCAAAAACTGAAAATGACAAATTTTGTGGTTCATTTAGTAATTAGGTATATAAATGTTTTCTTTTCAGGCAAACTCTTTCTACAACTCCTTTGAACTTTTTCTATAACTAAATTTAAAATATAAATGGCTGCCATGTTAATTTTTCAGAAATAATCTTGTAAGATGCATTTGAATTTTACAATCCATGAAAGAGATATGTTTGTGATAGGCATCTTGTTTAGACAGCAACCTCTTGAAAGAGGCCACTTTCAACTATACAAATGAGACTACTTCATTGTTTTGACAGTAGTAATACATGATGACATTTCTACATATGTAACTATAGATTTTACGTACCTTCCACTTCATTTCTGTAGTCCTTCATCAGTTCCCGCAGGTAGAACATCAGGTTATGCATCACTGAGGAACAGTTTCTCTCAAGCTTGAAAAGACAAATACACACATTTAAGTTCTCTGTTACTGTTGTGTGTGTGTGTGCACATATGTATGTATGTATGTATGTATGCATGCATGCATGCATGTCTGTATGTATGTATGTATGTATGTATGTATGTTGCAACTTTAAATACCAAAGAATATCTTTTTCTTTCAAAATCTATATATAAAATACTTTAATCAGAAAATCATTATGGATCAATAAAAGGCCTCATCAAAAGATGACTTTGGTAAAAACAACTTGCTAATAGGACTTTCCACTCTGAAGTAGTGAAAACAAGCTTTTCAAGATGATGTGTGGTGGCCATATTTGATGTCCAACAGCACCATTTTTTTTAAAGGACCAACTAGAAATCACAAGAAGTCTTAAAGTAAAACCTCATGATGCTATAACCATCCTTTCAGAAGAATACTGATAACAAGATGGCTGGCATATTTGATATGTGAGTAGCAACATATTCTTTTAGGACGATCTAGGCCTTGGTATGAATGTGTGTGTGTACAGTTTAGTGACTATCCTCCAAGTAGTTTAGTAGGAATTATGATAACAAACATGCGCTAGTGGATGGTCAGAAGATGGACGATGAACAATCCTTTAAGCTCTTCTGGTCTATGACCAGTAGAACTGAAACTTATGATATGGGTATATAGTGTAAATAACACAGCAGTCATGTGATAAATATAACCATATTTGGCAGCAAGTTTACCAGTAAAACTGAAACTTATGATATGGGTATATAGTGTAAATAACACAGCAGTCATGTGATAAATATAACCATATTTGGCAGCAAGTTTACCAGTAGAACTGAAACTTATATGGGTGTATAATATAAATAAATACAAATAACACAGTAGTCAGGTGATAAATATAACCATATTTGGCAGCAAGTTTACCAGTAGAACTCAAAC
The DNA here is from genome assembly GCA_030141615.1 of Unio pictorum. Lineage (NCBI taxonomy): Eukaryota > Metazoa > Mollusca > Bivalvia > Unionida > Unionidae > Unio > Unio pictorum. The sequence continues at coordinate 4,895,532 of JARLTB010000098.1, forward strand.
TTATATGGGTGTATAATATAAATAAATACAAATAGCACAGTAGTCATGTGATAAATATAACCATATTTGACAGCAAGTTTACCATGCAAAAATCAATAATAGATTAAGAAAGGACGTCAGCTTACCAAATGTTTCAGTGAAATCACAATCGGCACAATGTTTTCTATCACATTTTTCTTGACTACCTGTAAAAAAAAAAGAAAAAGAAGAAGCAACATCAAATATGTTCAAAATAATTGTATGCTTTACAACCAAAAATGTTTAAGAATGAAGTTCTTATATTGCTTACAACATGCACAAAGAAAAAAGCAATCAATCTACAACCTATTACATAATACAACAGCAGAAAACCAGTTTAGTTAACAAAAATTGGAAAGTTTACAAATGTGTTCCACATTATTACCTCTTCTTCTATTAGACTGTGCTTGCTCTATACCCAAAATGGCCTTTATTCAATCCCTTTTTCTTTATTTTACTTTATCCTTAATAATAATAATAATAATAATAATAATAATAATAATAATATAAGATAATGAACCAAACAGAATACACAGGCAGACAGACAATGTTTGTTCTAGGATTTGATCATGATCATAAATTACTGACATTTTAGTATGAATGACATGGAAGGTGATGCTGCTGATGTGCAAATCAATTCTGCTCTTTCTTAGGTAAAAAGATTTAATAAATGTAACAATTTGCATTGAATAGAACTGAAGTTCTGGTCTGGTATTAAGCACAAACGCCAACTCTGTTATTCACAACAGAAATCCTGACCAAAAAGGAATCCCCTCCACAATATATAGAGGTCTTTCTTGGGCAATGGGGAACATAGGTAGAAATTTGTAAATAAAAGTGGCATATAATGCTCAAGTTATTGTCCAGAAATGAAACAAAATTGCCAAATACAACTTTTAGTAACAGCATCCCTGACCCTGAAGCTGCTGACACCCTAAATTAATTAGGGTTTAACAAGGTGCTAGAGAAAAATGGTGTGAGCTTTGTTGCGTTCTATTCTTATTCTATTATCTGAACTTAATTAATCATCTGCAAATAAAATTCATGAGAAAAATCTATTTTTGGCAACAGTAAACATGACCTTGGAGCTACTGATCCCAATATCTACAGGGTTCTTCCTGAGGTGAAGGGAAACACATTTACCAAGTTACACTGAATTCTGTTCAATACAATTTATCATCTATAAATAATATGCATAGATAAAATCTATTTATAGCAAGTGACCTTGATCTTGGAGCTAATGATTCCAATCTTAAGGTAAAAATTTTTTTCACGTGTCATCCTAAGCAGATGAAATCTAATTCAATATTTTCACTAATTAACAGTTTTATGTTTTGATAGGACTCATGAATCACATTCTTGAAATTTTCTCCATGGCAGATCAACTTCTCAATGTGGTATATTCCTTAAGGAGAAAATAGTTGGAACCTTGTAATAGCTTGAGCAGCAGAGAGGGTGAACAGACCACCCTTTTCGAGCAAAAATAAGGCCTACAGATCATGTTTTCGAGCAAAATATGGCCTATAGACTACGTTTTCGAACAAAAATAAGGCTTCCAACAAAATCTCATTTAACCAAAAAAAAGTCTCCATTTTTGCAAAAACGGAGATTTTACGATTTTTTAATCAATTTTGCTCGCAACGATGTAGTCATCCACCCTCTCTGCTGCTATGGGTTAACAAAAAATAATAAATGATTTTAACCAAATATTTGATCCAGTCCGATACGATATCGTGTCCGAGGATCATGCAAATTTATTGTTGCGAATCCGTACGGGGTTGACTGAGCATGACTAAAGAAATCTCGAAATTGATTGAAGTCCATATCAGAACACCATGTCTGCCATATATTTCTAAGAGTATGAGTATCAACTCCGTTGAATACAGCAAGAATATTGCAGTTATCTCTGATGACTTTTGGAACCTGAGTGTAGCGTTGAGTGACATATATCACGTCAGTGTTTTTGTGACGCCCCCGGGAAAAGATCCTAGCAGGATTTTTTTGTTTATCTAACATTATATCGTCGTATACGACTAAATTGTTAATATCTCCATCAATATCATCAATGCTCGGTGCTTCATCGATATCGGTTATAAACTCAATAATACCCTCTCCGGATTTTTCTACCGCGCTGTCGTTAAAATCTTTTAGCACTTCATAACATCGTTGATCATCTACGCTAGGGGCAATTAAATACAACTTATCCCACTTCATCCATCTCATTATTAAATTGAGTAACAATTGCGTTTTACCGGATCCAGATGGCCCGATTATAATCATCCGGATAGAGTTTGGTAGCGCTGCATGATGCTTAATTGGTTCTCTTGTTTTAGTCGCTGAAAAATCAATTATATCCATATTTCTATACATAAATTATGGATCTATATTGTATGAAGTGTAAAACGCGTACTAGCACAAATGATGTGACGACGGTTACAACTAAAAATAACAGATCAGCACTTACTGGTAGATGTGCAACATGTGGTATTAAAAAGTTCAGATTTGTTTCTACAAAATCAAAGATTTTACAATCCGGAGATGTTTTTAAAAAAAACGAGGAGGTGATATCGCAGCCAAATTGGCAAAGCTCCCTGGAACCCCATGGGCAAAGTACCCCGGAGAAAAGCACCTTCCAGGATATAGCTACTGTGGACCGGGAACCAGACTTGATATCAGACTCAATGATCAAAATCAGTCCCGACCCGGTGAAGAACCAATAAACGCCATTGATAAGGCCTGTCACCTTCATGATGTTGCTTATAAAAGCAGCAATCTGCAACACAGGCATCTAGCAGATGTGAAATTAATTCATGCGTTAAATGCTATTCCTGATAAATCCTTCAAAGAAAAATTGGCTTCATTTTTGATAAAATCGGCTATGAAAAGTAAATTGATGTTAGGTGCCGGTAATTAATAATATGGAATCAATTTATTATTCCCCAAGAGGATACTGGAGGGGTAAATCAGCAGTCCATAAACTCGCTAGCGCTGCAAAAGTGAAAAAAAACCACTGCGGCTAATTGGTTATCCAAACAGGCACTATGGCAAATTTATCTACCACCGCCTAAACAAATTCAATTCTCGCATTTTGATGTGACCGCTCCTAATGAAGTTCATCAGGCTGATATATTATTTCTGCCACATGATCGTGGTTACAAATACGCTTTAACCGTAGCTGATATTGCAAGTCGATACAAAGAAGCAGAACCGTTAAAAACAAAATCAGCCACTGAAGTCGCTTCTGCATTTGAAAGGATTTATCGACGAGGTCCTCTGCACTGGCCAAATCTATTGCAGGTTGATCCTGGCAAGGAATTTCAGGGTGCAGTGTTATCTACAATGAAACATCATAATGTCACCATACGACGAGGGCATACTGCGCTACATCGCGATCAGGCCATTGTAGAACGATTTAATCGGACGATTGCTGAGCGGTTATTTGGATATCAATACGCAAAAGAATTCATTCAAGAAAAGCGATCCCGTGAATGGGTCAAAAGGTTACCAGCTGTGATTACCGCACTGAATAATGAGATTACTAGAACAATCAACATGAAACCTAGCAACGCTATTAAAAAGAAGTCTATACCCGTACAACCACAAAAAGATTTCAAAGAACCAATTCTTGGTAGTAATGTCACTGTTAGGTACTTATACGAACCAGGAGAGCTTGAGGGTGGTAAAAAAAGGGCTACTGATCCTATTTGGAGTGTTACTGCACACAAGATATCTAGTATAACACGATCTACGGGGATTTACTCGACAACAACTACAGGTAATTCCCGAGGATACTCAATTGCCACCGCATGGTCTTAACTAGCGCCGTTGCGTCTATTGCACTCAAGACAAGTCAACATCACATTGTTTCTGACATGACCGAGACTGTTATTTTTTCTGTCTACGGTAAATTGGCGAGGATCTTTATCCGAATACTGCCAACGCATTATACAATTGCAACTCGCGCAGTGATTATTCTGTTGTTGTTTCAGCGTAATTATTAATTTAGCATCAATATCAAATTCTCGTTTTTTTTTGTCCTGTTGTTTGTAACCGGAGAGTTTTTTATTAATGATGCTAACATCAATATCACTTATTGTTGTGTCATTATCATCGAAAACAACTCTTCGAAGTTGATTTATTTTTCGTACTCTGGATACTGCGAGATAGACTAAATTCGACCATTCGATGCGATTATCTACGATCCAAACAATTGTATCCGATATAGTCAATCCCTGTGAAGAGTGTATTGTTGCTGCGTATCCTAGCGTCCACGGGGATTTATTAGCACGCAATGCATCTTCAACGACATTGATATCAACCAGCACAATATCATTTAATACGAGAATTTGTTTTTCACTCTGTCCTGGAATATCAACTTCAATGTTCTGTTTTCGTGTATCCGATGGCCTATAACAAAGGGGTACTGGAAGCGTTGCAAATTTTTCTTTATGCAATTCAAATAACTTCATCTGAAGTGTGTCCCTGACTATTTTTCTACTTGCAATTATCAAATCATTTGGTCTCCATGTTTCCCAGAAATCATTCATTGGAGTTTCTGAAATCACTTCACGCGCTATTTCGCATTGGATTCTATCCGGTTGTAATCTAATTAGCGCTTTGAATTCTCGTAATCGTTCATCAATTGATCAATAATCAGTGGTAATTTCTTCATAATAGTCTACAAAACCCCTTAGCCATTCATGTGGAGATGCACCGACAAATGGTGGTGGTTGGCCGTGATCACCGCACATGACGACTTTTGTGTTTTTGTTTAACAACCACTCGAGAAATGTTTGTAATACATCTAATGACACTGTGCATATTTCATCCCAAATTATGATTTCAGGAATGAATTTATCACCCATACGCTCAGGAGTCCATTTGTCACCCTTCCATCGAAAGAAACTATGGTAAGTACAGGCATTTACCCCTCGCTGTATCATCTCTCTGGCGAGTCTGTGAGTCGGTGTTAGCACAATCATGGTTGACCGACGAAATAATTCAATTGCACGAGTTGTCTTTCCTGACCCACCACAACCGTTTAAATAAATTGTCTTGTATCTACATACTGGATCAGATACCGGTGGTGCATTAGAAAATTCTGATTGATTTTCAATACGGTTACAACAAAGATATTTATCATCCATGGCAACGTCTGCGGATTCACAATACTCATGTAGCATCTCCTTTTTAAATCGCCAACGCCCCCAATTTTCTTCGGGATCTGTGAATGCCGCTACAACTGATTTGTATTTATTGTGTATATACATCGAATCAGTGGCCACTCTAACCGCGGTATTAGGAAATCTATTTATCATCGAAAATAGATTAATAGAAGCATAGGCTAGCATTGAACTTCTCAAATGTGTATACTGGGAATTATGTCCATCACAGTAGGTAACAACCGTACCTAATTTCTCACCATTGGATAGAAAAGCATCCTTACGGGATACAAGTTTTCCCTGTTTCATTAAATCCGCTACAATAAAATCGTATTCAGCGATATCTATGATCAACCGCGAAGAATATTTTGCATTGTCGTATCGTCCACCCTGGGTAAATTTACCGATTATTCTTCGTCCAAAATCTTTTGCTTGTTCTTTTTTACTTTCAAATAACTTCTTAGACCAATTTATGATTTCTTCTTCACTGAAATCTGGACACTGTTTTCGTAGTTCGCTGATTATACGATCTAGATCGGGTTGTGGTAGCCAAACTTCTTTCTGAGCTCGATAGCATATAATAGCCTCGGAAACAATCAACGATATTAGCATACCACAATCAATCATATATCTCAATAGCACTATTGGCATCCAGTGTTTTTCAGATAGGTGTCTACCGAGCCAAACATAACTACACGGATGTAATCCTGACGCTAATTCAAATGATATCACACGAGCGAATCCGGTTAAATCAAAATCAGGTAATGGCCCATTAATCGCAACACGAGTCATTTCATGTGTGGGGTGTCCAAATCGTTTGAAGTAGTTACTACATTCCCCATACCCGAGAAAACTTCCGGGATAACACGCGGCTATATCAATTGAAATCATTCCATCACGTGAGTATTTCGTATTCCACAGTCCTCCATGACCAAATTCGACGCAACTCAATTTAACATCCTCGAGAAAATCACTTCGTGTTGGACGCCATGAGTTTTTTTCTCTTGCGAAGTGAGCTACCACTGATGGAATAGTAAAACTATCCGTGAGTAGTTTTTCATGGGAATTCTCCGGTGAAAAATCACTAGCGATTTTTCTCATTCTATTATCTAATTCTTCAACGAGATATAATTCACCATTTGGTTTTACAAATTGATCGAATCCTATTTCGGGATCTTCATCACTTCTAAGTAACCACACTGACACAGGATCATCTTTACACAACGCATGAATAGCATCAAATAATCTCTCTTCATAGAAAACATCCCCGGAAAATTCCTCGGGGATATATTTCACGGTTCGTTCTCGTGGAAATACTGTTACCGCAGGTGTCCACGCGTGTTTGTTATGATCAATAATCTGTATTGGGGCTCCTCGCGATTGATATTTCGGTTCGTATAATACTTCTCCGGTTATTGTTGTTACTGATATTGGGAATTTTAATGATGCTTCTAATTTAGCTATATCAGAAATCTTTGCACCTTGCTGTTTCACTGTCAGTTCCCATTCGGTTATTTTCCTACGTCGCAGATCAGTTAGTTTATTTCCTCGGGATGCATTTGTGAAGTGTTCTATTATTCGTTCTGCTACACAATTCAGTGAACTAGAATATTTCATAGGAGCTAGTTTTGCGATATCGGGTTTATCATTTAACGGATATATCCCATAAACCATTGCTGTTACGGGATAAGATCTTTCGTAGTATGGTTTGTCAATGCCGGTTAGAATTCCTGGTTTGGAATCTCTACTCACAATGACAGCTTTTTTATTCTTGAGGATTGGTTCAAATTTATCCCTAATAATCCATTTGCCATCGACTTCGATAATGAATTTGATTCGGAAAAAATACCGTTTTTCCCCAACACGTGAAATTATCACTGCTGCTTTTTCATCAGTCATGGTAGCGTCAACAACACCATCAATTCGAAATGTTGACCAACAATAAGATGCTCCATCACGCTTAAATTCATTAAAACAGTCTCTGATTTTACTAATCATGGCTTTATCAAGAATTGTATTCTTTGGTGTATTAGAAACTATATCGAGATTGAATTGAGCATCCTTCCAGGGTAATCTCTTGGACGTTTTTTTTGGTTTATCGAGATTAAATTTAGGATTAATCTTCAATAATCTCTTGGACGTTTTTTTTGGTTTATCGAGATTAAATTTAGGATTAATCTTCAATAATCTCTTAAACTCTTTCATGTTTCCGTCTCTTGGACGTTTGTTACGTTTTTTGGGTCTATCGAGATTAAATTTAGGATTAATCTTCAATAATCTCTTAAATTCTTTCATGTTTCCGTCTCTTGGACGTTTTTTGGGTCTATCGAGATTAAATTTAGGATTAATCTTCAATAATCTCTTAAACTCTTTCATGTTTCCGTCTCTTGGACGTTTGAGATTAAATTTAGGATTAATCTTCAGTAATCTCTTGGACGTTTTTTTTGGTCTATCGAGATTAAATTTAGGATTAATCTTCAATAATCTCTTAAATTCTTTCATATTTCCGTCTATTGGACGTTTATTGGGTCTATCGATATTAAATTTAGGATTAATCTTCAATAATCTCTTAAACTCCTTATCAGCATTGAATTCAGCATTTTTCGAAGGCGTTCTCCTTAATTCCCTCATGCTATAATTAAAACAAGCATTTAAATGAAGAATTTATATATAATGAATCACTGTAAGTGGCTTATGATTGGATCAATAACCCCGTGTAACAAATCATGCAGAAATGAGTTCTGTGGGTATCATATGCAAAGCTTTCGACGTGGAAGCCTTGGTCCGTTACCCTGCATACGATGTGGGGTTGGGGTCAGGGGAAAATCTCAGTTGTGTTTGAATTGCGGTGGAAAGCGATATAGGGAGTTGAAGCGTTATTATGATAAAAGAATAAAAAATGGACAATCAATCAGAAATTATGACCCTGACGCTGACAAAGTCAGTATTCTTGACGCTGACAAAGTCAGTATTCTTGACGCTGACAAAGTCAGTATTCTTGACGCTGACAAAGTCAGTATCAAGGATTAAATCATAAGAACTCCTCAAGACTACATCGAAAGATTTATCATTAAACCAAACAATGAATTAGACAAACAATAGTATTATGTATACGAATGAACCAAGAATTCAGACAACACCCTGTGATCACAAATTATGAAGCATCCAGTGATGGTGTTGTAAGAAATCGTAGACTGAAGAAACCAGTTGGTGCTGACAATGGTATGGGGTATTTGGTGTTCACTGTTAAGGGAAAGAAAACTTATCGCAATCATCGTTTCGTGTACGAGTGTTTTTATGGATTGATCGAGGATGATTTTGTTATTGATCATATCGATTCTAATCCAATGAACAATTCTTTATCAAATCTGCAGGTTATCACACAAAGTGAGAATATCAAACGAGGAAAGACTGGAAAATGCTCAAAAAAAGCGAGACCTGTGAAATCTTTGAATACGATAACTAACGAAGAAAAAATATTTCAATCAATAACCAGCGCCGGTAGGCATTTCGATATTTGTGGACCCTCAGTACGATATGTTGCAGAGGGGATAACCAAAACGGCGATTTCAAAAAAGACAGGACAGAAAATTCGATTTAGTTACGTCTAATGCGTCATATTTTTCATTTAGAAATATATCATTATTATAGAATAATGAATTCTGAAAACATGAATAGCATTTTATCCGAGATTTCAAAATTGAAAAGTTGGGATATTGAACTATCAGATGGGTTAAATCCTGATCAAATCATGTCTGATTTTCAGGATATTGAATACGGAGTTAACAACAATAAATATATGCTGCCAAAGAAGTATGCGCTCATCAAGAGAATTCAGAATTCTATTCGGGACTCTCTCGCATTTTCCAGTGACGTAAGTGTGTTCGCTCCGTTGTATACCATCGTAGAACGAATACGAAAAGAATTGGGGTACGAATACGAATTGAAAAAGGAGGTTAATTCTAAAGTTAGAAACCTACGGGCGTTAATTCAAGAAAATGAACAATTTTGATTGACCGACCATTTATCATTATTTGATTGACCGACTATTTATCATTATTTGATTGCCCGACCATTATCATTTTTTTTAGCCGACCCTCAAGGGGTGGTATGTCAAAAATCGATGGACGATATATCAGATTGATCAAAAATAGAATGGCGAAAGTCACAGTATTATTATTATTTATAGCAATTATGTGACTTTCGCCATCAATGAACGAAGCTGTCTCACGATGAAATAACACTTCCATGACCGTGTTAAAAATCATCCGACATGTCAAAAGAATGTTGAAAGTGTGGTATTAATTATTTTTATAAGGATTTCCACACTTTCAACATCAATGATAACGCCTCTAAAACACTTCCAAGACCGTATCAAAAATCATCCGATGGTGTTAGGTCGGATTGAAAAATTGTTTTGCAATTGAAACATTGTTTCTGATTTCAAATAATGGTCAATGAAGCATTAACAACCCGATTGGCTCGTGAACGACTGGATGCAATTAAGAGATTTGTACCAATTCGTGACTCTGTACGGAATAAACTGCAACAACGACAGAGTCTTCAGACTGATTTTGCTTTGGGATCTGAAGAATTGTTTAAACCAGTAACAACAGCAACGAAGGGAGTAGAGCGCGCTATACTGGGAGATGGTCCCGAGACGGGAAAATCTGTTAGTGGTGAACTCGAAAAAATAGCAGCGAAAACTGAACAAACAGAACAGGCTGTACAAAAAATAGAATCAAAAAGAACAGTAGATGATTTACTCGTGAGATTTAACGAAGAAGGGTTAGCAGAAATTGATAAGACTGATCCAGCAGAAATTCCTGCGCTTGTTGTTACGTCCTATGAAAACAGAAAAAAATGGTTGAAACCAGAACATCATAAATATGTTAGAAATATAACTCACTGGGCTGATATATTCTATAAAATCAAAACTGAAAAAGGTCTGATTAAGAAAAATAGTGCATCATACATTGAATATATCAATGCGGTGGGTACAGTGTATAATCAATACGAAGAGTTTAAACAACAACAAAAACCGCAAAAAACGCAAAGGCGGCGACAGCAACCTGCAAAGAAAATATCTTTTTCACCTAAAAAACAACAAATACCACGTGATGATGATGATGATGTTCTTGATTATTTACAAGAAACGAATTTAGAAAAACAGAATGAAGCAACTGGTTATAGCGGAAGCGGATTGCAAGATTCCAGTGGACCCCAAAGTGGGGTATGTCCTGGTAGTGTTCTCAGTGATATATCACGGTTAGAGGTTCTCATCGGAGGGAAACAAGCCGGAAATAACTCACCGGAAATAATTAATGAAGCAGCTGATATCTGTAGACGATTATTTCAGGGTGGTATCATGGATATCAGTACATATCGAGATTTCATTGGCGAGTTAGTGGAAAGTGGGTATCATAGTGACTGAATTGAAAAATCTGATGACGAAGTCATTCGATTAGATAAATAACAATTGAAAAATTGTTTCTGATTTCAAATAATGATCATACACTACAATCATAATAAACCAACCCCCGTCTACGTAGTTAATTCACGGTTTCCGGTTTATAGAGCATACTACGGAGATGGTTTAGGTAATACCATTTTAGGATTATTTTCAAGAATGGCTCCAAAAGTGATGCCGTTGGCTAAACAATTAGGAATGAAAGCAATTGATGTTATTCGTGATAAGGGTATTGGTGCTGTTAGAGAGCTTGCCGGAAAAGCGTTTTCAGCCGCAAAGAATAAAATAACATCATTAGTGAAATCACGGATGAAATCCAAAGGATTTTCAAAACCGTTACCGTCTACAGCGGAAATGCCTGCAAGTGTTAGTAGAATTATAAATAACGCAGTAGATGAAAAATTAGCGTCATTGGTGACTCCCTTGATAAATCAAGGGGACCAAAATAACATGATAGCAAACATGATAGCGGGGAGTGGCTTTAAAAAAACACGACGATGAAAAATCGTTTACGATTTTACGATTTAGACTCTGATAAATAGAATAAAATGTTCAAAAGGTCACCTGATCCAGCATTTGATATGGATGCCCCAGTTCTCAAGAATGATTCTGTACGCGATTTTCAATTTTATTCTTATCACGCAGTACAACCAGATCTCCGATCGCGAATTGAACTTCAAGTTCATGATACCAGTAAATATTTTCTACCGTGTGAGGCATTTATTGAAGTAGAAGGAGAACTTGTAACAAATGTTGCAGCTGATACCCCATATGCAGATAACGCAAATGTCCGAGTTGGTTTTGTTAATAACGGTATTATGGCGTTATTTGAAAGCGCTAGATATCTCATTGATGGAAAAGAAATTGAATCCATTGACCGTGAAGTTGATGTGGCTACAACAATCATAGGGTTAGCGAGATATTCTGATGATTATACAAGATCGGCTGGTCCGTCTATGATGTTTGCAAAGGATACCTCTGATAACGCTGACCACCTTCAATTCATTAAAGTGTTAACAGCAAGAGATAATGCAGAAGCCGATCAACAGGAAGCAGCTAATCCAGAACGTCGAACTAGACCCGGAGCTGCGTTTGATATTCTCGGAGGCGTTAATGGTAATCTCAATTTAGGATTTGCAACACGCGTAGCAACGTTGCATGGGCAGCGTCGACGATTTTCATGTGCGATTCCACTGCATCATATTTTCGGATTCTGTAGAAACGTCCGAAAAGTTATTTATGGAGCTAAACACACAGTAGCGCTTGTACGAAAGGGTACTGATGATGATGCAATCTGGCGTAATGCTGGGGTTGCTCCCGGTAAAGTCATTTTAACAAAACTATCATTGTGGATGCCAGTGTTAACTCCATCAATCACCGAAGAACAACGACTACTATCATTTATGGACCAAGGAGGAAAGTCGTTGTTAAGTTGGTTATCAGTGACCACGGATATTAAACAAGACAGTGTTGATGGTACATTCACATGGCACCTGGCATCAAAACAAGGTGTTTCAGCTCCACGTCATATATTCGTAGCGTTACAGAATAATGCGCGAGTTGGTAATCAAGAACGAAGCCATATGATATTTGATCAGTTAGGTGTTAATGAAGTCTCGCTGAGAATAAATGGACAGCAGGAACCATCCGAGGATATACAACTTTATTACGGTCAGAATCATATTGCACGCGTGTATCATAACCTGTTGTCATATATGTCACGTGATCAAAATGTGGATACTGGTTTGCAAATATCACAATTGGATTTTAAAAGCCTCTATCCGATTTATTACTTTTCATTGGAACATCTTGATTTAACAAGACAATCTGTCGTTGATATACACTTTAGAGCCCGTGTAACCTGTCCGACTGGTCCACCAGTTGGTGGGGTACCTCCTATCCTTATCCCGAATTATAGAGCGGTTGCTGTCATTCTCAGTGATAAATCAATGCTACTTGAAGGTGTTGGAGGAAGAATGAGAGTGGTAGATGCCCCAGTAGAAAATATGTAATTGAAAATCCGAAGGATTTTTCCATTAGAATTAATCAATTATGTATAATGTCATATAGTGTTATTAGTGTTGCGTTAACTCCTGGTCAAATCAAAAAATTGCAATCGGAATCAGCTAAAAAATGTGGAACCACAATCACGTTGAAACCCAACCAAATGACTGGTGGTGCAAATAAACTATCGCTGACAACTCGTCAGGTGAAACATTTCAATGATGCACTAGTAGCAAAAAAGGGTGTTCAGATTACTCTTTCTGCGGCTGCTATCAAAAATATGATTAAAACAGGCGGTATATTCCCGTTGTTAGCTGCGATACCAGCATTGATTGCAGCAGCAGCCCCAGCAGTGGCTAAAGCGGCAGCGTTAGGAGCCGTTGGTACTGCAGCAGGAATGGCACTAAAGAAGGCAACTGGGAAAGGATATAAAAAAAAGGGAAAGGGTCTAAGACTACCAGGAACCCCGTATTCGTGGTACAGCGGAAAGGGTCTAAGACTAGGACCGGTTTATTAATTGGAGAGTCTATGATGGTTCCCATGTCCAATTTTGATTTACTCGATGCTGCTAAAAAACTCGCGATTAAAAACTTCAGAGGTGTCTTTATGAAAGATCAATTACCACATCAACCAAACAGCGTTGAAACCGGAATCATTAATTTAGATAACAGCACCGGACCTGGAACTCACTGGGTTACATACGCTATTGATCCACGTGGGATTGTCTATTTTGATTCATATGGATTAGCCCCACCAAAAGAGTTTATGCGTTATATAAAAACCCTTCCAATGAAGACTTGGTATTCTACGCTACCAACACAACAAATGAATGACCCACCAATATGTGGCAGCGAAGTATTAAATGTCCTTGATGCTATTTCAGCATCTAGAAAACCACCACATGTTGTCGTGAATGAATACACTAGTAATCGCTTTTTAGAGAGAAGTGTATAAAATAATATGATCGATATTTGGGGGAGATCTTTGAAATCCAAACCCGATGACACTGCAACCGGTGATGTAAAAAAACTAATCAAAGATTAAATAGCTGAGACGTTAAATTTAACAAGTGTTGACCCGAATGAAATAGTTGTGTTTCAAGACAAACAGGGTAAATTGAAAACCAGTGATGTGTCGTTGGATGATATATTGGTTAAACAACGAAACGCAATCGAGGATACTATCGCGTTATTTTCCGATCAGGGTAAACTCAAACCAGGCGCACTTGTGTCTACGATCACCGACGCGATTGCCGCCCACGACAATAAGATTACCACCCAAGACAACAAGATTGCCGCCCAAGACAGCATGATTACCACCCAAGACAACAAGATTGCCGCCCAAGACAGCATGATTACCACCCAAGACAACAAGATTACCGCCCACGGCCGTGAGCTGGATGATCATATACGAGGTTACAATTCTTTTCGCAAAAATGTCGTACATAAATTCTTTGGGACCCCGCTTGTGGTTGGCATGACTCTCACTGAAATTAAAGACTTGTTGAATTCATTCTTCGCTAACAAGGAAGCTGGAAGGATGATGACTGCTTCAGAAATCAAGACAAATTATCTCGATATTTCTAAACTAATAGAAGATCCTGAAAAGGTAAGGATTCCGCACAAGCGCATTAAAAATATCGTGTATACGGTCAAACCTGGAATCGTGGATTGGATGAGAGACAAGAAATCCTAGAATTACCATCGATCTCTTGAGGGGTGAGGAGGAAGCGAAGGTTGATGGTATCTATAGGTTAACGTGGGCCTCTAACGATCAATTTAATATGATCATAGGCAATAGAACCTACTCTGGTGGCGTCGCGACGTTAATTATCGAGACTGGCATAACACCAACCTTTCAATTCGTCGCGGTTGATAGCTCCACCATTAGATCAAAAATAGCCTGGTGTATAGAACTCGTAGCTCATTTTTCCGGCTGAAGTACTAGCAATTCCCGCTAACGATGGCAAATAATTGAAAACACTAGTATTTTTAAAATAAAAATGATTTCATCAACGCAATGTCGCTATGATCAGGTCAGAGAATTTCAGACTAGACTCAAAACCCTCACTGAGGAGTATCAAATAAAAATAAAAAAATACCGACGAAGAATCACCGCAATTGATATTACTATGTACTCGGTGTCAAGCGTTCTCGCTGGCGCCGGAATAATACTCGCATCGGTTACAATGATTGCCCCGGTCGTAGTTCCAATTTGCATTTCTGCGGTGGCTACAATCGGGGGTATATCAACCGGGATAGCAAAAAAGATATCATCATGCAGCCAACGCAAACTGCAGGATTACTTAATTCAATTTCATATTGCATCAACCGCATATTCGCAGTTATCCCTGATGATATCGTCGTCACTCGATAATACAATTATATCAGATAGTGAATTCTCAGCGATGGTCAGTATTTTTGATTCCGCGATATCGAAATTAGAGCGACAACATGAATATAATAACAATGACAACACCGATGGAATTGGAAAACACGAACCCAAAAACCAAAATGATCTCAATAATCTCAACCATACCAAATTGTGAGTTCTCAGTGATGGTCAGTATTTATGATTCCGCGGTGTCAAAATTAGAGCGACAACAACAGTATAGCAACGATGACAACACCGATGGAATTACTTCAACAAATAGTGGAGAACACGAACCCAGTACAAACAAGTATGATATCAATAACATCAACGGAACCCGAGTTTAGTGTGAATTTCCCTAGCCCAGTCCCCGTGAAGGAGATAGCGCTAGCAAAATTACGAGTATACCACAGTTGGCCTAATATCAGATCAAAATCATTTGGTGGTCAACAACCGAATAATTCACTGGTGTTCTCGTATAAGAATAAAGACGACGGTACCCCAGACTGGAACGTCGTTTCGATACCAACAGGGTCATACCAAATCGAACAAATCAATAATGAATTCGCGCGTAGAATAAAATCGATTACTGGAGTAGAGTCAAAAATCGCTATAACAGTCCATGAACCAACACTATCATCCGCAATTGAGATAAACACAGAAGGATACGTCGTAGATATCTATCAGAGTTCTATTAGAACCGTACTAGGATGGCCTGAATTACCACCAGGGGGGAAAACCGTTGATTTACCAGAACCACAAAAAACTGATTATATCACCGACAGAATAAAACCTGATAATCCAATAAAGAGTTATAAAGATCACGAAAACACTTTAGGTTTTTTTTATTTCGGATACAAACCAACTAGAAAAGAGGAGGAAATAGAGGGATATCATTTTGTTAACGAACCTGAAATCATTAAAAATTTCACAGCAATGAATAATGATTTATCGCTGTTGTTAATATCTCTTAAATCCGGCTCTCTCACCCGAGATGAATTTATCAGCGTCGTAGAAACATGCAACAAAATTATCGACGATATGGAAGTATTTAACCTAAAAATTATTCAGGATATACTAGATGACGATAATCCCCAATCAAGAACAAGATTTGCAACAGACTATAAAATCTCCGTGAATGATATTCCGACATTCAAACTACCAGGATATAACGTACCGGAACTAAAAAAACTTCTCAGTGACACCATCGATGTTGGTTTTAAAATAATTCATGATGCATGGAAAAAAACAGCATCACAGGAAATAAAAATCCTCAAACATAATAATGATCCAGATGGTGGCGGTAGGCATATCGCTCCGTTCAACGTGAATATTTCATCGGTGATTGCGCTCAATTTAGTATGTGATGTTATCGAGGGAAGTTATCAAATAAATTTAGAACGATCAAATCAAGCTCAGCAGGGATATATTCTTTATTCGTTTTCACCAACAGCTCCTCCAGGATTTTTAATAATTGAGTCTCCGGTTAATCCAGTCTATATGCGATGCCATAATAATTCGTTAACGAGAATTAATTTCAAACTCACCGACCAGTCAAATAATCTGATTGATTTACAAGAAGAGGTGTTAGCGATTAGTCTGTTTGTGAAATCATAAATGATTTTCATCCTAAGGACTTTCATCATAAAGACTCGATCAAATCATTTATTATTTTTTGTTAACCTGTAGCAGCAGAGAGGGTGATGACCACATCGTTGCGAGCAAAATTGATTAAAAAATCGTAAAATCTCCGTTTTTGCAAAAATGGAGACTTTTTTTTTGGTTAAATGAGATTTTGTTGGAAGCCTTATTTTTTGTCTGAAAACGTAGTCTATAGGCCATATTTTGCTCGAAAACATGATCTGTAGGCCTTATTTTTGCTCGAAAAGGGTGGTCTGTTCACCCTCTCTGCTGCTGCTTGTGTGAACACCACACAAGATCCGACAGGTACAAGTGCAAACCTGTCTAATTAATAAACGAAAATAATGGATAAGAAGACAAAAATATGATGATCTGACATTTTTTAAAAACATTTTCTGGACCTGAAACGATGTGTAATTCTCTAATTCTCAGCATCTCTGTAACAGGAAACTAAAATAGTCACCTGCCTGTCCAGATGGTCAGTAAATTATAATATGCATGCAACTTTAATTGGCCGGTTTGCCCTCTGTATTTCAAAACAGATGTAGCAATGTACGTGTCACAACACTGCTACTAGACGATAGTAACTTCCATACTATCAATATAATGAAAGAATGACATGACAAAATGATATTGTCAACAATATGAACAGTTACTAAACATTTTAGCATATTTAATTCAGGATTAAAAGTGAAAATTCAATTTTAAAATTTGAGGGTTTCTTAAAAATAGGATTTTTCAAGGTTTCTAAGGTCAAAATGATATTTTTTGTTTTTTGAGGTTTCTGAGGTCCACTTCTAACCGTTAATTACTGATCTTTTGTCAAGTACTAATTCATATTAACTAATAAGGCAGTCAAACATACAAAAAAATACCTGGGTGATGAGGGTTTTCTTAGCTGCAGCTACAACTACAGCAGCCATCTCCTGTTCATCACTTGCCATCTCCTCATTTGGTCTGGCCTTCAGGGTTGACAACTTTATTTCCTTGACAAAACAAAAACATATATATATATATATATATATATATATACATACATACATACACACACATACACCTTTTATATACTAATTATTTTCCACATTTATGAAATGTTTAAAATCAATTTCCAGCTTTTTAGAGTCTGTAGCCTTTCTATGTAAAAGCATATATAAGCTTGAAAACTGGTACTTGAATACCTATAATCATACCATCATACTTATGGACAATTCAATTCTGCAAAACAGAAGTGACAAACATTGAAAAAATTTTAAACCACAATTTTATGCAGAACGAGTGCTGAGAAGACACTAGGCATTAAGATTGTCGTTTTCTATCTATCACCTATACTTTTCTTGCATTCAAGACAAAATTCAATAAACCCTAAGGAAACAACACCCCCAAAAAAACAAAAAAAAAACAAACAACCCAAGTGATTTTCACTAACAAAGATACAGACTTCCAATGCTTTCCAACAAAACGGTTGCTATTTGTGTTACATGGGAAGAAGCCTGTATGAGCAGATTTGGACTTGAAATCTATGGCTATGTGCTCTGTCCACTAAGCTAGCCAGGTCAACACTCCATCTGTTTTTGTGACATTTCTTCCTTTTTGAGACACATTCTAATAACTCCATCGCCCAAAATCACTGACTTTTTTAAAAATAATTCTGGGACTTTATGATATTAGTTTATATCTGTTTTCACAACGATGCTAACAAATGTAAAATCAGAAATATTGACTTGAGCCTGTGACCTCCCTCAAACTAACCAGGTATTCTAAAAACTAAATTATGGAACTTAACACCACTAGCCAGAGATGGTAGTTCAATTTTACCTTACTGCTAAGGATAACTAGAGTATCCTTTAGGATATGGCAGGTACTATCCTTTAGGGGTAACAGGCCATCCACCACTCCTCCAAGCACCTGCAATTCAAGAAGGCAAAATTAAGAATTTTGAGAATCTTAAATGTTCATTTAAAAAAATTTGAACACAAGCTTTCATAGACTGTAGGTCTAACTGACTAGAGACAAAGACTATTTATCCCATAACTGTAAGGACTTTGTTATCTGATGAAGATATTTTGTGATGTTACTACATTTGAGGCTGAAAATTCACTCGCCCAACTCAAAATGGCAAGTAAACATTTCCTGCAGTCAATCAAATTTTCCAGTCACTCATAAATAGTACTGACTCAGGGCTGACCAGTTCTTTTCTCTAATGAATATTGCCTTACTTTCAACAGTAAGTTTACTGTCCGTATATTTTGATTAACTAAGTACAGACAAGCACTTTGCTATTAACAAAATCCTGACCAAAAACAGAGCAGTAGTCTCAATTTGTAATTATTTACAACTGGCAATAAAAGGGTCATATAACTTAAATATGACAACACTTAAATCCAATGGCAAGCTTATGTTGGCAGCCAGTGCCAATAGTAATGGTTTCTAATTAATAATTAAATTTATTTAAGGTCAATAGACAGTAAGTACATTTCCAATAACCAAGAAAACAATTCAAAGTTTCCTAAAGTTAATTTCCTACCTTATATTTATATACATATATATTTGAATGTTACCCCCATATTTCTCTACAGGTACAATTATACACTGGCCCCCTCTTATACAGCCCCTTCACACCATTGGCCACCTCCTCTACATGGCCAGTTTTCTTGGCAATGATGAGTTTGTTTACAAAAGTAACCCACATGGGAGTCCAGCCATCTGATGCAGCATGCAGTCAGCATTTTAGGCCAATAATGTTGGTTAAAATACATGATAATAATTACACTATGGTAAATATTACAGCATTATCTTTTAATGTTCAATGTTATATAATTTATCTAATAGATGTATCTTCCCTAGTGTTTACAGGAAATGGGCTCAACAATGTTGTGATAGAGTTCTGAGCTTGCGAAGCTGTCTTCTTCTCTTTGATGAAAACGACCAGATGTAACTGCCAAGATCATAACATAGCTTTAGCAATAAAGCCACTACAGCAGATCACTGCTTGCCAATAATACAGAAGACCATTGCTGTCAACCATTATTTATTGACACATGGATGGCAAGAGATCACAGAAAGAATTAGTGGTGGCATGTTTTTTTCCCTTCTGTAGCCGCTTTCTTTAAGTTGTTGCAACACAGCACAGAACAGATTGCTGCACATCTGTAGCATCTGTCCATTAAAACTATAAAGTGTCACTTTTGAGAAATCAGATTTAAAAGCTGAATCGGTAATGTCTATATTTGTGAGTTATGACATTTAATCTTGCAATGGATACATCCAGGAAGAGGAAAGATTGTTATGTGAATAGGACTGATTTTGAGTGATTTATAGAGCATAGTGATTTATAGAGCATAGTGATTTATAGAGCATGATGTTGGAGAAGCTAAAGCTGTGCTATATGCTTAATGCATGACTGATGCTGAAATAGTCCAGTTCTTCGTAGGTGCAAAAAGAGAAAACTTTGACACCAATCAATAGGAAGTAGGATCTACTTCTAACAGGAACCAGGAGAACCCTATTTGCATTCGAGAAACCTCTTGAAAATTATGCAGCTAAGAAATATCATAGACTTTGCTGAAACAAAAGAACAGGAATGATATGGTCTCAAAGAACGTCGAGTCAAGAAAAACTCCCAGTATGAAATACATTACATGCAAATGAACAACGAATATTCTATTTGGATTAGCGCATTTTGTGAACATATATATTTCTTTTGTTTTAGACATCATTGGATTTTAAACAGTTTATCTACATGTACATAAAAGCATGCTGCACATAATGTGACTTCACTTAGACATTTGTAACCGATATTTTAAACTGAAAACAAAGATATTTTATTGATAAAAACGATGACTTTATTCAGTGCACATAATAAATACATCTAAAAATATTATTTAAATGTAAATTGGGTCTATAAGTGGTAAGTGGGTGAGTGTTAGCTCTTAATTAATAAAGAATGAAACTTATAATATCAAGTCACAAGTACAACCTAAATTTAACCATTTTTTGGGGTCCAGTGATGACATGTTTTCACAATTTTAAATAATTTTAAACATGATGCAGCTGTAGACGGAAGTAATATATTAAAGTATATTTATTAAAATAAGGTGTTTATATTATATTATTGATCTGATTTATCATATGTATGGGAAGAAATAAACAACCTGAAGCTAGGTATTATAATTTTATTAACTTTTCCTAATAATAATATAGACACAAAATTAAATTGATAAATACCATGCAATGAAAAAACTAAAATTATTACTATACATTTGACTGGTGTTTTGTTCACAAACCCCACCCCCAAACACAGAAATGCACTCATTGTTTTCTATATACTGCTATAACACGGTCAGCAGTTACGGACGCACTACCAAATTATAATGGGGGAGAGCTGTACTTTGAAGAGAAGGTAAAAATTATTCATCTTGACAACAATGGATAGAGTTCGTGAAAAACTCAAATAAACAAAATACCATAATTACTGTATATGTTGGGACACCATACATTTATTTTTAAAAGTAATTTTTTTTGTGTACTGTATGTTCTGGGACACATTCTAAATCATTCGAAAATTACAAGTTGAAAAAAGCAAATGTAAAGTTTATTAAAGAAAATCTTTAAAAAAAAGAAAAAGGTGTGAGTGTAGTTTGTTTACAATTTTCTTCCTAGATGCAAATTTGTAAGAACAAGAGCTCAGGTAAGAATGAATTGTTTTGTGTATATGAGAATGAGTTCAAATGTTTCTGTTCTTATTTATGATTCAATAAAGTTTTTAAAAAATGAAATGCCAAGGTTTATTTGCTGTTTGCACTTGTTACAAAATATTATTGAGCACAGTATATAAGCTATTCACAGTAATTATGTAAAAATATATTGTGTGAGAGAGAGAGAGAGAGAGAGACAGAGAGACAGAGAGAGAATACAGAGTGATTGATAAACATATTACTAATTCCAAAAGCGAATATCTTTAATTTACATAGCAGTGCTATCTGACATAATCCAAGTACTGCTGAACAAACTTGAATGTATATTTAATTTAAATCCTTCAATCTGTCCACACTTTTAACACCTTTCTTTTTGACAGTTTGTCTGATAATGAGATCAAAGTACATAGGAGTTTCATCCATGTTAATTATCATCATGTCTTCAAAATCATCTTCTTCTCATCTGGCCTTTATGAACTCATGGAAATTTTATTTTCTCCACCAAATCTTCTGGGATGTAAAATGCTTGTAATGCCCTCGCCTGACATCATCATTATCGTAGGCATCATCTTTCTCCAGGGGTCTCCAATTTCATATCTTTTTGTAGCTGGTTCATTTTCTTTTACATCACTCCTCATCTCTAGCATGCCTTTTTTTGGTCGATCTATGGGCCTCAAAGGTGAAGCTTTAGGCAGCACATTTTCTTTACATGCATGAGGCAAAGCCTCTTCACTGCATGAGTATCACATTACAAACATATCCATAATAGCAAAGATCTATAATGTGGTTTGTTTTATTTTGTTTTTGTCATATTCTTACCCTGGATATAATACTCTCTTGGTTATTTTGTACCTTACACCATGTCACTTATGAATGGCAGGTGTTTCGAGCAACGGGGTTGATAATTCTTACTCTTTCTCTCTCTCTCATTCGTTTGGTATTTTGCAAGCTCCAGTTTTCATTCTCATAACATTCAAACTTTTGAGGGCAACCAAACAGGATTCTTTTCTCAGTATTAACGTCATTGACCAGTGTGTTGTGTTTTCTGATGAAAGCAATAATACAATGGATGCATGCGTTACTTATACAGAGTTTGTGGATATATTTTTCTTTTAATAAAATACTAATGTCCACCAAAAACGTGAATAAATGATAACAGTACAAGGTTAGATTCTTTCATTTTTATTATCAAATAAGCATTTTATTTATCAATTTATATGTAACATACAGTGTGGCCAGTTCCGGCAGGTTGGGGTATTAAATGCTTTGAAATTTCATGATGCTTTCTTACTACATACAAATACAATTATTTCTCACAAATATAGCACCTCTTTGAAAAGGCCACCTGTTTTATATGGCCACATTCCCGGTGCAGAAGGGGAGGCTGTACGAGAGGTCCACAATATCTAAAGTTAATTTCTTACCCCATATTTATCAACTAAGAGAATTCTATTCTTTTAATAAAATTAATTTGCATTAACATGTTTGTTTTCCTGATGTTCCATCAAGTGATACACCTGAGCATTGGTCTCATCGCCTTTCCCTAAAACTCTCCCTATGTTAGAAGAGTGTGCCATACATAATAGAATGTAATTAGATTTTTATTCTTGACCAAGTGCTGGGTTTTTTAAAAAGAATTCTTTGAAAACAATACTAAAAACATTATCTCATCGAATTAAAATCTGTGTTTTACAGTATATTCTACAGAGATAACCAAACTACAATGGCACAAACTCTAATAAATTAATAATACAGGCATGATCATAGAATATCTTGCAAAATCAAGTTGATCTGAAACTCAATTTTTGTATTGTTCAATTAGTACAATACTGATGTGGCGATTTCATTGGAAGTAATAGTGAATTTTTTTGAGGATATCTTGTATTGCCAGGTCAGGAATTCTCTGAAACTCATTGGCGCAGATCATTCAAATCTCTTTTTTTTTTTTTTTTTATTAAGCATTTATTTCGCTTGGTTGCCATGCTATCTTTGATCACAGTTGTGAATGAGTCGGTTAGTTTAAGGTAGTTTAATTACGTTACATACACAGTAACATTTGTAATAGTGTTTGATTGATCAACTGAAATGAGTTCACCTGACATACGACCAGGGCCGCCAGATTATAAGTATGAAGGATTTGCATGCCTTTTAATTTTTCTTTTATTCCACCTCCTTTATTTGATTCAAAAGATGCAATTAACGGGAAAATAAAAAGGAGGTTTGCTTCTAATTCTGCAACATCCTCGGGCCCAAATAGGTGGATGTCGAGATAAGTGTGTGTGAGGGGTGGTAGTGGTGGTGGGGGCGTCTGAAATAAGATAAAAGTTCAACTCGTCAGTAAGGGGTGACCTGTCGTCAGTGAGTAGCATTTACATTTTGAGAAAACAATGGAAACTTTGAGTACATGAAGACAAAACCAGTGTGAAATACACCTGTATATTGACAAATTACATATTAGTTACCTTTGGGTAATAAAATCCACAATAAAATATTGCATTGGTAACATCCCGATATGAAAAACATTATGATATTCAATGTCAGCATTAACACATGCTTGCATAGTTGTTATTTAAGTGCTTCAAGTACATGTACTTAAATTGGCCTAGATTTTGGGCAGTCTGTTCCCATCTTGTTGAGGCTACCAAGGGGATGGGGCTATTCACTGGGAAATAAAAACCTGTCAACAAGTTGGTTTAAACAGTACATGTATTTACAAATCCTTTTGTATCTGATGTTATGATTAATTTTAAAGCGACTGAATTAACACTTGTTGCAGCGAAGTTCTCCATACTATGATTTTTTTTGCAAATTCTTTTGCTTTTTTGATGATCACATCATGATCTACGTATAAGGTGGAATGTGCAATGCGGGTTTCATTGAACCATTTTGCTGTGGCTTCCTCCATGTCTTCAATTTTAGCAGTCTTCTGCTTCTTCCTTTGGTGAGTGCAGTTACCTTCAATATAGTCTTTCTTTATAGACTCTGCAGCTTTCATCCATCCTGACAGGGTGTTATGTCTAAGCGTAAATTTTTCACAGACACCTTTGTGAGATGCTCCACCCTCAACTTCTTTATCATCTAAGGATGATATGAGCAGCTGTGTTTTGAACATTTTGAAGTTTCTGGAGTAGATATTGAGACGAACCAGAAAGAATTGAGTTGCATTAGTCCAGTCTTGAAAGTACTAGTGAACACACAAGTGTTTTAGTGGCATCAACTGAAAGATATTTGCAAATGGAGCTGATGTGTCTCAGCTCAAAATATGCAACCTTGAATATGTTCATGTTGGTGCAATGTGAGAGTACCGTCTAGAGTAACACCTAGGTTTCGCACTGACTGCGTGAATTTAATGTCGATTTGCAGATATTTATTATTTCAGGTAAAGGATATGAATGAGAAAGTCTTTGTGTTGTGATCAGAAATGCTTCTCTCAAAACCTTGGATGGTAGCATCAACTTCAGTTAGGTGGCTAGACTTGTATATTTGGGTGTCATCAGCGTACAATTGGTGAGACACTGAGTGATGATCTTTGACATTTGAGAGTGGCTTAGTGTATAGAATTAATAGAACAGGTCCAAGAACAGCCCCCTGTGGGACACCACAACACAGATCAACCATGGCTAGAGAGTATTCCATTTGCAGATACAATTTGTGTCCTATCTGGCTCACCCATGTATACACACCAGCAAGATACTTATGCTCCTCTTCTGACAATCGTATACTCATTATTCACTCTATGAAAACAAAGTCATATGGACAACTTCTTTTGCATATCAGGGCAAACCAATGTGGAACGAATTGCCTATTGAATTTAGACAAAATTATACAGTGAGCCCTTTCAAGAGTGTTCTTACAACTCACCTTTTTTGACTGCAAGAACAAACTTAAAGACCTAATAATGTTTCCTACCTTAAAATTTGCCGCATTTTTTTAATAAAAGAAATTAGATTTTCTAATTTTATGGTGACTCTTGTTTTTTGTAGTCATATCATTATAGATGTTGTAAAGCGCTTAGAGCTTCTAAAAATTTGGCACTATACAAAGTCCTCATTATTATTATTATATGCAAACATCTTCCCAAATATATATATATATATATATATATATATATATATATATATATATATATATTTATGAATATGAATATTTCATGATTGGTGTACATCTTTACTGGTATAAAAAAAAATTTATTCTGAGATGAGTATTTGAAATATTTTAATAAGATATATGAATAAATAAATTAATGGTGGGTGTTTTTCCTTCTTAAACGTAGCTGAATTTTCATTCTGAAAACTGGCACTCCTGCAGACTTTAATGAGAATATTTTGTTGGCAAAACGGCGGTCTCTCAAGACAACGTTACTGTCATTACAATCATTCAACACACTAGATCATAACACCTTAATAGTGTCACACTGCAAACCCTTACATAAAACACAGAACCTTTAACATTACATGATAAATAGAATCTTAAATTTATGATCATTTGACATTATATGAAACATGAATAGTAAAATATAACACCTCTTGCTATCAGCTCATGGAATATTAAAATACTTTTCAATAATTTTACATGAAATTAGCATATGTGAAATATACTTTCTATCTAAACATGCAATGGACACCACATAATACATACATACATGCCTCCCCACCCATTTTACCTCCTGGACCAATTTGGCAGTCAGTTGGAACTTCTGTTCATCCAGCATATTGTCCAACATCAGCCGATATAATTTCTGTCTCTTTCTACATCACAGAAAATAAATAGCCATTTAATGAAATCTCTTAGTTATAAAATTTAACAAGCATAAGGCATGTCTTGCTTACTTTACAGTTATACAATAAACGTTGAGAAAACAACTCAAGATATCTCTATAATAATCAAACAATATTTAATTAATTCCCTCCAAAAGAAAGAAAGAAAGAAAGAAAGAAAGAAAGAAAGAAAGAAAGAAAGAAAGAAAGAAAAAATAAAGAAAGAAAGAAATGCCACAATCTGATGGTTACAGAGTTGTTATTTGCCTGTCACTGATTTATTTGTCACTGATTGTGGTTTTTCTGACAGAAGTTGGAACAAAAACAATCAATGTATTTTGTAAGTCATTCTGTCCCTCTACATGCTTATTGAATTACCTACTTTGCTTCATCTCTAAAATGAGCATTTGTTATCCAAACTTCAATTATCAGTCTGTTTATCTTAACATAAACCATACTATACAACCTGCCTAAGACGATACAACACTCCCTCAATAACTCATGCCCTTATAACTCCTGAACCAGCTTACAACGCAGGGTCAGATGTGGGTCCTATTTTTTAAAACCAGAAAATACCCCCCCCCCCATCATACCTATTTCTTGATCTTAAAAAATATTGCGATCAATATTGGTAACTGAAATGTTGATATATCGCTCATGTTATAGTCGAAAACAGTAGATAGGACATGGAAATTTTAATCAACATTTTGAAATTATCAACTTTTAATAAGAAGTCATATAATTGGTTACATTTTCTTTCCAAAGGACATTCTTAGTACACTGTACATAAAGATATTTTTCATGGAAATTTTTATTACTTTCGCATAGGCAGCACATTAATATTTAAATGCCTATTAAATAATTTTTATTAAGCGAAATTTGTTTTTTTGTAAAATTCTATCTTGTAGTTCCTCTTTAGTTTAATCATCATAAATGCAATGTGTATTTAAATGTAAAATGTGTCAATCTACCGTAACAACTATGCTAGCAATGTGTATTTAAATGTAAAATGTGTCAATCTACCATAACAACTATGCTAGCAATGTGTATTTAAATGTAAAATGTGTCAATCTACCATAACAACTATGCTAGCAATGTGTATTTAAATGTAAAATGTGTCAATCTACCATAACAACTATGCTAGCAAAGTGTTTCTTTGAGAACCTAATTAAGTGCTGACCGTGTTTTCATAATTGACTTGTGGAAGAATTTATTGTATCTGCACTGAATTAATAGCTGGCCTCCTTTGTATTATCATGTTATATATGTCTTTTGAATCAAATAGAGGATGTGGAATAATAGAAAACTGAAAAGGCACGCCTATTGTATATACTTAAAATCTAGCAACCCTGGTCATAATATGATGGGTGAACTCACTTCAGTTGATCATTTGAACACTTATAAATGTTATTGTGTATGTAACAAACTACCTTAAAAAAAATTAACCGACTCATTTATAACTGATGAAATGAATAAAGAGCTTGATTTCACAGATACGAACCATTGTGGGCAAGTGAGTTTCAGACAATTCTTGAACTGGCACTTAGAGATATCATCAGGGATGATAAGAAGTTTCATTATTACTTCCAATGAAATCACAACATCAATATTGTACTAACTGAACGATACAAAAATTTGAGTTTTTACAAAGACAATTGTCTCATGAAATAAATGTCGCTAGTTTTTGAAAAGAGAGGAATCTTGTTTGGTGATGTCAACAGTTAGTCTAGTTCACTTCTACTGTAACTCTGACTTAGCAATATATTCTTTAATACCACTACAGGAACCTGACTAATCAACAAAACAAAAAGCAGTGACCTAAAACACTTTTTCATGTACTCGTAATGGCTGTTGAAATCAGTTGGAACAATCTTTGACATGTTGGGCGCTTTGAAAATAATTGTTATTTATATAAAATAAGGAACAAGTTCATTAGAAAAGTATTAAACAATTTTTAGCAACGTGATTGTAAAACACTAAACAGCCCAGTTCCCTACAGACCCATATGCGATTTTATTGATGGAAAAGTGAAAAAAAATTAAATTTTTGGAGGTCCCTCTGTAACTCATGCACTTGCTTATTGTGTGGTCTATGTTTGTGTACCCTGTTGTGCGAGTTATTGAAGGAGATGTATATATAGATTCAAGAATTCAGATTGTTGATTATTTGAATCTTCAGTACCAATAGCTCATATAGTGGAGGTTCAAAATGTATAACAAATCTATGTTTCCATTCATCTATGAGAGGGTCATGTAATTTAATATAAGAAATATGAAATGTTAATTTTGTAAGATTTCAATATTGGTAGCCCTTGAGTGGATTCTTTTTGGCATACATCAAGCAACTTACTCTGCATTCTGGTCACCCTTCAGTGAAAACATGGCCTTTTCTCTTTCTGTCTGATGAAATTTATTGAACACTGAAACATACAAAATAAAAACAAAACAAGTCTGATTAAGTGACTTAAGCATAACTGTCTGAAAAGAATTTCTAGGAATTCAAGATAAGACCATTTTTACTTTTTAACTGCTGAGTGCTGAAGCCATTTCTGAAACTTGTGAGATAATATTTTTAAATAATAAAGTACAGCACCATTTTTAATTTAGGAAATACTAGACAAAAGATTTTGCAGAAAACCCCATGTTGATATTATCATCCTTTCATGAGAATTAGTGACACAATTTTCAATATGTCCATATTTGATGTCAGTTGGCGACATTTCCTACTGGATTTCATAATTAGTAATTTGCTGAAAACCCGATGATGTTATTACTTTCCATTTAGGAATAGCAATAAAATTTTCAAGATGACTGTCATTATGACCACACTGGATGTCAGATCAGCACCATTTTCATTTATTACCAACTAGACGTCACTCAAAGTCTTCTATTTAAAACATGTTGATACAGGTAAACCACCAATTTTCTGGCACCCTTGGTTCCAAAGCTTTGCCGGATTAACAGTTATGCCAGATCAACCGAGGTCATGCAGTAATAATTCAACAATACAGGTATAAATGAAACAGGTTTATTAATTACTGTTCTTGCCAAGAATAATGCTTACTAGCACTCTCAAACTGACAAATGTTAGAAATTTACTGGAACTGTAGAGTTAATCACAAAGGTCCAGAAGTTGAGGGCTGTCAGGATTATTGACTGTTACATAGTTGATTGCTTCACCATGGATATTTGATGCTGCATGTGGAACATCCGGGGTACTTGAAGTTGAAGTTACAGATTTCATATGTACTGTTCAATACCTATTCTTCTGGGCAATATTTTTAAACATTTCATCATTTCAAAGATAGACAACAAGTACATATATCATGAAAAACAGCACAAAAATGGAAAAGCTGCTTCAAGCTGGTTAAGTGATAGCAGCTATCTTTCCAGAAGTCAATTCTAAGTAACATTTCAGATAATGTTTATTTTGGCATAACACATCAAGAACCTAGTGAAATTGTTAAATTTTAGAAGCTATGCCACGATCGTATTATATTGAGAACTCTTCCCTAAAATGATAATAAACATTTTACACTCATTTAAAAAATGAAATTCTTCCCAGACAAAATGTCAAAAATACACGCACATGTATTTAAAATTTCAGAAACCATGCCATGATTGTATTATATTTGAAATCATATGTGATCTCTTCCCCAATATGAAAAAAAAATTATACACTATTTCAGGTACTTTGAACAAAAATTTTTTTTTCCTGTGTGAATGAATTTATGACATCGGGAGCCACGTCATGACCGCATTATATCTGAATTTGCGTTATCAAGGGGCATTATGGTGGGGTCACACTGTAACTAGTGCTAATAGGCAGACATATGAATAAACCATTCCATCGATCCCGTTATATGACCAGTAGAACTAAAAATGATGTAAATGCAAATCTTAACCTTGGTGTGACATATGGCCAAACATAAATGGCAGACAAAGATGACAATTTACTCCATACTGTCAGGGTGGAACATAAATTAGCAACAGTACCGTAAATGATAAACTATGTGTGTTTAACAGTCCACTATTTAGGCATTGATGGTCATGGTTGACTTGAAGTTATGGACCAACAGATCTCACTGACTTTTGGTCAAGGCATGCAGTCATGAAATAAACTTATGGTGCAGAAACCATTACTTTATTGGAGTAATCATGACCTGGACCTTTAGACACCAAATAGGTTTATTTCAGACCATTAGACACCAAATAGGTTTCTTTCAGACCATTAGACACCAAATAGGTTTCTTTCAGACCTTTAGACACCAAATAGGTTTCTTTCAGACCATTAGACACCAAATAGGTTTATTTCAGACCTTTAGACACCAAATAGGTTTCTTTCAGACCATTAGACACCAAATAGGTTTCTTTCAGACCTTTAGACACCAAATAGGTTTCTTTCAGACCATTAGACACCAAATAGGTTTATTTCAGACCTTTAGACACCAAATAGGTTTATTTCAGACCATTAGACACCAAATAGGTTTCTTTCAGACCTTTAGACACCAAATAGGTTTCTTTCAGACCATTAGACACCAAATAGGTTTATTTCAGACCTTTAGACACCAAATAGGTTTCTTTCAGACCATTAGACACCAAATAGGTTTCTTTCAGACCATTAGACACCAAATAGGTTTATTTCAGACCTTTAGACACCAAATAGGTTTCTTTCAGACCTTTAGACACCAAATAGGTTTCTTTCAGACCATTAGACACCAAATAGGTTTCTTTCAGACCTTTAGACACCAAATAGGTTTCTTTCAGACCATTAGACACCAAATAGGTTTATTTCAGACCTTTAGACACCAAATAGGTTTCTTTCAGACCATTAGACACCAAATAGGTTTCTTTCAGACCTTTAGACACCAAATAGGTTTCTTTCAGACCTTTAGACACCAAATAGGTTTATTTCAGACCTTTAGACACCAAATAGGTTTCTTTCAGACCATTAGACACCAAATAGGTTTCTTTCAGACCATTAGACACCAAATAGGTTTATTTCAGACCTTTAGACACCAAATAGGTTTCTTTCAGACCTTTAGACACTAAATAGGTTTCTTTCAGACCTTTAGACACCAAAAAGGTTTCTTTCATACCTTAAGTGCAAGTTATGCACAACAATTGGTCAAGAACTTACTCTCAAACCAAAATCATTGTGCAAACATTAAAAAAAAAACTTTAATGTTTTAATCCCAAAATAAAGTCATCCACAAAGTTTCTTCCTGGTCTGTGTGGCACAGAGTTAATGTTATTATGTGAAAATGATTTATCTTATTTCAGTCAATGACCATGTTTCATCTTTTAACCCCAAAATCAATTGCCCTCTTCCTTACTCCAAGGCAAGCTATCTACAAATTTTTGAAAAAGTTACAATGTAAAAAAGAATAAGTTAATGTTTTGAAATGAACATGGTAACTGATGGATGTGACAACATAATACACTGCTGATTTTCAGATACGGATGGATGGATGTGACAACATAATACACTGCTGATTTGCAGATGTGGATGGATGGATGTGACAACATAATACACTCTACTGTTAGGCAGATGTGGATGGATGGATGTCACAACATTATACACTCTGCTGTTTGGCAGATGTATACGAAACAATTAAGTAAGGGCTATTAACATACATACAATGTCATTATTACAACTGTGATACCTAAGCACATTTTACTGTCTAAAAACTGGAATAATACATTTATCCTCATTTGATATGAAATTTATTAAACTCATCAATAAACTGGAAGATTTTATTCAACAAGACAAGAAAATAGAAATTATTTAAAATTCTTCATTTTATATGGAGTGGAACTTTAAAAAAGAGTAAACAATGTAAACTCGAAATTCATATATGGCACACAGAATATAAGGTAATTAATTTAATGGACATGTCTGGATTACCGGCATGGTCTTCATAGGAGTTTAAGTGGAATATACATTCCATGAAGTGCTGGAAGAACATATTGGGATGTCTCTGTATTAATAGGTGAACCAAACAGAACTCAGCTGAAATAAATAAAAAAAAAAAAACGGTGGAAAACCAATAACTACAAAACTTAACATCATCTCTCAGTTAAAATTTAACAAAACACAAACAAAACAAACAACTTTGGTAGTAAGATTGAAACAAAATATTTTTTTTGGTGTTTGCAAAACAAACTAAAGTGCTACGGAAATCAAATTGTTCTTTGTACTTATGGTCACTCTGTGAATACAATGTTCAGATGATGATTTCATTTTTAATTGTCAAGATCTTAAGAACTGTCCTGCAAAGCAGAGTATTCAACATCTTTAGT
Source organism: Unio pictorum (assembly GCA_030141615.1). NCBI lineage: Eukaryota > Metazoa > Mollusca > Bivalvia > Unionida > Unionidae > Unio > Unio pictorum. The sequence continues at coordinate 4,927,950 of JARLTB010000098.1, forward strand.
TTTGCTACAAACATCGTTACCATACTGTCAGTTCTCATTAGTTCAAGCAAGGATGTCTGTGACTGATCAAACAAGAACAACCAATCTAAAGCACCAATATAGAAATTCTTAACAGAAATTACGAATGATACAAGATATTTTTGTCTGAGTAAATTTCATCAAAGATTCCTAATGAGCTCTCTGCTCGGATGTGAGACTGATTATAGCTTGTACTACGCGACATCTTGCAAATTTGTGCATAAAATATACCAGAAACAAGATTTCTGCTCATGCAAAAGAGTATCATATGAAAAATTAGAAATATCGTATCATTTTCAATACAATAGATCCAAATGTACATGGGTATGGCTTGGATATAATAAAATGTGAAAACCAGATTCAATATTTATAAACTCATAAGGAAGATCTGAGGCACATTTATAACAACTACAGTAAAATGGGGCTTGATACAAGTAGAGACAAAGCATTAAATGGATGCTAAATAGATGAACATGTTTGAAAGAACCACAATTTTAATCAACTGGCAATTATGCATTAAGAAATTAAAACAATAAGCCTAAAATTGAAAAAAGTTATTACCACATCGTGTTTTAAGCAATTTTAAAATGTATGTGTGTGAGCAACAGAACTCACCAAATTCTGCAATTTCCGTGCAGTCATCCAGCAGTGTGGTGATAAACCGATAAAATAAGACCCCCTTCCATTTCAGAAAGTCCTCCTATAAAAACAAAAAACTGTAGTCATTAAACATTGTCACATATTGATCCTGCACATCTCTCAAAAAAATAAGAAAACAATGAGAAAACTGCCTATTCAGCTTTAGAATCTTGTTCATATCATTTGAAAATTATTCAGAAAAGTAAAATCTGTTATGAACGACCAGCTGTTGTTTCCAACCACAATCATATTGCACCGATCAATTGTATTATATAAACACCGTTGTGATCGACCACCTGCTTCACGCAACCAGTGACTACGATGTCTTGGCAAAATGTGCATTTCAACACTGCTATGAACAACCACATCGCAAAAAGGTGGATAAACTCTATTGTACTTGAATAATCCCAGTAAATTTTTTTTTACCATTCAACAAAATAAAAAGCCTGGCTACCGATGTCTGAAATTTTGCAGGTATACAAAATAATGTTTTATATTTTCTATTTTAAATAAGACTAAAGTAGTGTACATGTAGATTATTATTATTATTGTGATAGCTACTGACAATATGTAACAAAAAGGACCCAGTATCCAGCTCTATGAATGACCATATTGCGAGAAGAGACAAACACAAATGACCTTTATGTAATTATTGATAACAACAATAGCATGATTAGATCAGATTGTTCCGAGGAAAAAAAAAAAAAAGGATTCTAGCTACCTGCGAGTGATGCTACAGTCTGCAAATCAGGCTAATGCTCATGTTGCAAATTGCCGTTTGATGTGCCTAAGTTAAGGTAGTGATTGCGTATATTGTTTATCTTTTGAGATAATCCGTATCGCCTTGAGATGAATAAGGTCACTGTCTATTAAACTCGCAAGAAAGAATCGTTTGCGAGATTCATTTGATAATGTTAAAGGTTTGTGATGTTTATTGTTTTTATCCCCAATGTTACAGATATTAACAATGGATAAACCTCCAACTAAAAAGAGACAAGGGGGCCTCTAGTGGCCGAGTGGTCTAAAGCGCTGTCCGTTATGGATCACTGCCATCTCACCTCTGTCTGCGCTGGTTCGAGCCTCAGATTTGGCCAATTTGGGTATGTGAGAAAGCTTGCCAGTAGCTTCTTGTGGGTCGGTGGTTCTTTCCGGGTTCTTCCTCCACCATTAATACTGGCCACCATGTATAGCGTATCTTGTGCGGGAAAATGGCATTAAACCATAAAAAACAAACAAACAAAAAGAGGCAAACTTTAAAACTGGAGAAAATAATTATTGTAACTGGAAGTAGTGAAAAAAGCACAGACCGCTCACAAAAGTGATTTAAACTTTTGTAAAAAAATTTTTTTTACGGTGTTATAAAGGAAAAGGAGTAAATCAGAAATGATTTCATATACTAATTTAGGTACATGTGATCTTCAAAAGTAAATGTGATTTCACGTTTAATGATAAAAGTATATCTTTATTGCTATATAATTTTAGCAAGAACTATTAATAAAGAACAGAATATAAGTACAATGAACATTGTGGTTATTTTTCCTTAAATTGTTCTCAAACTGGATAATGAAACCGATTTTTTTTGTTCAAATCTGCTGAGACTACCTGTCTTGAGAGACTATATTTTGTCGGCAGAAGACATGGGTTTTACTGTATTAAGAAAATAACATTTCTGGGCTTGGTAAAGCAAGACATTTTATACTATAAAAAATATACTTTAGTTACAGCAATTTTAACAGGCTGATAATGAATCCTAAACTCAAACTTCAGATTTACCGATGTCACATCCTCAAATCTTATTGATAATAAGATCTAACAAAGGGAGATGATTTTTTGAGAATATTTGATTTTAAAACTTTCTCCCCCCCCAAAAAAAAAGAAAACAAAAGAAAACAAAAACAAGGAAAAGGGTGAATACACAACACTTTTTCTGAGAAATATACCTATAACAACAGCAGTATCTTTGCACCATCATTGATATCAAACATTTCAGTCTTTGCAGCTATTAATTGCAGGTTTTGAAGGCTGTTATTCTGAAACATCTCCATGCCGCATTTTGATTGATCAGTTTTTTGTTTGTTTGTTTGATTAAGTTTTGTTAACGTAGCTTTAAAAAAATGTCAGTCATATCGCTACAATGTCTGAAGTGAGGCAGTTTATAGTAATGTCCAGCACTGGGGCATCATGCCGCAGACATGTAGCATGATGTCCCACCCAGTCACATTATCATGACACCAGGCTGACCAGTCCTAACACTAACCTCTTAATGCTGAGCGTCAAGCGAGGCAGCTGTTAGTACCATTTTTGTAAGTCTTTGGTATGACTCTGCCAGGGATTGAACCCACGACCTCCTGCTTCCACATCATACGCTCTAACCACTAGGCCACCAGAGCGGTTGGTTTATCAATTACTTGTCTCCATGTTACAGTCAACACCATGTTCTGTACTCTCCAAGCTGACTTTCACGGTGAAATTTTTGTTACTAGATTTCATATTCAAAAAGTATGTGCAACCTGTATTTTATGTAATGTCAGTGTAAAGAATAATATTAAAATAACACAACACAGCCCATCAGTTTGAAAGAATGCTGCCAAAGAAATGATCAAAAGGACCATGTAAAGTAGTCGAACTTCTGGTATTCTTTTGCATTACTGTACGTTGTTGCAGCTGTGCACATTGTTATTGCCATTGTTGAGAACCAGCATTCCCTACCCTAAGAGACAAAATGTAACATGTAACTTTAAAGTTGAGGCACATTCATACACTGTGGTCTCCTATGCAGCAGCCATCTTGGACTGATAAAAAAATTTACATTATACATTCTATATAATCTGATCTCCTGAATTTCGTACTTCATTCAGGGAGAAAGATATGAACAAGGTCAATATACAGTGGAACCCCGCTATAATGCCAATTCGGATATAACGCGGTCGTGGCATGGCTCCTGAAATTTTGTTTATTTATTCGCAAATGATTTTTTCTTCTTCTTGAAGTGTTATGCGAAAATAAACATGAAGTCGTCTTTGTGGTTGTCTTCAATTAATTCTGTATACAATCGTTGCTCTAACAATAGCCAACATGAGTTTCTTCTTTAACTGCACATATAACCAAGCAACAGACAATGCGGTGGTTGATAAAAACTTCTCACATTTTAATAAACATCAAAAAATGAAAGCCACCAACATATTTTCTACGCTTGGCGGTGTTATTAGATGCAATCAGTTGACCAGTAAATAATGTTTGCTTCACCAGCTGGAAATTGAGAGGGTATGAAATTGACATGCGTTAAAACAATTATAATAGTGACTTGTGACCATTGCAGGCCTACTGCACTTAGTTCTCGGGTTTTACATGTATATTGAGTTTGCTTATGAAATGGTTATTAATTTCCCCCATATTTTTCTTAATAAATATTTTACTGTTACGGAAAAGTAAGTTCACAAACGGAAGTCATTCAATGCACTTTGCGCAAAAAACATTTATTATGATTTTGGGGAAGAGATCGTGGATGAATTCTAATATAATACAATATATAATATGATAAAGTACGAGAAATAGTGTGTAAAACTCTGCTTCTGAAATGTATTAATTTCACCAGGTCATTGAATTGTTATGCCTAAATAAACATCGGAAATAAACTTAGTATTAATCCAAGAGTAAAGACACGTGTTCTTGAACTGCATAAACAACAAAACAGCCAACAATGTGGTGGTTGATACAAGATTCTCACAATTTTAAAAACATAAAAAAAAAAACCCAAAAAACGAAAGCCGCCAATATGTTTTCTGCGCTTGGTGGTGTTATTAGAGGAAATCATTTGACTAGTAAACAGTGTCAGCTTTGTTAGCTGAAAATTATTCATGCATACAGCTGAGAAAAAAAACTTTATATCAGTGGCACGTGACCATTACAGACTCACTGCATGTTCATGATTAAGTTCTCGGATTTTATGTGTATGGTGTTTGTTAATGAATTCGTCATTACTTTCCTATTTATTTTTGTATATAAATAAAAAAAAAATATTTTACCGTTATGGAAAATCAAGTTTACAATTTGTATAGACACTGTTCATAGACCCTGGAACATAATGAACGTACACTTACTTCGTCTTTCGTAACCTAATTTTCTGTTAATTTTTCTCATTGAATTCAGATTTAATTTGTGACAAAAATATTTTATAGTTTAAATACGTTTTCGATTTTTGAAATGGAATTAGGTACAGGTATTATGGATTAGCTGCATGTCATGACAGTACTATATCAGACAGAAAGTAAACGGTATTATGCTCTGCTCATGCTATATATCCCGTTTTTTCCCAATGCTTAAAAATGTACTGAACCGTACTCTGGTGAACTGCACACTCCGGTTAACGACGCGGTCTCATGACAGGCCCGAGGGTGTGCAGTTAACCGGAGTTGACTGTATACAATCACCTCCATTTTGGTTAAATTAAACTGGATGGAAATATTGATTATACAATGACCCTATTTCCATACACTGTCAAAATATATTGTTTAAATTTGGAATTGAAACTAATATGAATACACATAACTAAACCAAATAGATTTAAATTTTTTAGATTTTCAATTTTTAAGAAAATGTTCAGCTAAAAGCATGTGAGACCTTGTTCCAGCTGGAATGACGTGCCCAGTTTCGGCTATTGACCAATTAAAGTTATCCAGTATCTTAGGAAGCAGTGGGAGCACAATGATTGATGTATGTCTTACAACATCACCTGTTTGAAATTAACAGGATTAATATCTGCATGAAAACAAATAAGATGGCATCAGGTTTAACTTCAGTCAGACAGAATGTGCAACCTGGGAAGCGACTTTAACACAGTTTTGTTTGTTTCCTATGGTTTAACGCCATTTTTTCAGCACAATATAGGCTATACATGGCGGCCAGTATTAATGGTGGAGGAAGAACCCGGAAAACCCCCGGAAAGAACCACCGACCCACGAGAAGCTACTGGCAAGCTTTCTCACATAACTACATTAGCCGAATCTTAGACTTGAACTCATGCTGACAGAGGTGAGATGGCAGTGATCTGTAACGGACAGCGCTTTAGATCACTCTGGGCCCCACTTTAACACAGACTTTGACTGAAACCGACATGGAGATTTTATCCATTACCATTTTTGGGCAATGGAAAATGGCAAGAAATTGGAAATGATATAATAAATAAAAAAGAAATTTAAAAAAAAAAAATTTTGTTGGTCTTCACTAATGATAAATCAACTCAGAAACCATTATCTACACTGCAGCTGCATTCAATACTGATCAAAATTTAATATAGGTATACAATTCCTCTGAGTCTCAAAGATGGTTACTTGCCTGCAGAAGTCTTGTTAGCAAAGTGAGTGTTTGTTTTCTGACAAGAGGAGATGGATCCTTGAGACATGAAGCAATGTTTGTTACATAATGGTCAGCAGTAGTGGTGTACCTGGAAAACAGATTTCAGCATCAGAATTAAGTGAGCTCTTATTGTCTTTTCTGTGCAAGCATGAACAAAGAAAAGAAAGAATTTGGTATAAAAGAGATAAGACAAAATATGCACAAGAAGTTGACTGCTCTAGTAAAAACTGGTGTATTTTATTGCCTCTTCAAGTGTGCAGACAAGATATAAATGACTTATTTTGCTCTACATTAAGGCTGATTATATTTATGTTCCACATTAAGGTCAATCTAGTATGATTATGTTTATGCTCCAAATTAAGGCCCAACATTGATACTACTTATGCTCCACATTAGGCCCAACCTAGTCTGATTATATTTATGCTCTACATTAAGGCCCAACATAGATTATAATTATGCTCCACATTAAGGTCCAACCTAGTCTGATTATATTTATGCTCCACATTAAGGCCCAGCCTAGTCTGATCATATTTATGCTCTACATTAAGGCTTAACATAGCCCAACCTAGTCTGATTATATACTCTGGGTGTCAGATCAGCGCCATTTTCAATTTATGCTCAACTGGACAACATAACAAGCATTTAAGTGAAACCCCAATGTTGAAATGACCTTCCATTCAGAAGTAATGACAAGATTTTAAAGATGTCCAAGTGTCTATATTGGATGTCCATTTGGAATTGTTTTCATTCAGGTCGTAATGGACATCAACATAAGACCTCAGGTCAATGTCTTTCGATTCCGGAGATCTAGTGATAAGATTTTCAAGATGGCTGCCATGGCAGCCATATTGGCTGTTAGATCAACATAATTTTCATTCAGGACAAACCAGACATTATAACAACTCTTTTAGTGATAACCCATGCTGATTTGAAACAAATTCAGGAGGTAATTAAATGATTTTCAAATTGGCTGGTGCAGTGGTCATAAATGGATGTCTGAGCTTCACTATATTCATTTAGGACCCACTCGACCGTGAAATGAATGTGTGCGTCAAGTTTATTACCAATCCTCCAAGTAATTTAGCAGCAATAACAAACTAGTGCTAACCAATGGATGGACATCTGAAAATGTAAAAAAGGCATTCCCATAAACTCTTCTGGTCTACAACCAAAGAGCTAAACGTTGTTCTCAGCTTAAACTTCATGTTACACACAAACAACTACCGTATATACTCGCGTATAAGCCGAGAAATTTAGGACAAAAATAAGGCCTGGAAGAAGGGGGGTCAGCTTATCTGCGGGTCAAGTTCCAAACCTGAAATTTATAATGCTTTTTCCCCTCGATTTCCAATATTTATTGTTTCCGTCGATCGCCGAATATAAGATCACATGCCTAATGATGCCACATGGCTGATAAGATTTGTCCTGACGTGAAGTAAAACAAATATTTTTTTTCTAACATAAGTGGTAGGATAATGAATGAAAAACATGTTTTTTAACGTACTTGACGTCTATTTGACAGATGTCCATCCACCAGAAAATACAGCCATACGTGTTATTTGAACCACGCAAATACGTGTATTTTCCAAAAGAACCGCCATATTAGTAATCTCTATTCAAATATTTAACCCACAGCTAATCAGTAATCATTAAACTCTACGGTTTCGTAGAAATGCACGCTAGCCTATTTCAGTGTAAATATGAAAAGAATCTACGTGAAGAAAAATAAAAGAATTACGATACTGAAGGTATACAGCCATAAATGTTATTTGAACTACGGAAATACGTGTATTTTCCAAAAGAACCGCCATATTAATAATCTCTGGTCAAGTATTTATCCCTCAGCTAATCAGTAATAATTAAACTCTACGGTTTCGTAGAAATGCACGCTAGCCTATTTCAGTGTAAATATGAAAAGAATCTACGTAAAAAGAAATAAAAGAATTACGATACTGAAGGTATATACGACAAACATTTTGATCGAGAGTAGAAATACATGTATGACAGTGTTCGAGAAACAATAGCGAGAGGCTCCATAGGGTTTTGTTGCGCGCACGCTTAGGAACGGCAAATAACAGTGCAATATACGAGTCAGCGTGAATAATTGTAAAACAATATAATTTGTTGGATTTCTTTGACAGGTGTTTTAGAAGTAATCGGGAGCCACAGTTTATATACAACTATTGTTTAGTTGTTTGTAAAGCAAAGTGGTTTGTTAGCGGAAGATTGTTGTACAATAGCTACCATATGCTTAATCTGTGGTAAATGCCTCGGGGATAATAGGTTTGTTTTGTTGCACAATGCCAATGACTTAACTAATAGATGCCAACTCTCAGATGTATTGTTTAATGAGATATGGTAGTGGACATGGTTTCTGTTCAAAGTTATAAACTGTTACAATACTTGAATAATGTCCACGCTGAAACCAATCATAGTTTGATCGATTGAATCACACTACCCGTAGTTTAAAAAACACAACACAAATAACAATGATAAATAATTATCAAATACGAATTGAAAACCAACCACACATAGAAATAATTACAGGATAAGGTATATAAATAGTATACTACTACTGAAAGAAATTATTTCAGTTTAATCTCTATAGAAGTTTATGTTCAATTCAATCGGATAAAATGAATAGTGTTGGAAGTAAAAGATAGCGGTCTGCTTATGATGCAGCATTTAAACTTAAAGTTACTGAATATGCAGAAGCAAATAACAACTGTGCTGCAGCACGCGAATTTGTTGTGAACGAGAAGCAAGTACGGGGGTGGGGTGGGGACGACGTATATAATGAAAGCACGCCCGTAATAGAAGCCTAGTTTTGTGAACTGTTTGGCGAGTCTGATACAGAGCCCGATTTTGAAGGATTCTAAAAGTGATCGAACTTTTATATTTCATGATTTTAGAATGATGATTAATTAAATTTCCATTAAGACTTAACACTTCAGAATTGTTTTTATTTCAACATATAAACTAGATTTCTTTCTTTTATTTTATTTAATAATGTGATTTACCTAAATAAACGTATTCAGAACTCACTTTGTGCATCTTGTGATGTACCGTTTGTATAAAAATTATGAGTCGGCTTATACGCGGGTCATGCACTTTATACCACTTTTACCAATTCAGTTGGGGGGTGGGGGGTCGGCTTATACGCGAACGGGCTTATACGCGAGTATATACGGTATCTAATTAATAAATGAAAAAGAAATATAATAATAAAAAGCCAGGGAATTTTTCAGTGACCTTTTAAGTCAGGGATATCATTCTGTATAAGAACTGGTAAAATGCTGACATAATGTGAGCAATAATATATGAATGTTCATTCACCCACTTATGTTGTTAAAATACAGCTTACCTTACACACAGATCACACAAGACCATTACAACATTGTTTCGAATGGCTGGATCAGGGGATGTCTCAAGCTCACGAGCCAGAGCTGCTACACATTTCTTGGCCAAGTCCTCATGCTGGAGACATAATTTTCCTGCAGAGCAAATAAAACAGCCTATAGGTTGTTCCTGCAAAACATACCTGTGACCTGGGAAAGGCACTTTCAATATGAAGTAGAATCGGAGTAGACTGCACATAGCATATTTAAAAACTGCCTTCCCGGGGTACTATGTACATTGAAATGGAACAGCTATATGTGAATTCCATACCTTATTTAGTCTATGTGGTATAAAAAAAATTTTTTTAAAAAATTTCTCTCTTGGGAATAATTTTTTATGGAGGTTTCAACATTTTCAAATCTGTCCGCTTTCTTCTTGCTATTGTTGCATTCCATTTTACCAAGTAGTCATCATTTTGAATTTCTGTCCTACTACAAATCGATACCTGCCAACCCTGCGAGAGGTATTAGTGTAATCCAAGTGGCAAGGTAGCTTGATCTGGGGTTAAAAAGTGTAATCATAGTTGACATATCATCATAACTATAAAGTGTTTAAAACATGTACATTTATTTTTGTAATTAATTTTGATCTGTAATTGATGAATGTTCTTGTTACAAATGGGCAAAATCCACATGGATTAGTGGCAGAATACAGAAACCCGCTATAACGCGTCTCGCAATAATGTGAATTCGGACATAACGAGGTAGCAGTGTGGCTCCTGAAATTTTGTATATTCATTTGGACATTAAAATGTTTATTATCATTTTGGGGAAGAGATTGCGTGTGGGAAAGAGATCTCGTCAGAATTAGAATATAATATGATAGTGGCGCGGTTCCTGAAATTTTAAATATATGTATGTATATTTATCTTGCACTGAGAATATTACAAAAATTTAATTATGAGAAATAGTGTGTAAAATGTTTAATATCATTTTGGGGAAGAATTCATGTGTGAATTTTACTATAATACGATTGTGGCTTAGCTTCTGTAACAATTTCAACAGGTTCTTGAAGTGTTACACCAAAATAAACATGATGTGGTTGACTTCAATTAATTCTGTATATGTTGTTCAAACAATAGCCGACATGTGTTTCTTCTTTAACTGTATACACAACCAAGCAGCAGACAATGCGGTGGTTGATACATGATTCTCACAATTTAATAAACATAAAAAACTAAAGCCGCCAACATGTCTTTAGGGCTTGGCGGTGTTGTTAGATGCAATCATTTGAACAGTAAATAATGTCCGCTTTATTAGCTGGACAATGAAAGGGTATGAAAATGTACATGCGTATAGTTTTAAAAAACTTTATATCAGTGACGCTTGACCATAACAGACTCATTGCATTTAGTTCTCAAAATTTTATCTGTATGGTGTTTGCTTATGAATTCATCATTAATTTCCTACTTTTTGTATTTAAGAAATATTTTACGGTTATGGAAAATCAAGTTTACAATTTGTATAGACACCGTTCATAGACCCTGGAACACAATGAAACGTACACGTGCTTAGTCTTTCTTAACCTAATTTTCTGTTAATATTTCTCATTGAAATCAGACACATAATGATCTGTGACAAAAATATTGAATAGTTTAAATACGTTTGCAATTTTTGCAATGGAATTACGGGTATTATGGATTAGCTGCATGCCACGATGATACTATATTAGATAGTAAACGGTGTTAATACTCTGTATATATTGGACATTGAATTCAGACACAATGATCTTGGACAAAATTATTGAATATTTTAAATCTCTGTGCAATTTTTCAATAGAATTACATGGATGAACTGCATGCTATGATGGCATGATAGTATGATGTTGATACCCTGTTCATGATATAACGTCAGTTGGGGTATTATCAATCAATGTGTATTTTCGGGAAGAAAAAAACACAAAAAAAACAATACAAATTAGTGAAACTATTTAATGCAAAGTAATTACCTATAAATATATTATCCATACATTATTTTGAATAAGTCTTATTACTGCATACCATTTAACATTTGTGCGATAAAACCTGATTTTTTACATTAGGCATGAATACATATATGCCATTGCGGTGTTATCTGAACAAAAAAGGAAAATACTGTAAAACCCCACATTATCGCAATCAAATTTTTTGGACCCAATTTTTGCGTTTTAGTGGGGTTTCACTGTATTTTTTTTTCTTTCTCAAATTTGTGAACTATTAATTTGTCCTCTTTTGTATGATCCATACATGAGAATTTTGTTCTCTGAAACAAAAAAAAAAATTGGTTTCTGCAGACTGGTATCTCACACCATGTGTACATGATTTGTTGAGGTTACCATAGAGCAAAGAATCAGCATTTTGCTAAGTTGACAGCAAAGGTCCATATTGTTACAAGATTCCAGATTGCTCAGTTATAAGAATGTTTAACTCATTCAGCCCCATCACTGTTAAAAGCTATATTGCTGCACTGCCCCAGTAGCACTAAGCTGTGTCTAGCTCATACATGCCAACCCCTGACGAGAAAAAAGCATAATCCAAGTGGTCAAAAGGCATAATCCAGGCATAAAAAGCGTAATCTACATATATCATGCTAAATTTTAATTAACATTTGATCTATTTGCCCCTCTCGTCTTTTAACATCCTTTACTGCTTAAAGTTTTCATATGTAGCACTTTTATCTTTACACACACATCGACTAGAATCCATCTTAAGACTTTAGCGCCAACTATTAAAATTCTTTCCACACAGCCTGTAATAGATGTCACATGCCCTCATGTCTTTATATTTGGAGGATTGTTATTTTTTGTTTTGTTTATTGTTTGCCTTTTTCTAATCCTTCTGTGAAATTATTTGAAAGGAGATATTTATGCTCTCATATATGCATATTGACTAGAATAAAAGTGTCAAATACCTTCAGACCGGTTCTCACTATATATGAACTTGAACAAAGAATCTGCGTGTAAAGATTCAAATTAGAAAACTAGTCTGTTCTCTCCTCACTATGTCATACAATTGCTATAAAAAGACTATGAGGACAAAAGTTTGAAAGTAGAACCAGGATGTTTCTTGGTAATAGGATAGTTGCTATAAATAGAACATGATACACATCTCCCTAAATAACTAGCACATATCGGGGTCCAAAAACATTGACCGCAAGGCAGATTATAGTGTTGAATACTCACTTTTTAATTGTGCTGAAATTAACTGTGCGTAAATATCTCTATAACATTGTAGTTTATTTTTGCCTCATAGAATAACATTAATTTCAAGATAAATTATTGAGGGGCCTTGAGTGGCCGAGTGGTCTAATGCGCACTCCGTTACGGATCACTGCCGTCTCACCTCTGCATAGATTTGAGTCTCAGATTCAGCCAATGTGGGTATGTGAGAAAGCATGCCAGTAGCTTCTCGTGGGTTGGTGGTTCTTTCCAGGGGTTTTCTCAGGTTCTTCCTCCACCATTAATACTGGCAGCCATGTATAGCCTATTGTGTGCTGAAAAATGGCGTTACACCCTACAACAACAACAACAGTATTTAAGCTATCAACGAAAACATTATTCCTCCTGGTTTCTGTTCGCTTAACATGTGTACCACTTCACACATTGTGTACGTCACTCATTTTTGTGCTGAATTGGATACATTCTTGTTTTATTGTTTGATGTAAATTAGACGTATTTTTTTAATACAAAAGATCGACTCTTTTCGAGAAACAATGTTGATCAATCGATAGATTTGATTGCAATAGAAGTAAAATGAAAAACAAAAAAAAACAAGGGTTAATCATTACCAACATGAATTTAATGGGTCTACAAATTTAAAACAATGTAAATTAGAACACGATAATAAAAGCAGATTGTGATATGCATGACAAATGTCAATTAACTTTTTGAAAAAAATCAGTTAATTTTTTTATGTCACTCCTTGATTTCTCTGCCAAGCAAAATCCTCCTTTGCTTGATTTGATACAAAATACACATTCAAAGTGATAAAACAACACAGGTCTCTTTTAATTGATTATTTTAATGCAACAAACACTTTGCCAAGTTGTTGATCAAAACAAAGTTGGCAGGTAATTAGGTTCTCATGGAAGTACTCAAAGGGTTTTGTTGTGACAGCTGATTGATTCTTTTAATGTTTTCATAGAAAAGAATATGTTGCAATTATAATGTTTACAACGAAACGGAAATAAAGGATTAGAATGTGACTTTCAGATAGGAAGATATTTAACTACTGTATATTTCATTCTCTTCAGACGTTTTCATTGATCGCTATTTCACCTGACTGTTTATTTACAGTGTATCGAAAACTATTGATAAAAATATAAACCCTAACTTAATATGTGATATCTTATTTAAAACTTGCAAATTTCACAATATGAAATCTATTTTTATGGGCATTAATCACCATTTTGATGATAAAACAAGAAATGTATAAAGGTTTAATTGAGCAATTATTATCATAATTTTTTCACGTTCAGCACATTTTTAAACGATATTTAAATATATTTTCTTTGGGGAAAAATTGAGATCCACGCAAGACACAAGCAGGTTCAAAAGTTACAAGGCACGAGTTATTGAGGGAGTGGTGTACTGTTAGGAAAGTTCACGCAAGTCCAAAGACAAGTGAACTCTTATATTGTAATTACATAGAAGCCATCTTTTCTAAAATACAGTCAGTGGGATTAATGGAATGTTCATAAAAACAAGAAAACAAATAATTGATTTTTGGGGGGAAGGTTGATACACTGAAAAAAGCGTAATCTATATGTTTAAGCATAAGGCATAATTTAGTGAAAAAAAGCGTAATGATTATACCAAAAGCATAATGGTTGGCATGTATGCTAGCTACATGTGCCCCTTATAGTTTTACCTGTTTAAACAAATTTGTAAATATCATGCACAAGCATTCCCTCTTACCCTAATTCTCTTCTTATATCCAATAAAAATCCAAAAAGTTTTCAAAAATTATTTCAAATGATTTTGTCTACACAGTGATGTATGTTTTCCTATTTGTCCAAGTTTTTCACAACCATTTTTAAATTTTTTTTTTTTTACGAAATTAACATGATCGCTACAATCTGTTAGATCTACAAGAACTCTATCATCAATGCTATCAGCATCCTCTTTTTCTGACGACTTAGTCTCAGAAACTTCAATGTCCGAATCTAAATCTTGCAAAATATCCAACTGCCGAAAATATTTTTCCTTTCCTTGCTCAATATGTGAGATTAACCAAAGAAACTCCTCATTTTCGCTCTCACCATCATCAAGTCTTATGTCTGCCATAATTTACGATTTTTCACAAACAGAACATGTGTAGTGAAACTGCCCTCCATTAGTAACCCTTGGATTCTGAACAATTCAAATGTGTACAAAGGAAAGTAAAATCATTTTTGATTGGTTAATATTGATCTGATTCTTGGAAAAACCCCAGTTGTAATCAATCAGAGATGTCGTATCTAACACACATTCAAATATGAAGTATATGGGCCTAGTAGTTGAGTACATTTAAGTACTGACACAAATTGGGGTTAAAAAGTCAGGTTCTGAACGCATGCAACTTGGCAGTAGCCGAAACGATGTGAAAGGAGCGCTGTGACTATGGAACAGTGACTGTAACGAAGGCCAACATTTTAAAGTAATATAAGGAAATATACATATATGAATATAAATAGGTTTAGAACTACATGATAAACCTGAGGTGCATCTGATTCGACTTGACAACATATCTAAATTTAGTTACTAGATTATTAACATATACTGCTGCAATGACATCATGTCTGGCACAACTACTATAGTATGCAAAGAGGGGCCCAAGCAAGGGGCTAGAGAAGAATGCACTGTGTGTTATTCAAACTATATTTAATCAATTAAATAACAATTTAAAGCATCAAAGATACTAGTGTACAAATAGTCTGGTTCCCTACCAAACTCCACTAAATCTAATGCTAAACCCAGATCCAAATCAAACAAGGACAAGACAAATATCTATATTTGACCATAACAATCATATTTCCATAGCTTTTACTTTTATTCCATAGGTCTGTTTTTTAAGGGTCATTTCATAAAATGGCAAAATCATAAGGGTTGGCAGGTCAAAATGCATCAATGCTTTCCAAATGTTTGAATCTGTACAAAAAATTGTGCATGAATTGCCCACTCATGCACTGTGTCAACAAGCCTTTATCTTGCTATGGATGACAATTAACTCAGCGCAACCTTCTTTTCAAACAGTACTAAGAACGAACTGAAGAACAATGCAGAGTTTCTAATTGGTGCATCTTATTTAAATGAATGAATCGGAAAATTCAAGAACAATCTGGAATGATCGTAAACAATTATTTTTAATATCAACACACTGTAAAAGATGAGCATGTAAAAGAAGGCAAAGGTCAAATTTCAAACACTCATTTCTGCCACTGGAAAAGCAATACTTATGTCTCCTGATTTGCTAATGTTCAGAAAAGACAAAAAGAATTATAACTGATGATAATTAACATGTACAGAAAATTTACTGCAATGAAAATTACCAATATTGATTATGCATTGTAATACTTGGAATCATAATGAAAATAACACAACTATCCTTACTGAATCTTCCTGGCTCACAAATTTGCTCGGGAAAAAAACCTTAATGTTAACACAAAATGTAAAATGCTGGCTAGAGAAAGAGTAAATAACAATTTTCCATTGCCAATGGCTCCCATTTTGCTATAATATTTTCATTCTGGTACACCTTTTAATTTCATGCATTTCCCAGAAGAAATGTTTAGGGGACTAGTCTAAGATGGATAATGCAGCCCACTAATAACAAATGATAATGGAAATATCTTATTTGCTCCTATTCTTTCCCGATGTAAACATTCTGGTAACTGTTAGTGTATCTGTCAGGAACACACAAAGTACTTGACTCTGATTATAGCTGAAATTTTTTGTTCTGAATAAAAAGTTTCAAATTTGTATGCGAACTTGCAAGACCATATTTTCTTTATGCACTTTCTTATTCAGAGATTCCTCTTGCGGACCATTCTAAAAATAGATGGGGTGGGTGGGGGTGTACATATCCAATCGGCCTGACATGAAACAGCTCTGAATATTTCTCATGAGAGTCCTCTTAGATGGGTTACGTGAAAACACTATTATGTAACTAAGCAGCAGAGAGGGTGAATCCTACAACGTTTTGAGACAAAATTTGATTGAAATCTTAAAACGAGCCGTCCTATAATCTCATTTTAACCAAAAAGAGGGCGAACCCTACAACGTTTTCAGACAAAAAATTGATTGAATCCTTAAAACGATCCGTAGGATTTCGTTGAAATCTTAAAAATCTACGAAATCTCATTTTAACTAAAAAAATGAAAACGGAGACTTTTACGATTTTTTAATTAATTTTGGTCGCAACTTGTTGTCATCCACCCTCTCTGCTGCTATGGGTTAACAAAAATAATAAATGATTTGATCCAGTCTTTAGGATCTCACAAACAAACTAATCGCTAACACCTCTTCTTGTAAATCAATCAGATTATTTGACTGGTCGGTGAGTTTGAAATTAATTCTGGTTAATGAATTATTATGGCATCGCATGTAGACAGGATTAATTGGGTTTTCAATAATTAAATATCCTGGAGGAGCTGTTGGTGAAAACGAATAAAGAATATATCCCTGCTGAGCTTGATTTGATTGTTCTAGATTAATTTGATAGCTTCCTTCAATTACATCACATACTAAATTAAGCGCAATCACTGAGGATATATTTACGTTGAACGGAGCGATATGCCTACCGCCACCATCTGGATCATTATTATGTTTGAGGATTTTTATTTCCTGTGATGCTGTTTTTTTCCATGCATCATGAATTATTTTAAAACCAACATCGATGGTGTCACTGAGAAGTTTTTTTAGTTCCGGTACATTATATCCCGGTAATTTATATTGTTTTGCAAATTCTGTTCTCGATAGGGGATTATCGTCATCTAATATATCCTGAATAATTTTTAGGTTAAATGTTTCCATATCGTCGATAATTTTATTGCATGTTTCTACGACGCTGATAAATTCATCTCGGGTGAGAGAGCCGGATTTAAGAGATATTAACAACAGCGATAAATCATTATTCATTGCTGTGAAATTTTTAATGATTTCAGGTTCGTTAACAAAATGATATCCTTCTATTCTATCCCCTGGCTTCTCTCTTCCAGTTGATCGGTATCCGAAACCAAAAAAATCTATAGTGAATTGGTGATCTTTATAACTCTTTATTGGATTATCGGGTTTTATTCTGTCTGTGATATAATCAGTTTTTTGTGGTTCTGGTAAATCAACGGTTTTTCCCCCGGGTGGTAATTCAGGCCATCCCAGTACGGTTCTAATAGAACTCTGATAGATATCTACGACGTATCCTTCTGTGTTTATCTCAATTGCGGATGATAGCGTCGGTTCATGAACTGTTATAGCGATTTTTGACTCTACTCCAGTAATCGATTTTATTCTACGCGCGAATTCATTATTGATTTGTTCGATTTGGTATGACCCTGTTGGTATCGAAACGACGTTCCAGTCTGGGGTTCCGTCGGGTTTATTCTTATTTGCAAACACCAGTGAATTATTCGGTTGTTGACCACCAAATGATTTTGATCTGATATTAGGCCAACTGTGGTATACTCGTAATTTTGCTAGCGCTATCTCCTTCACGGGGACTGGGCTAGGGAAATTCACACTAAACTCGGGTTCCGTTGATGTTATTGATATCATGCTTGTTTGTACTGGGTTCGTGTTCTCCACTATTTGTTGAAGTAATTCCATCGGTGTCGTCATTGTTATTATACTCATGTTGTCGCTCTAATTTTGACACCGCGGAATCATAAATACTGACCATCACTGAGAACTCACAATTTGGTATGGTTGAGGTTATTGAGATCATTCTGGTTTTTGGGTTCGTGTTTTCTAATTCCAGCGGTGTTGTCATTGTTATTATATTCATGTTGTCGCTCTAATTTCGATATCGCGGAATCAAAAATACTGACCATCGCTGAGAATTCACTATCTGATATAATCGTATTATCGAGTGACGATGATATCATCAATGATAATTGCGAGTATGCGGTTGATGCAATATGAAATTGAAGTAAGTAATTCTGCAGTTTACTCTGGCTGCATGATGATATCTTTTTTGCTATCCCGGTTGATATACCCCCGATTGTAGCCACCGCAGAAATGCAAATTGGAACTACGACCGGGGCAATCATTGTAACCGATGCAAGTATTATTCCGGCGCCAGCGAGAACGCTTGACACCGAGTACACAATAACATCAATTGCGGTATTTTTTTATTTTTATTTGATACTCCTCAGTGAGGGTTTTGAGTCTATTTTGAAATTCTCTGACCTGATCATAGCGACATTGCGTTGATGAAATCATTTTTATTTTAAAAATACTAGTGTTTTCAATTGTGAAATCCGAACGATTTTCCTTTCAATTTAGTTATTTACTTAAATCCGCTACGAATTCCACATACCAGGTTGCTGAAACCCTAATCAAATTTTTATCAGTAGCTGTTATAGTGAACTTTTCAGTTGTATCCTTGTCGATGATCGTTGAAATCGTATTATTGACCCCGGATGAACTCGACGATGATATATTAAATTGAGTCAATGGTGTTACTAGTGTTAATCGATAAATACCTTTAACGGTTGCAGTGATATCTAATTTGTTGTTTGTAGGTGTCCACGCAAATGATCCGTGTTGGATTGTATATACTACGTTGTTGGTTTTCTCATGAGGAATTTTTGTTTTTTCAATGATTGTTATCATCCTCGAAAAATCACCTTTGATGGCTTCGATGAAAGTTTTTGTCTCATCGATGGATTTTTTAATATCCGGGAGTTTTATTTCAATTTTATCTAACGGGGTTCCAATAAATTTATCAATGATATTTCTACGAAATGATGTTAATTGTTTTCCGTGTTCTTCAATTTTAGATTGAAGTGTTGCTAGTTCCAACAGAGAATCGCCGATATCAATTATTCTATCTGTAATAGACGAGAGGGGTACGCCCGGTTTGAGTTTACCCTGATCGGAAAATAACGCGATAGTATCCTCGATTGCGTTTTGTTGTTTAACCAAAATATCATCCAGAGAAATATTACTGGTTTTCAATTTACCCTGATCCGAAAATAACGCGATAGTATTCTCGATTGCGTTTCGTTGTTTAACTAAAATGTCATTCAATGACACATCACTGGATTTCAATTTACCCTGCTTGTCCTGAAATACAACTATTTCGTTCGGGTCAACACTTGCTAAATTTAACGTCTCAGCTATTTCATCTTTGATTAGTTTTTTTACATCACCGGTTGCAGTGTCATCGGGTTTGGGTTTCAAAGATCTCCCCCAAATATCAATCATGTTATTGTAAAACTCTTTCTCTCTCTAAAAAGCGATTACTGGTGTAGTCATTTACGACAATGTGTGGTGGTTTTCTAGATGCTGAAATAGCATCAAGGACATTTAATACTTCGCTGCCACATATTGGTGGGTCAATCATCGTTTGTGTTGGTAGCGTAGAATACCAAGTCTTCATTGGAAGGGTTTTTATATAACGCAAAAACTCTTTTGGTGGGGCTAATCCATATGAATCGAAATAAACAATCCCACGTGGATCAATAGCGTATGCAACCCAGTGAGTTCCGGGTCCGGTGCTGTTATCTAAATTAATGATTCCGGTTTCAACGCTGTTTGGTTGATGAGGTAATTGATCTTTCATAAAGACACCTCTGAAGTTTTTAATCGCGAGTTTTTTAGCAGCATCGAGTAAATCAAAATTGGACATGGGAACCATCGAAGATTTCTGAATTAATAAATCGTTCCTGGTAGTCTTAGACCCTTTCCGCTGTACCACGAATACGGGGTTCCTGGTAGTCTTAGACCCAATCCGTGAACGGATCGTCCCTTTTTTTTTATATCCTTTCCCAGTTGCTTTCTTTAGTGCCATTCCTGCTGCAGTACCAACGGCTCCTAACGCCGCTGCTTTAGCCACCGCTGGGGCTGCTGCTGCAATCAATGCTGGTATTGCAGCTAACAATGGAAATATACCGCCTGTTTTAATCATATTTTTGATAGCAGCCGCAGAAAGAGTAATCTGAACACCTTTTTTGGCTGCAAGTGCATCATTGAAATGTTTCACCTGACGAGTTGTCAGTGATAATTTATTTGCACCACCAGTCATTTGGTTGGGTTTCAACGTGATTGTGGTTCCACATCGCTTAGCCGATTCTGATTGCAATTTTTTGATTTGACCAGGAGTTAACGCAACACTAATAACACTATATGACATGTTATACATAATAGATTGATTCTAATGGAAAAATCCTTCAGATTTTCAATTACATGTTTTCCACTGGTGCATCTACCACTCTCATTCTTCCACCAACACCTTCAAGTAGCATTGATTTATCACTGAGAATGACAGCAACCGCTCTATAATCAGCAATAGCACCACGAGTCACATTAGCTCTAAAATGTATATCAACAACAGATTGTCTCATCAAATCGAGATGTTCCAGTGAGAAGTAATAGATCGGATACAGATTTTTAAAATCATATTGTGATATTTGCAAACCAGTATCCACATTTTGATCGCGTGCCATAAATGACAACAGACGATGATAAACTCGTGCAATATGATTTTCTGTGTAATTAAGTTGTATGTCCTCGGATGGTTCCTGTTGGCCGTTTATTCTCAGTGAGACGTCTTTCACACCTAATTGATCAAATATCATATGACTGAAACGTTGATCGCCAACTCGTGTGTTATCCTGTAACGCAATAAATATATGACGTGGCGCAGAAACGCCTTGTTTTGATGCTAGATTCCACGTGAATAACCCGTTCAGATTTGATTGCTTCACATCTGTACTCACGGTTAGCCAACTCAACAACGACTTTCCTCCTTGGTCCATAAATGATAGTAATCGTTCTTCTGCGGTGATTGCTGGAGTCAACACTGGCATCCACAATGATATTTTTGTTAAATTGACTTTACCGGCATCAGCATTTGGATTTGCATTGTCTGCTGGAATCCTCCAGATTGCGTCACTATCATCACTCTTTCGTACAAGCGATACTGTATGCTTCGCTCCATAAATAACTTTTCGGACGTTTCTACAGAATCCAAATATATGATGCAGTGGAATCGCGCATGAAAATGATTTACGCGCTCCTTGCAACATTAAAATACGTGTTGCAGCTCCTAGATTGAAATTAACATCGTTGTTTATAATCATATCTTCGGCATCAATATTAGCGGTGCCAGCATTATTCTTTGGTCGTCTTACAACAAATTGTTTTCCTCCAGCGGTATTTGTAGCATCTTTTGCAAACATCATAGAAGGTCCTGCTGATCTTGTATAATCATCGGAATATCTCGCTAACCCGATTATTGTTGTAGCCACATCAACATCGCGATCTATCGCCTCAATTTCTTTTCCATCAATGAGATATTTTGCACTCTCAAATAACGCCATAATACCATTATTGACAAAACCGACTTGAGTACCAGCTGGATACGGTGCTGGTACAGCAGGAGTATCAGCAGCTGTTACAATTTCTCCTTCTACTTCAATAAACGCTTCACAGGGCAAAAAGTATTTACTGGTATCATGGACTTGAAGATCAATTCTTGCTCGACTATTTGAGTCTATTGCATGATAGGCGTAATATTGATAATCGCGTACAGAATCATCCTTGCCAACTGGGGCGTCTATATCAAACGCTGGATCATGTGACTTTTTGAACATTTTATTCTATTTATCAGAGTCTAAATCGCGATTTTCCATTTTCATCGTCGTAGTTTTTTAAAGCCACTTCCTGCTATCATATTTGCAATATTGCTTTGGTCGGGGGTTAAAACCATCGACGCTAATTTTTCATCTACTGCGTTATTTATAATTCTACTAACACTTGCAGGCATTTCCGCTGTAGACGGTAACGGTTTTGAAAATCCTTTGGATTTCATCCGTGATTTCACTAATGATGTTAATTTATTCTTCGCAGTTGAAAACGCTTTTCCAGCAAGATCTCCAACAGCACCAATACCCTTATCACGAATAACATTAATTGCTTTCATTCCTAATTGTTTAGCCAACGGCATCACTTTTGGAGCCATTCTCGCAAATAACCCTAAAATGGTATTACCTAAACCATCTCCGTAGTATGCTCTATAAACCGGAAACAGTGAATTAACTACGTAGACGGGGGTTGGTTTATCATGATTGTAGTGTATGATCATTATTTGAAATCAGAAACAATTTTTCAATTGTTATTTATCTAATCGAATGACTTTTCAATTCAGTCACTATAATACCCACTTTCCACTAACTCGCCAATGAAATCTCGATATGTGCTGATATCCATGATACCACCCTGAAATAATCGTCTACAGATATCGGCTGCTTCATTAATTATTTCTGGAGAGTTATTTCCAGCTCGTTTTCCTCCGATGAGAACCTCTAATCGTGATATATCACTGAGAACACTACCAGGACATGAAACGCTAGCGTTTCCAACTAGACCACTCCCCAGAAATTTCTTCTCATCGTATGGCTGTCTTATTTGGAGTTGAAATTTTCTCTTGAAGTCTCTGTATTCCTTCATCCTTCTATCTAAACTCCCAGTATTTATTTCATACACTATATCAGCCCATTCATTATGTGACATTCTATAATCCGAATAATTGTCCGTGAAAAACTTCTCTTGTGAATCATAGCTGTTAGCAGCGAATTCACCTAAATTGTCTATATCCTCGTTGAGAATTTGTTGTTTAGCGCTCTCGGTAAATATAATTGATTTAGGTAGTCCACTAACTAGTTCTTCCTGAAATCCTTTAAATTTTCGTTCTGAAGCGGTTGATATATCCTGAGGAAGTGATTGCAAGGATTTTTTTGTTTGTTTAGTTCTTTTTGCTATTTTTTCTAACACAGGAATAAGACCCTCTTCTTTTCTTTTACCGTCAGGATCATCTCCCAGTATAGCATGCTCTATCCCCTTCGTTGCTGTTGTTACTGGTTTAAACAATTCTTCAGATCCCGCAGCAAAATCAGTCTGAAGACTCTGTCGTTGTTGTAGTTTATTCCGTACAGAGTCACGAATTGGTACAAATCTCTTAATTGCATCTAATCGTTCACGAGCCAATCGGGTTGTTAATGCTTCATTGACCATTATTTGAAATCAGAAACAATTTTTCAATTGTAAAACAATTTTTCAATCCCGACCTAACACCATCGTATGGTCATGGAAGTGTTATTTCATCGTGAGACAGCTTCGTTCATCGATGGCGAAACTATCAAAATTGTATATATAAATAAATAATACTGATAGTTTCGCCATTCTATTTTTGATCAATCCGACATATCGTCCATCGATTTTTGACATCCATTGAGGGTCGGCTAAAAAAAATGATAATGGTCGGGCAATCAAATAATGATAAATGGTCGGTCACAATCAAATAATGATAAATGGTCAATCAAAATTGTTCATTTTCTTGAATTAACGCCCGTAGGTTTCTAACTTTAGAATTAACCTCCTTTTTCAATTCGTATTCGTACCCCAATTCTTTTCGTATTCGTTCTACGATGGTATACAACGGAGCGAACACACTTACGTCACTGGAAAATGCGAGAGAGTCCCGAATAGAATTCTGAATTCTCTTGATGAGCGCATACTTCTTTGGTAGCATATACTTGTTAGTGCTAACTCCGTATTCTATATCCTGAAAATCAGACATGATTTGATCAGGATTTAACCCATCTGATAGTTCAATATCCCAACTTTTCAATTTTGAAATCTCGGATAAAATGCTATTCATGTTTTCAGAATTCATTATTCTATAATAATGATATATTTCTAAATGAAAAATATGACGCATTAGACGTAACTAAATCGAATTTTCTGTCCAGTCCCCTTTGAAATCGCAGATCGATAAATCCCCTCTGCAACTCTTCGTACTGAGGATCCACAAATATCGAAGTGCCTACCGGCGCTGGTTATCGATTGAAATACTTTTTCTTCGTTAGTTATCGTATTCAAAGATTTCACAGGTCTCTTCCCAACCGTTTTGCATTTTCCAGTCTTCCCTCGTTTGGAATTTTCACTTTGTGTGATAGCCTGCAGATTTGATAAAGAATTATTCTTTGGATTAGAATCGATATGATCAATGACAGAATCATCCTCGATCAATCCATAAAAACACTCAAATGCGAAACGATGATTGAGATAAGTTTTCGTTTCTCCCCCCTCCCTAACAGTAAATATCAAGTACCCTTGATTATTCACAACACCAACTGGTTTCTTCAGTCTGCGGTTTCTTACAACACCATCACTAGATGCTTCATAATTTGTGATCACAGGGTGTTGTCTGAATTCTTGGTTCATTCGTATACTAAATACTATTTGTCTAATTCATTGTTTGGTTCAATAATGAATCTTTCAATGTAGTCTTGAGGGGTTCTTATGATTTTATCCTTGATGTTGTCAGGGTCAAGGACCTTTTCAGGGTCAAAATTTCTGATTGATTGTCCATTTTTTATTCTTTTATCATAATAACGCTTCAACTCCCTGTATCGCTTACCACCGCAATTAAGACACAACTGAGATTTTCCCCTGACCCCAACTCCACATAGAATACAAGGTAACGGACCAAGGCTTCCACGTCGAAAGCTTTGCATATGATACCCACAGAACTCATTTCTGCATGATTTGTTACAAGGGGTTACTGATCCAATCATAAGCCACTTACAGTGATTCATTATATAAAAATCTTTCATTTAAATGCTTGTTTTAATTATAGCATGAGGGAATTAAGGAGAACGCCTTCGAAAAATGCTGAATTCAATGCTGATAAGGAGTTTAAGAGATTATTAAAAATTAATCCTAAATTTAATATCGATAGACCCAAAAAACGTCCAAGAGACGGAAATATGAAAGAGTTTAAGAGATTATTAAAAATTAGTCCTAAATTTAATATCGATAGACCAAAAAAACGTAACAAACGTCCAAGAGACGGAAATATGAAAGAGTTTAAGAGATTATTGAAAATCAATCCTAGATTTAATCTCGATAAACCCAAAAAACGTCCAATAGACGGAAACATGAAAGAGTTTAAGAGATTATTAAAAATCAATCCTAAATTTAATATCGATAGACCCAAAAAACGTAACAAGAGATTATTGAAAATCAATCCTAGATTTAATCTCGATAAACCCAAAAAACGTCCAATAGACGGAAACATGAAAGAGTTTAAGAGATTATTAAAAATCAATCCTAAATTTAATATCGATAGACCCAAAAAACGTAACAAGAAATTACCCTGGAAAGATGCTCAATTCAATCTCGATATAGTTTCTAATACACCAAAGAATACAATTCTTGATAAAGCCATGATTAGTAAAATCAGAGATTGTTTTACTGAATTCAAACGTGATGGAGCATCTTATTGTTGGTCAACATTTCGAATTGATGGTGTTGTTGATGCTACCATGAATGATGAAAAAGCAGCAGTGATAATTTCACGTGTTGGGGAAAAACGGTATTTTTTCCGAATCAAATTCATTATTGAAGTCGATGGCAAATGGATTATTAGGGATAAATTTGAACCAATCCTCAAGAATAAAAAAGCTGTCATTGTGAGTAGAGATTCCAAACCAGGAATTCTAACCGGCATTGACAAACCATACTACGAAAGATCTTATCCCGTAACAGCAATGGTTTATGGGATATATCCGTTAAATGATAAACCCGATATCGCAAAACTAGCTCCTATGAAATATTCGTCAGGGCTTAATTGTGTAGCAGAACGAATAATAGAACACTTCACAAATGCATCCCGAGGAAATAAACTAACTGATCTGCGACGTAGGAAAATAACCGAATGGGAACTGACAGTGAAACAGCATGGTGCAAAGATTTCTGATATAGCTAAGTTAGAAACATCATTAAGATTTCCAATAACAGTTATGACGATAACCGGAGAGGTTTTATACGAACCGAAATATAACAAAAATGGAGCACCAATACAGATTATTGATCATAACAAACACGCGTGGACACCTGCGGTAACAGTATTTCCACGAGAACGAACCGTGAAATATATCCCTAAGGAGTTTGTCGAGGATGTTTTCTATGAAGAGAGATTATTTGATGCTATTCATGCGTTGTGTAAGGATGATCCTGTGTCAGTGTGGTTACTTAGAAGTGATGAAGATCCCGAAATAGGATTTGATCAATTTGTAAAACCAAATGGTGAATTATATCGCGTTGAAGAATTAGATAATAGAATGAGAAAAATCGCTAGTGATTTTTCACCGGAGAATTCCCATGAAAAACTACTCACGGATAGTTTTACTATTCCATCAGTGGTAGCTCACTTCGCAAGAGAAAAAAACTCATGGCGTCCAACACGAAGTGATTTTCTCGAGGATGTTAAATTGAGTTGCG
The DNA here is from genome assembly GCA_030141615.1 of Unio pictorum. Classification (NCBI taxonomy): domain Eukaryota; kingdom Metazoa; phylum Mollusca; class Bivalvia; order Unionida; family Unionidae; genus Unio; species Unio pictorum. The sequence goes on from JARLTB010000098.1 coordinate 4,954,824, forward strand.
TCGAATTTGGTCATGGAGGACTGTGGAATACGAAATACTCACGTGATGGTATGATTTCAATTGATATAGCCGCGTGTTATCCCGGAAGTTTTCTCGGATATGGGGAATGCGCTGAGTACTTCAAACGATTTGGACACCCCACGCATGAAATGACTCGTGTTGCGATTAATGGACCATTGCCTGATTTTGATTTAACCGGATTCGCTCGTGTGATATCATTTGAATTAGCGTCAGGATTACATCCGTGTAGTTATGTTTGGCTCGGTAGACACCTATCTGAAAAACACTGGATGCCAATAGTGCTATTGAGATATATGATTGATTGTGGTATGCTAATATCGTTGATTGTTTCCGAGGCTATTATATGCTATCGAGCTCAGAAAGAAGTTTGGCTACCACAACCCGATCTAGATCGTATAATCAGCGAACTACGAAAACAGTGTCCAGATTTCAGTGAAGAACAAATCATGAATTGGTCTAAGAAGTTATTTGAAATTAAAAAAGAACAAGCAAAGGATCTCGGACGAAGAATAATCGGTAAATTTACCCAGGGTGGACGATACGACAATGCAAAATATTCTTCGCGGTTGATCATAGACGTCGCTGAATACGATTTTATTGTAGCGGATTTAATGAAACAGGGAAAACTTGTATCCCGTAAGGATGCTTTTCTATCCAATGGTGAGAAATTAGGTACGGTTGTTACCTACTGTGATGGATATAATTCCCAGTATACACATTTGAGAAGTTCAATGCTAGCCTATGCTTCTATTAATCTATTTTCGATGATAAATAGATTTCCTAATACCGCGGTTAGAGTGGCCACTGATTCGATGTATATACACAATAAATACAAATCAGCTGTAGCTAAATTCACAGATCCCGAAGAAAATTGGGGGCGTTGGCGATTTAAAAAGGAGATGCTACATGAGTATTGTGAATCCGCAGACGTTGCCATGGATGATAAATATCTTTGTTGTAACCGTATTGAAAATCAATCAGAATTTTCTAATGCACCACCGGTATCTGATCCAGTATGTAGATACAAGACAGTTTATTTAAACGGTTGTGGTGGGTCAGGAAAGACAACTCGTGCAATTGAATTATTTCGTCGGTCAACCATGATTGTGCTAACACCGACTCACAGACTCGCCAGAGAGATAATACAGCGAGGGGTAAATGCCTGTACTTACCATAGTTTCTTTCGATGGAAGGGTGACAAATGGACTCCTGAGCGTATGGGTGATAAATTCATTCCTGAAATCATCATTTGGGATGAAATATGCACAGTGTCATTAGATGTATTACAAACATTTCTTGAGTGGTTGTTAAACAAAAACACAAAAGTCGTCATGTGCGGTGATCACGGCCAACCACCACCATTTGTCGGTGCATCTCCACATGAATGGCTAAGGGGTTTTGTAGACTATTATGAAGAAATTACCACTGATTATAGATCACTTGATGAACGATTACGAGAATTCAAAGCGCTAATTAGATTACAACCGGATAGAATCCAATGCGAAATAGCGCGTGAAGTGATTTCAGAAACTCCAATGAATGATTTCTGGGAAACATGGAGACCAAATGATTTGATAATTGCAAGTAGAAAAATAGTCAGGGACACACTTCAGATGAAGTTATTTGAATTGCATAAAGAAAAATTTGCAACGCTTCCAGTACCCCTTTGTTATAGGCCATCGGATACACGAAAACAGAACATTGAAGTTGATATTCCAGGACAGAGTGAAAAACAAATTCTCGTATTAAATGATATTGTGCTGGTTGATATCAGCGTCGTCGAAAATGCATTGCGTGCTAATAAATCCCCGTGGACGCTAGGATACGCAGCAACAATACACTCTTCACAGGGATTGACTATATCGGATACAATTGTTTGGATGGTGGATAATCACATCGAATGGTCGAATTTAGTCTATCTCGCAGTATCCAGAGTACGAAAAATAAATCAACTTCGAAGAATTATTTTCGATGATAATGACACCACAATAAATGATATTGATGTTAAAATTATTGATAAAAAACTCTCCGGTTACAAACAACAGGACAAAAAAAAACAACGAGAATTTGATATTGATGCTGAATTAATAATTACGCTGAAGAAACAACAGAATAATCAATGCGCGAGTTGCAATTGTATAATGCGTTGGCAGTATTCGGATAAAGATCCTCGCCAATTTACCGTAGACAGAAAAAATAACAGTCTCGGTCATGTCAGAAATAATGTGATGTTGACTTGTCTTGAGTGCAATAGACGCAACGGTGCTAGTTAAGACCATGCGGTGGCAATTGAGTATCCTCGGGAATTACCTGTAGTTGTTGTCGAGTAAATCCTCGTTGAGGGGCAGTTGAATCCAGTTTATAGACTGGAGGTCTACCCGTAGATCGTGTTATACTAGATATCTTGTGTGCAGTAACACTCCAAATAGGATCAGTAGCCCTTTTTCTACCCCCTTCAAGCTCTCCTGGTTCGTATAAGTACCTAACAGTGACATTACTACCAAGAATTGGTTCTTTGAAATCTTTTTGTGGTTTTTCAGGTATTGACTTCTTTTTAATAGCGTTGCTAGGTTTCATGTTGATTGTTCTAGTAATCTCGTTATTCAGTGCAGTAATCACAGATGGTAATCTTTTAACCCATTCACGGGATCTTTTTTCTTGGATGAATTCTTTTGCGTATTGATATCCAAATAACCGCTCAGCAATCGTCCGATTAAATCGTTCGACAATGGCCTGATCGCGATGTAGCGCAGTATGCCCTCGTCGTATGGTGACATTATGATGTTTCATTGTAGATAATACTGCACCCTGAAATTCCTTGCCAGGATCAACCTGCAATAGATTTGGCCAGTGCAGAGGACCTCGTCGATAAATCCTTTCAAATGCAGAAGCGACTTCAGTGGCTGATTTTGTTTTTAACGGTTCTGCTTCTTTGTATCGACTTGCAATATCAACTACGGTTAAAGCGTATTTGTAACCACGATCATGTGGCAGAAATAATATATCAGCCTGATGAACTTCATTAGGAACTGTCACATCAAAATGCGAGAATTGAATTTGTTTAGGCGGTGGTAGATAAATTTGCCATAGTGCCTGTTTGGATAACCAATTAGCCGCAGTGGTTTTTTTCACTTTTGCAGCGCTAGCGAGTTTATGGACTGCTGATTTACCCCTCCAGTATCCTCTTGGGGAATAATAAATAGATTCCATATTATTAATTACCGGCACCTAACATCAATTTGCTTTTCATAGCCGATTTTATTAAAAATGAAGCCAATTTTTCTTTGAAGGATTTATCAGGAATAGCATTTAACGCATGAATTAATTTCACATCTGCTAGATGCCTGTGTTGCAGATTGCTGCTTTTATAAGCAACATCATGAAGGTGACAGGCCTTATCAATGGCGTTTATTGGTTCTTCACCGGGGTTGGGTTGATTTTGATTATTGAGTCTGATATCAAGTCTGGTTCCCGGTCCACAGTAGCTATATCCTGGAAGGTGCTTTTCTCCGGGGTACTTTGCCCATGGGGTTCCAGGGAGCTTTGCCAATTTGGCTGCGATATCACCTCCTCGTTTTTTTAAAAATCAGATCTCATAGACACAAATCTAAATTTCTTTGTACCACATTGCACGCATTTACCAGAAAGCGCTGATCGGTTATTTTTAGTTGTAACCGTCGTCACATCATCTGTGCCAGTACGCGTTTTACACTTCACACAATATAGATCCATAATTTATGTATAGAAATATGGATATAATTGATTTTTCAGCGACTAAAAGAAGAGAACCGGTTAAGCATCATGCAGCGCTACCAAACTCTATCCGGATGATTATAATCGGGCCATCTGGATCCGGTAAAACGCAATTGTTACTCAATTTAATAATGAGATGGATGAAGTGGGATAAGTTGTATTTAATTGCCCCTAGCGTAGATGATCAACGATGTTATGAAGTGCTAAAAGATTTTAATGAAAACGCTTCAGAAATTAAGGGTGAGAACGCCATTGAATTTATAACCGATATCGATGAAGCACCGAGTATTGATGATATTGATGGAGATATTAACAATTTAGTCGTATACGACGATATAATGTTGGATAAACAAAAAAATCCTGCTAGGATCTTTTCCCGGGGGCGTCACAAAAACACTGACGTGATATATGTCACTCAACGCTACACTCAGGTTCCAAAAGTCATCAGAGATAACTGCAATATTCTTTCTGTATTCAACGGCGTTGATACTCATACTCTTAGAAATATATGGCAGACATGGTGTTCTGATATGGACTTCAATCAATTTCGAGATTTCTTTATTCATGCTCAGTCGACTCCGCACGGATTCGCAACAATAAATTTGCATGATCCTCGGACACGATATCGTATCGGACTGGATCAAATATTCGGTTAAAATCATTTATTATTTTTTGTTAACCCATAGCAGCAGAGAGGGTGGATGACAACAAGTTGCGACCAAAATTAATTAAAAAATCGTAAAAGTCTCCGTTTTCATTTTTTTAGTTAAAATGAGATTTCGTAGATTTTTAAGATTTCAACGAAATCCTACGGATCGTTTTAAGGATTCAATCAATTTTTTGTCTGAAAACGTTGTAGGGTTCGCCCTCTTTTTGGTTAAAATGAGATTATAGGACGGCTCGTTTTAAGATTTCAATCAAATTTTGTCTCAAAACGTTGTAGGATTCACCCTCTCTGCTGCTAACTAGATGGTTAGATTACCTAATGTAATGAAGGCAAAAGCTCGGACTCTGTTGGACATCTTTGAGCCACGGAACTGTGACAGGGCCTGGGTTGGCTGTGAAAACTGTGATGACTGTTGCGAACCTTGACTACTCTCATTTGTCTGTTGGGAACTCTGACTGCTCTCAACTGTATCTGCAATTGTACAAAAATAAAACTTGTAAAAACGTATGATCAAAGCATATATTTAAACTCATGAAAAAAAGAGAACCAAAAATGGAACATAATATCAACTTGTATTATAGCCTTCTATGTATATAACTGATATTCTGGTGAAGATACCATTTTTCTTCTTTCATTCAGTGATCTTGGCCTTTGCACTTTTCATCCCAAAATTAATACAAGCTTCAACCTTACCAGAAGTGCAAGCCATTCACAAATTTTGGTTCATGTCTGTAATGAAGAACTAGTGTTTTTGTGCAGAAATCATTTTTCGGTTTTTGGTTAGTAACCTTGATCTCTGGATCCCAAAATCAGTAGAACTCTACCTTACCCCAAGAGCAAGCCATCCCAAAATTTTGGTTGAGGTACATCTCAAAATTAATATCATTGTGCTAAAACTATTCTTTCTTAGTTAGGTTCTGTGACCATGAAGTTTTAAATTTTTATTCCAAAAATGATATGGTCCTTCCTTGCCAAAGTACAAACCGTCCACACAGTTGGTAACTAGGTGGCAGAGAACTTGAATTATTGTGTTTGAAACCATTTGTCTTCTAACAGTGACCTTGACCTTTTGAGTTGTGAAATGAATACGATTGTACCTTATCAGAAGCTGTGGCTTTCCTAGTTATACAACCACTATTACCCTGACGATTGAGCTTCTGAGCCTGAAATTTTGATGGCAATCGTCCTTATCCCAAGTGCAATACATTGATGGCATTCTTCCTTATCCTAAGTGCAATACATTGATGGCAATCGTCCTTATCCCAAGTGCAATACATTGATGGCGTTCGTCCTTATCCCAAGTGCAATACATTGATGGCAATCGTCCTTATCCCAAGTGCAATACATTGATGGCAATCGTCCTTATCCCAAGTGCATACATTGATGGTGTTCTTCCTTATCCCAAGTGCAATACATTGATGGCATTCTTCCTTATCCTAAGTGCAATACATTGATGGTGTTCTTCCTTATCCCAAGTGCAATACATTGATGGCATTCTTCCTTATCCTAAGTGCAATACATTGATGGCATTCTTCCTTATCCCAAGTGCAATACATTGATGGCATTCTTCCTTATCCCAAGTGCAATACATTGATGGCATTCTTCCTTATCCTAAGTGCAATACATTGATGGCATTCTTCCTTATCCTAAGTGCAATACATTGATGGCATTCTTCCTTATCCCAAGTGCAATACATTGATGGCATTCTTCCTTATCCCAAGTGCAATACATTGATGGCTTTCTACCTTATCCCAAGTGCAATACATTGATGGCTTTCTACCTTATCCCAAGTGCAATACATTGATGGCTTTCTACCTTATCCCAAGTGCAATACATTGATGGCGTTCTTCCTTATCCCAAGTGCAATACATTGATGGCGTTCTTCCTTATCCCAAGTGCAATACATTGATGGCATTCTTCCTTATCCCAAGTGCAATACATTGATGGCATTCTTCCTTATCCCAAGTGCAATACATTGATGGCATTCTTCCTTATCCCAAGTGCAATACATTGATGGCGTTCTTCCTTATCCCAAGTGCAATACACTGATGGCGTTCTACCTTATCCCAAGTGCAATACACTGATGGCGTTCTTCCTTATCCCAAGTGCAATACATTGATGGCGTTCTTCCTTATCCCAAGTGCAATACATTGATGGCGTTCTTCCTTATCCCAAGTGCAATACATTGATGGCGTTCTTCCTTATCCCAAGTGCAATACATTGATGGCGTTCTTCCTTATCCCAAGTGCAATACATTGATGGCGTTCTTCCTTATCCCAAGTGCAATACATTGATGGCGTTCTTCCTTATCCCAAGTGCAATACATTGATGGCATTCTTCCTTATCCCAAGTGCAATACATTGATGGCATTCTTCCTTATCCCAAGTGCAATACATTGATGGCTTTCTACCTTATCCCAAGTGCAATACACTGATGGCGTTCTACCTTATCCCAAGTGCAATACACTGATGGCGTTCTTCCTTATCCCAAGTGCAATACACTGATGGCGTTCTTCCTTATCCCAAGTGCAATACACTGATGGCGTTCTTCCTTATCCCAAGTGCAATACATTGATGGCGTTCTTCCTTATCCCAAGTGCAATACATTGATGGCGTTCTTCCTTATCCCAAGTGCAATACATTGATGGCGTTCTTCCTTATCCCAAGTGCAATACATTGATGGCGTTCTTCCTTATCCCAAGTGCAATACATTGATGGCATTCTTCCTTATCCCAAGTGCAATACATTGATGGCTTTCTACCTTATCCCAAGTGCAATACACTGATGGCATTCTACCTTATCCCAAGTGCAATACACTGATGGCGTTCTTCCTTATCCCAAGTGCAATACATTGATGGCGTTCTTCCTTATCCCAAGTGCAATACATTGATGGCGTTCTTCCTTATCCCAAGTCCAATACATTGATGGCGTTCTTCCTTATCCCAAGTGCAATACATTGATGGCTTTCTACCTTATCCCAAGTGCAATACACTGATGGCGTTCTACCTTATCCCAAGTGCAATACACTGATGGCGTTCTTCCTTATCCCAAGTGCAATACACTGACGGCGTTCTTCCTTATCCCAAGTGCAATACATTGATGGCGTTCTTCCTTATCCCAAGTGCAATACATTGATGGCGTTCTTCCTTATCCCAAGTGCAATACATTGATGGCGTTCTTCCTTATCCCAAGTGCAATACATTGATGGCATTCTTCCTTATCCCAAGTGCAATACATTGATGGCGTTCTTCCTTATCCCAAGTGCAATACATTGATGGCGTTCTACCTTATCCCAAGTGCAATACACTGATGGCGTTCTACCTTATCCCAAGTGCAATACACTGATGGCGTTCTTCCTTATCCCAAGTGCAATACACTGATGGCGTTCTTCCTTATCCCAAGTGCAATACACTGATGGCGTTCTTCCTTATCCCAAGTGCAATACATTGATGGCGTTCTTCCTTATCCCAAGTGCAATACATTGATGGCGGCGTTCTACCTTATCCCAAGTGCAATACACTGATGGCGTTCTTCCTTATCCCAAGTGCAATACACTGATGGCGTTCTTCCTTATCCCAAGTGCAATACATTGATGGCGTTCTTCCTTATCCCAAGTGCAATACATTGATGGCGTTCTTCCTTATCCCAAGTGCAATACATTGATGGCGTTCTTCCTTATCCTAAATGCAATACATTGATGGCGTTCTTCCTTATCCCAAGTGCAATACACTGATGGCGTTCTACCTTATCCCAAGTGCAATACACTGATGGCGTTCTTCCTTATCCCAAGTGCAATACACTGATGGCGTTCTTCCTTATCCCAAGTGCAATACATTGATGGCGTTCTTCCTTATCCCAAGTGCAATACATTGATGGCGTTCTTCCTTATCCCAAGTGCAATATATTGATGGCGTTCTTCCTTATCCCAAGTGCAATACATTGATGGCGTTCTTCCTTATCCCAAGTGCAATACATTGATGGCGTTCTTCCTTATCCCAAGTGCAATACGTTGATGGCGTTCTTCCTTATCCCAAGTGCAATACGTTGATGGCATTCTTCCTTATCCCAAGTGCAATACATTGATGGCATTCTTCCTTATCCTAAGTGCAATACATGGATGGGATGGCGTTCTTCCTTATCCTAAATGCAATACATTGATGGCATTCTTCCTTATCCCAAGTGCAATACATTGATGGCGTTCTTCCTTATCCCAAGTGCAATACATTGATGGCATTCTTCCTTATCCCAAGTGCAATACATTGATGGCATTCTTCCTTATCCCAAGTGCAATACATTGATGGCATTCTTCCTTATCCTAAGTGCAATACATTGATGGCGTTCTTCCTTATCCCAAGTGCAATACATTGATGGCATTCTTCCTTATCCCAAGTGCAATACATTGATGGCATTCTTCCTTATCCCAAGTGCAATACATTGATGGCTTTCTACCTTATCCCAAGTGCAATACACTGATGGCGTTCTACCTTATCCCAAGTGCAATACACTGATGGCGTTCTTCCTTATCCCAAGTGCAATACACTGATGGCGTTCTTCCTTATCCCAAGTGCAATACACTGATGGCGTTCTTCCTTATCCCAAGTGCAATACATTGATGGCGTTCTTCCTTATCCCAAGTGCAATACATTGATGGCGTTCTTCCTTATCCCAAGTGCAATACATTGATGGCGTTCTTCCTTATCCCAAGTGCAATACATTGATGGCGTTCTTCCTTATCCCAAGTGCAATACATTGATGGCATTCTTCCTTATCCCAAGTGCAATACATTGATGGCTTTCTACCTTATCCCAAGTGCAATACACTGATGGCATTCTACCTTATCCCAAGTGCAATACACTGATGGCGTTCTTCCTTATCCCAAGTGCAATACATTGATGGCGTTCTTCCTTATCCCAAGTGCAATACATTGATGGCGTTCTTCCTTATCCCAAGTCCAATACATTGATGGCGTTCTTCCTTATCCCAAGTGCAATACATTGATGGCTTTCTACCTTATCCCAAGTGCAATACACTGATGGCGTTCTACCTTATCCCAAGTGCAATACACTGATGGCGTTCTTCCTTATCCCAAGTGCAATACACTGACGGCGTTCTTCCTTATCCCAAGTGCAATACATTGATGGCGTTCTTCCTTATCCCAAGTGCAATACATTGATGGCGTTCTTCCTTATCCCAAGTGCAATACATTGATGGCGTTCTTCCTTATCCCAAGTGCAATACATTGATGGCATTCTTCCTTATCCCAAGTGCAATACATTGATGGCGTTCTTCCTTATCCCAAGTGCAATACATTGATGGCGTTCTACCTTATCCCAAGTGCAATACACTGATGGCGTTCTACCTTATCCCAAGTGCAATACACTGATGGCGTTCTTCCTTATCCCAAGTGCAATACACTGATGGCGTTCTTCCTTATCCCAAGTGCAATACACTGATGGCGTTCTTCCTTATCCCAAGTGCAATACATTGATGGCGTTCTTCCTTATCCCAAGTGCAATACATTGATGGCGGCGTTCTACCTTATCCCAAGTGCAATACACTGATGGCGTTCTTCCTTATCCCAAGTGCAATACACTGATGGCGTTCTTCCTTATCCCAAGTGCAATACATTGATGGCGTTCTTCCTTATCCCAAGTGTAATACATTGATGGCGTTCTTCCTTATCCCAAGTGCAATACATTGATGGCGTTCTTCCTTATCCTAAATGCAATACATTGATGGCGTTCTTCCTTATCCCAAGTGCAATACACTGATGGCGTTCTACCTTATCCCAAGTGCAATACACTGATGGCGTTCTTCCTTATCCCAAGTGCAATACACTGATGGCGTTCTTCCTTATCCCAAGTGCAATACATTGATGGCGTTCTTCCTTATCCCAAGTGCAATACATTGATGGCGTTCTTCCTTATCCCAAGTGCAATATATTGATGGCGTTCTTCCTTATCCCAAGTGCAATACATTGATGGCGTTCTTCCTTATCCCAAGTGCAATACATTGATGGCGTTCTTCCTTATCCCAAGTGCAATACGTTGATGGCGTTCTTCCTTATCCCAAGTGCAATACGTTGATGGCATTCTTCCTTATCCCAAGTGCAATACATTGATGGCATTCTTCCTTATCCTAAGTGCAATACATGGATGGGATGGCGTTCTTCCTTATCCTAAATGCAATACATTGATGGCATTCTTCCTTATCCCAAGTGCAATACATTGATGGCGTTCTTCCTTATCCCAAGTGCAATACATTGATGGCATTCTTCCTTATCCCAAGTGCAATACATTGATGGCATTCTTCCTTATCCCAAGTGCAATACATTGATGGCATTCTTCCTTATCCTAAGTGCAATACATTGATGGCGTTCGTCCTTATCCCAAGTGCAATACATTGATGGCGTTCTTCCTTATCCCAAGTGCAATACATTGATGGCATTCTTCCTTATCCCAAGTGCAACACATTGATGGCATTCTTCCTTATCCCAAGTGCAATACATTGATGGCGTTCTTCCTTATCCCAAGTGCAATACATTGATGGCGTTCTTCCTTATCCCAAGTGCAATACATTGATGGCATTCTTCCTTATCCTAAGTGCAATACATTGATGGCGTTCTACCTTATCCCAAGTGAAATTCAGAGCTTGCTAACTGTGGATGTTGGACAACTAAAGTCACTATCCAGAAACAAAATTGATAACATATATGGATGGACAGCCAAACTGACATGACACAATACAAAATTGATAACAGTTATGGATGGACAGCCAAACTGACATGACACAATACAAAATTGATAACAGATATGGATGGACAGCCAAACTGACATGACACAATATGCTCTGCCTTATGGTGGGTGCATAAAATGAACATTTTTTATTTTAATATGGAGAGAATTTTGGATAATTTTTGCAATCTATTAGCTTTCCTATGAGAGTTCTACAATACTTAAAACCCCATTTTCTCTCAAGTTGACAATTGTTCTCAATTTTATGTTCCAAACTGATTGATTAAGAACAAAGCAAACCGGAATCAATAATTGCAAGTACAAGTAATAGGATATATTACATGCTGGGGTGAGAATGTACAAGAACATACAATCCAAAACATATTCCAAAATTAAACTCATAATGTATATTCAACTGCACACTAGATTCAGACCTACATTTGATTTGTGTAGAACATAACTGATTCATTATACTAAATGACTGTAAAAAAAGGGAGCAATTCTAACAATTATGTCTATTGGTGACTTTACAGAATGAATCAGACCCATGAATTTTGCAAATCTGGAATGATATGGAAAGAGTCTCTTGCCTGTGTCAGTGAAATACAATGCTGTGCTGGACACTAATGTATTAATACAAATAAAGACAAGTTTCAAATACTGTCTCTACTCAAAACGAAAAGCTTGTTCATGGAACACAGGTGTTCCATCATATTGCCTTAAAACTCAAAGAAATACAAAACTTAACCAAAGTGTGATAGATGGATGGACATAAAAAAATATTTTTCCTTTTCATGTGACCTTCAGACTCATGCATTGCAATAACCAGAGCAAAGAGCCTATATGCAAGGCAACATGTCCGCAAATAAAACATTTCCAGAACATTACGCTATTACAGTAGTTCCCCTCTTAAACGGCCCACTGCTTCTTATGGCCAGAATCCATTGGCACTGACGAGTTTGTATTCAAAAGTCGTCCTCAAAAACTGCTATCCCTCTAACGCGACCAGTAGCCAGCATTTTAGTACAAAAATGTAAAATGTCCCCCTCATGAGCGGCGATTTTTGTTTCTTAAAATGTATCCAGAACCAATGATTCTCTTGATTATCTCTATCATCGATACATGTCTCCCAGTGTCAAGTTTCCATTAGAAGTATTCACTAGAGATTAATAGTACATGTATATCATTATCAGTAAAAGTTGATGTTAACAGGAAATGGGCTCAATAATGTTACGAGTTTTAGGTTTAACACCTATGTTGAGTTCTTCTCTTTGATGATTATAACCAGACGTAATTGTTAAGATCATAGCAGGGTCAGCATAGGCTAAAAATAGATTTTGTGCATTGGCACACACATAGAACCTTGAAGAAAACAGAGCACCTGACAAAGACTGAAAAATCATGTGACAACACATTTATGGCTTCCTTTACAAAGATTGCATTTGGTCTATTCGACACAAGTTTTGTATGTATAATTAAATAGCATACAGTTAGCAACAACCGAATAAATCATTACTGAACATTAACATGTCATCATGTTAACAGAGACATTATTTTAGAAGAAAATCGGTTATTCTACTCAACGACATCGGGGGACAGCATGACAACAATACCCGCTAGCATACCACACTTACGCCAAGAAAAAGAACTATTAACGTATATTTAGTTGAAATAAGTTGGTTATTATAACAAGAAGAACCTTTTATTATTAATGTTACTTTTAAACGAAGATATTTAATGCTTTGAAGTATGTAGCTTTCATACTTTGTACATAACATATACTTCCCATAAAAATTTTAGACCCCCTCTGAAAAGGCCACCTGTCTTATAAGGCCACTTTCCCGGTTTAGAAGAGGTGGCCATATAAGAGGGAGACTACTGTATTTAACTATATGAAGCAGACACATGTTCAAGTCCTGATAAAATGTATGATTTACTAACAATGCAGTTTTCATTTGTGACAGGCACAACTTGCTAGTAAAGGAAGACAACTCATACCACTACTGGTTTCTGGAGTATTAGCGTTGGATGCTTGAGATGATTTCACTGTTTCCTGGGAATTCTGCAGAGACTGGGATGATAATGGGGTAATACAAGGTGATGCAATCATGCTCTGCACCAAGAGGAAAATGTGCTTCGTTATCTTGGCTGGGTACAACTGGGCTATCTCCCCAAGGGTGAACAAATGACGTACCACAAGGTCTTCATTTTCAATGGTACCTTGAAAAAGAATGATAAGTGTGTTGTAGTACACCTTTTGAATTCTTGCATAATAATGAACAAGCTATATCAATATGGGTATATTATACTTATTGATGAATTTTATTGCTATATCAATACGAGTATATTATACTTATTGATGAATTTTATTGCTATATCAATACGAGTATATTATACTTATTGATGAATTTTATTGCTATATCAATATGAGTATATTATACTTATTGATGAACTTTATTGTTATATCAATATGAGTATATTATACTTATTGATGAATTTTATTGTTATATCAATACGAGTATATTATACTTATTGATGAATTTTATTGCTATATCAATATGAGTATATTATACTTATTGATGAACTTTATTGCTATATCAATACGAGTATATTATACTTATTGATGAATTTTATTGCTATATCAATATGAGTATATTATACTTATTGATGAATTTTATTGCTATATCAATACGAGTATATTATACTTATTGATGAATTTTATTGCTATATCAATACGAGTATATTATACTTATTGATGAATTTTATTGCTATATCAATATGAGTATATTATACTTATTGATGAATTTTATTGTTATATCAATACGAGTATATTATACTTATTGATGAATTTTATTGCTATATCAATATGAGTATATTATACTTATTGATGAATTTTATTGCTATATCAATACGAGTATATTATACTTATTGATGAATTTTATTGCTATATCAATACGAGTATATTATACTTATTGATGAATTTTATTGCTATATCAATATGAGTATATTATACTTATTGATGAATTTTATTGTTATATCAATACGAGTATATTATACTTATTGATGAATTTTATTGCTATATCAATACGAGTATATTATACTTATTGATGAATTTTATTGCTATATCAATATGAGTATATTATACTTATTGATGAATTTTATTGTTATATCAATACGAGTATATTATACTTATTGATGAATTTTATTGCTATATCAATATGAGTATATTATACTTATTGATGAATTTTATTGTTATATCAATACGAGTATATTATACTTATTGATGAATTTTATTGCTATATCAATACGAGTATATTATACTTATTGATGAATTTTATTGCTATATCAATATGAGTATATTATACTTATTGATGAATTTTATTGCTATATCAATATGAGTATATTATACTTATTGATGAATTTTATTGTTATATCAATACGAGTATATTATACTTATTGATGAATTTTATTGCTATATCAATACGAGTATATTATACTTATTGATGAATTTTATTGCTATATCAATATGAGTATATTATACTTATTGATGAACTTTATTGTTATATCAATATGAGTATATTATACTTATTGATGAATTTTATTGTTATATCAATACGAGTATATTATACTTATTGATGAATTTTATTGCTATATCAATATGAGTATATTATACTTATTGATGAACTTTATTGCTATATCAATACGAGTATATTATACTTATTGATGAATTTTATTGCTATATCAATATGAGTATATTATACTTATTGATGAATTTTATTGCTATATCAATACGAGTATATTATACTTATTGATGAATTTTATTGCTATATCAATACGAGTATATTATACTTATTGATGAACTTTATTGCTATATCAATACGAGTATATTATACTTATTGATGAATTTTATTGCTATATCAATATGAGTATATTATACTTATTGATGAATTTTATTGTTATATCAATACGAGTATATTATACTTATTGATGAATTTTATAGCTATATCAATATGAGTATATTATACTTATTGATGAATTTTATTGCTATATCAATACGAGTATATTATACTTATTGATGAACTTTATTGTTATATCAATACGAGTATATTATACTTATTGATGAATTTTATTGTTATATCAATACGAGTATATTATACTTATTGATGAATTTTATTGCTATATCAATATGAGTATATTATACTTATTGATGAATTTTATTGCTATATCAATATGAGTATATTATACTTATTGATGAATTTTATTGCTATATCAATATGAGTATATTATACTTATTGATGAATTTTATTGTTATATCAATACGAGTATATTATACTTATTGATGAATTTTATTGCTATATCAATACGAGTATATTATACTTATTGATGAATTTTATTGCTATATCAATACGAGTATATTATACTTATTGATGAATTTTATTGCTATATCAATACGAGTATATTATACTTATTGATGAATTTTATTGCTATATCAATACGAGTATATTATACTTATTGATGAATTTTATTGCTATATCAATACGAGTATATTATACTTATTGATGAATTTTATTGCTATATCAATACGAGTATATTATACTTATTGATGAACTTTATTGTTATATCAATACGAGTATATTATACTTATTGATGAACTTTATTGTTATATCAATATGAGTATATTATACTTATTGATGAATTTTATTGTTATATCAATACGAGTATATTATACTTATTGATGAATTTTATTGCTATATCAATACGAGTATATTATACTTATTGATGAATTTTATTGCTATATCAATACGAGTATATTATACTTATTGATGAACTTTATTGTTATATCAATATGAGTATATTATACTTATTGATGAATTTTATTGCTATATCAATACGAGTATATTATACTTATTGATGAACTTTATTGTTATATCAATACGAGTATATTATACTTATTGATGAATTTTATTGCTATATCAATATGAATATATTATACTTACTGATGAACTTTATTGCTACAGTGAAACCTGTCTTGAAAGACCACTATGCGAGACCACCTGTCTTGACAGACCATATTTTCAAGGCATGAATATAATGATTTAGCTTTGTGACCTGTTATTAGAGACCACTTGTGTTGAGAAACCATAATTTTATGGCAGAGAGGGTGGTCTTAACTTTCAAGACATGTTCTAATGTATATCAATGAGTATATTATACTTACTGATGAACTTTAATTTCTTTACTGTGATCTATGTTTATGACTAACTCTAATTGATGTTGATTTAAAAAAAAGGGTGTACACACACATACACATACACACACACACACACTTGTAGGAATAAAAATACATTCCATGTTTAGACACTTGCTTGGAACAAATAAAAATTTATAAATGTCTAGATTTTAATCTATACACTTGTATCCCTTAGCAAGGGCAGAAGAAATGAGAGAATAGAGAAAATTAAAGAATCGCTGATAAATATTTAATCACTTCCATTGAAACAAAATTATAAATTAAATATAATATACCCAGTACCATCCTTGTTGATCAATATATTACCAGATTTGATCTCAATCCCATCAGTATAATTTATTATAACTATAATTAGTTCAATATGATTTACTAGTTTATAAATGAAAAAGGTTCAAATATTTAAACTGTTTTGAACACCACCCAAAAATCTTTAACTGACCTAAACTGAGAATACAGTATAACCTGCAAACAAAATTATAGTAGCTCCTTAAGATTCCCTATAAATTATTTCTACTGTACAATATAAAATAGCAGAGCACATGTAAGAATGGTTACCTTCCTCTTCCAAGACAGTTTTGGACAGGTAATGGTCACAAGCAGATAAAAGATCCAAACACCAGTCATCTTTTACAAACTGGATCCCTGCTTTTTCAGCTTCTGCAGCACATAGCTAAAAATAGATGCAGCCTGATCATTGGACAGTGATAAATAATACAGTCATTTCTAACAAAGTGGCTTTTCGCAGTGTCACCTGATTTGTTTGGTGAAATTCCCATGTCAATAAAATCATCTATCCAGGAGTCATAGTGATAAAAGACAGCAAAAGAAGTCTTCTTGTGCAATGTCCCATGTTGATATTTTTTTTCAGAAGATGTAGCAAAACCAAATGTTCAAGATGGCTGTCATTGTGGCCATATTGGATATCATTCTGGCCCAATTTTCAGTTAGGACTATATGGACATCAAAAGAAGCCTTTATCGAAAATACAAGCATCCATTCATAAGTAGCAATAAGATTTTCATGATATCTGAGCAGTACCATTTTTATACAAAACCAACTACACCTTGGGATAAATGTGTGTAAATTTCATGGCAATTCTCAAAGTATTTTAAGAAGAGTAGGGATAGTGATAGTGATAGGGATAGGGAAGGAAGGAAGGAAGGAAGGAAGGAAGGAAGGAAGGAAGGAAGGAAGGAAGGAAGGAAGGAAGGAAGGCTAAACCATTAACTGTTGGTCTATGATCAGAAATAACCCAAATCTATCCATAGGACAAAGATGTCCACTACCATCTTGTTGAACTGGTGGTGCAAGTCAAAAGGGGCAATAAATCTTAACAGAATGTATGCAAGCTCAAAGCTTAAGATCTGATTTTAATGAATTTAGTATTTTACACCCTGATTTAGAAATAAATATTTTTTGTTTTTAAAAAAAACTAATGAAGTATTTGGCAAACATCACCTCAAGATTTTAATCATGCTTGTCAATAGGCATTAATTTAAATATGGGTGCACTGTTGTATGGTAATCAAGTACATGTGTATCATTTGAAATGTGCAAGGAATACACATGTCCTGATAAAATAATTTACGTTGACTCAGTGAGCCACTGTATTGTGTTTGCAGCAGAAGAAGAAAAAAAAATGAAGTAACTCATTTGCTTACAATTAAATTACTATACATACAGTGGGACCCCGCTATAACCCGGTAGTTGGGAGCCATAGAATCCGACCGGGCTATGAACCGAACCGTGTTATAAGCAACCATGTACAATACCAACACATTTTTGGATTTAATTGCAGGGTGGGGGTGGGGGTACATAAAGACGGGTGCGAAAATGCATGGCACAATTACCATTTTTAATTAATATATATTAAATGAGAAAAACATTTACTGTGGTAACAGAAATTGCAGATTTAATATATTACTTTATTCAGAGAACCATGCATTGGTACATACACGTTTCTAATTTATATATACCTGTATAATCTATTGCATGAAAAGAGTATCAACACCGTGTACTCACCAGCGAATCTTGTAAGATACACTGAATCCATAATACATATATTTCCATCGAAAACATCCACACAAGGATGTAAAATATTCAATAATTTTGTCACAGATCATTATGTGACTGAATTCAATGAAAAGAAAATAGCAAAAATTACGTAACGGGTGTACGTAACGAATGATGATAGTACATGTCCGTAGATTAAATAATGGAAGCTAAAGTGTATTCTTATAATAACTACATGTACATCTCAGGACCTTTCCGTCTCTGAATTTAGTCATTGTAAATTTCAGCACATTTTCCCACCCAAGCTGCTAGTCAAAGTCCTTTGAACTTGCCGCCCAGCTATTGCGTCATATTCTTTTGATGTACTCTAATACAGCAGGCAGAACTGGCTGATATTTTAACCACTGAATCACTGTTTAGCTCGGCAGTTCACTTTGATGATAAACAATGTACTTAAATTGATTGATTTATACATTCTGGTGAGAATCTTTTATCAACCCCCGCATTGGCTATTGTTTAGTTGTGTATGAAATTAAGAGAACATATATCGGAGATTATTAGAGCAACCATTGTATTCAGAATGCATTCAAGACAAACTCAAAGCAGACACGATGGCTTCATTACTCAGGAATCAGTAATTATAATATTGACACTTATGAGCTGTAATTTTTCAACAATAAACAAAGATCAAAGTTCTCAGTAGGCCCAGCAATTGGTTCGTATTAACGACGTTTATTTTTGCACAAAACTAGAAGAAAACTTGATAATACATTTTCTACAGGTTCTTTTTCATACTGTTTAGATGAATATGAGAATGATAATTAAACTCTTGCCTTTTTTTTGCCTTTATAATTTTTTTTTTTTTTTTTTTTGGTCTTAGAGAAAAATACCTGTAATAAATTACCCGAAATTTCGGGAGCCATGCCACGACCGGGTTATATCCAAATTCGGGTTATAGCGGGGCGGGTTATAGCGGGGTCCCTCTGTACTATCGATATATAATAATTATTTATGTACTCTTACTCAATTTATGCAAAAGTATGCTGTATATTAAAAGCTAATGTACATATGAAAACACAAGAGTATTCACAATGGATAAAAAGGGGCATAACTTAAACTATGGAATAGCAATAAAAGAACATCTTCACTTCATGTTAATGTTTACCAAGTTTAAAAGCAATAGACTGAAAGTTCACAAAGCATTATTGAGATCATTTTTGGAAGACAAAATGGTACAATATTTGGTTTATGCCAACATGATAGTAAGTATACTTTGAAATCTCAACCTCATAAAAATCCATCATTTTATCTGCTGGTCAACGTTCCCTCTAAGCAAATGGTGCTCGCTGTATTGTGCAAGCATTATGGAGACGAGGAAAATTTTTACGTTGGATTGAGCAAAATTTAACGGTGGATTGATAATTCTGCTGTGCAAGGATGCCTGATTTGTTTGTTTGTTTGATTAGGATTTTTAACGTAGCTTTAACAATTTTTCAGTCATATCGCTACGATGTCTGCAGTGAGGCAGTTTATAGTGATGTCTAGCACTGAGACATCATGCCGCAGACATGTAGCATGATGTCTCACCCAGTCACATTATCCTGACACCAGGCCGACCAGTCCTAACACTAACCTCTTTATGCTGAGCGTCAAGCGAGGCAGCTGTTAGTACCATTTTTGTAAGTCTTTGGTATGACTCGGCCGGGGATCGAACCGACGACCTCCCGCTTCCGGGGCGGACGCTCTAACCACTAGGCCACAGGAGCGGTTCAAGGATGCCTGAGCAGCTGTGTGTGCGTGCAGTTTAGAGAGACCGTTGCTGCTGGGCAACATTTCCCCCCTTTCAAATTTCATATATTTACAACAATAAATATTTCAAAAGGGTCTTGACAACAACAAAAAATGATATTGTCCCAACAATTGAGAACTTTAGGCTTTAAAGCCGATCTCTAATCATCAGCCAGTAAAACAAAATTGGCCCGTATTCATCTTTCAAATTGTTTAACCCATCATTGTTTGCAAATTTCCAACAGGGTCCAGTAATCTAAAGATGTTGCCATCACAAGTTTTATCTTTTAACACCAAAAATAGGAGCAAATCTTCAGAAAGAACATCACAGCATGAGAACAGAACATTATGCAAATTTTCACTTGATGTCATCAATGTCCACAAAGTTTCTGGGCACGCTCTAGTTGCACAGACAAGAATCCTCATATAATAATATACAATTTAATACCATAAAGGGACATGAATCTTGAAACATGAGACCCAAGTGGGTTTGCTATTGCTTGAAGAATCATGGTAGCTCAATTGGTAGTGTTGAACTTTTAATCCAAGGGTTGCAGGTTCAATACCTGACCAGGTCAGCAAATGTCAGCTGCCTCAATGTGTTCCTGGGAAAAGCACTTGGCTCAGTTTCCTCATCATGATTAAAGCCAATGTGGTTACATGCCTTTATAAAAGAAACAACCAATTTAATGGTACATGTAATAGCAATATGGCCAGTACCTTAGGTTGAAGGGCCCTCATGACAGGATAATTTCCAGGAATTGGATTACGATTAGTGATATGTGACAAGTGGTTTGATTAAGTTTCTACTTTGATAAATTTCAACTTTATGGTGTATTGGGCATCTTTTGCATGGATGTGAAAGCGTTCATATCTAGGATTCTATCTATTGCTTCTGGTCTGGTGTTCATGCCTAGGATTCTATCTAATGCCCTGATCCGGCGTTCATACCTGGGATTCTACTTATACTTTGGTCTGGTGTTCATGCAAAGATTATATTTATGCTTTGGTCTGATGTTCAAACCATGGATTCTGTGATTATGCCAAGCATTCTATCTATGCTTTGGTCTGGTATTCAAACCACAGATTCTATCTATGCATTGATTCTGTGATAATGACATGCATTCTATCTATGCTTTGGTCTGGTGTTCATGCCTATGATTCTGTCTATGCTTTGGTCTGGTGTTCATGCCTATGATTCTATCTATGCTTTGGTCTGGTGTTCATTCCTTGGATTATATCAATGCTCTGGTCTGGTGTTCGTGCCTATGATTCAATATATGCTTTGGTCTGGTGTTCATGTCTATGATTCTGTCTATGCTTTGGTCTGGTGTTCATTCCTTGGATTATATCAATGTTTTGGTCTGGTGTTCATGCCTATGATTCTGTCTATGCTTTGGTCTGGTGTTCATGCCTATGATTCTATCTATGCTTTGGTCTGGTGTTCATTCCTTGGATTATATCAATGCTTTGGTCTGGTGTTCATGCCTATGATTCTGTCTATGCTTTGGTCTGGTGTTCATGCCTATGATTCTGTCTATGCTTTGGTCTGGTGTTCATGCCTATGATTCTATCTATGCTTTGGTCTGGTGTTCATTCCTTGGATTATATCAATGCTTTGGTCTGGTGTTCGTGTCTATGATTCTGTCTATGTTTTGGTCTGGTGTTCATGTCTATGATTCTGTCTATGCTTTGGTCTGGTGTTCATGCCTATGATTCTATCCATGCTTTGGTCCAGTGTTCATTCCTAGGATTCTATCTATGCTTTGGTCTGGTGTTCATGCCTATGATTCTATCCATGCTTTGGTCCAGTGTTCATTCCTAGGATTCTATCTATGCTTTGGTCTGGTGTTCATTCTTTGGATTTTAACCTAATGTTTTTGTTTAGTGTTCATATTCTATCTATGTTCTGGTCTGGTGTTGAGATGCAGATTTAGAAAGAAAGAATGATTAGTGTTATTTGCACGAACAATAACCATATTCATGGGTTCATTTGTTGGTTTTTGCTTAGTTGCTATGGAAACCACACCTCTGCTTGGGATAAAGCTGAAACAAATATCTGATTCCACATATATAGACTGTCTAAGCTAGCCCTATTATCACTGCCAACTCTATTTGAATTCATCTACTTCACTCATACTATCGGATCTCCATAAAATATTATGACTAGCAATAGTTTTGAAAATTAGCGTATTTGCAGCATTTTTGTTGAAGTTTCCAAATGAGGGCTGATCAAATGTAGGAAAGTACGCAAGTTTTTTGCAGTTTTATAAAAACTGAGGCTAAACAACTTTTTCAATTCTGAAGTACTTTTAAAATTGAAAAAAAGTGTGCTAAATCATTAGTCTCCATTGTTTAAAATTAATTTTAAAACTAATAAATACATGTGGATGATTTATACATTATAAGTCTTTGTAATAATTAGAGACAAAAATCCTTGATAAAAAACAAGATGCACCTGGATACATAATAGCACTGAACCAAATAATCCTCAAAACTATAACTTCCAGTTTATTTTCATATCATTGCTTAAGAAAGATGGAAAAAAAATTAAACCACAAAGGTAAATAATTTGTGAGCTCCAGTTATTGAGCATTATGATCTGTGGCATTTCCTGTTAATAGATAATGTTATTTGACAAAATAGCAGAGTGTTGTGTTTGTGACAACTTATCAGATTAGATGCCATACCAATGTATGACAACTGGTATTACCAAAGTTAACATTATGCCAGTTTTCTGTCTTGGAAACACAATTGAGAGTATTGCTACAAATGATAATAATAATAATAATAATAATAATAATAATAATAATAATAATAATAATAATAATAATAATAATGACTTTGTATAGCACATAAACTGTAGAAGCTCAAAGCGCTTTCCACCAATAATATGACTACAGAAAAACAAAAAACATGAAATTGCAAAACAAAAAATGCTGAAAATATTTAAAGGCATACAACCTAAGATTTTTTACTTTTTGTTCTTGCAAATGCATGATATTATGAAAAGTATAGTAGAAATAATGAGTAATTACAGGTCATTCAGTTTCAAAAAATGTACAACTATAAGTTTAATCAATGAAAATATAACGATTTTCTGTACGGATTGCTAATTAATTATGCAGAAATGGAATCTACCGATATACTCCGAAGTCGCAGTGTCATGTGATGCGCATCAACAAATATGATGGAAAATCCTGACAATAAGAGGTTTCTTTAAGGGGCCATTCTTGAAAGTGTTTACTTGTCGTGTTTGTGAGATTGTGTTATGTTGTAAGATAAGCCAACTAAAAATATGATAATTTGTATCATTGTAATCAGAACCGCTATTAAAAGGTCTCGTTAAAGTCACTTCTTAGGCTCAGAATAAAGTTGATTTTCTTGTGCATTTGCATTACCACCTCACGCATCACGTATCCGATAGATGATGGGATTTGCGCATTTGTTTGTATATTTACACATTTGCTTCATTGCATAACATATTTTCCAACATAACATTTAATGCACTTATTTTATTTGGAATATTTTTTACTGACAATTTTATATAAAAAAAAATGTCTGCAGGACTTTGACCTGGTTGTTTTAGATGAAGTCATGCTCCTTGTTGCACAGAGGTATAGGGAAGATGCCCTGGCAGCAGAAGAAGATAATGATTACAACTGGGAGAAAAGGCATACTGCTGCAGATGAATGATGATAAAACTGAGGCTATTCTGATCACAACACAAAGACTTTCTCATTCACATCCTTTACCTCAGACAATAAATATCAGCAACACCAACATTAAATTCTCACAGTCAGTACGGAACCTAGGCGTTACTCTAGACAGTACTCTCACATTGCACCAGCTCCAGAAACTTCAAAAAGTTCAAAACACAGCTGCACAGATCATCTTTAGAGTACCTCGATCAGAGCACACCTCACCACTGCTCTGTATCCTACACTGGCTATCCATTCGATCCAGAGTAGATATTGAGACGAATCAGCCAGAATTGAGTTACAATAATCCAGTCTTGAAAGTACTAATGAACACACAAGCTTTTAGTGGCATCAACTGAAAGATATTTGTGAATGGAGCTGATGCATCTCAGCTCTAGATATGCAACCTTGCATATATTCATGACATGTTGGTGCAATGTGAGAGTACTGTCTAGAGTAACGCCTAGGTTTCGTACTGTGTGAATTTAATGTTGGTGTTGCTGATATTTATTGTTTGAGGTAAAGGATGTAAATGAGAAAGTCTTTGTGTTGTGATCAGAATGACCTCAGTTTTATCATCATTCATCTGCAGCTTTGTTACATGTCATCCATGATTTCACATCCGAAATGCACCTCTCTACTCCTTGGATAGTAGCAACAACTTCAGTTGGGTGGCTAGACTTATATATTTGAGTGTCATCAGTGTACAATTGGTGAGACACTGGGTGATGATCTTTGACACTTGAGAGTGGCTGAATGTATAAAATGAATAGAACAGGTAAAAAAAACTGTGAACACCTAGTGATGGGAATCAGTCAGAAATTCATAATCGATAATCGATTCCCTTAACCAACTGATCATCGATTATAATCGGTTACTTAGAGCAAATTTTAATTTTTATTAAACAGTTATATCTTAGATCAAGAGTTCAATATGTTTATAAATGTACAGGTGTAATCTCTTTTAATAACATGTATACTATAACCTGATAACAATAGTATTATATTGTGTGTTACTTTTGTTCTACTACTTTGTAAAATGAACGCAACTATTTCTGGCTGAATCAGTCATATGTAACTGAAATACTACTAAAATGCCCTGAAATTCCTTCATTCACATGTGATGTGTCTATAATTTAAAGTATAGAAGGACATGTTTTTCTTGTTTGTCATTGTTTATAAATGCTACAAAAGATGTTGCAATTTGACTGAAACAAATCAACAAAATGTGTTTAAATGTATTAACTCAATATTTTAACAACTTGATCATGTAATAATGACTATATGTTCCTAATTATGAATCATAAGGTTTCATATTTGTAGTTGTGAAGGGAATTAATAAATTTCAGGTCAACTTTAGTGGCTGGGAGTTTTACTAACCTTTGTGCTTTGCATACACCTAAAAAGTAGTCACCCTTTACACACAATCGATTATGAAGTTCACAATTGATTATCTGCTCAACCAACTGATGATCGATTATAATCGATAATCGGAACACTAGGAACACCACAACAAAGATCAACTGGGCTGAAGTGACTTCCATTTGCAGATACAATTTGTGTCCTGTTGACTAAGTAGGACTTGAACCAGGCTGTATTCTGAATGCCAAATACATGCTGGAGACGGTAAAGTAATATATCATTATCTATTGTGTCAAATGCTGCAGACAAATCAAGGAGGGTAAGGACTGTAATCTTTCCACTATCCAAAGCAAAGAATGTCATTAAATACTTTCAGAAGAGTAGTTTCCGTACTGTGGCAAGGGTAATATGCAAACTGAACATTACTAAAAAGACTGTTTGAATTCAAATGAGATACAAGTTGGGATCGAAGAACTTTTTCTAAGATTTAATATATGAATAGGTGATTAGAAACTGGGCGGTAGTTCTTTAAATCGTTATGGTCAAGTGTTGGTTTCTTTAGCAGAGGCTTTACGATGGCAGTTTTGAAAAATGATGGGAATTCCCCGAATGAGAGAGATATTAATAACAACAGTTAGTGATGGCAAAATATTGGGTCTAAACACTCAAGCAGCAATGACGTTGGAATTGGATCAAGTTCACATGACTCTGGTGCAATTGTCATCATGATTTTCCATACTAAATCCATATAGACAGGTTCAAATGCTGCTAACAGTTGTTGCTGAAATTCTGTATCATAACTGTATGCTGACGAGTTGATTGAAATTGTGTTGTCAAGTGTATTTCTAATGTATTGTACATTGTCACAGAAGAAATTTGCAAATAGGTCCGCAAGATCGACTGGAGAGAAGGTAGTTGGAAGTGGTGTACATTTGTTCCTTGACTTTAATTTGTTAGTTATTTAGAAGAGCTCTTTGCAGCTCGAACCCTCCATGATCTTGGTACTGTAGTGGGATAATTTAGCTAAATGGACTGTCTGTGATGTTCTTCTTAGCAGCTTCATAGATCTGTTTATGAATAGTGAGTCTGGTGGAAAGCCAAAGCCTCTCTGCTTTTCGGCGATGCCTTTTAGCAGTGCGAAGCTGGTCCCTAAAAATGAAAATATGGACTGACCTTTGTTCCACTGTGAGTGTTGTTTGGACAAGTTCAAACAATGTGTGGCAGAAATAGAAGTTATCATGGAATTCTTTGTGATGACAGCAATTACACCTCCGCGAGAGTGGTGGGGGAACGACTTTATGGAGTAAGCAGTGGGTGTTAAATCCACACACTTGGCGTTTTTAGCCATGTTTCTGTCAGGAAGAAGACGTTGATATTCTGGTCCTTGATAAAATGAACTATTTCTGTGCACTTTTCCGGTGGTATTACTGATTGGACATTGAATAATGCAATATGCAATTGTATCTCTGGGACAATTGGCACAACGGTTGACAAGTTAAGATGGATTTTCAACGGGTTATCAAAATTAATGTCCGAATTTTTTAATTGTTTATCTTGAAAGGGTGAAAGGGAGATAACTGAAATTTTTCTTTCTGTTCTACGCCGGACAGGTTTGAAAGTCCCCCCCCCCCCTCTTCCATTTACATTTAAGTAATGATGAATGCAGTCCCAGTTCGTTTAATCTAAAGCACAATGTAGTATGAAGAGCCAAGGCGTGGTCGTTTAAAGCAATTAATGAGGGTCCATCATAGCAAAAGCGGGTTGAGTGGCAATCACTTAATGGCGGTTTATTAAAAAACAAAGGACGTCTTAACAGTGGAACAAGATGGCTGAGAAAAATTAGAATTGTTCTCGTTTCCAAAACAAGGAGATAAAGAAACACATACAATGTGAACAGCCAATGCATGATGAAACACATTAATGTAGATGAAGACAGACAACAAGCACATAAATCATGAAAAATAGCAAAAAAACGGAAGAGCTGCATCAAGCAGGTTAAGCGATAGCGGCCATCTTTCCAGAAGTATACATGAACTAATGCTGAGAACACAGCATATTATGGTAAACATGCACACACATGTACTAACGCTGAGAACACAGTCTATTATGGTAAACATGCACACACATGTACTAATGCTGAGGATAGTCTATTATGGTAAACATGGACACACAAGTACTAATGCTGAGAACACAGTCTATTATGGTAAACATGGATACACATGTACTAATGCTGAGAACACAGTCTATTATGGTAAACATGGATACACATGTACTAATGCTGAGAACACAGTCTATTATAGTAAACATGGATACACATGTACTAATGCTGAGAACACATGGTAAACATGCTACTCTATATTAGTGCACTGTATTGCAATAAACTGTAAACAGATTTAGGTGGACTGACAGAGGATGGTGTATCACAAAACTATGGCATGACCAATCTTTATGATTTTGCTGATATCATTACTGTGCCACATCTAGTGTAGACAAAAAGCTATGGCGATATACAATAATATAATTATATGGGGAGTTACCCAAAACATAATTTTGGTAAAGCAATGTCCACATAAACTTTAACACCAAATTTGATTGAAATTCACTCAGCAGTTTTAAGAGCTAAGGCCAAGTTAGCTACAAGGCATCAGTGTGATGACAACACCTCATGTCAATAATGTTTGTAAAGTTTCAACACAGTCCATCAAATTTTCGGATATATCATTAGCCACAAGAGTTTTTGGGATGTACATGAATCTGATGTAAATACATGCCTATCCCTATAAGTACCCACAATAATCACTAATTAATGGAATATTAGTCAGCCAACCATGTGTATAACTTTTCTCGTTACTAGTTTTACTTATCTGAAAATCTGAATACTGGAAGAATTATTTATGGGGTTTATATGAATTTAGAAGACCCAGGATTACAATATCAACTATTCATGGATTTAGAAGGCCAAGAATTATGATATAGACTATTTAAGGATTTAGAAGACTCACTTTTATGATAAAGACTATATATGGATTTAGAAGACTTACTTTTATGATAAAGACTATATATGGATTAAGAAGATTCACTTTTATGATAAAGACTTTATACGGATTAAGATTCACTTTTATGATAAAGACTATTTAAGGATTTAGAAGACTCACTTTTATGATAAAGACTACATAAGGATTTAAAAAAAAAACAAACAACAGAATTATGATATAAGCTATTTATGAATTTAAAAGACCCAGGATTATGATATAGATTATTTATGGATTTAGAAGACCCAGGATTATGATATAGACTATTTATGGATTTAGAAAACTCAGGATTATGATATAGATTATTTATGGATTCAGAAAACCCAGGATTATGATATAGACTATTTAAGGATTTAAAAAACCCAGGATTATGATTTGGACTATTTATGGATTTAAAAAAAACCAGGATTATGATATAGACTATTTATGGATTTAAAAAATCCGGGATTATGATTTGAACTATTTATGGATTTAAAAAACCCAGGATAATGATATAGACTATTTATGGTTTAAAAAAACCAAGGATTATGATTTGGACTATTTATGGATTTAAAAACCCAGGATTATGATTTGGACTATTTATGGATTTAAAAACCCAGGATTATGATTTGGACTATTCATGGATGTAAAAAACCCAGGATTATGATTTTGACTATTTATGGATTTAAAAACCCAGGATTATGATTTGGACTATTCATGGATTTAAAAAACCCAGGATTATGATATAGACTATTTATGATATGAAAAGACCCAATATTATGGAGAACAGTTTGATATAAATGAAATGTAGTTCTGTATAATTTGTACTTATGCATGCAAAGACTGATTTATACTGGTCATTAAGGCAAATTAAACAACAAGCCCAGAGAATATTTGCAATAGCTGTGACCATTTATACCATACATACATTTCACCACTTGTATAAAAACCAATGATAAAGTTCATAAAGAAAGGTGGGATGAAATGTATGACCTCTACAGCTGACGGACAAGGATGTGAGCCCAAGTTGTTCAGATGTGGGCGTTTATTTTTGTGTGGGTGCATGTTTTTTATTTTTAACAATCCTTTTTAAAACAATTCAGTCATACTGTTACGATATCTAGCACTGAGGCATGATATGGTGGACATTTAGCATGATGTCCCACCCATTCACATTAATCTGATACAAGGCCAACCAGTTCCAATACTAACCTCATAATGCTGAGCACTGATCAAGGCAGCTGTTAGTTCCATTTTCAAAAAGTCTCTGGTATAACTTGGCTGGGGTTTGAACTTGCAACCCACTGCATCTGAGGTGGACATTCTAACCACTAGGCCACCTGAGTGGTTTGTTTGGATTTGGATTTTATTTGCTAGCCCTTGTTTAAATATCAAGTTCAATGAACAAAAATAGAAGCAGAAACTTAGACCTGTAAGGATCAAGAATCTGGAGAAATGCACCGACCATTTCCCAAACATAAGTATTAACATATTTCCCTTATATTCAATCATAACTCAAAAAACAGCATGCTGCACTCGGTAATGATTATAAAGTAGAAGAAAAAAATTACTAACCTTAGAAAGTGTTGATACAGTAATGGAGATAAGCTCTGGAGGCGAGTCAAACTTCATTAAGCATCTTTTCAGATCCTCTGAAACCATTGAGAATAGAATAGTACAGTGTGTGATGAAAGCAAATAAAAGTTTCTCTTGTTTTTGATCAATCACTCTATTCATAAAGCTGATGGGATTTGATCCAATATTCTTCTTTTGAACATGGCATCATCTTGTTACAGTTAATTCAGGCCTTTTATTTATCCTTATTTCTACTGTTACGGTTTATTCAGGATTTTTGCTTATCCTTATTTCTACTGTTACTGTTAATTCAGGTCTTTTATTTATCCTTATTTCTACTGTGACAGTTAATTCAGGCCTTTTACTTATCTTCATTTCTACTGCTTAAGCTTAACACTCCTTAGCAAAAACGTAAAGGTACATCTAAGCCATTTTAGCACCTTTAATAAATAATACTAAACTCAAGAATCCAACATTTTATTCCTAGTGATTGACAGTCAGGTTGTCTACAGTTTGTCATCTTATTGGCTGTCATTGTCATTTTTTAATCTTTTGGTCGAGTGGTCTAAAGCTGATCACTGCCATCTCACCTCTGCGTGGGTTCGAGTCTCAGGCTCAGCCAATGTGGGTATGTGATAAAGCTTGCTGGTAGCTTCTCATAGGTCGGTGGTTATTACCTGGGGTTTCCCGGGTTCTTTTTCATTAATACTGGCTGCCATGTATCTTGTGCTAAAAAACTGAGATAAACCATATAACAACAACAACAACAACAAATCTCATTTGTGCCTGCATACATCATTTATTTCCCCCTGAACTCTGTAATAATATAATACAATTATTAGCTGACTATCAAAATTATTATTAATTTTGACTAGTAACTTTTTTATACAATATGTTTAACAACAACTATGCACCCAAGCAACACAAAATTCCACCCAAGGACTGGTGCTCTACTGGCAGTAAAGAATCTACAGGAATCCAAGATAAGACCATTCTTGTTTTAACATTTTCAACACTTCAGATGGGTAAAGATAAGACCATTCTTGTTTTAACATTTTCAACACTTCAGATGGGTAAAGCAGTCTAGAAACAACAACTCCTTAAAACTGCGGATTGGTATTACAGTCTCACTTTCATGTCAAGTTTGATGATGTGTATGGTTGGTCAGTGTCGGGGGTACCCCATTCGTAAAAATTATTTTGTTGAATGATTTATTTGTATACCATTTGAATACATTCAGATTGTAATTTATGTTATTAACAATGTTTTTTACTGGCCAGTAGATACTTATGGCAGTCATAGTTGACAAAGAACTGTACTGGTGATACATTCTGACTACTGGATCCAATTTTGGAGAAATTATATCCAATGATAAGTTTGTTCAAGCAAAATGCCAGCTGTTATTTAGTAATACAGAAATGTCTTGGACGTTTGAAAACTTAATCTGGTGCAAACAAAGTCAAACATATGTTGTAATCATATTTATTGAAACACTTGTAGAAATAATGTTACACACCTGTGGCTTCCTATGAAATGTGAGATAATAATTAACATTGCATTTACTTCAAATACTACTAGTAAGAACACCATAACAGATAAAAACTAACCACATATCACTCTTTAAATGCTTTATTTCACATTTTAGAGAGAATACAATGAAATTTACCTTCAACTTACCTTTTGATTTACCTGTATAATCACCTGGTGAAACCAAAAATTGCTTTAAACAATTTTCAGAGATCTGAATTTGTCTCTTTATAATGTACCAAATATGTATTCCTATTACAAGAAATTAAATTTTTACACGACAATGAAAATAGGTTGCCTAAATTTTTTTTAAACACATCTTTAAAGTTACTTGGTGTGGAATGGTAGCATTTCCCTTCAGCAATAACAAGATTTTCAAGATGACTGCAAGTGGCAAAAAGAATTCACCTTAAGCATGTAAAGCAAAACAGCCAAATTTATCAACTGTTTACATAAAATTGAAATGTAGGAATAGAAGGGATATTTTAGAAAAGTAGTGAAAAATAGGAAGTCTGACAATGATATGGAGAAAAAGTAGGAAAAACCAGGGCTGTTGGAAAGAATGTGACCATCTGTTCAGAAGGAGTGGTACTAACAATTTACAAAATGGTCACAATGGCAGTCATATTGGATTTCATATCAATACCATTTCATTTTGACCAGCTAGACATCATAAGAAGCCTTTAAATAAAAACAATTTCAATAAGTACATTCATTTAGAAGTAGCTTTAATTTTTTTTTAAAATGGCTGCTATGTTAACCATACTGGATGTCTGAGGGGTGACATTTACTTTTGGAGCCAAATCAGACCATGTGACGTATGTGTCTGTAATATTTTTTTATGAATCACCCACTAATTTAGGTGAAGCAGTGATAACAAACTTATGCTAAATGGTCACCTGATGAAAGGCCATATCATAATCTTTTCTGGTTTTTGACTGATACTGATACCCCTGCTGAAAATCTGGAATCTTCCAGTCTGATTAAAATTTATGGTTAGCATTAAAATAATGAACCTAAACTTAAATGGAATGGCCATAGTCATCTATGAACTAAAATATTTCACTAACCAATTAGCTTCTCCCTTTCAGGATGGGGAATATGTTTGCATACATATTTCATCACTGTTAAAACCCGTTCCATTATCTTGCTGGAGTTTGCTGTAACAGAAACAAATTCAAATAGAAAGTTACTGCAATGTGGCTTTTGATCCATGCATTATCAATGCTGTAGCTCAAATTGAGAGGAGACCCTATGGGAAACTCAATGAAAGATGATTACTTTCATTAAATGTACATACTTACTTAAATTAATCTGGGATATAATAATAAAAATATTTATTGTTATTTAAAGAGGGTAACCTTCTTGAAGCCTACTATGTGAAACGTAACTGAAATAACATACATAAATCCTCTTCATTGAGATATGACAAGACCATTTATTTTCCTTAACTGCTGAGTGTTGAAACCATTTATATTATTCTTGATTAAAAAAAAACAAGAAGATTTTCAAGATGGACACCAAGCAAATTCAGTATTATTTGTTTGTTTGGACAGCTAGACATCATAATAAGCCTTCTGGTGAAAACCAGATTTTGATATGACCATCCCTTCAGGATAAGTAGCAATAACAATATTTTCAAAATGGCCACCGTTGTGGCCATATGTAATGCAACATAAGAAACATTTACACTTAGATCCAACATGATACCATTAAAATTCTTTTGGTGAAAACCCCATGACAATATGACCATACACTGTAATGGAATTGCAATAAAAAGATTTTCAACATTACCATCATGGAATCCATATACACTGAGGAATAGTTATATGTCATATAAAGACTTCTGTTCAAAACCCATGCATTCCGGCTATAACAATTTCCACTAATGTTAGTTTAAAATAAAATAAAAACAGAAACAGAGATCTTTGTTTACTACCATGATACTGGCCTGCAACCTGTAGCATGTATAACAGTCCTGCATAGTGCTTATTAAAAAACTTGGAAATTCGATTGCCATAGAAGTGATTGAAATGTAAGCTGGTCACAGATAAAGAAGCACCATTGCACAGATTACTTTCGTGGACGACAATAGTAATGTGTCACATCCATGAGCACTATTGTGGGAGAGCTCATTAGGCTAATTTTCATAGGTAAAGTACAAAAAATGGAACAGCCCAATTAATTTGAAGTTTGGTAATCAAATGAAATGTGTGTTGCAGAACAAAAATTATGACTTAATCATTACTTACATGAAAATGACAAAGCCATCTTCATTAAAGATTATTTAAGACAAGTTCATGTTTGTTTCAGTGGTTGCATGAGTGTAACAGTGTGATTCATTTTAGTGATTCATTTTAGCATGTGATTCATTTTAGTGATTCATTTTAGCATGTGATTCATTTTAGTGATTCATTTTAGCATGTGATTCATTTTAGTGATTCATTTTTGCATGTGATTCATTTTAGTAATTCATTTTAGCATGTGATTCATTTTAGAATGCAAAATGTCAAAATGTGATATGGGGAAGGATGAATCATCTGTGAAGCAAGCACAGTCTGGCAAATTTAAATTTCTTAAATCCTTTTTGATGGAGTATGAGTTTGCAAAACACAGATGTAAGGGGGAGTTTATCAACCTAAGTCATTCTGGAGTGTATGACATCCATCAATACAGCAGTATCATCTTGCATTTTGACAATGCATAGAGCTCCAGCATAAAAGCAATCAGCAAGTGTAAACAATCATTAGAGGACCATGTCACAAGAGCTAAGTACCTTTGTACAATTTCTTTGCAGGTGCAATCTACTGGTTGCAGTAATAGATCATTTTATTGACAAACATGTTTGACACTCCGTCACAGCAAATTTGATGCAGAAAGATTTCTATGCTGAGAACATTTCAACCTAAGTCTGACAAATAGCACCATCCAGTCTCTAATGAGTGTAAAGATAATTACAAAGGACACTTGCATTACACTAAACGCCCCTACCGAACTACTGATGGCAGAAAAGACTGCAACTAATCAAGTCTCTATTCCACTGTCCAATGAACTTTCAAGTCAAATTTGGATATGTTTTTTGCTGAATGTCTGTCATAATATGAATATATATGTATGTGTGGTGATAAATTACAATGCTAATTCTACCAACTATTTTATACCTGAAGTGTATTAAATGCTGCAAAAGACAATATGTCACTTTTTGGGGTCATACCCCAACTGCCACACCACAAAACACTTTTTTAGTCTAACAAAAATTCCCAACACTGTCTGGGAATGAATGACCTTTCATTCAAGATGACCTTTCATTCAAGTGTAACAATAACAAGAATTTCAGGATAGCCACCATGGTGGCTACAATGTATGCCAGCCCTGCATCATCGAGGTCCAGCTTGATACCATATGAAGTCTTCTGGTGAAAACCCCTTGTTGATATGACCTTCCATTTCAGAGGAATAGAGATAACAAGATTTTCAAGATGGATGTTATGGTTGCATACGGATGTCATATCAGCCCCATTTTTATTTAGGAGCAACTAGACAACATAAGAAGTCCTGTAGTGAAAACCACATATGAACTAGACCTTCTAACCAAGAGCAGTAGTGACAAGATTTTCAAGATGTTCACCTTGGTGGCCATATTGGAGATGAGATAGTAACACTGTCATTTACGACCAATCTGATGTCATAAGACCACAATATTTCAATATGGTGGCCATATTGGGTATCTGAGCACAACTGTTTTCATTTAGGATCAGCCTAGGTATGAATGTGGGTGTCAAGTTTCAACAACAAACTTGGTCTAATGGATGGAGAGAAAATGTAGGCAGGATAGACAAAAGGGCATTCCATTAGGGAGAATGATTTATGCTCATTTCTTGTGTTTCTCATGTCAATTGTACACAGGGTAATACACCGATGTAATAAATGACATTACTCAAGTGTTTTTTGCAAAGTTCCAAGAACAATTTAATGCTTAATGAATCAAAATGGTCCCCCTTCATTGTTAAGCAGATCAGTGAAACTGTCTTGAATGCAGACTCTAAAACTCTGTTTGACGAGACAAATTGATCAAAATGGGTCTCTCTCATTACCCATCGATCTGATGACAGTGGTTTGTTGCACTGCTGTTGGACTCTACTCAACTATCATGAAGCACTCCTGCAAAACTGACACAACCTCCTGCCAACAAGTTACCTAAGGTCAGTCACTTTTTACAGCATGCAGCTGTACTCAGCTAATTTGCTCCTAATGCAAATTCTGTCTAAAATAAAAACAGCAAAAGAACAAAAGTAAACAAAAATGTTTTCAAAATACACTTCAAAAAGTCATTTGTTCTATGCATTTTTTGAGACATTTCTATACAAGTATTCATATTCATAGATATATTTAGTTTTCTTACAAACATGTGCTTTCATAACAATGTAATCTGGTATTGAATGTAAATAATTACCTTGGTAATTCAGTATTGAATGTAAATAATTACCTTGGTAATTCAGTATTGAATGTAAATAATTACCATGGTAATTCAGTATTGAATGTAAATAATTACCATGGTAATCCAGTATTGAATGTAAATAATTACCATGGTAATCCAGTATTGAATGTAAATAATTACCATGGTAATTCAGTATTGAATGTAAATAATTACCTTGGTAATTCAGTATTGAATGTAAATAATTACCTTGGTAATTCAGTATTGAATGTAAATAATTACCTTGGTAATTCAGTATTGAATGTAAAAAATTACCTTGGTAATTCAGTATTGAATATAAATAATTACCTTGGTAATTCAGTATTGAATGTAAATAATTACCTTGGTAATTCAGTATTGAATGTAAATAATTACCTTGGTAATTCAGTATTGAATGTAAAAAATTACCTTGGTGTGCATGCTCATCCCAGTACTTCATCAGAAATCCATGGTTAATTTTTGGGGCAGCAGGTGCTATTTCAGCCAGTAACACCCAGGCTCCCTGATACAGAAAGTGGACATCTTATATGACTGTTCAGCAGATATGAAATTTATGAAACAACCTGACTGGCACATGGCATTGTTCAACTGATTTCATACATTGCATGTTCCATCATTAAACAAAACTCAGTTTATCACATACTTTAAATTAATCAATGTTGGAAAAAGATGCAAATCTTGTTCAACCAGACTCTTGTGTGGCTCTGTGAAATCTCTGTAATATGTTTGTTTGGTAAAATGCTTCATCAATCATTGTCACTGACTGAAAGCCCTCTGGTCAACATTTGTTGAGATGAAACTACAAAGGCTTTCCAAAATGTATCTAGACCCGACATTACAAATTATACTCCAAGCCAAGCTTTCTCAAAATCATGGATAATTAAAACTTATCTCACACATTTTATCTTGATCAGTTTTCCTCCACTACATACAGGTTGCCATAGCCCGCTGACTGTATTGAGCAAGGGACAGTTGGTAATGTTTGGTCACATATGGAAGTGATGACAATATCAATATAACAAGATCGTCAAAATGTATTAATCGTGCAACTTTATGGACTGTGGTTTAAGTCAAAGATCATATAAATATATTTAATTTACCACTTGGCTTGATGTTGCTTGGATGTGTCAAAAGCGCTTGGACAAAACCATGATGTTAGGAATTAATCTTAATAGTCTTATATTTCTGCTTATACTGGCAATAGTATTGTTTTAACCACTGAGACCACCGATGTTTATTGTTGGCATATTTGTTTATTCTTTTGTGTTCTTTATTTTGTAGCATTCGTAGAGGTTAATCCATGAAATAAAATACCTATAACAATGCAAACTTAAACCGATTTACCTCCACGAATTAAATACGCATGAAAATGTCTTTTTATTTGTCTGAAAATATAAAGCCATGAAAACTGATATACATGAACTAGAATTGAAACCTTGGTAAATCTGATTTAAATGAAAACAAAATATGACACATTTTTGAGACAAAGAAAGCATTCATTATCAATCCTACCTCATTATTGATAGTATTGATATGACTCTCAAGGGCTGCAATCAGTCCTGATTTGATTTTTCCCTGACGTGACCAGTGATGGCATGCCTTCTGGATATAGCGCCTAAAACAATGTTTGAGCCTTATATAAAACATTCAGAAAAATTAACAAAGAAACACAAAGATATGTATTAAGTCAGCAAAATATTAAAATTGGTTGATTTTTTTTTCCATTGACTATTGAAATGCTCTGAAAAAAATAATCATATTCTTCTAGATTTCATCATAATTCGCATTTTAAAATGAACATGTTGTTACTGTATTAGAGAATTAATATCTGAGGATGAAAGAACATAATGATAGTGTGTAGGCTAGTCTATAATTAGATTTAAAACCTTAAGCTGTAATTTAATTCTAGCTAAGCAACAGAGAGATGTGGTTTCTTCACCGTAAGCTAAGGCAGCAAAAATTGTTGAAGCAACCAAAAATATCTAATTTTAATTGCACTATTAATGCATGTTGTACTATTATTTTCATTTGTCTCTCTAACATGAGGCAAACATAGCTACTCAAAATTTGCATAATCCAGCAGTACGGATGAGATTTCTAAAGTTCTTGCACTTGGACAAATTTTGACAAATCAGATTACTCAACTGAATGTAACACAGTTGGAAAAAAAACAAATTACTGATGTAAAAATATCAAATTCCTCTAGTGAATGTAATAGTCTGAGAGTGTGTGATTCGGATTTTAACATTGCTTTAACAATCATATCGTTATGATGTCTGCAGTGTGGCAGTTTATAGTGATGTCTAGAACTGGAGCATCATGCTGAAGACATGTAGCATGATGTCCCTCCCACCCATTCTCATTATCCTGACACCAGGCCGACCAGTCCTAACACTAAACTCTTGATGCCAAGTGCCTAGCATTATTATAAGTCTTGATAGAACAGATTCCTCAAATGAAATGTAACACTTTGACAGATCAAATTCCTCAAATGAAATGTAACACTTTGGCAGCTCAAATTCCTCAAATGAAATGTAACACTTTGGCAGCTCAAATTTATAAAAATGAAATTAACACTTTGGCAGCTCAAATTCCTCAAATGAAATGTAACACTTTGGCAGATCAAATTCCTCAAATGAAATGTAACACTTTGACAGACCAAATTCCTCAGATAAATGTAAAATGATCTGACAGATCAAATTTTTTAAATGAGTTTAAGACTGCTGACAGATCAGATTTTGCAAATGAATATAATACTGCATAATGTCTTTTCCTATATATCTGATTACAGGAACAATTTTATTAGGGTAAAATGCAAGCACATCTGATACAATGGTCTGTTTTTGAAATACAGATCCTTAAACGAAAATAGGTGCGGATTGGGAACCAGACTAAAACAGGGACCAAAATTTAATCAATATTGAATGCATGAAGACTTGTGCATGGTTGTACATACGATCAAGAGTGGTTATTCTGGCCACATATAAGAGTTTTAACATATTTTGTGACTGGCTGCGGTAACCATTGCTTATTTCAGCAAGCATTATAGAGAATTATGAACAAAAAAAACTACGGTAAATTTGGACACAATTTGCATCTTGCTTCATCCCATTCCTGCTTAGTATTATTTTTGCATCACACAGATATGAAGATCATTTTCCATCTGGTTTGATTGTTTGAAGTCCAGGATGCAAAGTTTTGCAGGAAAGCAACCATTGAACCTCACATAAAAGTGTCAAGCTGGGACAAATTGTACCTGACTTGTATTACACTGATGTTTGGTTTAAATGGATGACTGCCATGGAGTTTGGACTTAGTTGTGCTGAACAGTTTATCCTTACCTTTGATCGACACTTTCATCCTTAGCAAGAATTCCAAGTATTCCCCAAGCCAGCTTGTGGCAGTCCTTCGTTGATCTGGATGAAATAATGAAAGATTGATAGATAAATAGATAGACAGAGTTGGACAGAGGCTGAATAAATAAAAAAAAAATTAATTCACTGATAAATAAATTTACATACATATCATGTGCTAATGCCTGGACAAAGTTATTTTAAAAGGAACCCCTCACATACTTCTGATATTTAATATAATATACAACTGGACATTGCTAATCTTTGTGTAAGCTGCTTTTAAACAAGGATAACTGGCCAGTAAATATCAAATACAGTCTTACCCTTCTATATTTACATCACTTATGTCGATAAGCCAATGTTGACAAAACTATAAAGTCCCGGTCATGTGGTCGGTTTTAACTACCAAATTTATCATGCTTAACAAATAAAAATATCTGTATATGTCAACAGAAGCCCTCACTCCAAACTTCAACAAATTCTTTGTTTTCTTATTCTTTATGTTGACAAGCGGCCAGTTTCAAGTCTAGGCTTTAATACTACTGTCACAACAAATGGACACATGTTTGGTCCTTTGAGGTTTGTTTTATAAAAGCAACAAAATTTTATTGACTTTGTTGCGTTTTCTTAAGTTATTGGTGATTGAAACAAAGCTTATTGTGTCGTGCAAGTTTCATTTTCTGCAGGATAATACTCTATTCTGGAATTTGGGAGTGTTTTACAAAATTACAAGTTTTACTTATGCTTAATACAAAACTTGGTGACAGGTTTTCACTTCCCTATGAGTAGGCTCTCTCCCTTGGTAGCCTACTTTAGAAGTTTATATTTATTATTCTCTTTTAACAATTACTATATTGGTGAATAGTCTATATGACAACATTCTTCTTGTTCTTTTCAGTTTGGCAAAACTCAAAGTGACTGCAACAATCACCTTTGTAATCTAAGGAGACTTTGTTTCCAATGCTCATAAAAATGTTGTTCCTCAATTTTAAATAAAATCAGTCAGGTTGCAGAATTTTTTTTATTAAACTGCATAAGCTAGGCAAGCATTTTGAGCAAAAGCAATAATCCCTGGGAACGGCACAGTGGTCTAAAGCACTCTCCGTTATGGATCACTGCAATCTTACCTCTGTCTGTGTGGGTTCAAGTCTCAGATTCGGCCAATGTGGGTATGAGAGAAAGCTTGTCAGTAGCTTCTCTTGGGTCGGTTGTACTTTCCAGAGTTTTTCTGGGGTTCTTGATCCACCATTAATACTGGTCGCCATGTATAGCCTATCTTTTGCAGAAAAAATGTCTTTAAATCCCACAAGAACATCAACGTCAGAATCGTACAGTATTTTACAATAATCTTTGCTATATTTGGCACATAAGCAATTATTCTTGCTATATTTGGCACAAATGCAATAATCCTTGCTATAATTGTCAAGACAGAAGTGACAAGAAAAACAAATGGAGATTTAGCACAGCAGATTAAAAAAAGATATTATGTTTACCTGAAACACTTTTTTCAGTTGCAGAACATTCTCCAAAGGATAAAAGTGACCCTTGCAGCATACACCCTTCCAAACACTAATTTCTTTCTAGAGCAAGGATTACATACATAGTTAATATGGTTTCAATTTTTTGTATTTTAGCAAGGCTACAAGACACAAAAATACCTGTTGAATGGCACAATGTTGTCCAGAATAACTTCTTCAAGAATTTCCAGGCATTTCTCTTGCAGAGTTGTCTCCCTATCAATTACGAGTGGCAAAATCCCATCCAGCCATGCACTGAAAGTCAGATGTGAAGCTATAGCAATACCATTTGGCTTAAATAAATTCAAGCACCTCTCTACCTATCACACTGATGTCATACAAAGTGCTTTCAAAGACTTGGGTGTTTAACCAATAAAGGCCTTTCTCAACCAGGATATAATACTGCTTAGATACAGGTCAGTTTATTTTTACAAATTATCCTTTAACATTGTCAAAATCGTTCTAACCAAAAAGCAATATAATCTCTGGATTAAATTTAAAACCAAAACACAGTTCCTTGCAAAAATATTAACAACATATGTCTTGAGGCAAAGAAATCCATCCCAACGAATAGGTTACACACACACGGTCTTCTGCAAACCCCTACATTATTTGCTAATCATTCTGTTATATGAATCATTCACATAATAAAAAGTTATTTCTGTTCAAACACGTGCTCTTGATTGGTGAGGTTTTATGTCATTTATAACTTACTGTTGATTCTTAAAATAAGTTTGAACAACCAATGGTATCTGAACAGTGTACAAGCCAGTGGCTATTTAATGTTGTAAAGCGCTTAGAGCTTCTAGAGTTTAGGTGTTAAACAAAGTCCTCATTATTATTATCATTATTATTATTATTATTACCAGGGTTCCTACCACAAAGTTATAAAATGATTCCAGACCTTTTTCACGACCCAAAATCGTAAAATTTCCAGACCTAACAAAGTGGCAAGTTTGATGACCTCATGGGGCTAAAAAATACATCAACATTTCAAGTAAAATGTGAAGAAATGAAATTACATGATTTTTTCCTTACACTAAACATTTTCCCCAAAGCCAAAGATTGGTCATGTTACAGGTTTCCATAATAAATAAAATATAAGACTTTTTTCAAGATTAAAAAAAATCCAGACATTTTCAAAAGCAATGTTAAATTTGTTGACATTTTCCAAACTTTTTGAGCCATGCAGGCACCCTTGTTCTACTGTATATCAAATTGCTGAAATATTTAGTACATGATTCTTCCTACGAAAACAAAACATGCTACTCTGAATTAGTGACCTGAGATAACTTGCCAGAAACAAGACTTGCAAAAATGTTTCAGTCACACGGGTAAGAATGCAGTTTAGAGAATATTTTTGAAATCTCAATTTTCAAGGTTTGATACCTCTGAAGATGACTGTCAAATGGATATCCCTGGAGAAGTTCTGTCAAGGACATCATGGCTTGTTTCCTCACTGAGAGAGCTGGGTCACGACAGCGATCCCTCAGAATTTCTAGATCCTATGTGTAAAAACAAAAATTTACCATAGCCAAAATATTAACATGTAGGCATGACCTGTTACCCGTATTAAAAATATCTGGTTAATCTGGTCATGTTGCTCATTTTGCCTTAACAATCTCTAATTCAGTTTCACAAAATTTCAGAAATTTCAATGTCGAAAAATCTCAGAAATTAATCTTAAGTTATTTACAGTCTATATTTATTTTAAAATCAAAATTGCTGTATAGAACTTTGTTCACCATCCACCAAATGTATAAAAACAACCAATCACATTTACAAATGACCCCATTAGCAACTTTTCAATGGCGGATTGCCAGAGATGATGGAATAGTACAGTTATAGAGAGCAGGTTATGATAATATGGAGGAAGTTTCACGATCTCATACTGAAACAGAGACATTAGAGCCTATCAAAATTTATTATCTACTTAAATATGAGTAAATTGTTCTTTTATTTAATGAAATTTTGAAATAAAACATGACAGAACATCCTTCAACTGTTTTCGGTATGAAGGCTTTTAGTTTCCATTGTTAGCATGCATGGTAAACATAACTGAGTAATACCTGCAACAATCATGTTTACAATAGTAAAACTGAAATTCTTTTGCATTTTTTTTATATCCTTGATTTTCATTTTTAAATAGAAGGCTACAAATAAATAGAAGGGTAAGTAATTACTATAGTATATAAATTAAACATTTCTTCCTTACTAGAATCACAAAATCTTAGATACAGACACATAACCAGTGTAATTAATAAATGAAAATACTAAATGATAATTATGTAAAATTCAATAATCACAATCACAAAACTGCAAATAATGAATTCAAGAGAGACCAATGCCGATCTACTGCTATGAACAATATCAAGGACTAGATTTTTACAACATGTGTCTTGACTGGCAATAACGAACGTGTGGGCACAACAGAAAGGGCTTTGAGTATTTTTTATTCTCATCCCAGTCAATGCATGTGCACACCAAAAAGAGCTTTTGTTAAATAATGAAAACAATTTTCATATAATTTCAATAATAACAATAACTGTCAGGCAAAGAAACTTATATACTCAACAAACAGTATGCAAAACCTTTGAAAATTATTAGCAAATGATGAACTGCCATAAACTGGCTA
Source organism: Unio pictorum (assembly GCA_030141615.1). NCBI lineage: Eukaryota > Metazoa > Mollusca > Bivalvia > Unionida > Unionidae > Unio > Unio pictorum. The sequence continues at coordinate 4,998,202 of JARLTB010000098.1, forward strand.
ATTAGGCTTTCTGGGAATGGGATTTTGATAGCAAAATAAGACCCGCCATACACTGGTCAAGCAGGCTTTCTGGGAATGGGATTTTGATAGCAAATTGTGACCCGCCATACACTGGTCAAGCAGGCTTTCTGGGATTTCAATTATGATCTGCCATAAAGTAGCCACAAAGGTTTTCTGTTTTTAAAACTGTTGTGATCTCAAAACTCATACTACAAATATTCTTTCACCAACATACATTTTATTCTATGTATTCATCATCAGGCATCTACAATTTTCAATCAATGCAAATCTGATGAATTTGTTAATATTCATTTAGCTGATTTTGTGCAGATAAATTTTTAAACTCTCATTTAGCTACTTTTTAAGGATGAAATTGTACATACTCATTTAGCTATGTTTTAAAAAATGAACAGTTAGTAGTGTAGTTCTTTCTTCTTAATACTTTTCTATGAAATGAGCCTTACCTGGAGGATTCAATTAAGAAAAATGAACACCACCCTATGCATTTTGATGTAATTTGGACTTGCCTGGACCCTTAGTTATATCCAAATACCATTTTGTAAAAGAAAGTTTAGTACTCCAATATTTCACAAATGATTATCCTTAAAATCTCTTGCTTCAGAGAAAAGTATCACTCTTTACAGTCAAATCTGGGAAAGGATTGTCTCCAGCACACACAGTCAATCCTGAGGAAAATAAATCTTGAAATCCCTCATTTTAGAGAAAGTAACCCCTTTTACAGTCAATCCTATTAATATATTGTCCATTTCATTTGAAGGTGAGCTCTATAAGAACACTGATAATAATGTCCCTGATCAACTTGTACATGAAGTGTGATCATGACAAAAATGATGAAAATAAAACATTATAAATAATAATAAAATAAAAATTTATCAATAATAATAATAATAATAATAATAATAATAATAATAATAATAATAATGATAATAATAATAATAGAAGTAGTAATAGTGAAAAATATAATAGAAGGAAAACAACATAATCAGCCTAGTTCTAAAAAAAAATATTGTATTTCATGAATCTATATAAACTATATAAATATATTGTTATCTAAAACTCTGTCCAACTATTGAAACTATTGGATTTTTAATGTAGCTTTTAAAAAAAACTTTAATCATATTGCTACAATGTCTGCAGTGTGGCAGTTTATAGTGACGTCTAGCACTGGGGCAGCATGCCACAGACATGAGATCATGTCTCGCCTGGTCACATTATCCCGAACAGTCAAAACAAAACAGTCTTAATGCTGAGCTCAAAGCAAGGCAGCTGCTAGTACAATTTTTATAAGTCTCATATACTATTTGGCAAGGAATAGAACATGTGGATTCCTGCATTCAAGGCGCAGTGCTATTATAAAAAAAACCCCACTTAAACCAAAATTTAAGATCAGCCCATAAACAGATATCATGACCATTGTCTCACAATTTTTTACATGCATCACTTACCAAGAACAAAAATTTTAATTTCACAACATAAAATATAAACTGGCTAAAACAAATTGCTATATGCTACAACATGCCTTTTTCCTGTAGTTGGGGGCCTCAAAACGAATGATTCGCTCTATTGCCTGCAGGGAAGACTTGCGGACATTGACCTTCTCATCTCCACATCTTCTTCTGAGCATTGAGAGCACACCCTCAGAGTCCTCCAAATCTGAAATATCCCAGCAAACTCAATGAATCTTAGTACAAAGATTATATCCCAGCAAAGATGCACATCCAAGAGCATCCAAATCTGAAATATCCCAGCAAACTCAATGAATCTTAGTACAAAGATTATATCCCAGCAAAGATGCACATCCAAGAGCATGCATATCACAAATCCTTGCATCAATTTTTGTGGACTAAGTCCTTCCAGAATCACTAACTCATTCATTAAATGAAGGAAACTTTTGTACAATCATACTGCATTATTTGTCACATCAAAACATCGTAGTCATGTGTGCCAGCTTGTAAATGGTGCTAAAGCACATTTTTCTACCACTTTCATCTTCAAACAACCTTTTCTAAATATGACTTTTCACATTTTTGTCAATATAATTTGGAATGTTGTTGTTATAGGGTTTAACACCATTTTTCATATGCCTGGAAAGAATTGGACAAATTTTGGAAATTACACAAATATTGCTAAATATTTCAAAATTACACAAATATTGCTAAATATTTCAAAATTACACAAATATTGCTAAATAGTTCAAAGGATAGATGCAGAAGTAAAGTATTCCTTATTTTTCAAAAGGAATTCAAATACTGAGTTGTGCCATTGACCCTAAAGATGGTACAGGTCAAACCATTTAAGGTTGATGCAAAATCATTCCAAATTTCATTCTTAATCCCAAAAAAGTTATAGAGCTGAAAGAAAAGTGTGTTGAAAAACTTAAAATACAGAGTTACTGACCTATCCTTAAAGATATGACCCCAAATTAATTAATAAATAACACCACATAATCATGATATACAAATATACCTAGTGTCACATAGAATAAAACCAGATTTCAACATGTGTATGTTAGACCCTGAGGCTATAATTTCTCGCTGTCAAAATGTATGAAGATGTCCAGCCAGTTAATTGACATATCCATAAACTAGAGACGTGCAGGTTATTTTTGCCAAAGCCAGTTATGTAACATTGTTCACAGGTTAAGAAATGATTTCTTATTTGGAACAAGGGATCATCAAATTGTATCGTAAACATCCTTGACAGATGGTTGGGAGGGGCAATGTCTGATCATTATGAACCAACCTCCAATTGGAATTAAGCAAGGCGTGCAGAACCTTTACACCTAGTTTCATTCTTTGATCTCATATGGCTTAAAAGTTATAGAGAAGGAAGGTCTAATAGAAAACAATTAAATGAGTAGTGACGTTGATCTTGAATTTACACCAAAATTAGGTATGCAACACACCTTTTAATTACGAGTTATACCATAACCTCAAGCAGCTCTAAAGTGCAACAAAAAGCCAACTTAAAATATTCAAGAGTGACATTGACCTTCAATATAAGACCACTAATCAATGATTCATGACACACCCTCTAATAATGCTGGATAAGTGTACCAAGATTCATTCCTTAATCCCTGATGCTTCTGAAGTTACTGAGAAGAAAAATGTGCAACAAAAGACTTAAAATTTCATGACCTTGAGCTTAGAAATGGACCCCAAAGACATCTTATAATTATGATGAATCATCCCTAAATCTCAAAGTGCCCCAAATTGGAATGGAAAATGTGATGGAAATTAATATATTGAGTCATAATCTTAACCTTGAATATAGGTTCCACAATGTGATTTAATAAAAACCTTCTACAAATGTGCAAGTATACCAAGTTCATCCCTTAATATCAAAAGGCTAGTAAGTCATGGAATAGAAAGTGTGATTATTATTTTTTATGGAACTGTGACCCTGACTTTGAAGATACGACTGCCAGTGAGTTTGCAATATACCAAGTTTCCTCCTTTAATCTCAAACAACTTGAGCATTACAGTAAAAAAAAAAGTGAGATCGACTGCCAGTGAGTTTCCTCCCTTAATCTCAAATGGCTTGAGTAAAAAAGTGAAACCAACAGATGCACAGAAATGCAGATGTTGTACCAGAGAAAATATTTTTGAAGTTTTGTGAAAAATCTATTCAGCCTGTATGAAAAGGAATTTATGTAAAGTAAATGATGTTTCTCCAATAATACCTGATCACACTATGTTTCATTAGCGGACCTGCCAGCTATATAAAAACTAACTGAATCAGGGGCAGGGATTCTCTGGGTGGTTTTGAGGTGGAGAATGACATCATCTTTCAAACTGGACTGAATGAAATTCCTCTGTGTATTCCTTTCGTTAATGGACTTTACAAATTAGGCTTTTTATTAAAAAATTATCTGTTAAAATAAACTGAACACAGAACAAAACAAAAAAATTTCACAAATCAACTTCACAAAGGCAGCTGTTGATACTCCAAATAAAGAATTCCTAATTACCAGATTGAACTGAAAATTATTAAAAATTACTCACTGATCATGGAATGTGCAAAAATACTGTAATCCCAAGGGTCTTGACAATTAGCCAGGATTTTATATTTTCCAAATTTTGAAGCTGTAAGGCATTCAAATGACTATAGCAATTGGGATAAAAAGCAATAACCTAAAAAGTTAAAAACTCTAGACAGATTTTTTCAGTATTTTCTCACATTTATTTGGTCAGGTTGATATTTAAAGATCATTATTCTCTTTACCAGTTTACATATTTATTTTTAATCACAGAAATTTATCCGTAAATACAAACATATTGGGTGTTTTCTCCACATTTTAAAAAGATTGTATCATGAATTCCAAGCTTTATAACCTACACAAATTTGCTCCTTTTCTTTCTATCTTGATTCTGAAGGCTCAAACTTCACAAGTCCCTCTCCCTTTCTCCCCTCCTCTCTTTATCATGTTGAATGAGGACTTCATGCCTGGCCCTAGGATGTGAGGGGCCCAAGCGATGAGTGCAGGGCCCCAAGCAAACAAACTGCATTGCCTGAAAGCACAGGGCCCAAGGCAGTTGCCTCATTTGCCTTGCCTCAGGGTCAGGTCTGGAAGATTTGCTTTATATATATATTCTAGCATACAAAGTATGGATTAGTGGGCATTGCAATAAAACAGCCATGCCAAAACAATCATGCTTTGGAACATGGCCTTATGCCTTGCGACTGAAATACAAAAACAGCATCATTCAATTCACATGATAACTAAAAAGATATGACCTGTAATGAGAGTCTTTCCAGAGTAAATTGACTGTTTGTACAGGTAATTTTATTTGACAATTGCTGTACAAAATACACAATAGGGTGAAAATCATTTTGATGGATAAGCGGAAACCTAAAAATGGATATGATGCACTAAAAATGATTGGTGTGACTCAAGTCGGCTGATTGGAGGATACACAAAAGTAGAGACGTAGCAATGTTTTTTTAGTATAGATTTCTTTGACCATTTGAATCTGGGATATTCCCTGATAAATCAGGACAGTTCATTGGTCTGCATTAGGTTCACTTTCTCTGTTACCTTCAAATCATGCCCTACTGAAAATTCAACAATCTTTGTGTCTATCTACTATAACATAGATAAAGGGAAGCAACTCTTACATCAACAGGTTGCTACCATTATACCAAATATACCAGGTTTTACTTGAACAAAATCTTAAAATTTATTTGCATTGTAGGGAAGGGTAGGAGCAATTATTTGTAATGTGATCAGCAAATTATTATCAGAAAAACATAATTTACAACCAAATTTGCTTTCTCTATCAAATGCATTACCTGACCACATAACTTAGAAGACAAGGTAAGAGAAGGAAGAAATGATGAGCATCCTAACCCACCCACCCTCGTTACTGTGACAATAACGAATGGTAGAATAGTTGAACAAATATGGGGAGTGGGGGTGAAATCAATGGCATTTACAAAAATATTGTGACACCATATAAAAAAAATCTGGATCTGTTATACCGGAGGGAAAAAAAAGAGATGGATGATTTGAAACTTAAGCAAAAGGGGAGCTAAATAATATAGACGGTAGGACATTTTAAGCTTTTTTTGGGAGGAGGGCTAGATTCTGAGGAAGCAAAAAAAGTTATCATAATGTAATGTAATGTGATCAGACAGTCAGACAAAAGTATGGAGAAAGATGGAATGTGTAAAAAAAATTCAAACACTATAACATGGGCATAAATATCAACTAAATTTTCCCTACTTGGATCAAAACCAGGAGTGAGGTCAATCCCTTGTAGCGGAGTCTGGCCTTTTTTGACAACACCAGTGTCCTCATCTGGGATGGAAGTTACAGCTGACTCTGTAATGGACTGCTGTTGGATTGTTTGCTCTGTTTGATTAGAGAGAGATTGAACTTCCTTAGAAATGACTGAAAAAGATGAACAATGGTTAATTTACAATTTATCCTAAACCATTGGGAAAAAAAGTAGATTTGATCCTTCTTGCGAAGTCAGCAAGGTATATGGCCTTGCCCCAGGGTATAAACACTAGGACAACCCACAAACTTCTGATTTAAAGCATTGCCACTACTAGATAAAGTCTACCTCATGAAATTACTACATAACCATTAAATCTATTAAGAACAAACATTCTTCTGAAATTAGTTTGACCCCTAAAAGCATTTGTGTTGTAGCCTATTTTCAAAGCATTACCTTGAAATAATTTTTACAAATCTGATAACTAAAAATGACAAATTATCATCTAAGCTTAATTAAATTTAATGTTATTAGCAAGTAATTTTAGGCACATCAGACTTTTGAAATCTCTTTCACAAAAAAAAAAAACTGCATCATGAATATGGCAAGATTTGTCCAAATTATAATATTCATCTACATATCTGGTTATCATTGCAGGCCAAGTACATTGATAAGCTAATGGCAATCACTAGAACCAAAAATATTGGTCACAGTGACTGATTTTTAACAGATGGGTGTAGTTTTCTCCATGCTCTACCTTCATACTGTCTGCAAGCAAGTGTCTGAAAAACTAGGAAAAAGGTCAACATACATTGCTACCTTGATAACTAGCACATTGGTAACTCACGAACCTGCTTATAACTTGGTGTCGGGTAAAGATCCTGTTTTTTATTTTAGAAAAGAAAATATTTCAAAAACTTCTAAAAAAATCTCAACCAGAATGGGTAAATGAAACTTTGATATATCGTTTGTTTAATCATTAAAAATGGCAGTTAGTGCCCAAAATGTTAGAATCAACATTGCAAAATTCTCAAGTTGTAATAGGAAACTACATGTTTGTAATCACCTACATATTTTCAGAGAATGCAAGAATGATTTACAAATGTAGAGTAGTTTTCTCAATCAGTGGAATGGGATTTCTCTATGTTGCTATCTCTGATTCTGCCGATATGGAACTTCACACTGATGTTTCAGGGTCTGTTGGGTTTTGGGGGTTATTTAAAGGACTGCTGGTTTGCAAATTCATGGCCAGGGGAGCAACATTCTTTAATAGCCCATAAACTGTCAATAGTTTTCTGTCAATTGTATCCCACTATGGTGGCAGCTGTGTTGTGGGGACAGGAGTGGCAGCAGAAGAAAATACTCTTCCACTGTGACAATGAGACTACAGTTACAATAATAAAAAAAGGCAGATCTAAGAGCCCTGATATTATGAAACTAATGCACCTGACTTTGATAGCTCTCACTAATGGCTTTGTCATATATGATGAACATATACCTGGGAAGAAAAATGCTAAAATGCTGATGCATTATCTCGTTTACAGATTACACGATTCCAGCAACTGGTGCCCACAACAGAACAACAACCATGCGAGTCCCTCCTTCAGCAAGACTACTGCTTACCTAGAGTCTACTTTAAATTTCTTGTGGGTTTCTTTCTTTGACCAGGGGCACCAGATATGCTTATTCAACAGGATTCCAAACCTTTAAGTCTTTCTTGCTAATGGTAGGATTGTGGATTCCAGGATCTAGTTTGCCCCCATTGTGAATGAGGACACCTTGATTGACTTTGTTGCACATTGTAAGCAGTAGGGCCTAACTGGAAATCGCCTCGGACATTCGCTTCGGCCGAATATCCGGTTTTTTGGTACTATTCGGAAGTATTCGCCTTGGCAAATAACACACGCACAAATGGTGACAAGTAAAATAAATCAATAAATATCGAACTTTTTTTAAAATTTTTTTTTTTAATACATAATATTTTAGTTCATAATAAAAAATTTCATCTTATAGCCGATATATACGGTATATGGTACACGAAAAGTTTAAGCCTCGCATACGATAATGAAATAAACGTTACTCTCCGGGGTCACACCTACTACTCGGTTTGTGCCCGTATCTGGCAAATAGTACATCCAAATACTCGGATTCGGTACTCGGCAAAAATTATCTACTCGGTTAGGCCCTAGTAAGCAGATGTTGCATCAGACATATCAAACTAAAACTTAATCTAGCTGGTATTCGGCATTCATACTTGCATCTTGGTGTCCACATGCCATTAACAGAAAGATGCAAGGTGACTGACAGAAATGCCTTCCTATTACATACGATATATTGTGTAACATATGGCGGTGCTTGGAACACTATGGGCTGAGTGAGTACAATCAACTCTTACTACAAACTGGTTGTGCACTTGATTTTTTATGCTTTTTTGCGTTTTGGTGAATTTAATATTCATGGAGCCCAATTTTCTGCAACAAACAATCTGTATATGTCGGACATAATATTTCATATGGATAAGCGCCTATTTATTCTGCATCTTAGGGCATCTAAGACTGATGTTTTCCATCAAGGTGTGGATATCGGTATTTATGCTATGAACTGTGATGTCCTTATATGCCCATACTGTGTGATGAATAAAATTCCATTGTATTCCAATATTAGCTGGAGATCACCCTTGTGATCTTCTGTATCTCATCGACAATGGTCACGCTTTAAGTAGAACTTTCTTTATCACTACCATTAAGGCCATTTTGTCCAGGTAAGGTTATAATTCACATTGTTTTAATGGGCATTCCTTCCACATGGGGGTGGTACCAATGCAGCAAACGCTTGGATTCCAGACCATCTTATCCAAACCTTAGGCTGATGGTCCTCTGATACATATTGTAGACATATTCAGGTTCACCCAGATAGAATTAGCTTTGCACAGAGACAGATGTCGCAGCGTGTGCTTCACTAGTTGGTTCTTGCTTGTGTCAATCAATGTACTATTTGTTTGTTTCTTTACTGTATCATGTATTAATGTACATGCAATTCCTAAAGGCTATCTCTTACGAGAATCATACATTTCTATGTTAATGCACATCAGGCTTATCATGCAGTTCTAAACCTATTTCATGCATTTTCAATCGGTATTATTTGTATATATATATATCCTTGTATTAAAAAGGACCTAATTTGTTGTAAAATCAACTTGCCTCTTTTGTTATTCGAAAACCAGTCCCAAACTTGTATTGATACCGGCTCGTATCATCTTTTAATTTAATACAAGGGAAAACAATTTACCCATTTCTCCGGCATTCCATTTAAGATCTGAAACCAGTGCTTCAAGCCACATGTCACTGTGTAATAGTTTCTCACTATATTTCAGCTCACATTCGACATTTTGGACAAGTTTGGCCTAAAACAAATAGCAGTTTTCTAATCCAGATTTCCTCCACATATTCCAATTCCATGGTCATTAGGATGGGATGTGAGCTCAGTGAAATTGCATATTGAAAATTTAGAATATGCTGCCACTGTGAGAAGCAGTATATGGTAGCTGCTTACTAGCGGGCCTATCAAATTTAAATAATGTCATATCAACTCGTACTTTAATATGAAACATGCTAATATAAGCACTAATTATTGCTTCTTCACACAATGTGCATTTGTTATACTCTCATTAAGAGGGCCTCAAGGAAGAATAGTCCTTGACTAATGAGTCACCCTCTATAAATAAAGCATTATTATTATTATTATTATTATTATTATTATTATTATTATTATTATTATTATATTATTATTACCTGCATAAAATCAACAGAAATGGCAAGTATTATAATTGTCATGTCTTTAACTCATTCGGCCCCGATACAGTCAATATGTGTGATCTGTTTCTGCATTCAATGGCTGATCCCAACAATAGTCAAAAAAAGACCAATATTAACTAATCAGAAATGATCTTACTTTTCTTTGTGCAAATTTGAATTGTTGAGAGACCAAGGGTTACTAATGGAAAGCAGTTTCATTTCACGGGTTTTGTTCATGAAAAAATGTAAATGATGGTGGACATTAGAATTGATGATGGTGAGAGCAAAAATGTTTCTTGGGTTTAATCTAAAAAATATTGAGCAAGGAAAGGAAAATTACGTTTGGCAGTTGAATATTTTGTGAGATTTAGATTTGAACATCGCAGTTTCTGAGACTGAGTCATCAGAAGAAGAGAATGATAGAGTTCTTGCGAATCTACCAGAGTGTAGCGATTGTGCTAATTTCGTAAATGGTGTGAAAAAAAAAGTTGTAAAAGACTTAGACAAATAAAAAAAAAAAAAATCACTGTGTAGACAAATTCATTTAGAATAATTGGTGAAAACCTTGTGCATTCTCATTGGATATAAGAAGAGAAATTAAGGTAAGAGTGAATGCATGTGCATGATATTTACAAAATTGTCTAAACAGGTAAGACTATATGGGGCACACGCAGCTAGACACAGCTTAGAGCTACTGTGGCAGAGCAGCAGAAATTCTGTTAACAGTGTTGGGGCTGAATGAGTTAATCTGCTGATAGTCTAGACGAAACTACAGCATATATGCAACATGATCCAGTATTCGCCATTTGCATTACCAGTCACATGGCTTCACAATTCTTAATAGACATAACAGAAACTCCTTTATAATGTTGTTGTACAAAATTCAATTATATTAAATGAAAGTCGGATACGTTTTGTAAAAATCAGAAAGAACATAATTCTCAACATTTGGAGAACAATGAGAAGAAACCTGTTGCTGCAATCCGGCCAGTCAGATTCATCAAGCAGAGAGCACAAATTAATGTGGTAGTCATGTGCTACAACAAAAACCTGGCAGTTGTTCTAGGAATAATAATTTTGTACTAGTTTTATTTTGTCTTTCAGTAGATTGAAGACATAACAATATTAATATTCTCAATTTATGAGAAAATAAATAATTTTCATATTGATTTCATGCAAGTTTGACTAGATTTAACAATGTTTAAGTTTGCTAGGCCATCTGGTAAGCACAATTGCTCAATGTGAGCTTGACGTTAAGAAGAAAAAAAAATGTATACTTTATAGAATGATAGAGGGTCATACGTCAGAACGGGTCATCGTTTAAGGTATTTTTTCACTGAATGATTTTTTTCTTCAGATTAGTTTTTTTTCCCTCAACATCAAGCTCGCATTCAGCACCTGTGCTGATAAGCGGCTTTGCTTTGCCGCCACCTTGTTGGCCTCTTGTAATACTAGACTGGTTTTAATATCCTCTGTAAGAAAAGATATGGATATCAAACTGTCTGTTGGGGAAAAAAAAGTCTACTACATGAATCAAATCCACTGAGTGTTCGGTATAACTCAACAAATGTGTTGATGTTAAGCACCCAAATGATATATACTGCAACCTCCGAACATTCTAGTCAGAACTCGGGCATCAAGGCAGAAAATTCCCTGGATACCCCCCCCCCCCCCCCGAGTTACATCAATATTTGCACATTTCAAGATCGGGATTTTTTTTTATCATTTCTTCCAACTTCTTCTCGATATTGTGGGAACAAAAGATAGGTACAATAATTCAAAGGCATGCAAATCCTACCTGTATAAAGCTCATGTAGTCATTATCATGTCACAAAATTAATCTATTTTATCTGACCAATCAAACATGGTTTGAAAAACAAGTATATATATATATATATATATATATATATATATATATATATATATATATATACACACACACACACACACAGTGGAGCCTCGTTAATCTGGATACATTTGTTCCCAATGAATTTGTCAGGAATAACGAGTTTTCCGGATAATTGAATCATGCACATTTTTTTTTAAACGATATCATCACACCATATATATATATACATGTATATGCTTGCTTTAAATGTAATGTACTGTATATTCAATAATGGTTGAAATAAATTAATGAATACTTATATTAATTTGTGTTTATTTCATATTATTATAACATGCGCTTGTACTTACAGTACATATAAGTTTAGACAATTAACACATTGAACACATCACACTATGTACTTCACAAATGAAGCTCTATACTGTCCACAGCTTGAATATTTCAACTGTATTTATGTACAGCCATCAATAAATTGTGATTGTTATATACAATTGGTAAACAACAAAGAGCTTTAATGACACTTTTAATTTATTTACCATATGTTATTTCAAAAAGCGTGGACAATTTGATCCCAGTGTGTTCAAGTATTAACACCCCCCTCGGCAACTAGCTAAAACAGATATTGTTTATACAATCGCTGGTTACAATATGGCCATGCTACTTTGTTATTGATAGTGGCCATATATTCTCAAGGGCTTCACTATTGAGTTTTATGTATTATTCTACTGACTGTATTTTCATATACATGATTTTTCGCATTTTCTTATTTTTGGACAGATTATTTCTGGATTATCGAGACAAGTTTTAATGTAAATGTGACCATGGAGAAAAGGAATGAAGCAAACTTCATACTCAGTGAATAAAAAGCTTTGTATTATAACTACAGTTCATAAGGGTGAACATAGAAAGTCTGTAGTGAACTCAAAAACGATGAGTCAACACTCAGAGGTTAGCTCAAGAATTAGCAGAAATTTCAGGATTACATGCATGATGCTGACTCGAATGATGGATTCAAATAAAAATGGACACCAACTGAAAACAATAATGAACTAAATGATGCTGTATACACCAAGTTCTTACAGTAATGTGAACAAGATGTCCCTATCTCTGGAATAAGGGCACAGGCAAGAGAAAATTACAAATTTTTTATTTCATGGCAAGATGACTTTGGATATTCCAGCACCAACAAAGGTAATACTTGGACAAAATTCATTGTCAGGAGAGATATGACTGGCAAATTAGGCAGTGAAATGTGAGGTAATATCTTTCAAGTGTGACATAAACTGCAAATATTATCATATTTTTTTTTTTTTTTTTTTTTTTTATAGATTCCATAAATTTATGTTTGGGAATTATTTGTAATATTTTTTTTACATTCTACTGTAGGTAAACCTCTCTCAATCTATCTTGTGACAGAAGAATAAAAAAATCAAAACAACAGGTTTGAAATGAATATTAATTTTGTTTGGTACAAAAAGCAGTGATGTTATACACAATGTGTTTAACTTAATACATCTTAAGTGTACAGAACTCCCCAAAATATTTTCTGTCATGAAATTACCTGAAATTATTGGTAATTTACGAAGAAAACAACCCAATCTGTTATAAAGAGATATTTTAACACAATTATAAAATGAGTATTCAATAATGTAACCAAGCTATCCCATTTGTTTGTCTCCCTCTGTTGATTTCCATCCCTTATTAGTTTTTATAAGTTCCTTGGTACCTACAGTGTAGTATTAATTTGGACTCCATTGCATGGTTGTCATGGAAGCATTGTAGATCACAGCAAGATTTGATTGAATCATCTGTATATCAAGTTAAGAGAACCAGGATAAAATAGTGACAAACAGGTTGACACAAACCATAGGTTAAGGTCTACACAGGTAAAATAATGAAAATAAGCAGACCTGAAAAATACAATGTGGAATGTCGACAGGTACATTGTGCATTCATGTGTGCACACTGTGCTTGAAATGTCTACAAATTACCCGTGGTCTTAAAGTGAAGGCAGCGGCATGCTTTTTTTTACAAAGGTATTTACTGGATTTATCAATTACATACTCTACAGCTGGTAGTCTAATATGTATTTTAAACTAAAAGCCATGGCCTTGCCCAGCTCAATACTTTCATCACCTCCCAGAAAGAGGTTGGGGCAGGTAAGAATATTATATACTTGTAAAATTACCTCTAACAAGATGTCTGTTTTCATTTCCTGGTGTGGGGATCAGTCGAGGAGCATTAGGAGGCTTGGGTCCTACAAGAGGGGTCACAATTTCTTTTATGGTTCCTTTAATCCCAGCATCCTCTGAGAGGAAACACTGTGAGAAGCAAGCAATGGCTCTAGCTCGAACCCTGAAGTGCACATATTAATATTTTTTGAAGGATGTGATTGAAAAAGGGGTGCTATCTTAGAAACTCTTCACTGAAAGCAACCACAACAGCCATGAAAATTGGTACACCATATAAAATAGTGAACTTTAGCATTTATTTGAAATGATGCAATTTGCTGAATTCAGATGTGTCATAAAAATGTGACATAAAATGGATATAATAGCTAATTGGCATTTACTCACAAGCATTATAAAACTCGCAGCAATAATTATTGGCATTTTTTAAAATTAAAATTAATTGTTGGGTGGTTTCTAATGGCACTTTCAAAACATAATTGACTATAATACAGAGGAAATGACAGACAAGTGCCTTGCCCATGGATATAATGAAGCAGTTGACCAAGCACTGGCACGGTCAAATTTTGAATCCTCAATCCCTGGATTGCACATTCAGCATTCAAACCAACTGAGCTAACTAAAATCAGTAACCATCCATTAATTCTTGCTAGTTCATTTTCCTTGATAAGAATATATTTCACCATTTTCGTACTTGTTATGCCATATATTTTATCTAAGGAACAGTGGTTTTCACAGACTTTGATAATTGCTGTACATATTTTCTTTCATTTAAATTTGAATTAAGAATGAATTTTCATACATTTTAGGACTCACTTTTTCATCAATCATATTCATTATTTTATAATGACTTCTGATACAATAAATGTAATGTCAAAGCACACATCATTACTACAAATGAATCGTGATCAAATTATGCTACAAAAATAGCAGCAAGTTTATACCATGACCATAAGCTAGTAGTGTATATATCACTGCGTTGATTATTTAAATAACCAATCACACACTTCCTAACTAAAACACAAGAACTGACAAACTGTTTTCAATGAATCAGAGGTTTTTGAGTGGTTGCTTTTGGTAATGTGATGGTCATGGTAAAGAACCTTCTTGACCAAACAAAAACTCGGGCAAATCTGAACATGTCCTGATTTATTATCTCCCTGAAAGTGCAATATATTCAGGTATAATGATCCTATTCAGTTCATACCATGAATATATACTTACAAGTCAAATCCAATTGCAACCACACAGATCCAGATATGCCACTGAACAGTGCACCTACAGATTAAATCTACACGGTTGGTTGATAGTAATAAGTAGAATAAACAACACGGTTTCCAATCTGCTGGTGCATTCATTAGGGTCTACGTTCTTTGCCAACTCAACTAATAAGCAAGTATATACTGTACTATATTGTTTGCGATCATAAAATCTCTAAATCACAAAAGAGTAAATTCCATAAACTTGAATACCTACAACACTGCAGAACAAACTATAACCATTTGATCAATTTGCTGCACAAATTATCTTCACCTTTCCTCTTTGTTTCTGCTGCCATTTATGACTTATTTACACACTCATGAACTGGTTTCTGGATTAGTACATTCTGTTTTTTGCTTCAAGAAACTAGATTATGTGTACCAGTTGATCTTATTGGTGTGTCGGCACTTTTCTCCTCTTTTATGTCCACATAAGAAACTTCTATTCAAAATTACATCCCAGACACTTCTGATTTCCCAGGATTTTAAAAATACATTTCAGAATTATATATTTTTACAAAATTCTGCAGAATTGAGAATAGTTGGCTGGCATCTTTGTTGTAGGTGAAGATCCTTCGATATTGTAACAATAATATTATTACATTACCAATATACTTCAAGATGCAGGCATTTATTCAACAATCTCTTTAATCAAGAATTTTATAAAATTACAGAACAGAAACTTACGTTGGTGCAGTATCAGAACAGCGAGCAAGCAGTATTCCGACAAGTGACTTGTGCCTGGTGTACATTAGGATCTCAGGCAGAATTCCCTCTGTACCTGAACAGAATTTGAAGTTTGGAAATCAAAATACAGTAAAATGTTTTCAAACAATTTGTTCACATTTTAAAAAAATAACCCAAACAAAATGCTTCTTGTTAAAAATGTCATAGCATATCATATACTGTGATTCCACATAAAGTACAAGCCATTCCAGTCATGTAGACATGTGGTAGCAACTATTTCAACTATCCTCAACCTGTTGTTGATTTGTGACCTTAACATGAATAAAAACACTTTTGTTTTAATATTGTGTGAAACTGTTGAACCACCATAGAAGTATTCAAATATACATGCTTAATATATTCAAAGTTGAAAAATACTTATAAACTCTCCATATTCTTTGCCCAAAATAAGTCTATTTCTAGAAGTACGTCCATGTTTCGTGCCCCTGAAATAAATGCCATGGGATGTAATATTGGAATGTGAATATATAATTCATGTATCATTTAAAATCTTGTGAAACTTGTTTCACACTTCTTGACTCAAATAATATATTTTACTTGCTTTTTATTAGCTCTAGGTATACATTCCATCCTTAATTCTTGTTATGTTCTCCATTTCAAACAGTAATCAGATCCAATCAAACTAATTGTCATGATCACTCAGATGCTAAGTACCAAACCGTGTGTTACTATGTCAGTAAAAAAACAAATAAGATGCCTGAACCAAGTTAGAAAATTTGGTTTGCATATTTGTGAATGTACATCTTTGTGAGCACATGTTTATGTATGCATATGTTTGTGCACGAATCTGTGTAATGTTTGAGCAAAGTTGGTATTAATATTATTCTGATTGGTATCATAGAATAGCAGATTATGGTATGTACATAGCACATGGCTGATTGGTATCATAGAATAGCAGACTATGATACATACATAGCACATGGCTGAATAGTATCATAGAATAGCAGATTATGATACATACATAGCACATGGCTGATTAGTTCTCATAGAATAGCAGATTATGGTACATACATAGCACATGGCTGACTGCTATCATAGAATAGCAGATTATGATACATACATAGCACATGGCTGATTGGTATCATAGAATAGCAAATTATGGTACATACATAGCACATGGCAGATTAGTTCTCATATAATAGCAGATAATGGTACATACATAGAACATGGCTGGCTGGTATCATAGAATAGCAAATTATGGTACATACATAGCACATGGCAGATTAGTTCTCATATAATAGCAGATAATGGTACATACATAGAACATGGCTGGCTGGTATCATAGAATAGCAAATTATGGTACATACATAGCACATGGCAGATTAGTTCTCATATAATAGCAGATAATGGTACATACATAGAACATGGCTGGCTGGTATCATAGAATAGCAAATTATGGTACATACATAGCACATGGCAGATTAGTTCTCATATAATAGCAGATAATGGTACATACATAGAACATGGCTGGCTGGTATCATATAATAGCAAATTATGGTACATAGCACATGGCTGATTGGTATCATATAATAGCAAATTATGCTACATAGATAGCACATGGCTGATTGGTTATCATAGAATAGCAGATTATGGTACATACATAGCACATGGCTGCATCTGAGGCAATGCTTCAATTTATGCTGAAAGTTAGTGGGACTGAAATAGGTTAATCGACTACTAAATTCTGTATAATACCCAAACCACAAATAGCTACCTATCTCATTATATTCCTAAAACAATTACTGACAGAAAATCCAAACAAACAAAATAATGTTACTCAATATTTCCCTTTACCCTCATATGCGCATCAAAGACCCCCAATTTTTTTTTAATACAACTCTCAGTTCTGACATCAAAGTTTTTTTTAAATACTCAATCTAACTACCATTTTTGGTAATAAGGGAATTTTTTTCTTTCTCAAGCTTACACGGTGAGGGAAAACACTGGTTACTGTAACAAAGCACAGGATTTTTAGTTGTATCAAATGTTAACGAAAGCCACAATTTTAAGGTCTTAAAATTTTTCTGCTGTAATTAAGACCAACTGTCATAAGACTGGAGAATTCCTATATTACTCCTGTATGAACAATATTATCTTACCTTGCAGTTGTCTTTCTGGCTCGGCAAGGAGTGCAATGACAATTTCAAGAGAAAATCCTCTGTATGTAAGCTGCAATTATTAAAAAAAAAAAAACAGGAAATGTTGCTACTAAATAGAAAAAAATCCTAACTAAAAAAAAAATGATTAATATTTTAATCAATATAACCATTCTCCGAATTTTCATCAAAATACATATTGGCATGTAATTTATTTAATTCATAAAAATAGTCAAGTCCTGCCAAAACTCTACCGTACATTGTTCTTATGATGCAAGCTTTTCTCCCCGTCACTGTCATTCAGTGCCATTGTGCCTGATCTATTACACAATCATTGAGCCAATGAATCAAATGATCGATCTCCTAAATCATGTATTAGATAATCATCACTGATTCCGATCAAACAAATATTAACTGTAGTTTTTCTATATCAGGGTCTGGAGCATATAAGCAATGACAAGAATTTTCAAAATGTCCATATTAAATTGTGATATCAACTGATACTAAACTGCTGTCATATAGGACATGAAATCCAAGTTTTACTACTAGATCATACAGATCATGTAATGTACAACAGATAAACTTGGTGAATGATTAACTATTTGTTCAAATATATTTACCTAAACATCACACATGACTGAAAGAAACGAGTCTATAGTACAAACCAACATGAAAGCAATTGTAAGACAGTCAGCTCTAGCAGCAAGCTAAAAAGGGCAATAACTCTTTTTTTTTTGGGACGCACATGATTGCTCAATATGCTCATCTTATTTATTTGAAAGAGCATGAACAGCTGTTAAGTTAAAGGGCAATAACTCTAAGCAAACTCGAGCAAGCACAATGAATCCCTATTTTGATAATGACCACAATGTATATCAAATTTCACAGCAATCAATCAAAACCTCTGATACTAGTTGCTCAAAATATATTTAAATGATGGACACAAGGGAAAGTAGATATCCCTGCCACACTGGTGGAGAGGGATAACTAAAATTCATACTATATCTATATGAAATACAAATTAACTAGAAAACTAAACTTTTTGGTAAATCATGTTGTACTGTCTCTTTTTACTTTATTTATCAAATTTATTTATTTTTTAAATGTTTTATTTACAGTTTCATCCTAATTGCAAAAATCAGTTAAATAATATATCAACCACTAAAGGACATTTTCAAGAGTTTCACTGTATTTGGATTTCACTGAAAATCCAACTCTTTGGACCTTTCTCCTAAACCTTCTTGCAAATATCTGAAGTGCTGAGACAATAAACTGAAGCAAGTTTAAAGTGTTTTCTATTCCATTCCATTGTTTTGTTCATCTGATTTTAAGAACTGACCTTGGAGTGTTTGGAGAGTTTATAGAACCATTCTACCATCCTCCCATAGCTGTCTGCTGGTAAATCCTGAAGGATGGACACTACAGCCTTCATGGATACAAAAAAAAAAAAAAAAGGAGAAAGAATCCTAATTAAATTTACATATAGATATTCATAAATGAAAAACATTACGAAAAGACAGACCAAAAAGAGAGAGAGAGAGAGAGAGAGAGAGAGAGAGAGAGAGAGAGAGAGAGAGAGAGAGAGAGAGAGAGAGAGAGAGAGAGAGATTTGACTCACTTATTAACTTCATTTTCATTGCTTAAATTGCCAGTTAGTGGGAAGGTCAATGCAAAATATTTTAGGAATGTGGATAAGAACCAAGTCCTTAAGGATAAAGAATTGCAGAATTTGAAAACTAAAATTTTTTAAGTCAATGGCAGGTTATAGCAAGTGTTTGCTTTTCTTGAAATGAAGATATTTTCATTTCAAATAGCATCTCTGATCTCCTGGAAAAACCAAAATAATAAATCCAGCAAAACAACAAAAAAACTATATAACCCCATGTCTTTATCCAGCAATATTTTCACAGTATAAATTCTAGCAATTCTAATGAGAAACTTGTTTTCAACCCTTTTATACAACCCCTCAGAAAACATACATCCATCAGTCAATGAATTGTTAACTGTTCTCAGCAGAAGTAATTCAGCCCAAGGGGAATTCTTTTAAAGGACATGTCATGGTCAGAACGCAAGTTTCCTCAAGGCCCAAATTCATCCAAGTCCATTTTCCTTAATACCCAGTACACATAAGAATATTTTCCACATAACATTACTCTGAGAGGAGGGGATTTGTTTACAAAGCTTTGAACACACTATTGCCTACAGCATACACTGGAAAATGGAACTAAGTGCCTTTTCCAAGAGATGCAGGGGCAGCCAAGTCAAACTGGTCTGGGTGATTGCTGAACCTTCACCTCTTGAATTTATCTGACACTCTGCTAACTAATCTAATGAGACTCCCTCATTAGAATTTAAACCTACAGACATTTTTCTGGCTTGTCTTCCATGTTGTGAATGAGATGTATGAAAATCTTATAATACTCCATTGCAATATATGTACCATATACATTTGCAACTACATCTCACTTTATTTGGACAACTGATTAGAAGGGGAAAATAGTACAGCAACATAGAGCAAATTCAAAACTTTGTGAATTTTTTAAGACAAATACATGTCATAAATTGTTACCTGGGCAACCTTGACCCTGTATTCTGCTTTGTCAGGAACCTTAGTACACATGTGCTGCAGCAAGGTTCTCACACTGGCACAGGCCTTGTCTCCACCCTCTCTCAAAAGACAACTATACGGAGGAGTACAATTACACTTTTTTAAATTAATTTTACAATTTTTTAAACAGAAATCATGACATCCATACAGTATGTACAAATTGGGCACAGATTGTTTTTTATGCAATAATAAAAAATACCACCATGTTTGCAAAATCACTTCCACACTCCAGATAAAAAATTCACAAAGTTGAAAAGTCTGATAAAGCCCCCATTTATCACATACAAAAATGACTGAAAAGCATCTTCAAAAGCATATAAGCATGCATTCCAAACCTCGCTAGCCAAGGTTCAGTTGTTACCCTCTAATCCTCATAACCAGATTCCATTAAAATACACAAGGTTCAAAATATCAGAAAAATTTAAAACAAGAGTCCTCCATGAGACTTTACACCTACTGGCCAAAATGAATTTCCGGGAATTCAACATAAGACCATTTCTTCTTTTTAACTGCTGATTGTGAAAACCATTTTTGATACTTTTCAGTGATAAAAGTACTTTCAAATCAGCTGCTGTGGCAATTATATTAATGTAACATTGGAATTTTTTTAAATTTTGGACCGAACAGGCATCATATGACGCCTTTGGGTGAAAACCCCATCTTAAATGTATGATCATACATTCAGAAGTTGACCTAGTTTTCATAAAAAGTTTTCTCATGAAAACCAGAAGTTGAAGAGGTGTTCCATTTCAAAATAAGTAGAGAAAGTCTTCTGGTGATGTCTTTTCATTCGAGATCAAGAAGTCTGCATTGGTGGCCATATTGGACAACTTTCTATTCCAAGATTTTCAAAATGGCTGCTGTAGCAGATATACTGGATGTCTAAGCAGCAAAATTTTCATACATGATTGACTAGACATCACAAGACATCTTCCAATGTCAATAGAACTTTCAATTCAGAAAGAGTAACAACAAGATTTCAAAGCTGGATGACATGGTGGCCATATTGTGCATCAGATAAGCCGATATCAATGGAAGTCTTTTCATCAGAACTCCAGGTTTGTATGACCATCCATATTGGATTTCTGTGCAACACCTTTCTCAGTTTAGAACAACTAGACATCACAAGAAGCCTTATGGTGAAAAATCCATGTTGAAATGACTTTCTGTTCAGGAGGAGTTTCAATAAGATTATCAAGGGGTGTGTGGTGGCTATATAGGAATACGATCAGAACCATTTTCATTTAGGACCAACTGGACATCATAAAAAGGTCTTTAAGTTCATTTGACTATCCATTCTTGAGTAGCCATAACAATATTTTGAAGAAGGCTGCTGTGGTGGCCATATTGGATGTCCAAGCAGCAACAGTCTCATTTAGGACCAAGAGATGGATTAAGTTTCATGGCAATTCTTGAAGTAGTTAAAAAGTGGCAATAACAAACTTGGATGTACATATGATGGACAATGGTCATTTCATAAGCTCTTTTTTTTCTATAACCAGTAGCCATTAAAGTACAATCATTACTTGCTGAAAAGTAGCCCAGAATTATGTTGAGCCCAATCAAGACATTAAAAGGCTCAGGTGCAATGCCACAGAATCAATCAATTACATTGAAAGGCTGAGTGAGCATACCATAATGAATTGTTTTCATTTGTAATGATTCATTCAAAGTATGAAAAAATCCATCAAGGGGTTTCTATAACTGACTTTTACCCCATTCTCAAACGTGGAGTATACTGCAGAATAAAACATCTCTGGTTTGTATTGTTTCAATTCAAGAATAAATAAAATCATGGGGTTTAGGAAATATAAGCAAATTTAAAAACTGTGACACAAATTTTCCCCAAGGTCAAAGGGGCAAGCCACCATGTAGTAGAATGATGTCTTAGTTCCATAATAATTCAACCAAATTATGAAGAAAATCTATCAAAGACTTTAAAAAAATAAAATTATAATGTCATGGCTTTCATGTATAACCATGCACTGATAAGGTTTATATCCCAAAAAATTGAAAAACTCTATTTAAAAAAAAGCCTATCCTGAATAGGTAACTTTTTAAAAAATTAAAACTGTTTTTCTTCTTTCAGCAACAGTGACCTAGACATTGACCTATGGACACCAAACTCGATAGGCTTCTTCCATACTGCAGTTAAAAGCAATTAACAAAGTTTGTTCCAGATCTGTGTTGCAGAACCTATGTTACTGTGTGGAAACAATTCTTCTTCTTCTTTCAGTCACAGTGACCTTATCATTTGTACTCAAAAACATGGGTCATCCAAACAAAGTCAAATTATCCATAATGTTTGATTAAAATATCTGATGCAGAACTAATGATATTGTGCAAAGTCATTTTGTTTTTGTTGAGTTGCTGTGACCCTAGTGCAAGGCATCCATAGGATGGTGGAAAGCTCAAGTTATTGTCAGACATGATTTTGGTATCCATAAAAAAAAAAAACTTAAACACTTTTAAAGAGGGTTTGGGGGTCCTCCCCCTAAGCAGTCTCAAGAGGCAGGAACCCCCAATCCAGGGCCCAGGGGACCTATTGTCCTCAGCCAAAAACTAATTTTACACTTTAAAATAAACTGCTCCTGGTGCAACTTATGATCATAAAAATAAAACAAAATAATCATTAAAAAACTAATAAACTTACCAAAAAATGTCAGCTTTATTTCAATAATTTCACAATATTAATAGTCTTATGAATTTGTTCTCCAACACTATTGATGCTGAAGTTATTTCGTATGCATGTCAGTGTTCACAGCGTAATTAAGTCACAATAATTTCTCCATCTTTGCAACAATTATATTATACTTCTCTCTTTTCACAACAAATCTTTAAAATAAACACCCAAGTAAAACAACTATATACAAATAATCCCATACATTCACTTGTCTTTTTCTCTAATGGCAAAACCAGTTGCCAGTTGAGATTTTTGAGGCTTTGGCAAAGATTTCTTTAGCCTTCCTTTTTGTCACCACTGACGTTTTTGGCTCAATTGGCAATCCTTTCTTTTCCTTCTCAATGAGAGCCTTTTTCCTTTCAAGCTGGCGTTTGTATTGGCGACATGCAGTGCACATATTCTGACTAAGGGCTACACCTGTTGTACTCTCATGCAAGAAATCTTTCTTATTGTAATTAATAACGTTTTCCTGATGACTTCTGAGCTTAATTTTTTTCTGTATGCAGCTTCTTTTGTAGGTACTGTTAAAAACTGTAATTCAGATCTTTCTTGCAGAGGTCACAAAATGCCAATCCTCTAGTGTTCAGTTAGCTTAGGAACTGACCAACTAAATTTCTGTCAACTTTTTGCTCCAGCAACACCCAGTTACATAATAGTTTTTAAACCTTTACCTAAATGTTATGTCATGCTCTCTCGCAACTCGGGACACCATGTTTTACATGTCTGCTTCTTCTTTTCAGTTTCCATTACATAAAGATTCATAGGATGAATTTAATAGACAGAAAAATGGATTTAACATGTTATAATTATATGCTGCCATATGTTGGGCATATAGAAATATTCAGTGAAAAATCTAGTCAGGTCATCCAGATGTGGAGAAGAACATAAAATTTAATTTGCCTTGGTCAAGTAAATTTTGTATAATATTGCTACAAACCCCATGGTCAATAATAATTGTTAAGTGATACCAAGAACTAAACAGTTTCAAAGGAGATGCCATGGGGTAAATTAATTTCTGAAGAGTCAGAAACACTTTATTTCCACATTTTACCCTCACTATTTACAGCAGGGTCAAGACACATACTGTATAAACAAGGAGATGACAGGCATTTAATGTGCTACCTGGATTCAATGTTAGGTTTTGGAATACAATACACGAGTTTCTGTCCTAGCTCTATTTATATGCCATTACCCAAAAAATATAGGGAATTTGTGAAAAGTCTGTCCATTCGTAGTCTATTTTCCCAATCAAGTGTTTTTTGGAACACAACTGTCATTGGCTATTTCTGTATGAAATCAAACTGCTCCAGTTGCCTAGTGGTTACAGCATTTGCCGGGAAAGCAGGAGGTCATGGGTTCGATCCCCGGTCGAGTCATACCAAAGACTTATAAAAATGGTACTAACGGCTGCCTCACTTGGCACTCTGCATTAAGAGGTTTAGTGTTATGATTGGTCGGCCTTGTGTCAGGATAATGTGACTGGGTGGGACATCATGTTACATGTCTGTGGCATGATGCCCCAGTGATAGGCATCACTATAAACTGCCTCACTGCAGACATTGTAGCGATATGACTGAAAAATTATTAAAGATCCGTTAAAAATCCTAATCAAACAAACAAGCATACAAAAAGTATGAAATCCACCCAAGTTGATACAGTACTGATTCTTTTCTTTTATTCTCTGATTATTTGGAATATGTATCCATGCTGACAATTAGTTTGAATATGTATCCATGCTGATGATTAGTTCATATATGTATCGATGCTGACAATTAGTTTGAATATGTATCCATGCTGATGATTAGTTCATATATGTAGCCATGCTGGTGATTAGTTTGAATATGTATCCATGCTGATGATTAGTTCATATATGTATCCATGCTGATGATTAGTTCATATATGTATCCATGGTGGTGATTAGTTTGAATATGTATTGATGCTGATGATTAGTTTGAATATGTATCCAAGCTAATGATTAGTTCTTATATGTATCCATGCTGATTAGTTTGAATATGTATCCATGCTGCTGATTAGTATGAATATGTATCCACACAGATGATTAGTTCATATAGTTATCCATGCTGATGATTAGTTCATATATGTATCCATGTTGCTGATTAGTTCATATATGTATCCATGGTGGTGATTAGTTTGAATATGTATCCATGCTGATAATTAGGAAGCTTCGTCTTGATAGCAGGAGGGTACATCTACAACACCAGCTGAAGTGGAAAGCTGTTTAGTGCTATTTAAACCAAGCAAGTGAATGGTTCTAGTGTTATTTTGTAATCTACTGCTTGTGCTCAGTAATAAGAGGTTAGTGTATGGACTGTTCAGACTGTTCCAAGGATAACTGACTAAGCAGGACATGATGTACATGTCTGAGGCATGATGCCACAGTGCTGGACATCACAAAAAACTGCCACACTGCAGACATCATAGCAATATGACTGGAAAATTGACATACACAGATGCACACACATTCATGCACCATACACACACACACACAATCTGCTCATGAATAATATTGACTCAAATACAAATAGTGTAGGGGCCCCAAGTGGCCGAGTGGTCTACAGTGCTGTCCGTTACGGATCACTGCCATCTCACCTCTATCTGCGTGGGTTCGAGTCTAAGATTCGGCTAATGTAGTTATGTGAGAAAGCTTGCCAGTAGCTTTTCGTGGGTCAGTGGTTCTTTCCGTTTTTTTTCCCCGGTTTCTTCCTCCACCATTAATACTGGCCACCATGTATAGCCTATATTGTGCTTAAAAATGGCGTTAAACCATAAAAAATATATAAAAAACCAAATAGTGTAGATCCTGATCTCCATTTGAATACTGGGTTAATAGATTATTTTATATTAATCATTTTCTTTTATGTATATTATTTTCATAATTATTTTAGTGAGGTTCATTTAGTTAATGACATTTTTAATGTTATTACCGGTATTACATAGTTTGCATTTTTAGAAAGGAGTTGTGTATAAAGTATAGTATGATTCACAAAATTTGAAGGATGATGCACTGGTACAGTTTAAGTAAACATCAATTGATCCAATTAGGACACTGGTACTGGTAAAAAAAAGTTCAA
This sequence comes from Unio pictorum, assembly GCA_030141615.1. NCBI lineage: Eukaryota > Metazoa > Mollusca > Bivalvia > Unionida > Unionidae > Unio > Unio pictorum. The sequence goes on from JARLTB010000098.1 coordinate 5,024,257, forward strand.
CTGATCTGGCTCTTGGTTGGCTGTAATTGGAACAGCGATAGTTTACTGCAAAAGAGTATTTCTAAATACTAAATGATTCATTTAAAAACCTCATTTAGCTTTGTCTCCTTGATATATAAAAAGAACAGAATGCGGAAACATTAATTCTTAAAGCTATTACTGGTCTTGAGAGTACTGAGAGGATTGATTCATGTACTTAATACAATTATTCATTGGAATTACAGTGCTGTGAAAAATATTTATTAAAAGATTTTTAGATATAATAATTGCTGTAAGGATTTACTGCAATAGAATGTTTGGATTAATAGTTGCATGGGTGAAACATTCAAGGACATTTTGGATTTATAATTCTTTTGGATTTACTATCAATTCATTAGCAGACATCTGGATTTAAATCATTATGATTCTTATGTAGTGTTGGTACATCAGTACATCATACTCTTTATTTGGAATACCTCTGAAACATATTTGGAATACCTGGATCTATTGGAACTGATATAACTTTTAAAGATTTTTGAAATTTTCACCATAATGTTTCGAAACAAGTCCCACCCACATCGCATTTCGATTGGAGGGCGATCGACTCTGGTCAGTCGTTCGACTGTCAATCATCCGAATGTCTGTCTGTGTGTCTATCAATTGTTACAGTATTCTTATTCGACGCTGTCCTGTCCTTTGATGTGGTTACGTCACCCGTCCACGATGGACACAGTCTCCTCTCCCCTCGAGAGCTAACAAAGACCATCTTACGTAAAGGGATTAGCTAACTTAGAACAATTGGAAACATCATAGCTGGGTCAAGCAGACTTACAATTTATACATGTACAAGGCCAGTCAGAATCACAAGTTATAGTAACTTATACCTACATACATGGGGTTGGGGTAAAATCGTCACATCCCCCCACGCTTGAGAATAAAATCAGGATTTTATTCCCTCAAAATACTACAAATGCAAAAGTGTTACAACAATATAAAGAACAACATCAGCAAAATCAACTAGATGCTAAACTGAGTATGATCTATATCATTCCAGCGCTTCTACTCATGAAATCTGCGCCTACGTTTTCAGATCCTTTCACATATCTGATCTGCATCTGGCACTGCTGTAAGAACAGCGACCATTGCATCAATCGACCATTGGACAACTTTTCCTGCGCCAAATAGGCGAGTGGTTGGTGGTCGGTCTCCAATATGAACTTGCGTCCATATAGGTATCGCTCGAACCGTGATATGCCAAACACGATTCCGAGATATTCCCTCTCCGATACGGAGTAGTTCTTCTCGGCAGCAGACAGCTTCCGACTGCCGTATGCGACAGGGAAAAGCGTTTTGTCATGCTCCTGTAGCAGTACTGCTCCCAGTCCTGTGTCGCATGCATCGGTGCGAAGAACGAATTCCTTATCCAAATCCGGTAGACGAACAACGGCATCGGAGGTAAGTCTAGCCTTCAGGGTTTGGAAAGCGTGCTCACACGCATCTGTCCAAATAATCTTATTCGGGGTCCGTTTCTTGGTTAGGTCAGACAACGGCCCCGCAATCGCGCTGAAATTAGCGACATACCTCCGATAGTATCCCGCCAATCCCAGAAATGACCTCACCTCCGTTTTTGTGGTGGGGCGTGCAGCGTTTCGCAGTTGCTCCACCTTCGAATTCTCTGGAGACAGCGTGCCTTGGCTCAGGGTATGTCCTAAATAGTCCAATGTCCTGAAACCAAGGTGACATTTGGAAGGTCGGGCTGTCAAGCCCTCCTGACGTAGCCGCTCCAGAACGTCAGCTAACAGAGTGAGGTGTTCACCCCATGTCTCTGTAGCTAACAAGAGGTCATCCATGAAGTTGTGGACACCCCTATCGCGCAAGGGCTCCAACAACTTCCGCATCATCCTGGTAAAGATGCTGGGTGCGTTTTGTACCCCGAACGGCATAACCAGCCATTGGTATGTCCCGTCGGGAGTAGCAAAAGCAAGCTTCGGTCTGTCTTCTTTCCTTACCGGAATTTGCCAATACCCCTTGGACAAATCCAGCTTGGAAAAATATTTCGCTTTTGAGACGTTGAGAGAATTCCGGGGAAATTTCGGATGACGTGGAAAGAATTCTGAGTGAATTTGAGAGATACCAAGTGAATTTCGGGTGACCTCAAGAGATACCGTAGAAGAGGAAACGGAAGTAGAGATAGAAGAGGAAACGAAAGTAGAGATAGAAGAGGAAACGGAAGTAGAGGAATCGGAAGGAGAGAAAGACGAAAGGAGACTTAATTAGATGAGTAACACTCAAGAAGGGAAAATATTCCTCACACTGAAATCAAATGATGATCTAGGGATCATTGGGTCAAGAGTGACAGTGATTGCTTAATATCTTTAAAATTTTCATTTATTAAATTGTTGTTTAAATTTCATCTTTGTATTTCTTTTAATTTAACTGTCGGCATTGCTGACTGGGGGCTCGTAGCCATATATAATATATTGTCCAGAAGTAAACATTCTGAATGCGGACAAGGGGAACTTCCTCATAATTCTTTCAAGTCTATAGGAAGAACCCCACCCCTACTAAACGACACTTCACAATAATTGCTGTAAGGATTTACTGCAATAGAATGTTTGGATTAATAGTTGCATGGGTGAAACATTCAAGGACATTTTGGATTTATAATTCTTTTGGATTTACTATCAATTCATTAGCAGACATTTGGATTTAAATCATTATGATTCTTATGTAGTGTTGGTACATCAGTACATCATACTCTTTATTTGGAATACCTCTGAAACATATTTGGAATACCTGGATCTATTGGAACTGATATAACTTTTAAAGATTTTTGAAATTTTCACCATAATGTCAGTTATTTTTAATTCTTTGACATTATATTTTAGGAAAATAACTTGAAATTTTAAACCTCACAAAACTTTTTGGTTTTGCACTTGCTTCTTATATAGTCGAAGCCCCAAGAGATTGAAACAGTACTTTATTTCAATAAAAAGGAGAAGACTAAATCTAACACTACATCTTGGGCTAGCAGATAAAAGTTATTTTGTGCTATACAGAATTTCAAGCAAACAGAAAAGATCAAAATCACCTACCACATAATAGGCAGGCAGATCAGAGTTAATGTTATACAGTCTACACAGAATACCAAACAAACAGGGTATAATCAAATTTCTCAATGCATACTAGCAGGCTAATCAATTCATTCTATCCGGAATTTTAAGCAAACAGGATAATTCCTGATCTGCAGATATATTATGCAATGACAAATCTTTGTCAATACTACCTACTATACAATGGGTATATATTATCTACAAATAAATATTATATATTATACAAAAATAATAAGAAAATGTTACCAGACAAACTTCATGGCATTGTCCCTTGCTGTGATCATCTGGCGTGGAATTGTCTGAAAGGATTTGTTTTCCACCATCATCAAGAGACAGGGAAGAAGGTACTTGCACACCTGTTATGAAATGAAACAAAAATAACTTGAAGTGGCTTCCCCTTTACTGCCCAAAAAGACTTTTCAGGAATTCAAGAGATGACTATTTTTCTTTTTAAATGCCAAGTGTTGAATATATCAGATATTCTTGAACAGTAAGTTTGTCAACTTAGCCACTGCATCAGCCATACTGGCTGTAAGACTGCCACCATTTTCATTTAGGACAAAATGGACACAATTTGAAGACTTTTGGTGAAAATTCCATGTTAATATGATCATCCATTCAGGAAAATTAGTGACAAGATTTTCAATATATTCACTGTGATAACTAGATCTAAAGTCATATAAACACCATTTTCTTTCAGAACCAAATAGGTATCACAAACAGTCTTCTGGTAAAACCCTATATCAGTATGACTTTCAAGACAGAAGGAGAAGAATAACAAGATTTTCAAGATGGCTGGAGAGGTAATACAACTTTCAATCCAGGTGGAGCAGCAATAACATTTTCAAGGTGGTCAATGAGGTGGCCATATTGGATATCAGACTGACACAATTGTAATCAAAGACCAATTAGTGAAAACTCTGTGCTAATATGACTTCAGGAGGAGAAGCATTAACAAGATTTTTATGAAGCCTGCCATATTGGATGTCTGAGCAGCACCATTATCATTTAGGACCAACTAGACCATGGGATGAATGTTTTTGTGCGCAGAGGTCATGGCAATCCTCCAAATGACCTATTACCGGTAGGAGTAGCAATAACAAATTTATTCTAACAGATGGACAGACAACAGACAACAAATGACATACAACAGACAATCCCATAAGCTCTTCTGGTCTATGACAGGTGGAGATAAATATAAAAGTTACAGATGTAATAATTTCTTTAAAAGTCATGTCAAAATAAAAGACAATGGTATGGCAATACAAATTCAGCATACCTATCTGGCTTCATGCATGTATACACACCAGCAAGATATTTACGCTCCTCCTCTAATAATCGTATACTCATTATTCCCACTATGAAAATGAAGTCATATGGACAACATTCTTTTGCATACCAGGGCAAGTAACATGGAATGAATTGCACATTGAAATTAGACACAAAGACACAGTGATCCCTTTCAAGAGTGCACTTAAAACTCACCTTTTTCAACTGCAATAACAAACATAAAGACCTAAAATTGTTTCCTACCATAAATATTTTCAGCATTTTTTATATTTTCCGATTTTATGGTTTTTGTTTTTTGTTTTTCTGTATTATTATTATTATTGATGTTGTAAAACGCTTAGAGCTTGTAAAGATTAGGCACTATACAAAGTCCTCATTATTATTATTTTTATTATCTATGAAGTCTGCAGTTGGGTCTGACTGAAAAGTTGAGTATGTTCAGTAACAATAATATGAAATCCTCTAGTACAATTGATGAAGTACAATTGATGAAGTACAATTAATAAAGTAGAATTAATGAAGTACAATTGATGAAGTACAATTAATGAAGTACAATTAATGGAGTACAATTAATGAAGCACAACTGATGAAGTACAATTAATGGAGTACAATTGATGAAGTACAATTAATGGAGTACAATTGATGAAGTACAATTAATGGAGTACAATTGATGAAGTACAATTAATGGAGTACAATTGATGAAGTACAATTAATGGAGTACAATTGATGAAGTACAATTAATGGAGTACAATTGATGAAGTACAATTAATGGAGTACAATTGATGAAGTACAATTAATGGAGTACAATTGATGAAGTACAATTAATGGAGTACAATTGATGAAGTACAATTAATGGAGTACAATTGATGAAGTAGAATTAATGGAGTACAATTAATAAAGTAGAATTAATGGAGTACAATTGATGAAGTACAATTAATGGAGTACAATTGATGAAGTACAATTAATGAAGCACAACTGATGAAGTACAATTAATGGAGTACAATTGATGAAGTACAATTAATGGAGTACAACTGATGAAGTACAATTAATGGAGTACAATTGATGAAGTACAATTAATGGAGTACAATTGATGAAGCACAACTGATGAAGTACAATTAATGGAGTACAATTGATGAAAATGGAATGTGGCTTAAACTTCAAATCCATGAGAATGTTCAAAATAACTTACAGCATTGAGCATGGAACCCACATGGCCATGAAGCTGGGTGCATAGCAGACTCAAGCCCTGAAATGAAAATCAATTATAAAAAGTCAAAATAATTTTGACTCTAATTTCAAGCCTGAATCTGAATACATTTACAATTTAGCCAACTCATGCCCTGAAATGAAAACCAACAATAAAATGTAAAGTCAAAATAATGTTGACTCTAATTTCTAGCCTGAATCTGAACATATTTAAAATTTACATAAATAACAAGGCCATTGCCTACATGTTGAGTTCAAGCTTTCACCACACATGTAAATCTAATTTTATTGAAGCTTTTTCTATACATCAAGGTATACTGATTTTGGAAGGTATTTAGTTGTTCTGATATAAATGTACACAAAATCTCTTCAACACAAAATACTGGGGGAAAAACATCATTATTTGGAGCCTTTTTTATTTCACCTAAAATTTGCCTGTGGTTGGATTTGATTTTGTGTCCAGATTGTAGACTTTTTGGCCTCAGATCTAAGGCAGACCGGTCTGAAGTGCACACAGACAGGTGAACCAGTGCAAAAAGTAGGATAAGGTGGACATTTTTAATAAAGAGTCTTCTCCATACGAAAATGATGGGTCCATTAAGACATTAACCCCTAGAGACAACTTTACGGGGCATGCAGTAGTAGCCTACTTCCAAGGTCTGTAGTGTCAAGGTCATGCATGATACACTAAAGTGGGTGGTATTATAGAAAGGTAGACAGATGTAGCTCTACAATGATAGCAAATAATCTGGACATTTTAGTTGCACTACAAAATACAGAGGGAAAAACTGAAGTTTTTTGACCCATTTTTTTTTCACCCAAAATTTGCCCATGGTCGGAATCCAAATTTGTGTCCAGATTTTAGACTTTATGGCCTCAGATCTACGGCAGACCGATCTGAAGCACACACAGACAGGTGAACCTGTGCAAAAAGTAGGATTAGGTGGACATTTTGAATAAAGAGTCTTCTCCATGTAAAAAGTATGGGTCAGTTAAGCAAAAAAAGTTGTTTTTAAAATCCAAAAATTTCAACTTCTGCTCATGCGCCAGCAAACTAACCAATGAAAAACATTTTCTTTAGCATAACTAACCATTTGCCTAATGGAATATTGCGTGGAAATCGATGTATTAGGATGTATTCAGAAATAGTCCCCAAAATGTGTTTCCTACTCGCATTTTATGTGAAAACAGCAAAAACCTCAAGGGGTTAATGTGTTAAGAAAGAATTTTTAAAAAATAACTCCAGCTTTTCACCTTCTGCTTATGTGCGAGTAAAATAACCAATGGAAATGTTTTTTTAACATATCTAGGCATTGGGTGAAATTAAACATTGCTTATAAGTCGATGTAATAGGATGTATTCAGAAATAGTCCCCAAAATGTGCTTCCTACTGGCATTTCATGCAAAAACAAAATTCTCCAGGGATTAATGTTAAGAGAGCACAAATGACTGTATTAAGCAGATCAGTTACTTAAGATGTCAACTGCAGACAAGTGCAAAATTACATTTTTATGTATTTTTTTGTAATTACCAAGAATATAACTTACAGTTATACATATTTTCAAATACATGCGATGTCAATCTGTCCCATAATCATTCATACTCAACCAAGATCTTGATGAACAATCAAGAATTCGTGAATCTTGCATTTTATTGAACTCATCCAGGAACTTAATGATATAAGCATATATTTTCAAGAATAATCAAAACTCGATCAGAAATATTATCTCTGGAGTGGCAACAAGGCGGACAAATAAAATGCAAGATCACCTCTGTAATATGTGTGGATCTAGTATGTTATCAAACTCGTGTGAGATTTGGAGGACATAAACCCATACTGGATCAGAATTATGGGTTTCAGAGTGGTATTTAAAAAATACTGATGGATGGATTATACACTGCAGAATGGAAACAGGCCCCTATTACTTGTTCATTTGAACAAGGTGAAATAAAAAGCAGATCACTTTATAATGCTTCTGATAGTAATTAGTCATAATAGTCTAAAATCCCAAGATGTTAACAGTTACAAGAATTTTCTTGTGTGTTTTCTATGTCTGTGACAATGGTCCTAAAAAATTAAAAGGGTACAAGGTTCACTGAAGTAACTGGATCGGCTTCACCCCAATCATTGCTAAACAACAGAATGCATCAGAGGCTTTAAGAAATGTACCCTATCAGAGAGCAAATTAAAAACTGAAAAAATCTGACTAAAAATTCTAGGAAGTGTTTAAATTCAGCAAAGGATTAACCCTCAAAATGCAAACCATTGTCTGTCACAGTATTAACTGTATTCGTCTCATAGTAATAAACCCTATATGCAGAAAGAATCCATCTAGGTTAAGGAAATATACAAATAAGAAAATGAAAAACTTTAACCAAAGTTTATAAAACTGTCAACAATACCACTGCCACCAGAAAACATAGAACTCATAAACTTATTGCCTCACCTGTAATAATATAGCTGCAAACATAAGAACACAATTAAACTATCCATGCAAATGTGACCCCTTACCTTTTAACCATGATAATTCTGTCTCCAAAAAGTCAAGTTACTGACCCATGACCTTCACACCAGTAGCAATATTATATCCATGGTAAACATCTTAATTAGAATGATAATTTACCCATGGCAATATCAGATAGTACTACATGTACCAGGTCCAGAAACGTTTACCACTGATCTCCCACCAAAATTTTAAACATTTTCTCTATATGACCAAGACTTTAAACATTGATGAACTGGTCATTCAAACTTGTTGACCTTTAATCACTAAGGATATTCCTTGCACATCCAACCTCATCCTCTTCTGTGCTTCTGAGAACAATCCCATAATGAAACCAGGGATGTGACCACTACATTGCACCTTTTGCAACATTCACCATGGGCAAGATAAAAAAAAGTAACTGCTATGTTGTTTTTCCATTAACTGGAGCTTGACAAAACCATCTAGTTTGGAATGAAAGAATGCAGTGATATTTATCAGGAATATTGTTATTTTTCATGATGATATAAAATCTATCCTGACTCCCATATAATGGTATGCATGATACCAACCAAGAAAATAAGATAATAATGAAATTTTATAAATTCACTGACATCTGAAACCATTAAATATGTTAATATTTATGGACTAGTCGAGACTTTTTCATGTTCAAAATTCATTTAACATTTGTTCATATTACAGTTGTAGGGAGAAAATGGACAAGCTTCACTCCTGCCCAAAAAGTATCTGCCCTTGAGTGGAATTTCCAAAACCAATATTATTACAACTAACAGTCTTGCATGTAAACATGGCTATGCTGTGTACTTTACAACATTCAATGCATTACAATAACACAAAGTTTCACATTCTTACCATTTTCTATGATACTGCTGCTGCTGATATCGTTGTCAATGCAAAAGGTATACCTTTGTGTCAATATCTACCAATGAGGGCAAAGAAAATGATCTAGTTTTCTACATAAAATTTAACCAATGATGTTTCCCCTCTCTATGCTTAGGTCATTTTAAAAACATGTGACGTTCCAGTATAAGTGTAAAAAATAATAGGGCAGGAAGGTTGCTATTAATTTTTTTGTTTTTATGACTTTTTTAATCCACACTGTGTTAACCTGAGTACCAGTCTAAAGTTACCAGTCTGGATGAGAAACACCGGGCACTGTAGGTACTGATCTTGTTGGTGTACATGATAAAAAGTCATAAAGTCAGGGCCATTAAAACAGATTCGGTCTTGTTACCAGAACCACACATTTTTTCTTTATCCCTGGGTAAATATCGTACACATGCTCTTAATCAGTGCAAAATAATAATATAATATTACTGTTGCAGCAGATATGCAATATTTTACTGATGGTACAAAGCTTTTAATGGCTATGATAACAGATGGTTTTAAGGTACTTTCCCCATTAATCTATATCATTTATTATCATTAACAACAGCTGTTCAGAAAGTACATTCAAGGAGACCAGAAACCAATGGAATATATAATAATAATAACACTATAGAAGAAAACCTTATTCTGAAGTATCACATGTGACCGCAATGTCAATATTTAAATATTGGCATATGTTCTAGGAGCTGAATTTCCATGACCTCGTATGCAAAATTTTCGCACCTATTCAGTTACTCTGTGATGTGATGTCATAGTAGCGACTCCAGCATCAAGGCTGACCGTTTTGCACTGCTTACGGATGTAAATAGCACATTAAGAAAAGGCTGTATACAACAATTTTCTCTTTTTCAAACCATAAAGGCATAAAGAAAGTATGGGTACATTATTATAAGCAAGTCGACATACAGCACTCCATGCTCATTACATTTTTCAATAGCATCTCTAGGATAAGCAAATACTAGGCCTAGACTAAAAGTTGAAACTGTTTCAGACATGCCATTGGATATTTTAAATCCTGGGAAAAGTGTCAAACATATGAGTTACGAAAATAGGCAGAAGGCCAAGTAAGTGATAACAAAATGCAACAATCAATTCACAGATCTTTTAACTACACCATCAGTGCTAATAAAAATATGACAGCCCAACACCTGATTGTGATGATGAAATGAGTAAATGTATTTTCAAGATCACAATCTAAATCAAGTCACCACTGTCCTATGTGAAACTGAGATCTGAAGCTTTGCTAAAAAAAAATAAGATTAACCCCTGACACGGTCATGTTTTGAGAAAACACAATTTTCAGTAATCTTAAAAAAAAAAGTCTATGCCTGTTACACGTAGATTGTATATAAATGTAATCTGTAATGATTGAAATTGATATTAAACATCCCTTGGGCAGTTTAAATAGCAGCGATTAAAAGAAACGAGGTCAGATATAAAATCAGTTTCACATTAACTGGCTGATAATAGAAATTGGGGGTGGCGACAATTGACCACATCAACTTGCCCAAATATGCAAGTGTCCATGGGTCACGCCATTTCTCCCTGTGATACGACTTATTATCCCCCAGGACAAGACCCATTGTTATATTCTGGTCTGCATAATAGCTAGAGGTTAGAATTAAGTACGCAACCATAATGGCAGTCTAACAAATTAACAATTAATCGATTGCACTTATCTTTTGAAAAGGACTGGCCCTCTGACATAATTCGAACAAACCATGTGCTACAGAGTGTGTATGGAAGCACCAGAAATTGATTGGCAAATAAACGATGCCCAATTTTGTTGCAACTTCAATGCCATAGACTTCATTTTAACAGTTCAAATATGCAGTGAAATGTTACCATACATGCATCTGGCAACTGATTTCCCACATTTTATATCCCACCTTATTTCCTTTCATTTAAGTCTTATGACATGTAACACTGTTTACTGAATAAAGTATTTATTCTGTATTTGTTCTTTGGGGGCACATATACTGTGTCGTATATTTTGTTTTATTCCGTCTTTTAATTTAATCATGGTAATGAAACTTTACATATATGGTTGAGGAATGTCAGGTTTTAACTGGCAGTTTCTTTGGTGAAAATAAGAGATATTGTTTGTTGAGAAAATTATGCAGCATTCATTGTGATCATTCATGGGTTTTAAAGTAATTGGTGTTAATTTTATTTTCCTACAGTACTTTTGTAGTGGTTAAAAAATCTGAAATTTACATGAATAACGTTTAATCTTTATCTATTTACTGGAGACCAAAACTGTCATGTGATATTAATTATTTCGTCACTACAATATTCACAAGTGATAAAAATGAATATGGCATCTGTGGATTGCACACTTGATATCTATTTATGTATGGTTTTTCTTCTTCTGAGAAATGAAAATTGACAGACATATTGACATAAGCGGGAGTTCTCTGCGAAAAATCAGGAAATATTACGAGATAGGGAGGTAGGTGAGGAAATACCCCAAAATTGGGAGCTTTTTTATCTTTCTTCTCCCAGTTTGAGAGTTAAAAGATATGAAAAGTTTGGGTTTGTGGAATTTCAATCAGGGCTATTGATTATTTAAGTCATCACCCCGGGGCCTGTGCTTAAAAACATTTCTTTCAGCACTGACCAGTACAGTATATAATCTATGTTAATGAGACATGTATATACTATTAGATTTGTCAATACACTAACTGCAGCATGCATGTAAAATACATTGTAATTGAATCATATGAAGATAGATTCTTTATGTTTAAATGATTTCCACTTTGCAGATTTATTTGTGTTGTGCTTTTTTTGCGTGTGAAAAACTAATGCTTAAACTATGTCCAATGCCCGGTAATGGATATTATTTCACACACAAGTTGGTCCCCGATTAAGTCTCTTTGCCCATAATTCAGTCTTATCTCTCATGAATGTATATTTTACAAGATATCATTCTTAGGTGTGTGTGTGTGTGTGTGTGTATGCGCACGTGCGAGTTTGTGTGCATGTGTGTATATTGTGGGTAGATAACAAATATGTTATTTACATATAATACGATTGAACCTCATCCTTCTTAAATGAATTTATTGCATTGTGGCAACAAAAAAATTTTTTGCATTGGGCACCATCACTTAATCCTTATCACATTTTTACACAGCACTCAATGCATCAGTATTTATTTTAAAAGTTCATTGCCTTGGTTTTTTTTTAAAATTCCAAAATATGAAATATGAGCACAATATAAACAATTTGTTAAAACATACAACTGTTATAGTTATGAGCATATCTCGGAAACAGGTTCGACTTTTGAATGTGCAACCCAAATCTGGTATCCTCGTGTCTGTCTCTCTAGCCATGTTTTGTTTGTAATCGAAGAATGGCTATTATTGCATCGCGGAAGCACGTGATCTCTTGCTTCATCAAAACTCAGAAAAATTAAACAATTTACGGAATCGTGGTATCTTCTGTGCAATATAATCACTACCCGCCTATGACACTGAATTTATAAACATTGCAGTCTAAATAAAATTTGTAGAGAAATACATACATAAAAGGAAATGTTATATTTCTGGTCTCCTTTAATAATGAAACATCTGCACAAGTGGACATGGTATTCTGCTGGTCATAAGTTTACACTTCATGGCCAACATCTGCCGAGTGTCCATAATTGTACTGCTGATTTCATTGATCAGTTTCAGATGACCTCATCTGAAACCTGCAAACTTAATGATGACTGGATTGACAATATTGATCAATTATGGAATGTTTGCATTAGTCACGGCAAGAAAGCACCTAAAAGTTTTCTCCAATTCACAACTTTGTGTGATGTAATTGTTCCATGTTGATTTTTACCAGGGTTGTTGGAGGAACTGCTTATTCAGTTTGCATCAAATTGTCACCACCATTGGAGATCAAAATGACCAACTACTGAACCATACCTTGCAGTCATTTATTTATCTGAAGGCTGGACTGAAAAAGTCCAGACAAAGGAAATCTTTGGATTACATCTTGAAAGGGAGTAGTCACTTGCAAAGCAGTAATGATTCTAACACAACATTTTCCCATAATGTTTACCTTCTATGCAAAGCAGTAATGATTCTAACAAAACATTTTCCCATAATGTTTGCCTTCTATGCAAAGCAGAAGTGATTCTAACAAAACATTTTCCCATAATATTTGCCATTCTAAGCAAAATGTGTGACATGTTGGACTGTGGTGTTTTTCCACTTGTACATACATGTATTCTTTGATTTTTGGTGTATGTCTCATGGCCAGTGCATTCTTTTTCAGTTTACAGCAGCTGAAGTATCTAAGGCCATACAATGCAAACTTTCCTGTCCAGAAAAGCGGTCTTCTAAATTTGAAAAAACTTGATCATTAAAAGATGGTACTACATGTATCTATAACTACATATTCAATTCATGAACTTTTAAGTTGGATAATATGCCAGAATTAGAAATGAAACCTCAAACAATTTTGAAGCATGCTTAATATAGATAAATATGCTTGTGAACATTTGCTTTGTCAGTTGTTTACATTCAAAATATCTTAGTCATTCTATGACCCAAAACAGTAAGCTCAATTTAGAAGTATGCATGCTGTTACCTATATTACCTGGTGTTCAAACAAATCACTCCAAAGGTATGTTTGCCAGTTACAAGGCTCTCATTTCAATAGCAAACCAATATGATGGTACGTTCTAAAACATAAACATGTCTCTCATTCTTTTGTTCATACCCATTTCACAGTAGATTCCAAATTTAAACATTGCCAACTAAGTCTGATTGATGTTTTTCAAGATCATTAAGTTTGTAGATATCATAACATAGTGATTTATTGAGCTAAACTTCCCCCAGATATTTCAATTTAGATACAAAGAATATATAATGTAACTTTGGTTGATGTTTTTTTAAGTTGAATATTCATCTGAAAATAACAGTGATACACGTCAAATATAGAGCTCAAGGGAAATTTATTTATACATGTGATAGTAAAAGTTGGTGGTGTACTATTTTTATTTATTTACTAGACATTCACTTCTGGAAAACAAGGCTGTTTGCCAGATGTCCAATTCTGAAAAACAAGGTCTTTACTAGTGAACATAAATCCCTTTGCCAACTGAAGCACATTTTAGAAAGGGTAACAACATACAGGCTTGTACGGAGGAATGATGCTGAGGTGATTAAAATTAAGAGAAGATATTTTAGAGAGGGTAACAACATACAGGCTTGTACGGAGGAATGATGCTGAGGTGATTCAAATTAAGAGAAGATATTTTGGAGTAGGTGACTATATTGATTGGTACGGAAGAATGATGCTGAGGTGATGGAAATTAGGAGAAGCACATTTTGGAGTAGGTGACTATATTGATTGGTACGGAAGAATGATGCTGAGATGATGGAAGTTAAGAACCTTGCAGAGGGTTATGCCATAAACAACGACCATGGCTACTCTTGACATGATTCAAACCCATAACCCATTGGTTATGAATCCTGGTTAATGACCAAGCCATGTGGAAGAAGGAAACATTATTGCAAATATACTACTCATTTTGTTGCATCAACTAGCCAAGTTTAATCAGAATAGGGTCATGGCAAAGTTTGAATAGCATCGCCATCAATAAAATTAAGTTTGATAAACAGGATACAACAAACAAAAGGTTCAAAATCTAATCTTCAAACATGTGTGGCAATTAATTAAAAAGCTAATATATTATTTTATGTACTAAATATTGCCTGAACAAAAAAGCATTCAGCACAAGAAAACTAAGATAATTTCTTGCGGGCATAGGGTGTGGACCACAAGTCATTGAGGGTCAATCAGTAAATTATATCCCCTCTTGGTATAATATCACATGAATTAACCAGTGTGGCAAAATAGCAATTATAAAATCCGGTCAGGGCAATCAATCACCAGCTTTCTTGAGGAGGAATTTAAGCTTTCTGACAGAGTCAATATTTTAATCACATGGTCTCCGCAATCGTTGCTGATCAGTCTTAGAGTGGAGTTATCCAGGTGTAGGATCAATGAAATCTCCACAGGTAAGATAACAGTTTTAGTTTGTATGGTGAGAAAACAAGGCAGTAATGGTAAATACTGATTGGAAAAAATCTGTATTGCTTTCTAGCTTTGGAAATGGGAATTGAATGCATTGGAAATATATGTCAAATCAAATAACACCAACTGCTTCATACTCTGACCTTTTTATCTAATCTGTACAAAGATGTCACACTAATTTTTTAAAAAAACATCAATTTATGTTCTGGCTATTATTAAAACTACATGTACCTTTCTCAACTGATTTGTACACTATTATGAAATAAGTACTCTTCTCTCAACTGAATTGTACACTATGATGGTTGTGGCAAAAACAATTAACACATAATTCAGCACAGATACATCTTTATTATTTGATGATCAACCTATTTTCAGCACCCCTTAAATAAATAGTCAGCTATGGTTTCCAAGGACAGAAAAATTATCAAACATTTATTTAAAGCTATTACACTTACAACTTAGATATTTTTATATAAAATTTTACAATCATTTACTCCTGAACCAAGTTCAAAAGGTGTGCCAAACTTTCTATTGCCATTGTTAAAATATGCAATTTGTATTTTTTTAAAACAAGAACAGAATTTCAAGCCAATCTTCAGCATTTTGTGTGTTAATGTTATAACAGTTAGGCAACCACACTGGGACATGACAGAATAAAAATGGACTGTATGCAGTTGATGTAGACATGTGTGTAATTTTATATTCTGTCATGTTTAACCATTTTAAGTGAAAATGTTAATGGCCTGGTCTCTAAGCTGTTACTCAGTGTCCATCATGTTAACTGATGCACTCATTGTCATTACTTCCTCAAACATCAATCTGCATGTAACCCTGGGAACTGGCAAAACTTTATTTACCTAGCATTACAATTAATTATCTCAAACTATGAATATTTTCTCTCAAACTTTATCAAATTCATACAAAGAAAGCATTCAATAGTCAATGTAATTATGTGACTTTTTATTGTTTTTTTTTTAAGGACGAGACAAAAAATTGCCTTTTAATATATTTATATAAATTTTTCTACGAGTAAATTATCGCGTGTAAAAAGAGATTTCAGTGATTCACAGAACACACTACCATTTCCATTATATCAAGATATACTACCATTATCATTATCCAGTAAGCATGGCTTAGTTTCCTAACAGCTGTGAGTCATGATTTACCTGGCAACTTTTAGTTTACACATGACTACTTAAAAAGATAAGAACCTGTTTCCCCATTGGAGAAAGTACCCCAAATCCCACTTTGGCAACTCACCCTCCAATTTTAAATCTAATGGAAGGCGATGTTAATTAAACAAAATGTATACTACCATTACCATTCTGCATTAGGACATTTCAGTGATATATATTACAGTGAAACCAAAACCTCATTATAATGGAAGATTAAAATTTTATTTTAGTCCCAAATATGTTTCTTGAAAATCATCACAGTATAAGCTATCAATCCCATCATGCATTATGAGTATATAATTTTCACTAATTGCTCTTTTTGTTAAATGTACTTACACCAGATAATGTAGTGACAATGATCAACATGACCTAAAGTCTTAGGTGTCTATAATAATTAATAAAGTCCCGAACTATCCAATTTAAAGCATTATGGTAGACTCATTAAATTACTGGTTGACAAAGTAGCCCCATGCTGAGGACAATACTGTCTCTACATTTTGTAGTCAGCAGGATCCTAATGCATTTTAAAATTAATTTAAATCTGCATAAACTGTAACAAGATCAGCCATAGGGGATAAATGATATCTATTTTGATGCAACCCTGAGGGTACACACCAATACACAAGTAGGTGATTTTTAAAACTGGTAGTAAACTATAAGCCAAGTCAGTTCACTGTCGTGATACTTAATGGTCTGGAATTGTCAACCACAAACAAACATGAAGTAATTTTGACAGAATTAATACAGCTAAGCAAGCAGATAGACTGATGGATGGGAATATATGTAAGCTGTAGCCAAATACTGGACACCTAAAAAGGTAGGAAGGTTGGTAGTTAGATAGGTTAACAAGTATGAATGTAGGTAAGAATATAGACATATAGATTGATAGAAAGTACATGTATAATTTTTCTTGTATGCTAAATGTAATGTGTAAATAAGAGATGAAAAGAAATTGTAGGTAAATATTTATTTTGCATAAGTACTTAAGCAATGTATGAAATGATAATACAGTTTAATACATTGTCTACAAATTATACAGAGTAAATGCACTTAACAAGAAAACAGGTGAAAAATTTATATGTTTTAACATCTTTGATTTCTTTCTTTACTTACCTTATTTAGGCAGAAAAAGCAAAGTAAAGAATTCTGGATAAACAAAGGTGCTGTCTTAATAACAATTATACCAGATTTTATGGCCCATTCATCAGTGTCCTGTATACACAGGACAGGTGTCCACTGAAGTTAATGTCCTTAAAGCAAGATTCTTATGTTAAAACAAAGTAAACTCTGAACTATACAGACATTTTTGAGTAATACAAAAGAAAACATTCTTGAATTCAAGCACTCTCTTACCTTATTTTGGCAAGAAGAAAATGTTCAGTCCAAAAATTACTTAACCAAAACGAAAAGAGTGTCACTCCTTGAACTAAAACTAGGGACTTTTTCCCATTCCCGTAAACTTAAAAACTGGCAAGATCATTAAACAAAAAAATAAAAATAAAAATCTGATTGGCAGAATGTCCATTTTGTTGTCGTCGACCCTTACACATTTTGACCGAGGGGGGGGGGGGGAGGGATGGGATTCCACAAAAAAAGGATATATATATATATATATATATATATATATATATATAAAACACTAAAAACAATTTTTCTAAAATAATCTCAAAACTAAAAAGCACATTTAACTGAGCAGTTTAAAGTATTTATATGTAAGCATATCAATATAATGTTAAAAAAAAGAATAAAAAATAAAACCTACCTACCCTATTTTAAAACCAGTGCAATAAGAAACTTACAACAATTGGTCGAGAGGGGGGGGGGCCTTGTAGAGAACAGAGATATATACAATATCCCCTTCAGAGCTAAGACATGGTGCAGGACTGAAAATATACTTCAAAATACTTCAGGTATATTTATGAAAACTGAAATAATCCAACAATTGACTTTACGCCAGAAGGTAGATCGCTCCGCCTACCGAACACGTGACTTGACAACCGCTTAACCTCCGACAAACATTCTATGAAAATGTCAGGCGTGATAACATTAAAATTTATACCAGACGAGATTGGTGAGCAATATTTGCCATATGAAACAACACTGAGACAGAGACAGAAAGCGAGAGCATTTATCCATTGCTTGCACTTCTATAAGTTACGTCGGTATGCAGAGAACTCGCCCCCACGTATCTGGAGAAGTCGCCCCAATTGGTTGGAGAAGTCATCTCAAAATGTCTCACCCAAAAAACCTTTTTATAACATAATTAAGTCATCTTTTATGTGATTCATATTTATATTTTTTTTATATATATACGGGAGCACAAAAGAGATATTAACTAAATTAAAGAAATATCATAGCAATATTTATAAGGACGAAATTAAGTCTATAATCTAATGAATGACGACAGTATAGCGACTAAAAAGGATAAGTCAAACATTATTATTATTGTGAATCAAGATGATTATGTTAAAGAAGCTGTTGAACGTCAATTAGAAATTAAATACAAAATTTCAACATGCATTAATGAGATCGCTAAAAATAATAATTCACTATGTGAGGAATTTGATAGTTTCCCTCTTAACATACGTACATCTCAAAAATAATCTGAAAATTTCAATCCTGGTATCTTTAGATGTAACATCACTATACACAAACATTCCGCATGCAGATGGTATTGAAGCGTGCAAATATTTTCTTGATAACAATCCTAATAATAGCACACTATCTAGCGAAGATATTTGTAAAATAATAAAAACTTATCTTGGAAAAAAAATTATTTCAATTTAATAATCCGAATTACATACAAATAATGGGTACATCAATGGGTATTAATATGGCTCCTTCATGCTCTTTCCTTAAATGTGTGAATTAGAAAAGGATTTCATTCAAAACGAAAAGTTTAATCCATCTCTTTGGTTCAGATTTTTAGATGACATATTTACGATCTGGAAGCATTCAAATGAACTGAAAAAAAGTATTGATTGCCTAAATCATTTTCACCTGATGATTAAATTTACTTATACTGCATCTAGTACGCATGTTTCATTTTTAGATTTAACTGTAATAAAAATATTGATAACACTATCTCTACAAATATTATTAAAATGCATATAATGATTTGAAGAGCAGAGCAAAAGGGACATAACATTTATTTTTCGTTAAGTACAGAAGCGGAGTTGATTAAATGGAAAAGTTAAAAAATTGCAAATTTTATAAATTTAATAAGTTATTCAATTGAGCGAGTTCTCCATGGGGCGAGTTTTTCACTATTCAGTTACATCTTGGTTTCGGTAAAGGGAATAAACTTAACTCCTCCATTTTGACGATCTGGATAATAACTATCAGAATTGCACAGCCCCCATTGCATTGTGAATCGAAAAATTGCCAAACCGTTGCAAAATTTGTAAATATATACAATAGCCAAGTTGATATCAACAGAAGCAGCTTGTCAGAGGAAAATGGTGGACATAAACAGTACCTGGAGGTGTGTATAATAGTGCTCGCTAATTGGTCAAACGAGCAGAATGATTGACAAATGGCGATAGGTCAATTATCTTGAAGTCTTTAATGTATGTAAGGAAATAATTGTGTATGGTTGCACCTGCCTTTAAGTTCACCCTTTTTATGTCTTTAAAGTTTAAATAAATTTCATACAAACAAAAATATGATCTAATGGTATAAAAATTTAATTGTAAGCTAAATAACGCATTAACAAACAGTGTTCTTGACCATTAACCTAGTAAACACCATATTACTAGATCTGCTGCATCTCCTCTCTTAAACTGGTGTGTCGTCTGATAGCAATCCATAAATGTTAACCAAATATGGCTCGCTTATAATGCATAAATGCCGCAAACTTCACAGACTTCTTAAACCCATCAAAAGCAAGAAGTTCCATAAATAAGTAAATCTAATTCTGAGTTTAATGCATATCTATCAGCAAATGGGGTTTATTTTTCAGCTTAAACTTACCAACTTAACATTGTAACCTCAACAAATGACCTTTAACCTCCATTACAAAAGCAATATTTATATTCCAAGCTAAACATCTGCAGATAACTGATTCACATAGTAAAACCGGATTAAACAACTTCTGATATCCTGACTATAATTTAAGCAACCACCTTTTGTCCTTGACCTCCTTGGCCTTCAATCGCTATGAATCTTTCCTTCTCCTAATGCATTTATGAGTAAAAAAATGATAAATCACTGGTGCGAAGGGAAAGCATGATCTCGTAAAACAAGAGCATCACACATTCTCCATAATATTTCTGTCTCCTGACCTTTCTCCTACAAGTGATCTTGACCTTGAACTTGGGACTTTGACTAACATATGATAAGATTTAAACTTGGGTAATGATGCATTGAAATATATCTGTATATGTTTTATCAACCAAATTTGTGGAATGGTGAGCAATTTGATCATGTAAATATATCCCCATCTTCCCCGCATCCAAAAACTACAGTACTCCATGATGGATACCGGCCAATAGTGAAAATCAGCACATAACTCCTTTGAAAATAGTATAAAACAATAGGTCAATGATGAGAATATTATGTGTTAAGATTTACAGCAATTAATTAAAAACTACAAGAAGCTGTGGTCACAAAATTCTCTCACAGCATCCACTTTCAAAAAGGGCAACAGCTCTAACAAAAATCATGGGAGTACAATAATTTATCAATATGTGTATCTTTAAATAATACGTGACAAGTCTCATAATGATTAGTTCAAAAACCTGTATGACCATTCTTAGTATCTTATGTCTTATATTGCATTCAGTTGCTGGACAGAGGGCAATAATGCTAACGAAAATAACCATTGTGTCTAACAGATCTTATTAAATACATGCTTAAAACATGGTCATATGTTTACAAAAATTGTTTTGAAACCGCCATATCTGTGGAAGAGTTGATTTGTTTATTGATACATTAACCCCTAGAGGTTTTTGCGGTTTTCGCATGAAATGTGAGTAGGAAACACATTTTGGGGACTATTTCTGAATACATCGCTTTTCAAGCAATATTCCATTAGACAAATGGTTAGTTGTGCTAAAGAAAATGTTTTTCATTGGTTAGTTTGCTGGCGCATGAGCAGAATGTTAAAAAATGGAGTTCTTATTTTTTATTTTTTTTTTGCTTTACGGACCCATAATTTTCGCATGAAGAAGACTCTTTATTCAAAATGTCCACCTAATCCTACTTTTTGCACAGGTTCACCTGTGTGCGCTTCAAACTGGTCTGCTGTAGATCTGAGGCCAATCAAGTGTAAAATCTGGACACAAATTCGGATTCCGACCATGGGCAAATTTTGGGTGAAAAAAAAAAAAAAAAAAAAAAAACGGGTCCAAAACATTTGCTATCATTATAGAGCTAAATATGTCTACCTTTCTATAATACCACCCACTTTAGTGTATCATGCATGATCTTGACGCTACAGACCTTGAAAGTAGGCTACTAACTCTTGCCCCTTAAAGTCATCACTAGGGGTTAATGTGTTAAGTTTGTTTGTTTGTTTTTTTTATGGTTTAATGCCATTTTTCAGCACAATATAGGCTATACATGTCGGCCAGTATTATTGGTGGAGGAAGAACCCGGGAAAACCCCCGGAAAGAACCACCGACCCACGAGAAGCTACTGGTAAGCTTTCTCGCATAACTACATTAGCCGAATCTTAGACTCGAACCCACGCAGACAGAGGTGAGATGGTAGTGATCCGTAACGGTCAGCGCTTTAGACCACTCGGCCATTTAATGTGTTAAGAAGTGATCAGCATTCCTACTTAGCCACAATCTAGTTAATGGAGGATTTGATTTCTTTGCGGTATCAAAAATGGACTCTTCCAGAACATAGCAGATCACATGTACACAGACCTGTGGTTTTAAGCATGTACTGAATGAATGGTGGTTTGCCACATGTCAATATGAATTATGTTTAAATCATTCATGCATGAATAATTTTAGTTACATTTAGAGATGCTGACATGAAAGTTAAATGAGACACATATATAATTGGCAATGTTCCGTGGGAAGATATACAGTTACATTCAGAAGTTTCTGTCCTACACTGCACAGAGTACCATTATTGGCAGTTTACACCTGCTCCATATTTAAAAGTCCTATCTCTAATTACTTACTAGTAGGGTAGGTTGACTGGAGATTATTGACGAATGGGTTTCAATGATTTCAACACTTAGTCAAGGTTTTCAATAGCAGAATCAATACATTACTCCTAGTGTAGGCCATCTACTAAGTTCTTCCAGGAAACTTAATAGGACACAAAAATGATTCCTTTATGCCAGACTGACCTTTGACCTTTTGACCCAAATATCAAAATTAATATGCCTGTTCTATACCTCTAGTATTCCACAAGCTTCTTCAAGTCTGGAACTAAAATTAGGTTGAAAAAAAAAACCTTTTTAACTTTAAGTCTGTGGGCTTGACATTTCAAACTCAATAGGGATACTATATAGCCTTGTGCAAGACATCAAGAAAGTTTGATCACTGTAAATGGTGGAGAACTCAAGGTACTGTGCCTAAACTATTTTTCATATTTCATTCAGACTAACATATAGTATTTGTCTACCTGTGCATTGAGACTGATGATGACCATAGCATTTGCCAAGTTTCACCATCAAAAACTAAGAAATCTGATGCACCAACAAGATGTAATGAATTAAGCCATAAAAAGGACAACTCTAATAAAAATTGTAGGAACAACATGAGTTGTCAGGTGAGGATCTTAATATAGTTTCACAAAAACCATCAAAATCTAATGACTAGTTGCATTAATGAGACAAAACGTGCAATGATCTGATAATGTGCACATCTTCAGGCGATGATGTTATTGTTGTCGGTTTAGAACCATTTCTCAGCACAAGATAGGCCATACATGGCATCTTGTATAACTGGTGGAGAAAGAATCTAGGAAAACCTTAGTAAGAACCACTGACCCACATGAAGCTATCAGCAGCCCTCTCACACAACCAGTCTTCAAGGCAAGCTATCAAATATTACATGAGATTGTGTGCTGATTATAAGAATGGATTGACAGGCATACAATTCCTGAATTTCTGAAATTAACCTAATTTAAACAACTACTGTACTACAATTTCTGAGGTGACCGTTTGAGACAGTGTTGACTATGCGGGAAAGGGGGGGGGGGTTTGAGACGCTCTCATGTTTTATATATACATAATTTCTCCTCTTTCATTCCAGAGACGGAGACCTGATGGTTTTAGATCTCATACTTCATAGCATTCAATCTTTGCATAGAGAAAAAGTGATCATCTACTGATACAGAAGTCATCAGTCGCTTTCTCAGAACCTTTATTCAAACACAATTTTGTTACGAATTGTAAAAATTCTCTTGATGCACACGGATAAGGACAAATGGCCAAACACGCCATGTAAGTTACAAAAGACAAAGCACACACAGCTGCTAATGTTATCATAAGACGTACTATTAAAATGGAGGCAACTCTTCATATTCCATCTTAAATAGTGAGACATGCACATACTTTAGAATTAGGGAAGCTCTTTTAATTTGTGCCCTGTTGTTTCACTGCTGAAATTGTTGGGAAAAGGTTTACATTCTGATGGTAAAACCATCTTGATAAATTTCATCTGAATACAGGGACAACCAACATAATCTTCACAATCATGGGAATGCTTTTTACTGATGCGTTGTTGGAGAATCTTGGCCAGAAACTTGGACTTCAATGGAAAAATATGGCTACCATGTTGTATTTTAGTAGAAAAGAGATTAATGATATCAGCAGTCAAAACAGAGATGAAACAGAAGCTGCCATTGCTATGCTCAAATTGTGGAGGGAGAAAAACACCAAAGGAGATGAGCACAAACTAGCTACTATTAAAATGGCATTAGAAAACTTAAAAAGACAAGACCTTGTTAAAATACTTTCCGATCATGAACACTGGGTATTGTGTCTGGTATGAAGACATAAACTGATCTCCTATTCTCATTGATCTGATGCATCACCTTAATATCATTTCAAATACTACATCAAATATTTTGGCATATACCAGGTCAAGTTAAAGAGAAAGCAAGGAAGATGGATGAGAGGAACACAGGGAAATCACCTTGATAATGGTTCAATCTTGTTCCCAGAGTTCAGGGAACAAAATACTGGGTTTGGTCAACTATATATTTAATGGCAGCCTAGAAAACTACTATATGGCATCTTGAAATTTGCTCTTCTGTTCCCAAAATAAGCCCACATAAATGCTTTATAAAGAACAATAATTATTATGACACATAAGAAGGTCAAAGAACAGAGCTGGAGCTAACAGGATCATATTTAAATCACTGGCCTATTCTTAGAAGGGAGTGCACACTGCCCTCCCTGAGGATAACTCTGCTTTCAATATCCTGAGGATTAATACACTTGCTTGTGATGTCAATCTTCATGTAAATTTTGGGCATCAACTTGGCATCCTTTATGTCAAAGTTTCTCTTACAGTGCAAATGTTACATAAATAGACCAATTCAATGCATAAAACTGACCTTTCTCATTAGAAATGTGGAATCTTCCCCATGCTTAAAATGCAACAACAGACAGCCAGGATCAGGCCCTGACTAATGATCTGGCAACAGCACTATACATGTTTTCAATAAGGGAAATATTTTTTTCTTTTTTTTGAAACCTTGATGGGCTACGAGTAATTACTTTGATGTGTTGGACCCTGTTGATTATGAGTACCTTAGTACAACACACCATTTACACTTGCTTACAAGTTCTTTCCATTGCAAACAACATTAACACCAGCAAATCACCAAATGTTGCTTGTTCATCCACCCTTAACAAACTCCATTAACCCCGATCTGCCATTGTATAATGTTTTAAACTTTAAGCAAAGAAAGGTTTAACCTGTCCATGTAAATGTCCAACAAAATATAAGATGATGAGAATACTAACAGTCAAATCAAATATTGGTTTGTTACCAAAATTATAATGAACATGCAAAAATATAAAATTTTGCAGTGAATGTTTAATTTTGTTAGTTTTATTGAAAATTACCTTATTATTATTATTATAAGATTTCAGTTATAAAATCTTGTCCCATTTAAACAGCTATCATATTCATCCCATTTATAGTGCATACTTTATTATGGTCTATGCTGTTTGTTCTTTGATTACTCTGAACACAATGTACACTGTACAGACCCAGATCAGCTGGTGCATTATTTGATGGCAGATCTGGGTATGTGCACTTTGCAATTGGACTCTACTTATGAGCATATATCTTAGTAAATGTGAACATTCTAATACCTTTAATCCACTTCTGACAATTTTAATAGCACCCTTCTTTAATTTGGATTAAGACTGAAGGACTTCATAGTAGGGAGGTAGGAAAAGAACTGTGCAA
Source organism: Unio pictorum (assembly GCA_030141615.1). NCBI lineage: Eukaryota > Metazoa > Mollusca > Bivalvia > Unionida > Unionidae > Unio > Unio pictorum. Next base: position 5,049,834 of record JARLTB010000098.1, read on the forward strand.
TAACATGCAGGTAAGAATTACACAATTAAAATTAGTTGTACACAATTAAAATTAATTTTACAAAGCTGCATTGGAATTGCAGTACATGTAATACAGTAAATGACATTATTGCATTCCTGAATTTGCCAGCCTGGTGAAAGGCTACTGGTCAAAGATAAACTGTCCAGTAAACTTGATGTTCTACTGCAGGCAGGATAATGGCTTGTAGCGATGAGACATTTGTACCCAACGTATAAATACATTTGCTCTGGTGCACCAATGAACAAAGGTAAAATGATTAGAAAGACAAATGCAAGAAGTGGATTTCAAGAAACCATCCAAAGAGGAATGATTCAAAATGACTGTAGACATGGCAATATCAATGCTATCAAAGGCTTTGATGTTCATGAAACAGATTTCTCTCTGTGAAAGACAGAAGTGCTCTTTTAACAGTTTAAACAACAAACCTGAAGATGAATGAAATCAATGACTCATCATATGACCAATTCCATTTCATTGGATTCCATGGCACCTACATGACAAAAAAAACCTCTAACGTTCTAAGAGGGCATAGCATCCATAGCACTGATATGACTGAGACTGGGGATTTCAGTAGGAACAGGGCTACCGAATGTAGTTAATTCCTGAGCATGGACCTTGGTAGGCAAAGATGATTACATGCAGTAATAAGTGTTTTATGCCACCTGAGCACCAAAAATTGCTCTGAAGTGTCATCTAAAGCTAAAGTCTGAAAATGTAAACATGAATTGCACTCACAGCAAGCCAATAAAACCAAATATTGTATGCAGTGCATGGAAACACTTTAAGTATTTACTTTATAAGTAACCAAAGTTGCTAATTTTTATTAAATTGGTGACTGAGAGTGATATTGAATTGGGATTACACTATATTTTCTTCCACACAGAATCACAAATTTGATCCATTTGGTAACTCTGAAATTCCATGTCAGAGTACTTAAATGAAGCTTTAAGTACCAAATTCATTTCAAATACCTCATGTGAAATGAATTAGGTACTTTTATCTACTATATACTGACTTACTGATACAAATTCACAATGCTGTATGGAACAATCTATAGTATGTGGCGTCGACTTGTGATGCTATCTATTGTGAACACAGCTCCAGTAAGGTCCAAAATTCATTTCATTTTCTTACTCAAAAGTATCATTTACAACATAGTTTTCTTTACTAAGCATGTGCTAAACCATGTATTTATGAGATTGGTTGATTAGCATTTTGTAACAGTAAAATTTGGTCTTGAACAGACTTTTCCATCCTTATCAGTACAAGGCACAGGTAGTAGTGTAACTAAAAAAAAAATAATGAAGATATCCTTCAAAATAAATTTAGTTTTTTAATGATACAAATATAAAACATAAAACAGAGCAGAGAGGCATCAATTGTGTGTTCCTTGCATGAAAAAAGTACCAAAAGTGACATTAATTTTTTGATATACAATATTTGGAGAGACCAATAATAGTTACCACTGAACCTAAGGGGATCCAGGTAGACAATGGGTCCTTATAAAAGGCCTATAATTTACTGGAGACAAGAAATGGAGGGGCAACATATGAAACCTTTCATATGTTGAGGAAGTAAGTCTACTGTAGCATTCAGAGTCTCCAGGAAAGAGGTAAAGATGAACAGACAGTGAAGTCTTCTTGTGCAGTCATGAAAGCCAAGGAATAACAAATACAACACAAAAAAGGATATAAAAACAGTAGACATACCAATAGATGATTTAAAAGACAATGTGTATAAATGTAACAAGTCCAAGGAAAACAAGGATGATATTCCAATTCCCATCAAGTGGACTGGGATCATGTTCTTCTTTATTCTAAAGCTCCTGTTACTAACAATAATAGTAGTGATAAAAAGCATCATCGATGCCTAGAGATATCCTTTTAGGGTCATTTGGAAATGTGAAAAAAAAACTAACCTTCTGTCTGGAACTTCTATTATTCATACAATTTTGTTGGAGGGAGAGGGGATGGGGCACCAGAAAAAAGAACAAAGTTTTCATGTGTTGGTGTGTTCTTCCCGATAAATAGTTTGGTGGGTTTTATATATTTTTTTTTTCTCCAGTTTTAAATTTTTTTCGTTTATTTAGTTAAACTTTGATGGGGTATTTTATCCTAAGTGTTTCAATAGGGTTGATCATCCGAGTAGGTTTTATTCACCCAATCTCGAAATTCCTTACCTAGTTCATTTTGTTGACCTTGGCTTGGCTAGAGGTCACCTGTATCCCATGTATGTTGTTTATGTTGGTGCTATATGTATGTGTGCTATATGTATATATATATATATATATAGAGCACACATACACACACATTTCTTTGTAGAGATACCCTGCTTTCTTCCAATGTATCCCAGTTGTCCTACATGGTGATTTGATCCTTAAAATTGGATCATCCTCTAAGATTCCCCACCCCCACCCCCATAAATTTACTATATTCATTTATTTGATTTTTAATTTTGAGTGAAGTACAGTGTACTATCTTTGTCTAGGGAAAAAAAGAAACTTATTGTTTTAATGCTTGCATTATTTCCGTGTCGTTCTTCGCATTGTCTATTTATTTCAGTTGAGTTCAACTGTGCTCAAGTGGGGATCCATACATTTTTTAATTTAAATTGTACTTCTACTGACTAGAGTTGGGTCATCTCTTATTTATTTATTTATTTAGTTCTTTCCAAGATTTTCTTAAATTGTTTAAGGTATCCTTTCATTTGGTTTCTCTGTGCAGTATGGGAGCTGCCCTGAGGTGGTATAGAAGAAAAATAAAGTATTCTAACTCTATATGTTCCTTGTTTTTTTTTTCTTTCTAAAAGATTAATTGGCAAGGCATATTGCAAGACCCTTATATATTTTATTCACACAATTTAGAGCTGCGTATTGAACCACCTTGCTTCTACTTTGCTGCACAAACTGAATAAGACTCTTATACGTCAATCATTTCAAATGACATCATATCCTGTTTGTATGGAAGAGATCTAACATATTCGCAGCAGTCTTTCCATTTGATCTCGCAATAAAGGACAGTATTTTTTATGACATGCAAATGCAAATACAATAGATGCAAATAAAAAACTAAGCGCAATAGATTATATACACAACCTACTAAATATCCTTCTATTTACAATAAAATTATGCAGGTCCAGGGTTTTGTCCCCTTTAAATTAAAAGGAAACATAATCCCTTCCTTAAATCAGTGCTGCTGACAGAGTTCAGGTTACATGGAAACATAATCATTCTCCCTCAATGTTGAGAGTTCAAGTTACAAGGAAATATAATCACATTCCCCTAATCAATGTTGACAGAAGTCAGATTACAAGGAAATATAATCACTTACCCCTAATCAATGTTGACAGAAGTTAGATTACAAGGAAATATAATCACTCATCCTCAATGTTGACAGAGTTCAGGTACAAGGAATTAAAATCACTCAATGAATGTTGCGAGTTCAGGTTACAATTAAATCATTCTCCCTCAATCTATGTCAACAGAGTTCTGGTTATGATATTGACAGATTTCATGTTACAAGAAAATATCATTCACCCTCAATTTATGTCAACATGATTCAGGTTACAATATTGACAGATTTCAGGTTACAAGGAAATATTCTCCCTCAATCTATGTCAACAGAGTTCAGCTTACAATATTGACAGATTTCAGGTAACAAGGAAATATAATCACTCCCCCTCAATCAATGTCAACAGATTTCAGGTTATACAGAAAACAGTATGTTGGACAGATGCACAGACACACTAAAAAATGGATGGATATATCACAATATATATATATATATATATATATATATATATATATATATATATATATATATATATATATATAAAATCAGGTTACAAGGAAATATAAATCTCCCTCAACCTATGTCAACAGAGTTCAGGTTACAATGTTGCACTGATAAAAGACATCACCGAAAAACAGAGAGGCTTTGGCTTTCCACCAGACTCACTATTCATAAACAAATCTATGAAGCCGCTAAGAAGAACGTCAAAAATATAGTCCATTTAGTAAAATTATCCCACTACAGTACTAAGATTACGGAGAACTCCAGCTGCAAAGAGCTCTTCGAGATAACTAACAAACTAATGTCACGGAACAAATGTACACCACTTCCAACTACCTTCTCTCCAGTAGACCTTCCGGACCAATTTGCAAATTTCTTCCATGACAAAGTACAAACCATTAGAGATTCGCTTGACAGCACAATTTCAACTGATGTGTCACCATCTTAGAAAAGGTTGCGGTTAACCCAAATTGTATCTCATTTGACTTAAAACAGTCTTTTCAGCAATGTACAGTCTGCATATCGCCCTTGCCACAGTACGGAAACTACTCTTCTGAAAGTATTTAATGACATTCTCTCTGCTTTTGATAGTGGAAAGATTACAGTCCTCACTCTCCTGGATTTGTCTGCAGCATTTAACACAAAAGACCATTATATAGACCAGCATGTATTTGGCATTCAGAATAAAGCCTTACAGTGGTTCAAGTCCTACTTAGTGAACAGGAAACAAATTATATCTGCAAATGGAATACATTCCAGCCCAGTTGACGTATGTTGTGGAGTTCCACAGGGGTCTGTTTTTGGCTGTTTTCTTCATTCTATACAGTCAGCCGCTCTCAAGTGTCATAGATCATCACCCAGTGTCTCACCAATTGTATGTTGATGACACCCAAATATACAAGTCTAACCACCCAACTGAAGTTGATGCCACCATCCATGGAGTTGAGAGGTGCATTTCTGATGTGAAATCATGGATGACATGTAACAAGTTGCAGATGAATGATGATAAAACTGAGACTATTCTGATCACAACACAAACACTTTCTCATTCACATCCTTTACCTCAGACAATAAATATCAGCAACACCAACATTAAATTCTCACAGTCAGTATGAAACCTAGATGTTACTCTAGACAGTACTCTCACATTGCACCAACATGTCATGAACACATGCAAGGCTGCATATCTTAAACTGAGACACATCAGTTCCATTTGTAAATATCTTTCAGTTTATGTCACTAAAACACTAGTGTGTTCATTAGTTCTTTCAAGACTGGACTATTGTAACTCAATTCTCTCTGGTTTGTCACAATATCTACTCCAGAAACTTCAAAATATTCAAAACACAGCTGCTCAGATCATCTTTAGAGTACCTCGATCTGAGCACACCTCACCACTACTCTGTACCCTACACTGGCTATCAATTCGATAGAATCAAACACAAAATTTGTTGTCTATGCTATGTTTCACTGACAGACTCCAGTCCAACATACCTATCCGGCCTCACCCATGTGTATACACCAGCAAGATACTTACACTCTTCTTCTGACAATCGATTACTCATTATTCCCACTGTGAAAACGAAGTCATATGGACAACGTTCTTTTGCATACCTGGCAATGTGGAACTAATTGCCCATTGAAATTAGACACAAAGACACAGTGGTCCCTTTTAAGAGTACTCTTAAAACTCACCTTTTTCGACTGCAGGAACAAATTTAGAGACGTAATAATGTTTTGTATCTTATATGTTTTCAGTATGTTTTTATGTTTTCCAATTTCATTGTTTTTGTCATTTGTTTTTCTGTTGTGTAGTCATATCATTATTGATGGTGTAAAGCACTTAGAGCTTCTAAAGATTAGGCGATATACAATGTCCTCATTATTATTATTATTATTATTCTTTGTCTATAAGATTAGATGCTATAACCTATATAAAGTCCTCATTATTATTATATATACCCAATATTGCCTTCACTAACTGATATTATTAATATATCTTCTCATCCGGGGAATTCCCATAATTTTCTTTCAAAATTGCCATCATAAAGCTTCTGTTGAAGAAACCAACACTTGACCATAACGATTTAAAGAACTATCACCTAGTTTCTAATCTCCTGTTCATACCACAAATCTTAGAAAAAGTTGTTCTAACCCAACTTGTATCTGATCTGAATTCAAACAGTCTTTTTAGCAATGTACAGTCTCCATATTGCCCTTGCTACAGTACTGAAACTACTCTTCTGAAAGTATTAAATGACATTCTCTCTGCTTTGGATAGCGGAAAGATTACAGTCCTCACCCTCCTTGATTTGCCTGCAGCATTTGACACAATAGACCATGATATATTACTTCACTGTCCCCAGCATCTATTTGGCATTCACAATACAGCCTTACTGTGGTTCAAGTCCTATTTAATGAACAGCACACAAATTGTATATGCAAATGGAATAAACTCCAGCCCAGTTGATCTATGTTGTGGTGTTCCACAGGGGTCTGTTCATGGACCTGTTCTTTTCAATTCAATACATTGAGCCGCTCTCAAGTGTCATAGATCATTGCCCAGTGTCTCACCAACTGTACGCTGATGACAACAAAATAAACAAGTTTAGCCACCCAACTGAAGTTGATGCTATAATCCAAGGAGTAATGACATGACATGTAACAAGCTATAGAAGAATGATGATAAAACTGAGGCTATTCTGATCATAACACAAAGACTTTCTCATTCACATCCTTTAGTTGAAGAAAAAAATATCAGCAACACCAACATTAAATTCATAGTCATACGAAACCTAGGTAATACTCTAGACAGTACACTCACATTGCACCAACATGTCATGAACATATGCAAGGCTGCATATCTTGAGCTGAGACGCATCAGGTCCATTAACAAATATCTTTCAGTTGATGCCACTACCTTTCAAGAGTGCTATTAAAATTTACCTTTATCGACTGCAAGAGCAAACTAATAAAAGACCTAATAATGTTTCCTACCTTCAATATTTTCAGCATTTTTATATTTTCCAATTTCATGGTTTTTGTTTTTTCTTCTTCTGTAGTCATATCATTATAAATGTTGTAAAGCGCTTTGAGCTTCTAAAGATTAGGCGATATACAATGTCCTCATTATTATTATTATTATTATTATTATTATTATTATTCTTTGTCTATACTTTGCACTTAATAATGTTAAATGAAAATATAATATTGATGTAAACTTTACTACATGCCACATTTTTGCAAAACAGACTAAAGGTGTATCTAAGTATAAGTGATCATTAACTGCTATCTATACATGAAGATCTTGATGAAAGTCATTTTAAAAACACAGAGAGGAAGGAGTAGATGGCCTCAAGAGAGATAACATCTACTTAACTGAATTACCCTCTTTAAAAAAAAGCCATTATAATTATTATTAATTTTATTATTACATACCCCTACATTTGATCTGTGATAATTCCAATATAATAAAGACATATCACTGTAAAAAAAAAAAAAAAAAAAACAAACACCAAAAGTATACTGTTTCTTTGAGAATACATACCCTATTATCATATTGTTAGAAAGATACTCCATGACTGAATGAATCCAGCAATCATTAAAAAGAAGAAAATGCCATCATTCCTGGCAATATCACAGAAACTATTATCCATTACCTACATTGACCTCTGATACACTACAATGGTCATTTACTCCGTTTTAGCATGAGCAACACATCAATGAGAATGCTCACAACTGTGGGGAAGTGTGGGAGGGTTTAATACTGTAATGGGATAAGTAATCGTGAAGAAATATAATTTACTAAAAAAAAATTACTTTCTTCTTTGAATACATTTTCCTATCACAGTAACATTAGGAGAACAAATGATAGGAAGAGACAATACCAAGTATCCTACCCATTTCATCACTGGCCATCATGGGAAAAAGAAAACTATCCCTTGATATAAGGATAAAACACATACCTAACCAGAGACCAGCACAACAAATGGTCACATAGATTGTGACCCCCATACCTAGACAATGTTGTTTACAGAGTAAACATTTTTGGTGAATCTGCTGCTGCCATATGCCCATATGATTGTTCTGACTTGAAATGATGTGCGGTTGAGTGTTTTTATCCTCCTCCAGTTCACAAGAAAGAGGCATTGTTGGGCCCCACGAGATTTTTCTGTCCAATTCTAAATTTATTGACAGAGAAATGACCACTTTTTGTAACACCCATTGATGGCAGTCTTTTCTTTGCACTGAACCCAGGCCATGTCCTAAGAAGAATCAAGTCTACATCTGTACCTCTTCATTTTCTCTATTATTTTTTTTAATAGTTGTGGGGGGGGGGGGGAGGAGGGCTTTAAATGTATGGTTACAGCAAATAGAATCCACAAAAATGTGGTACAGTACCTGTAAAAAATAACAAATTTATGATACACCTCTCCCTCGATAACTTGTGCACAATGGGGTCCACAAACATAGACCGCACTATAAGCGAGGAAGTGAGTTATAGAGGGACCTACACAAATTGAAAAAATCCGCTTATACATCAAGAAAACAAAAAAACGACATGGGGGCAGTAGGGAACTGGGATGTTTAATGACTGAATCCTTTCACAATCATGTTTATAATAATTATTAATAATGTGCTTTTTCTAATGAAGTTGTTTGTTATTCTGTATAAGTAACATTTATTTTCAAAATTTCCAACATGTGAAAGATTGTTCCAATTGGCTTTAACAACCATCACATGTACATGAAAATATGTGTATTACATCACTGCTTTTTGTTTTGTTGATTAGTCTGGTTCCTGGAGTGGAACAAAGTAGTATACTAACAAGTCAGGAGTGAAATTAGCTGGAAACTAGACTATCTGTTGATATACCATCAAACAAGATTCCTTTTTTAGCAAAAACTATTTGTTTCGTGAGACAATCGCCTGCATCAAAACTCAATTTTGTATTGTTCAATTAGTACAATATTGATGGTGTGATTTCATTGAACATAAGAGTGAAACTTCTTGTCATCCTTGATATATCACTCGTTTTATGGTTGAAAACAGTAGATATGACGTGGAAACTTTAATCAACATTTTGAAATTATCAACTTTTAAAAAGAATTCAAGGCTTTGGTCATGATAAGTGCCAGTTCAGAAATTCTCTGAAAATCGCTTGCCCACAATGTTCCGTATCTGTGGGACCAAGCTCTTTATTTTACAAAGTATTCAATTCACTTGGTTGCCTTGCTATCTATGATCACAGTTATGAAAGAGTTGGTTAATTTAAGTTAGTTTATGTTACATACACAAAAACATTTATAACTGTTCGATTGATCAAATTGAGTGAGTTCATCCAACATATGACCAGGACTGCTAGATTTTTATGCGCTGTATGTAGGATTTGCCTTTAAACTTTTTTTTAAAATTATAGTCCACCTCCTTTGATTAAAAATACATAATTAACGTGATATTACAAAGGAGGTCAGCTTTTAATTCAGGACAACAATACAACATATACTTCTGCAAGTCAGTTATTTCAACACAGTTGGCACTTAATTAGCTTCTCAGAGAAACAATTGCAGACATAGCTGTTACGGTAGACTGACACATTGTACGTTTAAATACACACTGCATTTATGATGATTACGCTTAAGTGGAACTAAAAGAGAGACTTAAAACAAATTTTACTTTAAAAAAATATTTAATTGGCATTTAAATATTAATCTACTGTCAGAGTAGGTGTAAGTAATGTTTTCATCTATCAAAATGTCTTTGAATATCTTTAACTGTACTCAAAATGTAAATTTGGGAAAGAAAATTTAACCAATTTTATCCAACTTCCTATTAAAAGTTGATAAATTCAAAATATTAATTAATGTTTCCAGGTCATACCTACCAATAAGTTATCAATTTTGACTCTGATTTTCTTTCGTCAAGTTCTAGAAATAGGGATAATATTTTGTGTGGTATTTTCTGGTTTTAAAAAAAAAATGGGATTCACACCTGACCCAGTGTTATAAGCAGGTTTGCGAGTTATCAGGGCGCAAGTTATTGAGGGAGTGGTGTATTAGAGTTTCCTCCTGTGTTTATCTAGAAGCTGTAAAAGTTGAAGATTACAATTTTGTCATAACAACTGCATTTTCATCTCTGAATATGTTGTTTTCAGTTTGGCTGGACTTATAAACGAGTACAAAATAAATTTGTCACTCTGAAAGTCCAGGAATTTCATATATATATATATATATATATATATATATATATATATATATATATATATATATATATATATATATATAATTATGACATCTTATGTTGTATTTGAATTGACATTGCTAAAACTTAGTTTGCTCTTTCAATATTGCAAAAGATTTTTTTATGGTGAGAAGTGAGAAACATGAGGCTTACCCTGAATGCTAACGATGGCAATGACATTCTTTCAAGAGAAACACTGAAATAAAATAAAAATATAAAATATCAATTTTTCAAATTTCCATTTTCTTATTTGTGCATTTTCATTTTATGGCATAAACAGATAATGTTCTGACTGACTCAACAGTGTCAACTGAAAGCAGCTGTTATTATGCTTTCCTAAATTCCTAAATGATCTTGTATTGGACAGTTTTCTTATGTCTTGAGGAAAAAGCATATGGGTAAAAAGAAATGCAAATATATTTTAAAATTCATTACATTCAAATTACATTGGAACTCACTTAAAATAAGTGTTAAAATGTATGACTTTCAATTTTAACTTTTAAAGTTTGTGTACAATACAATTTGTGAAATGAAGAGGTCAAATGAATGACTAACAAATGATAGCACAAGGGTAAGATTGATGGGACAACTCTGGATAACTATCCAATTAACAAGAGAAAATTTAAAAGGCAACAAAATATGACACAAACCTTGGGCCAGCATCAACGTCGCAAAGATCTGCATCGTGTGTGATGAGTTGAGTCAGTACCTGAACTGTATGGTATGCTGAGGACTCAGACTGCCGCAGTGAGAAGTTTTGAAGGAGTACTATCAGAGACTGAAATAAATTTAAAACAGGATTGCATCGATAGACATAAATGCCCTGCCAATACTTTCCAAGCAATTTTTGAATTCCCTGACCTAAATGCAAAACTTAACCAAAGTGTAACAGATGGCTGGTAGAGTTGAATACAACATCCACAATGTGGCCATAAAATGCACGATAGCTTTGTACATTTGTAGTACTAGTTTTGATATCCAGATCTGGCATCTGCAAACGTAGTCCTCTATCCAAACAAAAGACATCTTATTATCAGAGCTGCCATTTATTTGGCTAGAAAAGAGAAAGCAAAAAACACTGAGGTTAATCTAGGGTGCTGACCAATTAGCATATGGACACAAACACCAAAGTGAAGTCTTAACCAACAAACAAATAGGCACAAACACCAAAGTGAATTTATTTCAAGCACAGGCCTCCATTTGAATGAAAAGAATCCTGAATTTAATATCGTGAACTTGCTTTGAAAATTATTGGAATGAGCCACTGCAGGCTGTAGAATAGGCCCAATGTTGCAGGCTGTGGGGTGTAAAATAGGCCCAATGTTGCAGGCTGTGTGGTGTAAAATAGGCCCAATGTTGCAGGCTGTGGGGTGTAAAATAGGTCCAATGTTGCAGGCTGTAGGGTGTAAAAAGTTAAATAGGCCCAATGTTGCAGGCTGTGGGGTGTAAAATAGGCCCAATGTTGCAGGCTGTGGGGTGAAGAATAGGCCCAGTGTACCTTACTTCATGTCGTTCGAGACGACTAATAGAGGCAGGAACCAAGATACTTTAATTACCTGAACTCTAGATTCCATTCCCCATTATCTGTGAAAGTAGCACTCAGTCAGGAAGATTTAGGTAAAAAATGTGAAAGTAGCACTCAGTAAGGAAGATTTAGGTAAAAAATGTGAAAGTAGCACTCAGTAAGGAAGATTTATGTAAGGAGAATGTGAAAGTAGTACTCCGGAAGGTTTATGTAAGAAAATTGTAAAAGCAGCAGTCTGTAAGGAAACTGTATGCAAGAAAAATGTGAAAGCAGCACTCAGTAAGAAAGTTTTATGTAAAAAATAAATTTGAAAATATCTCTCTATAAGGAAGCTTTATGTAAGAAAAATATGAAAGTGGAACTCCGTAAGGGCGTTTTATGTAAGTAAAATGTGAAAGCTCTCTAAGGAAGATTTATGTAAGAAAAATGTGAAAGCAGCACTCAGTAAGGAGGTTTTATTATAAGAAAAGTGGAAGTAACTCTCTGTAAGTAAAATTATGCAATTATTTCAACTCTACTGTAGAGAAGTCAAGATGACAGCTGTCTGCCCTTGTCTTTAATACCAATCCAAAAAGTATGGTATCTGAATAGTGGGTAGAGCTTCATACAAATTAGCATTGCAAGTTTATTGACTGTATATATGCAACAGACTCCAATGTTTGTTTGTTTGTTTGACGAAGATTTTTATTGTAGCTTTAACAATTTTTCAGTCATATTGCTACGATGTCTGCAGTGAGGCAGTTTATAGTGATGTCTAGCACTAGGGCATCATGCCACAGACATGTAGCATGATTTCCCACCCAGTCACATTATCCTGACACCAGGCCGACTAGTCCTAACACTAACCTCTTAATGCTGAGTACCAAGCGAGGCAGCTGTTAATACCATTTGTGTAAGTCTTTGGTATGACTCAGCCGGGATCAAACCCATGACGCTCTAACCACTAAGCCACTGGAGCAGTTCAGACTCCAATGAAGTCAAATACAAACACACAATATAAACTCTTCAGTTTAGAAAGTAGATAATTGTCATAAGTCATAAATTTGGGATTACAACCGCATTAATCCAAACAATTTTGTTCCTATCTCTTATATCAGTATAACAGAAAAATCCAGATCAATGAATCAATTCAAAGAATGATGGATAATAGAAATTTATAAAAAGTATCCTTCAGATTCAAGACATTTCACTGAATAGTCTGGTTAACAAGGCTTCACTTACTCTGATTAGGGACAGGAGTTGTGTCCTCATTTTGTTCATTTCTTGAGGAGTCAGGTCTTCTATCTCTTCCTCACCCCCACTGTTATTCAGTCCTTTCTCTGTTTCCTGCAACATTGAAAAACGGGTTCCATGATCAACATCAGATTTACAGTACTTTACATAAGTATGTCATCATTTGATGTACAGGGTCCATGCTACACTAAACCTGTAGGGTTCACGGACTTCTCTCCCTTGCAAGAATTGGGTGAAGTGGAGGAAACATATGGAGACAAGTGTAGAAGAACCAAAATTATTAAACCTTGCACCCAATAATATAGCAACAAAAAAAATACTGATTGAACATTAAAAAAAGATTAAATGTTTTCTAATTTGATTCTTTAAATTTGCTGTATAGCTTAATGTTGTTTTTTTTACACAAAAGAAAGTACTTACTGAAAAATAAAGATATTGCGATACAAGCCCTCTCTGCCTACTTTGTGGGATGAGACATGAAATTAACGTGCTTACTTTTCATAGTAATCAATCTAAAAACTGCCACAGAATAATAATTTGTTAGTGGCTTGATTACAAACACATGGAATTTCACTCCAAGCTTTCTTTCCATAGCTGCCAACCCCCGAGTGCAAAAATACTGATTACTTGTGACAAAAATACTGATTTTCAGGACCAAATACTGATTTTAAAATTTCAATGCATATGTATATATTTACAACACATACGAACATCAGTAAAGTTGGACAGTGCCTTACACAATTAATTAATGTCAAAGATGCACATTTGTACCTTCTGGAGTTGCGCGTGTTCCATATGGGTGCTCATTCAAAAGGTGCAAGAGTGCAACACACTCAACACAAGCTATTTATAGGAGCCCTTTCCATGCCTTATATTTTTTTTTAATCATTGATTCCAATGTACCAATTTTCATTTATTATCTCAATTCTGTAATTTTCTTATTGAAATGTTTTCGTTCAAGCATAAGAATTATCTTTTGCGATTTTAATGTCTGAAAAACTTGTGCAAAATAAATCGCCAACAACATTAGTAACTGAAAAAGGAAGGTTTATTTCTAAAAGAAATTAAAAAAAATATAGTTTGATCGATGTTTATTAAGGTTCTCTCTGTCATTTATCTACTTCGTACGTTCAGACTGAGTTGTGTGTGATGAAGCAGGAAGCTGATGTTTATTAGCTTTTTCGAGCTCTTGCATTTCATAGGCGCCTCCGTACCCAACAGCGAAATCACGTTACACAATTACAAAACGTCAGTTTTCCTCCTTTACTATATGGTTTCACAAAGCTATATAAGACGGCACAAATATCCTTCCAGTCGTCTCCTATTTCTTCTGGAGAAAATTCTGAATATTCTGCCTTCGAATTTATCATGATTAGAAGCTGAATATTACGAAGACTAGATACAGCAACAGCGGTAACTATTGCGAAATCCAATATGGCGGCTAACGACAGGCTTGGTAGGCTCGATTTCGAATCAACCAATCGTATTGTAGAACTATTTGTATATACATGTGATATATTCTGTCAAAATAGAACCGAGAGCGCGTTCTAAACTGGTAATTCCAAAGAAATTTTTTTATTATTTTTTAAAATAAAAAACGTATTTTTTGCAAAATAAACGTACACCCGTATTCAGGTCCAAAATACGGAACAAATACGGAAAAAACGGGACAGTTGGCAGCTATGTCTTTCATGTGTCAATTTTAAGCACTGAGCATTTGATGTCAGTTTCATGCTCCATCCATTCCTGTTTTCTAATACTTTAGCTGAAATCTTCAGGATTTTCTTCCCCCTTTTCAATCATGTAGTTTGCCACCAAATTAATCCAGTTTACTGTGTAAGAAGAGAGAAGACGAAAAAGTAATTTCCAACTACATTAAAGGCAGAGACTGGCTCTATAAAATATTCAGCTGAAATATAATTTCCAACTACATGAAAGGCACAGACTGGCTCTATAACATATTCAACTGAAATATGCACTCTAGTGGCATGATCAGAGAAAAAGGAAACACGCACAGAAAGTCTCATACCTGATCACTAAGACATCTGTCATGTTCCAATAGTCCTGGTTAATATCCTGACTATTAACATTCAGTCTTGTAGCGTTTTTGTTTTAAACACATTTAGTTCAAACCATTGACTAAATAACCATTTTATTAAATTCTTATCTGGATTTTGATCTGGAGTGGATTGGTTTTACACAATATGTATTCTCTTTATTCTATTAAAAAAACAGCAACTTTTTAAGACATGAATCAGATTCTAATGGAAACTGTTATAATAATAAAAAATACCATTTAATGTATTGCTAATTAAATGAAAAAAGTGGGAGTAATATGTCTCATAGTTCAAAGCAAAGATTTTCTTTGGATGTACAATTCACAATTATTTTGAGTTTATTTCCCAAGATCACTGACTGGTGACCACAAATGACATTCATTATAATTATTCAGTTTCTCAATAGTTTCTTTTTCCAGATTTTCCCTGAACTGCTTTCTATTATCATTTTGTATTGAAGTTCAAATTTTTTTTTTTAAGGCTGCTTACTGTTCTGTATTAATCTAAGGTATCTTCACCATGAGGAGGAAGTAGGACTTCCCATGTATCCCATAGTCTCATATTTCTTATCAGGTGAGTTTTTTTTGTATTGGAAAAAACAGAATTCAGCATTTTGATGGCATTAAGGAGCTCCCTAAAATATTCATACAAAGACATCTTGAACAATGCAATAACAATTCAAAAAAAATAAAATCTTATAATACTAACTCAAGTGTTTCTGCCAAAATCAGTTTTTAGATGTGTCTATCCATCTGACCTCTGCCAAAGGTCAGCCGATTTTTATTCAAAGACATCATTAATCAAGCTATTTATTTCACAGTGAATATTTGTACACTAATTCATGCTGAAATTAAAGGGGAATAATGATTCATACTAGTAAGGGAAAAATATATGTACTAAATCTGCTCTTTTAATCAAAAGGATAAAAGTCAATGCAGTAATGCCTTAAACTACATGTGATACCTCTTCAAAGGATGGTTCAGGGTTTCTATTCCTTCGCTTGGATTTACTCTGATGACCTTTTTGGATGTTGGTAACAGGGGATAAGCTTCTTTTCCTTTTGCTAGATCCTACACAAGGGAGAAATAAAGTCAAGAACACTTGTACATTAGCACATTCAATACTTGGAATCATTCCAAGTATTAATCTAACCATTTGGTTTGAGATTTAATTCACACTTCTGTAAGTTTCTTTAAATCTTTCACTTTGTATTCCAGGAAAATAACTTGTTGAAAATTTCACTAAATATGTTTGTTTGGATTTAGTTCTTTAACTTAATTTAAGACCATAGGGTCATAAAAATGTTGATTTAGGACATTAAGCGTTGGCAATTTTTTGATTGAGTTTGCATTCCCTGTTATTACATGGCTTCTTTATTTTTACCATACCACATTGCAAGGTTGCTTTGAGTGTAATGAATGGCTGAAAATACAAATCACTTAAGCACACAAATTCTGTCAGTTTCACCTAGCTTTGGAATTTCTGATTTATTATTCTTGAGGTGAATCTATATAAAAAAATTTAATAATGTTTGTTTAAAAGGGACATTGAGTGTAATCAGTAAACAGATGTAAATATGACACTAACACTGAGCATAATTCCAACAAGATTTTAACACAGACTTTAATCACGGGCATGGATGAAAGGATGTACATAGGAACATCTGGAGTTATAAAAAATATATGGACATCAAAGGACAACTGTGTTAGGCTTCCAATAAGTCAAGCTTAAAAAAAACTGGCAAAGGCTCACATGTGCTTGATTTTAATAATACATGCCTATTATCATGATTTTGCAACTGATTTCCAACATAATGAAGTTAAAACATAATTTCTTTAAAATCTGCCTCTTGTATTATTAAAACAGTTGTGCAAAGCTATTTATTTTCCAAAAACATATGCAGTGAAATTAAATGAATGCAAACAATGAAATCTATTCTACATTCTGACCAGTGATTTCAATTTTTAAAAGAAAACTTTGTTAAAAAAAAAAACTGCCATTTTCAAAATGTCATATGTATCCATTTAAATTTTCAATGCCTTTTTCTTGTGCAAAATCATGTGATCATTGTTTTAAAAAATATTTCTCTTACCTATCTGGGTGAATATCTTCAAAATATCAATGCTCTTCTCGTAAAGCTCTGGATGGAAAACCTTAAAAGCACCACTTCCTGTTGAATTCCAAAATATGTTTTAAAAAAGATAAATTTATACAAAATTATAATTCAATAATGTCATAATTTAGTATTTCAACTAAAGCAAGATGAAGATATACTTTTTTTAAACTATATTTTGACAAATACAAAATTCCTTTGTGCCTTAAAATGGTTCAAGACCATGAAAAACTCTCAGGGGTAAATATTTCATCATTTCATTTTATATTTTTTTTTAAAAATTCATGTGTAGGTGTAATTTAGAAACTGAGGTTGTAGAAACAAACAACTGAAAATAAAAGTCAATCAAGAATACAAACTAAGTTGGTGACCTAGCTGTGAGTAAGTCTGAGCTATTAAACCTGATATGTATATACATCCGAATTTTGGTAAGTATGCATGAAATAGGATGAAAGACATTTTGGGATCACAAAACATTACTGGTAACAAAGACAGGAACAAAATATAAACAACTGTATGAAAGGACTCGTGAATGAATGTGCAAAATGCTATACTGCCTCCTGAAATCATTGGTAAGGAAATAACTATATATTTCAAGAAGGAAGAGTTTTTAAAAAAAATAAATATCAAAAAATATTTCATATGGTCATCCATTCAAGAAATCGAAATAGAACATGCAAAGACATTTTTAACATTTTTGGAAATCACATTTATTGGCTTCATGTCCATTTATATATGGTGGACACACATTAAAGAAAAAAGAAATCATATTTAAACAACCATAGCTACAAGATAAGTAGAAATAATGAGATTTCCAAGCTGTCTGTCATAGTTGGACTTACCACCACCATCAATTAGGACAACATATTTCAATGAAAACCCCATGTCAAAACTACCTGTTCAGGTAGAGTAGATAATATTATTAAGATGGCTACCATGGAGACTATAATGGCAATTAGGATGGCTACCATGGCGACTATAATGGCAATTAGGATGGCTACCATGGCGACTATAATGGCAATTAAGATGGCAACCATGGAGACTATAATGGCAATTAAGATGCACTACCATGGAGACTATAATGGCAATTAAGATGCACTACCATGGAGACTATAATGGCAATTAAGATGGCGACCATGGAAACTATAATGGCAATTAAGATGGCTACAATGGAGAATATAACAGCAATCTGACCATTTGGATATAAGAAATCTTTAAATGAAAACCCCATGTTGTTAGGACTATTTGTTTAGAAGCTGCAGAGATAACAAGATCTTAAAATATGTTCTACCATGGCAGCCAAATTAGAGGTCATATAGTCAACATGATCATTTTAGGACAATCTAAATCTCAAATCTTGTGGTGAAACCTCATATCAATATTTCAACCTTTCTTGTTTTACACTGACACAGGCAAAATCTAGTTTCTTTAAATGGGCCCCAGGGTCTAAGGCACTCGCCTTTGCAGATTACTTGCACATTTCACAGCTGTCCAAATGACTGAGTATCAGCATGACCGATGTGAGTACGCAAGAAAACTTGCCAGTAGCTTCCCTGGGTCAGTGATTCATTGTTTTCTGCATCCACTAAATATACTGAACACTATGCATAGCTTAACATGTGCTAAAAATGCAGTTTAACCCCACAAACACATCCTATCAGATTTATGTTTAAGCTTAATTTGACATAAGAAAAAAGTTTTAAAAAACAATGTCTGAAAAATTTAAAAGAAATCAAGACTCGATATTCAAGGGATACTGTATTACATAACAAGAGTATCAAGAAAGGCATTATATTATTTACCTCATAGTTAATTCCCTTCTAGGAAAGAACTAGCAGGGCAGGGCTCACTATAGAGCAGGGGTCATAAAACACCTGGCCCGCCAAGCCATATCCAATGGCCTGCAAAAATAATGCCTTCATGGGGTCCTCAGGGTGGTTTGAGTTTGAGACCCCTGCTCTAGTGGGTATCGATCAATGGGTCAGTCAAGGTATACAGTCTTGAAGTAAAGTTAAGGTGAAGAAACCATTTTCTTAGTAAACTTACCATGTTCCTCTCATCTGATCTCTGGACACTAAATCTATGGGTTGCTTTTTACCCAAAATGTAAACCATCCACAAACTTAAAGGAACGTGCTCTAGAATAAGTCTTTATGCAAAACAACTTTTTAAAAATCCACAATGACCTTGATCTTAATCCTTTTACCCATACACCTCACATATGGAAGGGATTTTCTTCCAAGATGAGAAATGTAACCAAGCACAGGTAAAAAGGTAGTGATATATTAAACCAAGCATGGGTCTACAGGAAGTATCTAAGTGATACATGCTAATTATATTTACAGCTGAATGCATGTGGTATGCATATATAAAAGCAGTTTAAACACAAGAAAGAATTAACAAGAAGCTACCAGGACAGTCTACATCCAAGCCTTTGGTACTAATAGTTGTACACATAAAAAAATGAATCCACATGCCAAAATGACTCTTGGGGCAACTGTACTTACAAAACAGACCAAATTACTGAATTATAGAAGAAAAAAAACTTTTTAAAAAGACAGTGAATCTAGGTGTTGAAGGACTTACTATCGGACAGATAAACAAACTGATGCTCAAGTGACATCTGTGTTGAGCTTATGCCAAGGTGGGCTCAACAAGAAATATGTCTTAGAACATATTATGAGTATAATATAGGAGACACATTTACATTTAGGAATTCCAGATGGGAAGCATGATAAAGATAGTTACTTCTAATCAATGGTTTATAAATAGAGTATGGAGTTGTCCATAAAAGACATCCGAAGTTAATACTTGTTGAACTAATCCCCCTCTCCCCTTTTGTCCACGTGTGGCTTAACCAGCTTGTGTATTCACTGTTGCATGACTGTAAATATAGGCATGACTGCACTTCATGGCCTGAAATCATAAGTACATGCCACTTTGATTCAAAACACGCTTCTAAAGTTCAGCAGTCACCGACGGACAGTAGAAATCAAATGGCATCCACAGGAAGTCGTGTGAAGGCTTTAGATGTATAGAGAGCCTGCTTATTTGCTGCGGCTAATCATAGTGGGACATGTGCCTTGTCGTCTTGGCTCAAAAAACTTCTCCCATAGCAACAGCCAGATCTTTCAAGTAGCAGAGTGTAGCTGCTGCAAAATGAGTATCCACATGATTGCAGCTTTCACTGTTGTTGCCTTAAGCCGCTTGACAGACACTGTGGTCACGTGACGCTTACCTTCAGTGGTCACCGAATTACGTGGAAGTAGACATGTTCCTGCTCGACTGATGAAACCATATTGGTTGAGGGCTTCATGCAAGTCATCCAACGTTTTTCAGCTACTAAGCTTCTCAAAACATTGCCATGGATCAGCAACTGCTCCACACGATACAATGTCCACGATTGTCTTTAGCAACAGTTATTGGTCATCTTCTGAACTGGGCCTTCCTACTTTCCACCGACAGAACTTTTTGAGTCACTGGCCAATGACTGGATGTTCAAACATAACTGCAGTCAGCTTTCTCTTGAAGTCAAGCCTAGAGTTCTGTTTGCGTGCTCGTTCAGCTGCAAGACGTTTTAACCTTTTCTCCAGCTGAACCTTTTTGCTGCCGAGTTCATCAGACTTTGTTTTCTTATCAGCTGTCCACAGTCCAATGTATTTTACATGTAGATGACCAGTAATTTGTGTGTTGACAGAACTCACTGCTTGCTATGTTTTATGCTGGTGTAGAGCACTGGGTTTTTTCTTTCTTCACTAGACATGCTACTGCTGTCATTTGCATCTCGGCATCCGTCTCTCTTGCGTTATGCCTCTTCCACCTCTGACTGAACATCACTATTTATTATCACCACAGTTGACGGAAGTTTCTGAGATGACGTTAACGTCGAAGTAGTTGAATCTGTTGCTTGGATTAAACTTGCCTTAGCCATGGCAGCACGAGCCCACATGCTCATTATAACTCAAATATCTGGCTACAAAAAAAAATGCAGTTTCAAAATTCCCTAAATTACGAAATCAAATAAAAAAGGGCTGGGACAGTATTGGAAATGAAAACCTTTAAGTGCGCGGAAATGCCTGACAGCATTGTATTCCATGACAAGAATTTTTCAAACTGAAATTCACAAATAATTGATACTTAGTGACGTCCGCAAAACATATTTGAAACACATGCAGTAGGCCTAAAGCAGATGTTCAACACAGAATATCATAACAAAAAATACTAGCTTGCAGATGTTCGCAAGGACTTTTATACACCCTCCCCTTGTCTGCATTTGAACAAACCCACCATCCCCTTCTTTGTGGACGTCTTTTATGGACACCCCTATGGTAAAGAGAGTTACTAAAATCAAAGATCAAAAGACTTCTGAATCAATCCCTATTATTCACCTACTAGTATTATGTTCCAATTACATCCAGTTTTTAAAGCAAAAATCCTGCTAGGTCATAACCAGGTAGCATTTCAAAATTCAAAATGGATAGGAAAACTTTTAATCCAAGCTCTTATCGATAAGGAATTGTACTGGATCCAAAACCTACCTGGAACAGTAACCAATTTGAGATATGTTGTTCCAGCCAAGATCCCCAGTTCCTTCTGTTCTGCTTTAGCCGACCTCTGCAAAGAAAAGATCAAATACAATTAGGATTAATCCATCATTCATTTGTTTCTCCACCACACAAGGCTTGCGTAAGATATGAACTACCAATCAAGGCCCTACATGAGGCTTGCTTAAGACAGGAAATATACCGGTAAATCATGGCCCACCACGAGGCTTGCTTAAGACAGGAACTACCAATCAAGGCCCTACATGACGCCTGCTAAAGACAGGAACTACCAATCAAGGCCCTACAAGAGGCTTGCTAAAGACATGAACTACCAATCAAGGCCCTACATGACACTTGCTAAAGACAGGAACTACCAATCTAGGCCCTACATGACGCTTGCTAAAGACAGGAACTACCATTCAAGGCACTACATGAGGCTTGCTAAAGACAGGAGCTACCAATCAAGGCCCTACATGACACTTGCTAAAGACAGGAACTACCAATCAAGGCCCTACATGACACTCGCTAAAGACAGGAACTACCAATCAAGGCCCTACATGACACTTGTTTAAGACAGGAACTATAAATCAAGAATCTACATAAAGCTTACTTAAGACAGGAACTACCAAACAATGCCCTACATAAGGCTTGCTCAAGGTAGGAGCAGCCAATCAAGGCCTTTGATGTGATGGGTTTGATTGTCTGAGCAATTCTGTCTACCATTTGATTATTGAAATATTTCTATCCAAGGGCTTCTTTCATATGGGCCAGATGTGCAGGTTCAAATAAATAATCTGGGAATCTCACTAAATCGATGAGGTAGTTGATCCATGACTAAGGGGTGGGGGGCAATAAGGATTATTCAGAACTCAGAAAAACTAGCTGAACGATATCAAGACCATTCCAATTCAGGGGAAAAAGCATTGGTTGTCAGGTGTTCAAGATCTGTGGCTGGTGAGACATGGGTTGAGAGCTTGACATTCCACGATATCACAATGAGGAATACAAGTGTCAACGTAAGTGTGTACATATTTGACTTTACACTGAAGGACCATGCAGTATAAAACCCCAGGCTCTATCACACTTAAATGTGGATATTTCAGTAAAAAAAAAAAAAAAATCTGAGAAATTCCAAAATGGGAAGGAAGAAGTTCGGGATATTGTTCTTTTTGAATTTATGACTTAGAAATGAGAAATACCTTCAACAAATCATTGAGGTCAGAGATAGTCACATTTGTTGAGATGGTATTTTATATAGTCACAAAATTTTAAACACTGGATATAGCAAAGTTTCAGTCATAATTGGAATAGATAAGAACTCTGTCTTATGAACTCTGTCAATGCAGAAGAATGAACTACCATTTTACAATGCAGGAGAAAGAAAAGATACTAAGCACTATAGTGTACTATGCATCAATGCACCATGAAACTTGGTGGGGAAAGCTAAACTCTTGCTTTTACAAGCATACATTTATTCAGTTATTTAAAATTTATCCCTGATCTCGTTATTTTATTAGGATTTTTAATGCAGCTTTAACAATTTTTCAGTCATATCACTATGATGTCTGCAGTGAGGCATTTTATAGTGATGTCTAGCAATGGGGAATCATGCCACAGACTTGTAGCATGATGTCCCACCCAGTCACATTATCCTGACACCAGGCCGACCATTCCTAACACTAAACTCTTGATGCCATGTGCCTAGCATGGCAGCTGAAGTACCATTATTATAAGTCTTGATAGAACAGATTCCTCACCAGGTCTACCAGTCCAAATGTAAGCAACTACAGTAGAACCTGTCTTGAAAGACCACCTCTTTTGGCAAAATATTATGGTCTCTCAAGACAGATGGACTCCCATAACAGGTCACAGTCCTATGTGATCAATAAATTTGTGCATTAAGAATGTGGTCTCTCAAGACAGTCTCACATAGCAGTGGTCTTTCAAGACAGGTTTTACTGTATAAATAAGTTACTTGACTGAGATAATCATGCTACTCAACCAAGTAAATGTTCATACTTTTATTGACTGACAATGATATTGACATCAGTGGTCAGTCAGTGCAATGTAATTGCAGGGGTGGGGCAAATATATTAGTGATCCCATTATGCAGGGCATCTCATCCTGCTCAGCCCACTTTTGAATTTATAATTTGTGTGGAGTAATGTTGTAGAGCAAATGGTTACCGGCATTGCTACCAGACAAAAATTCACCTTTTCCCAAGCTAGTTTCATAGTTCAAACAATAACCTGGTCTCCTGTTAGAGAACAAAACAAAAGAAAACTAATCTTGTTATGTGCAAAGATTATGAAGAAGAAAAAAAAACATTTCAAATGCATAACAATGTTAAACCTTGAAACAGTACATCATTACATCTTATCTTGCAACATTGTGTACATATTTTCAGGTTTGAATACCTTTTGTCCCTCTGTGAACAGCAGAGTCAGGAAAGCTATCAGGGTCTTCAAGTAAATATTATTCTCAACCAGTACTGTCCATAAGGCTGTAATATAAATACAAATTAAATTAAAGTACGAGACAATGATGCCTCTCCAATCCATTCATTGTGCACCTTTTGCTAATTATCTATTATCTCCCCTGCAATGGTAAGACATATCCCAGTGGCATCAAAAGTAAATGTTATTTTAATGTGAGTTTTAAAAACTTCAGTACTTGACCCTCATTTACAAAAAATTTTCTACAAACAAACCTACACAAGCATATAACTAAAAATGTCAACAGATATCTGGGTACTCTGGAACCGACCCATCAATAATAAATCACAGAATAATAATTCCATTTTGCATTAAATGATGACAATGTATATTTGATTTTGCCAACGCATACATCATCAACTAGAGTAGCTTGCTTTATTACATTGATACACAGTTGCTAAAATGAGTACATCTCGCTGTAGATCATTCGTAGCATGATGCATATGTTTCTCGACATGCACTGGTACTTTACCCTCGGGTCTTGAACGTCGTTTTTTATATATAGATTAAATAGTAAGGTTTTACTACAAGTAGTACATTATCGCTTGGATCTTGTCATAGAGTGTTAGTTTAAAACCAGAAAACCACAGCCATTGTGCTGAAACTGGGAGGGGGAGGTGTAGATGAACCAAACTGAAATTGGTGGGAGGTGTTGTTGTGCCAGACTGAACCTGGTTTAGAGTAGTTGAGACAGATGGAACTGGTGGAGAGTGAAGTTGACCTGATATGAATCTGGGAATTTGAGCCAATGTAGAACTGTGATACTTTGTGCTTTTCTTTTCATTCAAAATACAAAGTTGAACCAGAGTGCATCCAGCATGTCGGAACTATATTTTGTTTTGTGTCAATTTTATATAGCACATCAGATGAACCGATGTCTACATTGTCATTGGTAATTTCTGTGATGTCATCATCTCAATCAATCCTCGCCATCATCATTAGATACATATATATATATATATATATATATATATATATATATATATATATATATATATATATATATATATATATATATATATATATATATATATATATATATATAGATTTTTTGTTCTTTTGTGAATGTGTGTAGGGTGTGTGTAAGAGTTAGGTATTAAACAGAATAGATTGTTTCATTTATTAATTTTGTGCCATCATCTTATCATACAATACACATGTCTTGTCATTCACACATATTGTGTTTTTGTTATTCATTTAGTCCAAAGCCCACTTGGTTTCAATTCTGTCACAATAATTTAGGGTACCCATTTACCAAATACAAGTTTTCTTTCAGTGTTTGTAAAAGAAGCACTCACTTAGTTCAAAAGTAGACAATCCTTTTGATTGAGCCACAAATACATGTACTTTTTCAGTGCCAAGCAGAAGTCAGCCTCTTTCAGTAAATAACTGACCTCAATCCCATAGCTTGTTTTCCCATGTGACAACTCTTTTAGCCGCAAGTGTTCTACAGTGGCAAGTAATAGGGTGGTTATTTAATCTTGCCGCACAATGTGTTCATTTGCAACCTTAAATAGATTTCACAAATTGTAGGATCAAAGTGTCACTCAAGCCTAATCTCTAAATAAGCATCTGCATACGACACTGAGGGCAAGGAAAGGGAATAAGATGATATTTATGGTGAGTAGACCAAGATGATTTACTATACAATGATGGAGGATTTCAGACAATGAGAATGAATTCTTGGACTTAACTTTAAGTTTGTACACATTTAATACAAATTTCCTTTGATTGGGTACCCTGGTAACCAATCATTAGCAATGACAGGTACTCAGAAGTTTTCTATAATTTTGACAACATTACATATAACACTATTTACACCAGAGTCTTCAAGAAATATGTGATATATGCTTATTTTTTTTTATTTTGGATGCATGAAAATTCAAACAGCCGAGTCCTCAATACTCTTTTTGTTAATCTAACCCCTGTATAAATCCAGAATCAATCAATCAATCAATAAATCAATCATTTATGAATCAATTTATCACAACATACCTTAAATGATTGCGAAGGGATTAGGTGAGGTTGCAATGGCAAAATCGAAGTTGATTAATAGGTTAAGACACCTGTTGTGCATTATCATTGCTTTGATTAAAACACTAATTACACCTGTTGTGCATTATTGTTGCTTTGATTAAAACACTAATTACGCCTGTTGTGCATTATTGTTGCTTTGATTAAAAAACTAATTACACCTGTTGTGCATTATCATTGCTTTGATTAAAACACTAATTACACCTGTTGTGCATTATTGTTGCTTTGATTAAAACACTAATTACACCTGTTGTGCATTATCATTGCTTTGATTAAAACACTAATTACACCTGTTGTGCATTATCATTGCTTTGATTAAAACACTAATTACACCTGATGTGCATTATTGTTGCTTTGATTAAAAAACTAATTACACCTGTTGTGCATTATCGTTGCTTTGATTAAAACACTAATTACACCTGTTGTGCATTATCGTTGTTTTGATTAAAACACTAATAACACAAGTGTGATTTTACAAGTAGCTTTGAACTCCATTCAGCACACTGAAATCCATTGTATTTCAAATCCTTCTTTGAGGTTTTGAACACATGCGCTTTATTTTAACATTTTAAGTTCGTTAATGCCATTGTAAATAAATACACTCTGAAAATAAAATATTATTCTTACCATCCCCATCATCTTCTTTCCAGGAAATCCATCCATCCAGCTCTGCTTGTAGATTCTGAAGCGCTTCATGCACCAGTCCATTGTCAATCTCTTCATCTAATGGTAGAATGTCAGTGAAGTCTGACTCCCAGATATTCTTTACCCAATCTGGAAAGTAATGGGCCGATTGTAAATATATTTGCATAATGTAAGCAGTGTTGTGTCTATAGCAAGAGGAAATTTTCCCATCATAAACTATATCCTTCAAAATGTTGCCAACCTCCTTACATTAAACATAGAAACATGAAGAAATTCAAATGTCCACAAGGCCCATCCAACCTAAACACAACTACACATAAAGAAATTAAAAATGGAAAATAAGGGAAGCTGCTCAATAATACCTTAAAACTGACCAAAACACAAAAAGCTAACCAAAATGCAATGAACAGCTCAGACAAGTCTATGACTGGGCCAATGCGAGTATGTGAGACATTATGACACATGCAAATAATTTAATTCAGTTAAAATAAAATGCCCGTCATCATCTTATTTAAGTCATTCAATTTTCATGTGCCATGGTACTTATTTTGTAGGTTATCTCAAATGCTAACATGTATCATGACTGTGGAAAAGTAACCACTGTCATTTTTATTGAATTTTGGCTGTGTAATTCCCATTTCCAGACCATCTTTTTTCCACAGTTGTTAAAAGATCCTTTTGATATTAACTCACACTGTATAATTATAAATTATGAATTACAACAATAACAACTCAACCATTCAACTAATAAGTAGTGATGGGAATCGGTCAGAAATTCATAATCGATAATCGGTTCCTCTTAACCAACTGATCAAAGGTTTATATTTAGCATAAATGACATTTGGTCTTTTGTACAACATATTTGGTGGAAATAAACAAGAACATATTTTTTCAAAAACACAGTTAAACTAAATAAACAAATATATATGCTGACCTGCTGCTACTTTTTAAATACTTTGGAGATCATTTTACCAAAAAAATCAATTGTGAGAATATTTGCATAAAAACTGACTTATATATTTTATAAAGGTCACCCATGCCAGCAAGAACAGAAACTCTTCACGACACATGCGTACATTAAACTTAATCAGCATCAACAATATAAATTAAAATGAGTTTTAAAAAAAACGCACACTAAATGTATTTTTATGAAAGCGTACATTTATACCAATTAATTAGATTGCACAAATGTGTTGTGGTGAATTAAATTAAATATATAAAAATATATAAAAAAAAAAATTTTTTTGCAGTGTAATGTATTTTTGAGGTTAGACTTGGACTTGACGGATGATACTGATATTATATTGTGATAGTTATGTTTGCGATTCTGATCAGCGAGATATTATAACTCATCTGCTCCATATGTACGATTCTTATCTAGAGACAATGGTTCTTAAATTAAAATGTACCTGTTTCATATTGGCGAAAATAAGGTAAAGGATAAACATTAAAAACTTTGAAGAAAGCATTATTAAGTAAATATCTAAAACTTCATGTTTCAACATCCACAATTTACATCATAAAATTATGGATTTACTCTAATGAAAATTTATCTGAGAATTTGAACATTATGATGACTGAATGAGACATGTTTCAATCTTATTATAATTAAATTCTTTTAAAAAAACGAAAATTGCGCCTTACTAAATTGTGATTTCACATCATATATACAAGAACACTGTAATGTATATACATGATTGGTTTTAAGAGTAACATATAATTTCAACATGTGTATGACTCACCATTATTGAATTTCATCCAAAAATTGGGATGAGGGGCTCAGAAAACAGACCAAAAAAAAGCTTTAGCCTTTAGAAGTACAAAAAAGTGAATTTATTCTTAAAGCTTAATGTTCAAAGAACAATTCTATCTAGCTATTATACCAGAAAATTGTTCTAAGCCAAAATAATAAAAAAGGCTTAGAACAATTTACTGGTCTATTTAGCCATATGCAAGAAATATACAAATTTCGGCTTTAAAGAAGACAAGGTCAGAATTTGCAAATACAACTTAATACCTATACTAAAAATATGCATGTGTTTAATGTGAATATATTAAAAATTATATCATGAAGAGGAGTTCATATTTGAACTCAGCACATTCTAATTATGTAGAATGCATTCAGTTTTTATTTATTGTAAATTTCTGGGGAAAAATCATCGCCTGTTTCCATTTTGGCTCTTGCTTACAAACAAAATTTAAGCTAAGGATTAAACAATTTTTAAAATTATCCCCATAAATGCTCTGACCCAGACTGGGCATTTATCACACAGGTGCTCGGAGCTAGCTTGATGTGAAGAAAAAAAATCATAGAGTGAGAAATACCTTAGATTAATCCCATTCAGACATAGGACCCTCATACTATATAAAAAGAGAAGGTTCGTAACTTCCAAATACTTGGTTGCACCCATGACCCTCGATTTCATTCTGCTATTTCTGTATTTAAAAGCACATGACTGTCACAGAATTAGGCGAAAATTGAACTGATTTTTGTTGTTCTTGAATTGCAAACGAAACTCACCATTTTCTTGATTTCGTCGTACACGCATTACCTGGGGTGATTAAGTGGCGTGTAACGATTTGCATGTGCCAATTTGTAATTTACATGAAATCCGAAATACTCGTTTTACGTGGTGCACGGCAAGCTCGATGTGATTTATGTTCACCTATTGAGAGTATATAAGGCAAAGTATTTCTCATAATTATTTACGGGAACCAAAATATCTAATCAAAGGATAGATAACCTCGTCTTGCAATTCTCCAGCCAAAGGGGTGAGTGTTAAATTTACATTTCGTTTTATTGTGAATTTTATTCAGATTATCATTTCGTATAATGATGCCTTTATTGCAATTAAACGTGGAATATTTGGAATTACTAGTCACTTTTAGACTTTAAATACAATATCGTAATCTACGGCTTAGATTATTTTTGAGACAACTATTATTAGTCTGGTTTTGTTTATTATAGCTGATTCCGTCGTTGATACCGTAGAAGTACATCACTGATAGCGCATCTAATAACATCGTTGATACCGTCTCTGATACCGTAGCTGCTAACGTAGTTGTTACAATGTTTCTGATACCGTAGCTGCTAATAACATCGTTGATACCGTAGCTGTTAACACATCTGATACCATCTTTTGATAAACGTCTTTGATATCGTCTGATTTGTTGTGGGACATCTATTGTTTGTTCTGGAACATCTCTGTATAAATATCTGAATGTGCTTGTGCCGTTAATTTGTGCAAACGGAATTGAAGTATCTGTCTGTGTGTCGAACTGTCTGTTCGTCAACATCTGTGTAACGTGTAAATATCCGGAAAGCTAGAAGTCCGAGGGTCGGAGCTGTCTTAGAGTTGTAAAACGTCCGGGTAGACATCTAGGGGAGTGAGGAACCGTTGGTTCTGGTAGATGTTGTATGCTGTCTGAACGTATAACTGTGGTGGATCCGTGAAGGGTAACGTCCGATAATAGTATTGGTCAACCCTCGGTTTTCGGGGAAACTGGGAGACGATTCAACTGTTGCTGAATCGTGCGGTTATACAGGGGAGACACATAGGTGTATTGAAATTGTAATATAATTTAATACATTGTTGTATTTGCATGCTTATGTCAGATCGCAATAATATTTCAAGTGATCACATAGATATCAATAAAAGCTAGCAACTTGATTGAATACAAGTATATGATCGTGCTAGTTATCGCAATCCATCGTGCGATAGATAGTTTGTCGTTTGTGTTTATTTTTTTCATAAATCATACTTGCATTTATTTAACTTTCGTAAAGGATCCTTGGATCTGTGTATAATCCAAGTGATCCCTTTACATCTGAGATTCCTTTTGTATTATTTTTTAATTTGTTCATGTATTGTGAATGGTTGTGAGTGTAATTGTGGGTTGAGTGCATGAATTATTGTGTTGATACATCTGTATTTTTTTCATTTATAATTTATTACATAAATTTATATTTTCTTTCACAAATTGTGTTTGTATTGTTCATTTAATCCACCCTCCTCTCGGTAACAATTCTGTTACAATGACCATTCTCTATGGCTTGTTTTACTCCTGAGTAGGTCTGTCAAAAACCACGGAAAACTCAACCCGTTACCCGTTGCGCCGTTTAACGGGTATCCGGGTACTTGTTAAAAAAAGAAAGACATGTACAACCCTTGCATCGAGCAACAAATTTTTTCCCACTAAATTACACGTTACGCGTAAACGTATATGGATTACGCTTTTTCTGTATATCCACCTTCCAAAACTCTCGTTTATATTAACATTCCATTAATCCCACAGACGGGGCCCCGAGTGGCCGAGTGGTCCAAAGCGCTGTCCGTTACGGACCACTGCCTTCTCACCTCTGTCTGCGTGTGTTCGAGTCTAAGATTCGGCAAATGTAGTTATGTGAGAAAGCTTGCCAGTAGCTTCTCATGGGTCGGTGGTTCTTTCCGGGCTTTGTCCGGTTTCTTCCTCCACCATTAATACTGGCCGCCATGTATAGCCTATATTGTGCTGAAAATGGCGTTAAACCATTAAAAAAAAAAAAAAAAAAAATCCCACAGACCGTATTTTAGAAAAGACCGCTTTACATAACTATAATATACAAGTACTCTTGTCCGTGGACTTGTAGTTTCCTACAGTAACATGTTCTATTTATAGCAAACCTTGTTCTACTTTCCCACGAATTCTATTTATAGCATCTGTATGGCTTAATGAGGAGAGAACAGACAATATTTATTTATGTGGCTACTATATAATATGTCCAAATTATATGTACAACAACTTTTGGAAATTTGCTTATTGTCGATATCACGTGACTGTATGACCTAGGTTGCGAGATTTGTGAAGTCACTTGACTAGAAATGCAAATAGCCAGATCCGGGACAAATTTCAGCAATGATGTACTTTCGTCTCATCTGTCAGCAGATTAAAGGCATAACAAATGCTATGCTCACGATTTTTGAGAAAATAAATCATATTCCTATCGATTTCATGCTGGTATATCTTGATGAAAGATCGTTCAAGTTTGCTGGGCCGGCATGCAAGCTGCTACCCATGCCGACATCAAATGGTGTCTGCGAATTCCAACTTTTTGATAGGAAATGCACTCTGACCCTACACCCCAAGGAGAATGACCAAATATAAAAAATGGGGTGGCAAGGGTCAGAGGAAACTCGGACTACTCAGACCAGTGTGCTGCTGATGATATATGATATTATGATAGTGTTGTCGACAACTTATTTTTCTGAACGGGTACTCGTCATTAATTTTTCAATACCCAGGTCTTTCACTACGGTCGGGTACCCGAGTACCAGTTGACAGCCCTACTCCTGAGATATTTTTCAATTCATCAAGCCATCGTTGACTTGTTTATATTGTACCAAACTGAAGTTACGGCTTCCGAAACGTGGGAATTTTTCATCTTGGGGTAAGAGTGAGCTCCTGTGACAACCAGTGGAAAACGCTACATGTATTATGAATAACCTTTTGAGTCAATCATATTTCGGCGTTGACATGTGTGCCTAATAGTTTAACTGTTTTGAACTGATTGTTTACAATATGTGCAGTGAAGTAGAACAGGTCTAATTTTTCCTTGGAACAGGATTCCTTAAGTTGAATCGAGCTAATATTAAGTAAAAACTTACTTTTGCATTTACCACTGTTCTTTAATTAAAGAATTCATGTATCGTAGAATCGAAAACACGGTAAACATAGCTCTTTTCACCGGTTGTCACATGAGCTCGCACTTGTCCCAAGATGAAAATTCGCGAAAATCGCACGTTTCAGAAGCATTAACTTCAGTTTGGTACAACGTAGAAAAGTCAGCGATGGCTTGATGAATAGAAAAATATCTAAGAGGTAAATTAAGCGATAGAGAATGGTCATGTGCTTTTAAATACGGAAATAGTAGAATGAAATCGAGGGTCACGGGTGGAACCAAGTATTTGGAAGTTACGAACCTTCTCTTTTTATATAGTATTGATAGAGTGGGTCCTATATCAAAATGGCGTAATCTAAGGTATTTTTATCACTCTGCAGGATTTCTTTTCCTTTCAGATTATTTTTTTTTTTTTTATTTCACATCAAGCTCGCGTTGAGCACCTGTTATTTATCAGGGTACATTTTGCGTCCATTTTCGTGTTAAGAATTCGGCAACACATGCATTGGTTTCACCACAGGAGTCTGACGTTTTATCAATTAAGTGCGGCAAAATCTCTGAAAACATGAAATTAACTTATCGGTTATATAAATGGTGTTACTTTATATAACCAATAAGGTGATTTCATGTTTTCAGAGATTTTGCTGTACTTTATTGACAAAACGTCACACTCCTGTGGTTTCACTGACATGACATTAAACTTTGGAGGTCCACCTCAGCCTATACTTTAAAAATATGACTTCATCTTATAAGAATGTTTGCAATCAAATCATAAAAACGTTTTACGACTCATGCAAAAAAGCCTACCTTCCTGTAACTCTTCTAATGGAAGCAGGTTTAGAATCTGAATGGTATTGGCGACATCAGCCATTTTAATTTTTCCGCCAAAACTCACGTTTTAAGGTTGAGTGGATACTAAACAGACGCAGGTTGCTGTTCCGGATTACGACATTTATCTGGAATGTTTAGTTGACTTTGTGTGTTGCCTAACTATATAGCAATTCTAGTAGTTTATTGGAGTAAAATTCTATTAATGGCATGTTGATAAAGGTGTTTCATTTATATATACTGTAAGCATTAACGATTAATGTTAATCATTTCTTAAGCTTCATTTGCAATTAATTGTCAAGTTAAATGGAGTTGTTTCTTCATTCATGCATCATGCATTTTGTTTGGCCAAACCTAGGTTTTGTACACTGCAAAATAAATAATAAATATCGCAGTTATATATTATGATTAGGTGATTAAAACAACTTTATTGTTTGTTTGCTTGAAAGATTATGCCAAATCCTCCATTTTGTTAGTTCAAACTAGCTGTTTTAGGATTAACTAATGTTTCACTGAAGAAGAATTTCAAGATTTCTGTATGATGAAAACTTTAAAATGGTTATGTCACACGAAGTTAGAATTTGGTCTGTATGAACCTCAAGTAGAATTTAGAATTTCGGGGTGATTTCTGTTTAACTATATTACCAATTCACCGTCCAATGTCTAAATAAAATAAATAAATATTTAAGTAAGGAACACTTGGTTTTTTTTTGTTTGTTACAAATATTTCAGGTATTCTATTATGGATTTGACAAACTACCTCTGTTTGCTTGTGAAACATATTGAAGAATATCTCTTGTAATGCTTATTCTTTTATATGGCGGTTTTGATTCTTATGTCAGTTTGTCAAAAAAAGGAAGATTTTTTCTAAATCTTTGATTTAAGGCATGCTGACAGACCTTTGCTAACCCAAAATAAAAATTCTTAGGTGTGATTCTGTATTCATGCAACCTATGTCCCACAACCTAGCTTTATCAGCCTATTACATCTTTCAGTGTGTCTTTAAAAATAATTTATCTAGACTTAACCCTGGAGGAAGCTGAACATGTCAGTTATAAACTGAAAATTGATTATTAATCATATTAGAACTTGTTCACCTTTCAGCCTTATTATTCAATGATGGAAAATCCTCTTAGAATTATCTTCAATTTATTTAAACAAAAACAAAACATTATCCATCAGTAAAAATCCTCTGATTTATAGTGAAAATGTCATATTTTATTTCTCAACCTTTTCAACCTTATTATCCATTGGTGTCATCCAATTTATGCATACCTATAATAATAATAATAATAATAATAATAATAATAATAATAATAATAATAATAATAATAATAATGATAATAATAATAATAATAATGACTTTATTTAAAGAGGGTAACACAATTAGCTAAGAACTAATCTACCTTGAGGCCCTCATAAAAGGAATTTATTTAGTTTAGCAGCATCTCAGAAGCCACTGGGTATATTGGGTTAGGAGGATAAAAATATAATTTTTTAAGATGTTCCAGCTTTGCTATGTTTTTATCATTTGAATTACCCCATACTGTATTACAGTAGTCTAAATAGGGTTGTATGTAACTGTTATAAAATAGTTTTCTGTGCCTTTCAGGGAGAAAATGTCTGATCCTACTGAGAAGCCATCAACTTGAATTGACCTTTTTACTGATATGTTTGATATGATCAGTCCATAATAGGTTATTACATGTATCTACCAGAACACCAAGTTGTGTATCATAACAGACCATTTGCAAATTTTTATCCTTCCATGTCAGACATAGTTCATTGCTATCAAGATTTGTCCTTTTTTTCCATGTTGAGATAAGTAATATTTTAGTTTTACCAGTATTTACTACCATGCCATTCCATGTGCACCAGTTGTCCAGTTTGACCTGAAGTTGAAACAAAATGCATGTTGTAAAGAAATTTTGAGTTCATGCTTTGTGTTTTGGATGTCTGACAATGCTGCATCATCTGCATACAGATCTGAAGATGATTTTGAGTCTCTTAGTAAAAGTGGTAGGTCATTAATAAATAAAATAAATAGTAATAGACCTAGAATTGAGCCTTGTGGTACTCCATATCTAATTGTGTCAGGTTCAGACTGAACATTATCTGTATAAACATGTTGTGCTCTCTCACTTAAGTATGAAGTAAAGCATCTAGCTGTTCTTTCATCACATTGGTAGATTTTTAGTTTCTTCAAAAGGATTTCATGATCCACCATGTCAAACACTTTCCTGAAATCTACAAATACAGATCCTATTATTTTACCTTGGTCAAGTGCTTGAAGCCATTTATCAGTTAAGGAGATCAAGGCAGTTTTACATGAATGTTTCTGTCTAAAGCCTGATTGATTAGGGTGTAACAGCAAGTGTTTGGTTAAATATGACATGAATGAGCCATGGACATGTTTTTAAATCAATTTTTACAAGTTTGGTAGTATTGAGATTGGTTGGTAGTTATCAGCATCATTTTTAGATCCAGATTTGTGAATAGGAGTTACTTTTGCAGGTTTCCATATTTTGGGGACAGATGAGGTTACAATACCTAAATTGATTATGTATTGCAACCTCATCTGTCCCAGAAATATGGATAACATGATATGTCACCTGAAAAACACAATTTTGGACATCCATATTGTTGTGCTTTGATATTTTGTTAATACTCTTAGCCACAACAAAGTTTTGTCAGCAGCAGTCATTCTCCCCTTTATTTATTTACTGCTGTGACACATGCCTGTAATCTGCAATGTGTGTATGAACAATACTGTTTGTACTACTCAAAGCTCAGCTTAACCTATTTATCCTCAGGGCATGCAGCTCATATAAGGCAATTAAAAGTTAAGTGGGTTAGAGAAACAACCATCTTTAAGTAATTAAATAATTTGCTGACAATAGCTAGGGTCATTTGTCCAAGTGGAAACTAACCAAATATTTGATAAAGAACCTTGGAATAATACATCAATTAAGGTAAACATCTCCCTTATAGACAAAGGTAAAAAAGAAAATCAACAACATTATTTAAAAACAGCTGCAGTGGAACTAATCAACAACCAATATAAAAACTATACTCGTATATTCACGGATGGTTCCAAAATTAACAACCCCTTTAAAACAACTGCAGCTTGGGTCTTTCCAGCACTCAATATAAAAATGGGCAGCCGCCTACCGGATCACTGCTCCATTTACACAGCTGAATTCTGGGCCATTCTGGAATCTTTAGAATGGATACTAGAAAATAAACCAGATAAGACCTTGATTATTAGTGATTCACTAAGTGTCCTAAAATCAATACTATACAATAATACTAAATCGAGAGAAAACTTTCTTAATCAAATTACCCAAATAATTAAAATACTCGATACTCAAAACATAACAGTAGAGTTTCTATGGATACCATCTCACATCGACATAAAAGGCAATGAATTAGCTGACCAGTTAGCCAAGAGTAAACTCACTGAACCTAATTACATGCCACTAAAGTATAGTCCAACAGAAATTAACAATTTAATCTATACTGATAAATCAAAAGTGGCAAAAGGATTGGAACCATAATAAACAAGGGAGATTTTTACATAGTATTGTCAAAGAAGTCAATAGAAATATCCTGATACCCAGGTGCAGCAGTTATGAACAATCTAAAATAATAATTCTTGGAAAAACAAAGTTAGCTAATAGTTTTGGAAAATATATAGGACCTTTTCCGCACAACATCAACTGCTTCCACTGTAACGTACCGGAAGATCTGTACCATATATTCAATAACTGTAACAATACGCAAAAAGAAAGAGATCTATTTATAACTAAACAATTAGAACTTGACGCACCAAGTACATATCCAGAAATAATTCAATTATGCAACAAAAACCCTCAAAGAACATACTATAATATAATTGAATTTCTTAGAACTACAGGGCTAATGGATAGAATATAAGTATAACACCATATCATCCATAAATGAAATTTACTGGTACCTAAATATGCATATAAAATAATATTGTTCTAAGGGGAGGAAAGCCTATGGGGCCAAAAGGGATTCATTACCCTTAAGGGAGCTCACCTACACTACGCTGGGTATTATGTTCCCGTGGCGGCTCCAGAGCAACCTAACCTAATGGAATGATAAAATAACATGAAACAATAAAAAAAAAACTAAAATAAAAGAAATACATAAAGGTATAAACATCAAAGTTATATTAACTACCAGTTTTACAATCAATAAGGCAAGCGTCTTACCTCTTTTCTTCTCTTATGCTTCTAAATTCTTCCTTCTATATAACCCCATTGACAACATCTCATAACTGAGTTTAATATTACGAAGGTATTATAGGCCCCTAAAAAACGCGATACCACTGTGGTTATAGTATAACCCCTAACACGCGCCCCTAACTATGGTCCCAACTAGAGTGTATGAGGTAGTCTCAAAACCAAGACTATCAGGTCCAGTGACACAATGTTGCAACTAAAAACCTCATCATATATGCATAGGTTATGACCCCAAATTAGATCTTGTTAAGTAGTCTCAAACCCAAGACTATCAGGCCCAGCAACACAAGGTTGCAAGCAAAAGTATGCTAATTTAGAAAATGACCTCAAATTCATACACTATAAAGATAGTTAACCCCAAAACTATCAGGCTTTGCAGTAACTTAATAACATCATGCATTAACTAACAATGCAAATAGTTGTCATATAGGGTTATATATTCAACACAAAACAGCACAAAGAATTCCAAATTGATAGGGAAAAATACGAAGCAAATTGACGAGGGAGCAAGGATGTTTAGAGTGAGAATCCAAAACAAGACACCCAAGATGTATACAGGGAATCATTGAGTGAGTACAGGGTCAAATAAGACACTCAAGAGGTATACAGGGACCAACCACAGGAGCAGAGGGATAATCGGTCACTAACAAGTGATCATGGGATTCTCAAAAAAAAAGTCCTTTTTAGGGCTATTGTCTTTTATTGCCTTAATAGGGTCTTCCACTTGGTTACGGAAACCCTCCTTGACAAGCTCTATCCAAAAAGCCTAACTTGATCATTTTTGGACCCACTGCTCAAAATTAACAATCTAATCCTCTCTGATAGTGGCTACCTTTCAAATGACATTTAGTCATATCAGCAAAAGAAATTGTTAGGGACATATAGTATGTACACTTTTGTACTAGAAGATTGGCATAGATAGGAACATAATTTAATTCTTTAACTCTACCATTTGATGAATTGCATCGGTGGCTTACACAATTTTGGCATAGGGAAATCCACTAGAAAAACTGGATTGAATTTGGAATAAGCGTATGTACTTTCGATTGGTTGATAGGTTGAGTGCGTGATGGGTCTATTCCCACTCACCCAGGTCTAACATTCATATCATTAGCCCCATTTTAGGGGTATGATATGACGACCAAATTAAATAGCGCACTCTGTGCGCATAAACGCCAGGAAGATGTGGCACCATTCCATCTTCCTGAATAAATTAAATCACTGCCATGTAAATAAATGGCAGTACAAAATAATGAACATATGACCCTAGTGGCCGGTTTCACTTTAAATCCAACTATTCATTCATTCATTCAGGGTCATTTGTCATGTCAAATTCGGATCTGGGCAAATCCATTTAGCTAATTTGCATAGGTAAAGAAAACACAGTAGAACAACCCAATTCATTTGAAATTAAATACATTAGAGATTTCTGAAGAATAGATAATATTACACATCACAACATTTCTCTTAAGTTAGATTTTTACTTCATATATGAAATACAAAACATAACCGCACAGGTGGCCTACTGGTTAGAGCATCCGATGGAGGTCATGACTGAAAACTTTTGAAAGCTACATTAAAAATCCTAATCAAACAAACAAACAAACAAACAAAACACAATAGTTTCCGTTTTTTGGAATAGTGTTCAAATGTGATAAAAAAAATTTAGTATGTGTTCTGGAAGCAATATGCTGTCAGCAACATAGCAAAAATAAATTTTAAAACTTCAGGTTGACAGAATTTTACTTTTTCAAGCGCAGGGAGTATTTAATTTTTTTTACACATAATGCAAACATCATACCAACATGAAGTGCATGACTTCCATCGTAATAGGAGCAGCACCTGTATGTAGTGTATTCAACATGCAGAATGAAATATTCTTCTTATTATTCACATCCTCATTTTGTTAAAATAAAAACAATTAACTAACCTATGTTTTTCATAGTGATTTTAGCCATTAAACAGATTGACTGGAAGATGATAAATAAGACAACACTTATGTTTGCACAGTTGATTTGTGGTGGTAACGTATTAACACTCATACTGCACAGTTGATTTGTGCTGATAACGTATTAACACTCGAAATGCACAGTTGATTTGTGGTGATAATGCATTAACACTCATACTGCACAGTTTATTTGTGCTGATAACGTATTAACACTCGAAATGCACAGTTGATTTGTGGTGATAATGCATTAATACTCATACTGCACAGTTGATTTGTGGTGATAACGTATTAACACTCAAAAC
Organism: Unio pictorum; assembly: GCA_030141615.1. NCBI lineage: Eukaryota > Metazoa > Mollusca > Bivalvia > Unionida > Unionidae > Unio > Unio pictorum. The sequence goes on from JARLTB010000098.1 coordinate 5,089,536, forward strand.
GCACAGTTGATTTGTGGTGATAATGCATTAACACTCGAAATGCACAGTTGATTTGTGGTGATAATGCATTAACACTCATACTGCACAGTTGATTTGTGGTGATAACATATTAACACTCGAAATGCACAGTTGATTTGTGGTGATAATGCATTAACACTCATACTACATAGTTGATTTGTGGTGATAACATATTAACACTCAAAATGCACAGTTGATTTGTGGTGATAACGTATTAACACTCGAAATGCACAGTTGATTTGTGGTGATAATGCATCAACACTCATACTGCACAGTTGATTTGTGGTGATAACGTATTAACACTCGAAATGCACAGTTGATTTGTGGTGATAATGCATTAACACTCATACTGCACAGTTGATTTGTGGTGATAACGTATTAACACTCGAAATGCACAGTTGATTTGTGGTGATAATGCATTAACACTCATACTGCACAATTGATTTGTGGTGATAACGTATTAACACTCGAAATGCACAGTTGATTTGTGGTGATAATGCATTAACACTCATACTGCACAGTTGATTTCTGGTGATAATGCATTAACACTCATACTGCACAGTTGATTTGTGGTGATAATGTATTAACACTCATACTGCACAGTTGATTTGTGGTGATAACGTATTAACACTCAAAATGCACAGTTGATTTGTGGTGATAATGTATTAACACTCATACTGCACAGTTTATTTGTGGTGATAATGTATTAACACTCATACTGCACAGTTGATTTGTGGTGATAATGTATTAACACTCATACTGCACAATTTATTTGTGGTGATAATGTATTAACACTCAAAATGCACAGTTGATTTGTGGTGATAATGTATTAACACTCAAAATGTACAGTTGATTTGTGGTGATAATGAATTAACACTCATACTGCAAGTTGATTTGTGGTGATAACATATTAACACTCATACTGCACAGTTGATTTGTGGTGATAATGTATTAACAATCAAAATGCACAGTTGATTTGTGGTGATAACGTATTAACACTCATACTGCACAGTTGATTTGTGGTGATAATGTATTAACACTCAAAATGCACAGTTTATTTGTGGTGATAACGTATTAACACTCATACTGCACAGTTGATTTGTGCTGATAACGTATTAACACACAAAATGCACAGTTGATTTGTGGTGATAATGTATTAACACTCATACTGCACAGTTGATTTGTGCTGATAACGTATTAACACTCAAAATGCACAGTTGATTTGTGGTGATAATGCATTAACACTCATACTGCACAGTTGATTTGTGCTGATAGCGTATTAACACTCGAAATGCACAGTTGATTTGTGGTGATAATGCATTAACACTCATACTGCACAGTTGATTTGTGGTGATAACATATTAACACTCAAAATGCACAGTTGATTTGTGGTGATAATGCATTAACACTCGAAATGCACAGTTGATTTGTGGTGATAATGCATTAACACTCATACTGCACAGTTGATTTGTGGTGATAACATATTAACACTCGAAATGCACAGTTGATTTGTGGTGATAATGCATTAACACTCATACTGCATAGTTGATTTGTGGTGATAACATATTAACACTCGAAATGCACAGTTGATTTGTGGTGATAATGTATTAACACTCGAAATGCACAGTTGATTTGTGGTGATAATGCATTAACACTCATACTGCACAGTTGATTTGTGGTGATAACGTATTAACACTCATACTGCACAGTTGATTTGTGGTGATAATGTATTTACACTCAAAATGCACAGTTGATTTGTGGTGATAATGTATTAACACTCGAAATGCACAGTTGATTTGTGGTGATAATGCATTAACACTCATACTGCACAGTTGATTTGTGGTGATAACGTATTAACACTCGAAATGCACAGTTGATTTGTGGTGATAATGCATTAACACTCAAACTGCACAGTTGATTTGTGGTGATAATGTATTAACACTCGAAATGCACAGTTGAGTTGTGGTGATAATGTATTAACACTCGAAATGCACAGTTGATTTGTGGTGATAACGTATTAACACTCAAAATGCACAGTTGATTTGTGGTGATAATGCATTAACACTCATACTGCACAGTTGATTTGTGGTGATAACGTATTAACACTCGAAATGCACAGTTGATTTGTGGTGATAATGCATTAACACTCATACTACATAGTTGATTTGTGGTGATAACATATTAACACTCGAAATGCACAGTTGATTTGTGGTGATAATGCATTAACACTCATACTGCACAGTTGATTTGTGGTGATAACGTATTAACACTCGAAATGCACAGTTGATTTGTGGTGATAATGCATTAACACTCATACTGCACAGTTGATTTGTGGTGATAATGTATTAACACTCATACTGCACAGTTGATTTGTGGTGATAACGTATTAACACTCAAAATGCACAGTTGATTTGTGGTGATAATGTATTAACACTCATACTGCACAGTTTTTTTGTGGTGATAATGTATTAACACTCATACTGCACAGTTGATTTGTGGTGATAATGTATTAACACTCATACTGCACAATTTATTTGTGGTGATAACGTATTAACACTCAAAATGCACAGTTGATTTGTGGTGATAATGTATTAACACTCAAAATGTACAGTTGATTTGTGGTGATAATGTATTAACACTCATACTGCAAGTTGATTTGTGGTGATAACATATTAACACTCATACTGCACAGTTGATTTGTGGTGATAATGTATCAACACTCAAAATGCACAGTTGATTTGTGGTGATAACGTATTAACACTCGAAATGAACAGTTGATTTGTGGTGATAATGCATTAACACTCATACTGCACAGTTGATTTGTGGTGATAACATATTAACACTCGAAATGCACAGTTGATTTGTGGTGATAATGCATTAACACTCATACTGCACAGTTGATTTGTGGTGATAACGTATTAACACTCAAAATGCACAGTTGATTTGTGGTGATAACGTATTAACACTCAAAATGCACAGTTGATTTGTGGTGATAATGTATTAACACTCATACTGCACAGTTTATTTGTGGTGATAATGTATTAACACTCATACTGCACAGTTGATTTGTGGTGATAATGTATTAACACTCATACTGCACAATTTTTTTGTGGTGATAACGTATTAACACTCAAAATGTACAGTTGATTTGTGGTGATAATGTATTAACACTCATACTGCAAGTTGATTTGTGGTGATAACATATTAACACTCATACTGCACAGTTGATTTGTGGTGATAATGTATTAACACTCAAAATGCACAGTTGATTTGTGGTGATAACGTATTAACACTCAAAATGCACAGTTGATTTGTGGTGATAACATATTAACACTCATACTGCACAGTTGATTTGTGGTGATAATGTATTAACACTCAAAATGCACAGTTGATTTGTGGTGATAACATATTAACACTCATACTGCACAGTTGATTTGTGATGATAACGTATTAACACACAAAATGCACAGTTGATTTGTGGTGATAATGTATTAACACTCATACTGCACAGTTGATTTGTGGTGATAACATATCAACACTCATACTGCACAGTTGATTTGTGGTGATAACGTATTAATACTCAAAATGCACAGTTGATTTGTGGTGATAATGTATTAACACTCATACTGCAAGTTGATTTGTGGTGATAATGTATTAACACTCATACTGCACAGTTGATTTGTGGTGATAATGTATTAACACTCATACTGCACAGTTGATTTGTGGTGATAACATATCAACACTCATACTGCACAGTTGATTTGTGGTGATAACGTATTAATACTCAAAATGCACAGTTGATTTGTGGTGATAATGTATTAACACTCATACTGCAAGTTGATTTGTGGTGATAATGTATTAACACTCATACTGCACAGTTGATTTGTGGTGATAATGTATTAACACTCATACTGCACAGTTGATTTGTGGTGATAACATATCAACACTCATACTGCACAGTTGATTTGTGGTGATAACGTATTAATACTCAAAATGCACAGTTGATTTGTGGTGATAATGTATTAACACTCATACTGCAAGTTGATTTGTGGTGATAATGTATTAACACTCATACTGCACAGTTGATTTGTGGTGATAATGCATTAACACTCATACTGCACAATTTATTTGTGGTGATAATGTATTAACACTCAAAATGCACAGTTGATTTGTGGTGATAATGTATTAACACTCGAAATGCACAGTTGATTTGTGGTGATAACGTATTAACACTCATACTGCACAGTTGATTTGTGGTGATAACGTATTAACACACAAAATGCACAGTTGATTTGTGGTGATAATGTATTAACACTCATACTGCACAATTTATTTGTGGTGATAACGTATTAACACTCAAAATGCACAGTTGATTTGTGGTGATAATGTATTAACACTCAAAATGTACAGTTGATTTGTGGTGATAATGTATTAACACTCATACTGCAAGTTGATTTGTGGTGATAACATATTAACACTCATACTGCACAGTTGATTTGTGGTGATAATGTATTAACACTCAAAATGCACAGTTGATTTGTGGTGATAACGTATTAACACTCAAAATGCACAGTTGATTTGTGGTGATAACATATTAACACTCATACTGCACAGTTGATTTGTGGTGATAATGTATTAACACTCAAAATGCACAGTTGATTTGTGGTGATAACGTATTAACACTCATACTGCACAGTTGATTTGTGGTGATAACGTATTAACACACAAAATGCACAGTTGATTTGTGGTGATAATGTATTAACACTCATACTGCACAGTTGATTTGTGGTGATAACATATCAACACTCATACTGCACAGTTGATTTGTGGTGATAACGTATTAATACTCAAAATGCACAGTTGATTTGTGGTGATAATGTATTAACACTCATACTGCAAGTTGATTTGTGGTGATAATGTATTAACACTCATACTGCACAGTTGATTTGTGGTGATAATGTATTAACACTCATACTGCACAGTTTATTTGAGGTGATAATGCACTAACACCCCTGCTGTACAGAGGCATTTAATACTGCTGTATTTCCTGTAAGGCCTACATTAAGCTTCAAAATATTATGTTCTTCCCTCCCTCCAATGAAATGTTTAGTTTTAAATGTGATGTACATTAATTTGTCTATAGAGACAAGCATATCACTTATGACAATGTTACCATTATTGTATTCAAGAACAACTCCATTCTAACAAGTATTCACTCAAAGAATCCAGCAGAGAAGTTTGGACAACAGTACCATCCAGTCTCTAGTGAGTGATAATCACTTATGATACTTACATTACCTTTAAACCACCCTACTGACCTACTGAAAGCAGCAAAGACTGCATCAAATTAAGTCTTGCTATTCAGTGCATTCTAAAGACAGAAACTTAATGTTTTTGTTTATAGTCATAGTCGTTGCGATTATGTGAGCGATTGCACAGGAGTATGTGTATTGTTAAAGTAATCTGGATCATCTATTTAGTTTATAATATAGTTTCTATTTTAGTCATTTGAATCTATGATATTTATATTTTAAATTCTTTAAAATAGTAAAGTACATGTATACTATGTTGTGGAAAGCTCGTTTATGAGCCAAAGCTGATTGATACGGTCATATCAACAACTGTATCAGTCAAGTACATCAAAATTTTATTTGAATGGGAGGTCATAAAAGATAATGTGAAATTATGAGTACATTTGCCCTTTTAGAAATATTGTGATACTTGTGGATTGGTTCAATAGGCTGAGAAGGTCAGAACATGATTGTTTGAGTTATTTTGAAATAATAAGATTTAATTGTTGAAGAATCGTAGTGAATCTGATTATGTTGATTTGCTGTATATATTGAAACTATATACTGAGAATACATGCGTCACATATGTATTCTTCAGTCTTTGTACGAGTCATGGAGAAGAAATAGTGACTTATTTATAATATAATGAGTGGGAAATATTTAATTTAAAGAGTCAGCATTTATTAAATTCTGTGACTTTAATAAAGGTGTTGAATATTTAAATAATTATATTGGATTATGTGAAATTTTCAATGACTTTGTGATATTCAACATTCATGGGATTACATTCAAGTAAAAATGTTTGGATTTAGAACTGTGGTGTTTAGCACAGTAGCACATTGGAACCTTCATTTGGAATACATTTGGAGTTTCTGGATTAGTCAGAATTGAATAGAACAATTTATAATAATATTCTAGGAATTCATACCCTGTAAGTTATCTTTAACTTTTTGACTCTGTTTGAGTTAACAGTTGAATAAATTTATATTTTGGAAAATGTAATGCTTGATAAGTTTACCTGTCTTATTACTTAGGTTTAGGCCCCTAGACATCACAGTATGTCATTGATATTTTGCAGTGCTAAATACTTTGAAAAAACATACAAATTAAAAATTTTATTCAGATTTTGATTTCAAAAAATTTTCTATAGGCTTTTATGAAAATATAACTTATTTTCAATTGAACGACATATTTTGGTCATGTGCACTGACTCCTCTTAGGACCTTGAAATATACTTTTTGAGTTTCTAAAAAAACTGTCTGTGAATATGGCAGGAATATTTATGTAGTGAAATTTGTTAAAATTTTTTTGCATTGGAGCTCCTACAAAATTAGATTTTCTTTAAAAACAATAATTTATTATATATTTGTTTAAGTTAATAAATCTTAACTTTCTTTCACTTCTATTCGCCACAGTTTATTCTTAATTTGGCATGCTAATTTTCCTGTACCATTAAAAATTTGTCTTATTTGCACGCCTTGTACATCTCATCATCCATCTTTACTTTTCTTCGATTTATATACCTGGTACACATTTTTTTCATGGCTCTTTCCATAAGCTATTTTTAAATTGTTTTAAAATGGTATGATTAAGATAGCTGCCTGTTGATGAATGCAATGGTTTGAGTATGATAGCTGCCTGTTGATGAATGCAATGGTTTGAGTATGATAGCTGCCTGTTGATGAATGCAATGGTTTGAGTATGATAGCTGTCTGTTGATTAATGCAATGGTCTGATTATGATAGCTGTCTGTTGATGCATGCAATGGTTTGAGTATGATAGCTGTCTGTTGATGCATGCAATGGTTTGAGTATGATAGCTGTCTGTTGATTAATGCAATGGTCTGATTATGATAGCTGTCTGTTGATGCATGCAATGGTTTGAGTATGATAGCTGTCTGTTGATGCATGCAATGGTTTGAGTATGATAGCTGTCTGTTGATGCATGCAATGGTTGGAGTATGATAGCTGTCTGTTGATTAATGCAATGGTCTGATTATGATAGCTGTCTGTTGATGCATGCAATGGTTTGAGTATGATAGCTGTCTGTTGATGCATGCAATGGTTTGAGTAAGATAGCTGCCTGTTGATGCATGCAATGGTCTGATTATGATAGCTGTCTGTTGATGCATGCAATGGTTTGAGTATGATAGCTGTCTGTTGATTAATGCAATGGTCTGATTATGATAGCTGTCTGTTGATGAATGCAATGGTTTGAGTATGATAGCTGTCTGTTGATTAATGCAATGGTCTGATTATGATAGCTGTCTGTTGATGCATGCAATGGTTTGAGTATGATAGCTGCCTGTTGATGCATGCAATGGTTTGATTATGATAGCTGCCTGTTGATGAATGCAATGGTTTGAGTTTGATAGCTACCTGTTGATAAATGCAATGGTCTGATTATGATAGCTGTCTGTTGATGCATGCAATGGTTGGAGTATGATAGCTGTCTGCTGACTTCGTAAATTAGGAGATCACTAATTCTCACTAACAGTAACTGAAGGTGATTTCTGGTTACTTGTCCACTATATAAACTGTCAGGTAGGATACCAAATAGTGTCTGTATTTACATCATTCACAACAAAAGATATACAAATCTAATGCAGCATTTTAAAAACAAACATTTTAGCAAGATAAGTGAATTTGGCATATTGGAATCTCTCAGCGCCGATTCTCATGGGCACCCTGTGAGCTTCCTCCAAGAAGCTTGTTTACCCAGTTCAATTCCCTTCTTTTTACAAGTTAAGTCTTGGAGTAGCTTTTAGGTAAAATTCCCTCCTCAACATAAGCTTTCTGCTTTACTTAGACATTATATCTCTCTCCCTTTAGAACTAGCAGCTCACTGATGGGTCTGTGTGTGCGTTTACGAATAAGAATGAAGCATTTTCCTGCCTAAAGGGTTAGCCCCTCCCAGCGGTAGATCTAGTTTCTCTCATCCCTAATTAGTTCAAACCTACCTTTTTATTTTATTTCCACCTGGGTCCAATTTTTTTCACACCTACTTTGCGCCACGGGGTATCCGGCCCAAATTTGCCCTTTGTAAATAGCCCCGCTGCACAAGGATTAAATAACTTTGAAGCCAATTCAGATATCCAAAATTATGTAACTCCTAGTAAGACGTATGGCCCACATGCTGTGATTTCCGCAAAATTCTGCCTTCAGTTTGTTACAGTTGGCCATATATGATACTGTATCAGTGTCATTTGTAGGTATTTAAAAACTATAAATGCCAGGATGTTGTCTGGTAAATTTGGTCGAAATTGGTTTCATGGCTTTTGAGAAGTTTAAAATAGCAGTTATCTTAACTGCACAGCTAAAAATGGTTGTAATATACTAGCAATTTTATTTATTAAATATAATTGCAAAAATACTAAAAAATGTTATTTGCATTGCATAGCTTTAGATCAAATATTTGTCAAAGATTTTTGACAAGAACCGATTTAAAGGGTTTTTATTTTTTTAAATATAGTAATGGATTTGGAGAGCAGTGGTAGCTTCAGCCATAGCTGTTGTACAAATCTGGTTGTAGCATATGCTACTTAGAAGACCAAAAACTTGTTTTTGAAAGTTCTCAATGAAAATTTGCAAAACACTTCAACGGAATAGCATAATGTGATAACACAATTATTGAACAAATGGCAGTAAGATAAACACTTCAACGGAATAGCATAATGTGATAACACAATTATTGAACAAATGGCAGTAAGATATCAGCTATGTTGGTTACTACCAGTAGGTATATATGAACAAAGAGACAGACAGCCAAAATACAGGCTATCATATCTTGAGAAGAAGGAACCACAAGTAAAAGAGATCACAACTATTCACAAGTAATTTTTTTTACTGATTATTTATTTCGATCTATTAGGCATGTGCCTCACAATAAAATCATTTACTATGCAATAAAGCAAATATAAGCTGAGTGACAACACATGGCAGTTATTGAACATACATATATATGTGTAATATGTGAGTTCATAATTACATCTGCAATATATAAACTTGGATACATTAACCCATTTTATCCTGTTTACCAATTTCAACTGCAGTGGCTGATTCCTGAGGAGCAATTCTAAATACATTGTGGTAAAATGGAGCATCATACAGCAGCAGCAGTAAATATTGAGATGAACCTCACCATAGTTACTAAAAATGTTGTAACATTGCTATTTCTTTTTTTAAGTATATAAAACTATATATCTCTGAAAAGGTAATAAAATTTGCAACAAAGTGATACATGTTTTGTTATCATTCATCAAAGGACATGCTCACAACTGTATTTTGAACTATTGACTTGAAAGAAGAAAAAAAAAACTTTAAAAAACTTACATGATATTCAGTGGATCTTTTGTTCATGAAGATGAATGAAATGATCCGAATAGTATATGAATAAAATACAAATAATTCTATTTCTAGTATTTTCGTCCAAATCTGAAGTTTCTAAGACTGTTAGTTCAAAAGTTAGAATAATTTTACAAAAATTGGACAACAAAACACCTGGAACAATTTGTTTACTTCACACTCTAGAACATTTTCAGCATGTCGTTTCTCATGAAAACTTGTCACAAATTCATCCTATAAATCTATCAGTAAGATAAAGGAAATTAATCAGTACAATTTTTGTCAAAATTCTAAAGTCCACAGCATCACTATGTCAGTAATAGCAATATTCAACTGAGGTGAAAAATCATTTTGGACCCATTCCTCTTGACAGTCATGAAAGTCAGCTTCATTTTCCAACTCACTGTTGAAAAGTGCATGAAACCATGCATCAACTTTTTCATCATCTTGATTCAATTCTAACCCATCATATCAATATTATCATCAGAATCATCCAAATCATCAACTTCAATGTTGCTACCCTCGCATACAAATCCATGTTTACATTGGAGTTGTTGTCCATCATTGTATTGATCGATTTTCAAGCCAAACATTTCTTTTCCAATGATGTTTTTTTTTTTTTAAATTCACTGCGCATGCATGCCTTAACCATTTCCTGAATTGATGAAGAAGTACACAAATATTTGTGATGAAAAACACTTGTTTCTAGAGACACTACACACATACGTAGTAGAGTATAATAGCAGTTGTATTCAGGATAAATAAAATGGGATACTATGACCACAGGTGTATTCAGGATAGAATGAGGTATTACAACCACAGTTTTATTCAGGATAAAATGGGTTAAACAAATGCATAAATACTACATACCAAAGATTTATTTTATATCTGTTAACAAATTATTGGTTACATCATTGGGATTTATTCAGTGTAACCATCATCTATCCATCTATCATTATGAAAGAATAAAACAAAATCCATGAAATATATGCTGACAAAATAAACTGGTACCTCATCATAAGGTACAGTAGTATAGCCTAGTACAGCGTATTGATTGATATACAACCACCGAGTGCATTACACTTGGTGAACTTTTTTCTTTCCTTATTTATGTTTATGTATTTATTTAATTTTCTTCTTAGTATAACACTTAGCTGTAGTTTCTGGCTTATTTTAAAACCCTTATAATGTGAGTTTACATATAATGGATAGGCAAGCAGATAGTATAGCCAGTATAAGGCAAACTTGCCTGCAACAAAATGTATGACTTCCCTAAACAGCAATCATAGCATGGAAAAAATCTGACATAAACTATCTCTCATCTTTGATGTTGAATTTAGCAAATTTACTATAGATAAGAAATTCCTTCCAAAGTTAAAGGCATAATAAACAAAGACTTCACTCATAAATGAACTTATCCAACCTACATACCAAGTTTGATCAAAACTCTATGAGAAATATAGTCTCTAAAGTAGCACACTAAGCAAATCATACAAAAAGTTAACATCAGTATGTGTAGATTTCACTTATTATCAAAACCTAAGACCAGCATGATATAAGCTTACTTAGATGGGTAACTTATTAACATATGTATTTCTTGCTCATTATCAAACTTTAAGAGATCTTGCTGTAACAAGTTTTATCAAAATCAAATATGGCTCCCATGAGTGCTAACAAGCTCATCCTATCAGAAGCAAGCCCCCCCCCCCCATTAATATACTGTACATGGATTCACTCATTTTCAAATGCATCCAATATCTTATTGATGTAAGTCTATAGTACAAGTTTTGTCAAAACTGGATTCAACAGTGGTAAGATCAAGTTAACTGGAACTGATGTTTACGATCAAGTTAACTGGAACTGATGTTTAAGATCAAGTTAACTGGAACTGATGTTTACGATCAAGTTAACTGGAACTGATGTTTATGATCAAGTTAACTGGAACTGATGTTTAAGATCAAGTTAACTGGAACTGATTTTAAGATCAAGTTAACTGGAACTGATTTTAAGATCAAGTTAACTGGAACTGATTTTAAGATCAAGTTAACTGGAACTGATGTTTAAGATCAAGTTAACTGGAACTGATGTTTAAGATCAAGTTAACTGGAACTGATGTTTACGATCAAGTTAACTGGAACTGATGTTTATGATCAAGTTAACTGGAACTGATGTTTAAGATCAAGTTAACTGGAACTGATGTTTAAGATCAAGTTAACTGGAACTGATGTTTAAGATCAAGTTAACTGGACCTGATGTTTAAGATCAAGTTAAATATCTTTCATTATCTTGAAGCTCAATGATTCAATACTGATCTTTTCAACTGATTCACTTGACACCATTGACGGTTTGAGTTATCCTGGCTCAACCAACATCAAATCCTGCATCAGTCAATTTCATTTTTTCAAAAAGAAAAACCCTAGTTTGAAAGAAATAGTTATGCAAATAAATCCAAAACATTATCAGTTTTTCATAGTACCAAGTTACGTAATATTAAACATGTATATCATTCTTTAGCAGCACATAATGTTTCTAAAAACTTTTGCCACTTTCTCTTAGACGACAAATAAAACAAAGAATAAATTTAAAGACTGAGAGAAATTCAAATATGTTGGATGAGTAGATGGGTAAAATAATTACACACTATAGTATTACAAAATCTATTACACTAATATTACAATATCTATTACACTAATATTACAATCTCTATTTTCAAATATACCATAAATTTTGAAAACTGAGAGATGCACTAAACGTACCAATGAAATATGCATAGAGTATTTAGCATTGGGCTTTTCTGAAATATAAATGTTGCAGTTTTTATTTTTTCAATAAAATGGTACCATGTACATACTCGTGTATAAATCAGAATGCATATAACATAGACCCAGATAACATAGACCCAGATCTGCCATCACATAATGTGGTGAACAATTAGGTTTATTTCTTAATTCTGGAAAAATAATGTGTTTAACTCCTTTTATTAGGTGATGTAATACACTTTTGATGAGAAGACAATGTCATGTTTTGCACAAACGAGGACACTTTGAGTAACTGATGCATCCTGCATCAGCATCTATTGATTCATGTGATATTTCATGATATTGTTTTAAACTTGCATGCAATGGTATATCTGGATCTACATTGAAGCCAGTTGAGATCACCCTTTACAGGGTTAACTATGGTCACCAGAAAGCTATAAAATATTTGATAAGATATGTTACTGCACTCTGAACTTTATCAAAATTCCAAAATAAGTATACAACAGGGTCAGGGTCTAGTGATTACATTTTGAAATTCACTTTTTGACATAAACATTTTGGTAATTTCTTAAAATACCATGACATATTTTATTGACAAGATAATTTTTCTTAATGATAAGGTCTTAAACAGATGAGATCATAACCACAAGTATTTTTCAGACTGGTTTCTCACAAACATCAATGTGAGAACTTACCATTCTTGTATCTATTCTTGTAAAGTCTTTAATGCATACATTAAGAATTGTTGATGCTGCTGCTGTCACTGCCAGAAAAATTATACCTTTGATCCAACTAGCTAACACAGGTGAGACAAAAATGATACCTCTGCCCCACCATGCTAACACAGTTGAGAGAAAAATTATACATTTTCCCCACCTAGCTTAACCCACCATGCCAACATGCATTTCTTTTTATTTATTATCTACTTTTGGTCATTTGTTTATAAAATAATTTACTCCACTGTAAGAGTCTGGATAAGAATTTACATGCTTGAGTGAAAATAATGTTTTTGGCAGAAAGGGTTGTCTTTCCAAACAGGTTAATCTAATGTAATGTTTTGCACATTATTACAATATTCATAATACTTATATTGATATAATAATATTAATAATACTTATATTGATATAATAATATTAATAATACTTCTGTTTTCTTTATCATATTGATTATATTTCAGATTAGTACAAAATATGACAAGGCACAGATAATATTGCATATCTACAACAGCAAAATGACTTAACATCACATTTTCAACACTAAACTGTATGAAACATATCAAAATGTACATTTTTAACAAAAATAGTTACACGAGTCTTTTACAATAAAATCTGGCAACACAAAAATGTAACACACCTCTAGAAATATAACAATTATGTAAGAGCATTTCATGCAGTTTTGCTCAGAATGTAGAACAGCGGAATTGGCATATCCACTTAGCTTGATAACAGTAAGAAAATACATCTGAAGATTACAGACAACATTTATATTGGTACCCTAGAAAAAAACTGATGAAAGTGCTTGCTTAGAATCTTAAGATGCTCTGTACTTTTCTTAATTGCCATGTTTTTTGTTGTTCTTATGGAAATCACAATTCATTGTTTCCAAATATGCAATTCTATTACATTATTGTGGCTTTCTTTGTGAATTATTAAACATAGTTTATATTTGCATCTGGAAGGTCTAGCTATGAATATTGAGTGGACAAAGATATGAACTCTAAGAAGTAACATTTTTTTCTGAAGACAAATACTCTGTTATGTTATTCATTGACTTTTTTTCTTTATTCATTACCTTGTTGTCTTTTCACATTCTTGCTTTCTTTCCTTTTTTGATCATTCATCTTTATGTTACATGCCTTAAAATGTGACTCGTAAGAGCAAACATTGAAAATTTCTATTTGATGGTATATAAGCTTATATACCTTGCATTGATTGATAAAGATATGCCTTGCATTCATTGGTAAAATAAGGGTTTGCCTTACATTGGTGCAGTGTTTGCATTGCATCAATTGGTAAAATAAAGGTACACCTTGCATTGGCTGGTAAAGTAAAGGTACACCTTGCATTGACAGGTAAAGTAAAGGTACACCTTGCATTGACAGGTAAAGTAAAGGTACACCATGCATTGACAGGTAAAGTAAAGGTACACCTTGCATTGACTGGTAAAGTAAAGGTACACCTTGCATTGACTGGTAAAGTAAAGGTACACCTTGCATTGACAGGTAAAGTAAAGGTACACCTTGCATTGACTGGTAAAGTAAAGGTACACCTTGCATTGACAGGTAAAGTAAAGGTACACCTTGCATTGACTGGTAAAGTAAAGGTACACCTTGCATTGACAGGTAAAGTAAAGGTACACCTTGCATTGACTGGTAAAGTAAAGGTACACCTTGCATTGACAGGTAAAGTAAAGGTACACCTTGCATTGACTGGTAAAGTAAAGGTACACCTTGCATTGACAGGTAAAGTAAAGGTACACCTTGCATTGACTGGCAAAGTAAAGGTACACCTTGCATTGACTGGTAAAGTAAAGGTCTGACAAAGATATGCTGTACATTGATTGGTAAAGCACAAAAGCATGAAAATAAAGCCACACTTTTCTCCATATGACATTTTTGGTGAATGTTAAATGCAGACATGGAATCTGGAATGATGACACGAATCTGATGGGTTATGATTATCTCCTTTATTGTAAACAGGCCTTGTGATACAAGCATAAATTTAATGGTCTTTCATTGATTGACAATATAATGTAATACCTTACAACACTGTCCCATTAAAATAATGTCAGGTTTCAGATACAGAGAGATCATTTTCTTGGCTGACAGAGACATGTCTCCTGCATCTGTCTGTTCAATGATATCCTGAAATATTATATTTAATTTTGGCTTCAATAATTGCAGAAAGTATGTCAATACAATCATTGATTCATGAGTAGCAATAACAATATTTTCAAGAAAGACATTGTGGTGACCATATTGGATGTTAGTTCATCACTATTTCAATTAGGATCAATTAGATATCATAAGAAGTCTCTTAGAGAAAATAGCATGTTGATATAACCATACATTAAGGCGCCGATGTAACAAAATGTTTTTTTTTAAAAAAGATGCTATCTGCCAAGTTAGGCTGAAACCGATCCATTGTATTTACATAAGCAGTCACAAACAGAAATTGCTGACAGACCATGGACAATGCATCAATGGAAGCAAGATCATGAACAAACAAAAGGCTTGAGAGGGCTGACAGCACTCACATGACATTCATTGTTCTAAATTGCAAATGTAGTAGCATAGCAGGTGTTCTGGATTCAAAGACATTTATGGCAGGTTAATTTCCAGTTGTAATAAGAACTATCCAAGGTGAGTCTACTGTTGCTATGGAAACTAAATAGTAGGGCACACTATCCAATCTAATAAAGAATAATCAGAAAAGCAGTCTAGACTACTTAATGTCTCTGTAACTGAAAAAAAGTACAAGAAAGTACATATAAAGGGTTTTGGAAAATGAACACTGCTAAGATTATATAAATTTACATCAAACGTTCTTACCAATATGTCTATAGATTTCATACAATATATATGCAGAAAAATTCCTGACAAAGGCCAGTGTCAATTTGCAAATGTATAACATGGAGTTAAATGAATTCAATCATGTGAATCCTAAATCACAGGTTGAATATGGCAAGAGATAACTGGCCCATTAAATTTTCTCAAACATCTCTAAAATTTTCGAAAAACACTTTCTTGTCTGAATGCTACATTACTGAAAATGGGAAATGGACCACTCACCAAACATAAGGGCCCATTGGTCTCCTTAGCTATAGAGATCACTGCATATTAAACAAACATGTACATAGCCCAATTTGTATTTAATGTGCAATACTTGTTTAAGCATAAAAGAAGTATTCACAGGTATCTACTGAATAATGTGATTATGTTTTATGTGATTTCATAGGAATTTTTAATTTAAGTTTTTTAGGCTACTGTTTATATCCCATAAACACACAAAGTTCTGTCCACCTCTCCAATTTTTACAATAATGTTTATCTACATTGTTTCTCACCATATTTGTCCACTCTGAATATCTATCAATCACTCAATTAAGTCTTTTAGGTATCCCTTCTCTTAACACACTCCATTATGTCTATTAGGTATACCTTCTCTTAACTCCCCATCTTGTATATCTCTGTCTGATTCTTATTTCCAACTACATCTTATCTCTACTGCCCTTTTTCTTTCAATGCTCTGTTTCTGCTTTTCTTTCTGCTTTGTGTCCTCCTTTTTTCTGCTTTCTCTCCACTTATGTACACATATTGTAATCCCATCCCCCCACACATACAGAATATGATTGGCTAACCAATAGTAGATGAATGACAACTCCAGTCCCTCAGATTATCCCATAGCTAAATGGTGCTGAAACAGCAGGAATATGACCCAATTATCCAGATATGGCATAATGCTGACCTGTTGACTCAGATTTGTCAAAGCCTTCATGAAACCCAAAAACTTTACTTGCTATTGATATGTTCTCACACCCAACTTACATTAGTTTCTATGATGCTTACCTAGTTACCCAGATTTATCATTACTTCCCTCACACTTGTCCTCTGAAATTACTATATTTACCCCACCAACATATTACTACTGAGAAACCTGATATTGGTACTGCTATATATTTTACTTTTCCCCCAACCACTAAAATCACTTTTGTCATATGTATTAAGAATCCCTATGGTCATAAGACTACAAATGTAATAAAACTGTATATCTGATAGAAAATAAAAGATGATTTGTAAACCGTCAAAGTGAATTATATTCAATTGATTGCATTGCAAAGTTTATAATGAAAATTAAAGGCAGTGAAACCAAATATTTAGAGTTATGTGATGTGACCACTCCTGCAAATGCAACTATCAAGTTAAGTTATGGTTAGCTATACCTTTCTTGTTTTTACTAGCACTTATATCTTGCTGAGGAAATGAAGCTAATACCTTTCAAAAAGACAGCAGACTCAGGCTAATTTGGGTGGGTATCGAACCTGTGAACCATGGATTACAAGACTGATACTCTACCAAATAAAATCTGAGATGTAAGGTTTATAAACCACATGGAATAACAGATATCAATAAGTCAAAATATACACATAAAACATACAGTAAAATGCCATTTTACCCAAAAAATAACAAAATTTTATGGGTACTATGCAATCAACTATGGTATGAAATCATTTAATTTTGTAACAAAACTCCAAAGCTCAAATATAAAATGTCATAGTTTTCTGAGTTGAATGGAAACTTAAATTCTATGGAAAATATATCTTCACAAACATATATTTACTATCTTCTTGACTTTGTATCCATGATATTTTGTATTTTTTTCAGGTACAAACAGTTGTAAATATTTGGGATGATGCATTAGAAATAAATATAGCTGATGTACAAAATATATTTAATACGTATGTCATAAAATCTTACATGATGAATGGAACTTAAAAAAAGGTTAGACTTTGTTTCTCTTTAATTTAATAGCACCGTTAACAAATTATTGGCTATATACTGCCAAGCAATATCGAAGTAACACACAAAGACACAATGAGGTCATGTAAGAACCTAAATATATTGCTACCATCTCTTTTTGTATGGCAAAACTGGCAATTAAATGGCATCTGAAAATTGCAGAATACCTAGATATCCTTACTATGAGACATAAGATTGAAAGCCAAATGCAAAATGTACAAATGCTCTAAAAAGCAACATTTATCTAATGATTCAGTTTGAGTGTATTTGCAAATATAACTAGGAAAATATTCTGAGCATAAACATGATTTCTGTGATGACTTTATCTTGATACCGTATATACTTGTGTGTGATGAACCTAACAACAGACTGCATAAACACTGATAATATAAAATCATGACTACCATATATACTCATGTACATGCCAGATTCAATTAAAAAACTGCTGAGACCCAGACATACATTTGTATTAGGTGACATCACATCTGGGTCTATACAGTTTGTTAAGAGTAATCAGTGTAACAAACACCAAAGACCCTGATTTCCTGGTACATTATGCAATAGTAATTCAGGATCGATGGTACTTTGCTATGGATCCAACATATAAGTGAACATATACTGTAACAAGCAACATGGCTCCTGATCTGCCATCACAATGGGTCTATGTTTTCACTTGAACAATTGTTAGTGGCATGATAATGAATCAAAATAACTGGTCAGAAAGTCAAAAACCAAGCAATGGATTAAAATACTTCTAATGGAATATAACAACTTTGATTTTCTTGAACATTTTGGAACAAACTCTGGCAGGACAAATAAAATATATGAACAAGATAGTAAAGTGCTAACAACATGGCAGATGATGCAAAACATTCCATTTCACAAGATATCATGCAACTTTGCTGTTACAAAGTATGCAAAGATCAAAATAAAACCAAAAAGTAAAAAAAATTTCCAAACAAGTAAAATTGATGGTTGACTAGTTTTGATGACCGATTCAATGAGCTTTATACTTCAACAAAATGCCAAACATAAGCGTTATACATTAGCAAGTATAACAGTGTTGAACTAACAGATTTAAGTCTTAAAACGGGATCTGGCAATACTTTTAACATTTTTAGCATAATTTTTAGGCCCTTCTGCTTCAGCTGAGTCAGATTCTAGCTGGGAATGCTGCTTTTCTTCAAGCAACTTAATGTCATTTTTGACATCCTTTTTAATGTAGAATTTCCAAACAGTGTAGACACATAGCAAAAGGAATCCACACACCCAGAAGATTGTGATCATTGGAGGCAGGGGTTTCGTGACTGTTTCCCAATCAAACTTGGCAATTATTAGTAATTCTGTGATGATAATCGCTGCAAGTATCCATGCCTGGCGTCCAAACTTCTTACAATTCCTGAAATGAAAATGACAAGTCATCCTCATAAATGACAATTATGGCAATCAACATTAATGACTACAAACCTCAGAATACAGATAAAGCCAAAAATCATATTCTATATATTGGCATAAAGGAGTACTGTGAATGGCATATAATACACTCACCCTGTGTTATATACACTCACCTTGTGTTATATATTGCTCTATGTATGCTCTTAACAAACTGAACATAACATAAAGAAACCAATTTATTGATAGATTTAACACGACTGCTGACCTTGAGACCAAAGTACATCAGTTTTTGCATCACCCTAAGAGCAAGTCATCCACAAAAAATAGTGAAGGAATTTTGCAGAAGGTATTCTGAGAAACCCTATTTATCGTTGAGGAGCATAAGCGACCTTGGACTTGACCTTTAGAGCCTGAAAATCATAGTGCCCTTTACAGAAGAGTAAGATGTCCAAAAATGTTTGAAAACTGTACATGGTGGATAACATGAGTCGGTGTGCATAAACTATTTAATTTATTTCAGTTCATGTGAGGTTGACCTTTGACCTCCAAGTTCAAGTCTTCTTCATTATCCCAAATGAATGCCATCAATAAAATTTGGTGGTAATTTTGAATCACTGTTCAGAAACCTGTTTAATTGTTTCAGCCATTGTGAGCCTGACCTTTGAATAGGCTTCTTCCTAATCCAAGTGCAAGCTATCAACAAAGGCTGTTAACTGTAGATGATGATGAACTGTGGTCATGATGTGGAAACCCATTTTGCTTCTTTTTAGAAACTGTGACCTTGGCCTGTAAGCTTCTGATTTCAAGCATGGGAGGTTTTTTTCTTTCCCAAGCAAAAGTCTTCCAAAAAATGCAGTTAACAGCAGATAGTGGGCAACTCGAGTTAATGTGCAGAAACAAAGTTGATAACACATAGCGATGGATGGTCAAACAAACATTGTAACATAATATGCTTTATCTTCCAACAAGTGTATAAAAAGGTTATGTTTGTAAACTTTGATATACCTTATAAAAATGTAAGGAATGTTTGAGTTTTTCATGTTTGGATTTTATATATATAAAACTAAACACAGAAATCAGTTATGAAAAATGTACAACTGTGGTTGAAGTTAAATTGATTTTTGACATGAATAAGAGTGGTAGCAACTGAAACTTTTTCACAAAATAATTAGAGAATTCCAGGAGACTGCTCAGGTTTGCATATCAAAAGTTCACAACCAATAGGTCAGCAGCTTAGAATCCTGCAATTAGATAAATCAAACTGTGCTGCCATGGCATGTCACTGAGCGAAATCCACAATGTGCTGCTGTATCATGCTGTATCATAAAATACCAAAACTAAACCAAACAAATTAAAATTTTCATGAGGCCAGCCTAAAGTTTGAATTTTACTCTTTAAACAATTTAGACAGAACTCAAAACTAATTTTTTTAAGAACTTAAAAATTTCTGCATTTAATTCTTGGATTTTATGTGTATGGTGTTTGTTTATGAACTCGTCATTAATTTCCTATTATTTTTATATATAAAAAAATATTTTACCGTTATGGAAAATCAAGTTTACAGTTTGTATAGACACAATTCATAGACCCTGGAAAGTAATGAAATGTACACATGCTTTGTCTTTCTTAACCTAATTTTCTGTTAATTTTCCCCATTGAATTCAGACACATAACGATTTGTGACAAAAATATTGAATAGTTTAAATATGTTTGCAATTTTTGCAATGGAATTACAGGTATTATGGATTAGCTGCATGCCACAATGGTACTATATCAGACAGTAATTAAATGGTGTTGATATTCTGTTCGTGTTATATACTGGACATTGAATTCAGACAAAATTATGAAATATTTTAAATCTGTGCAATTTTCCAATGGAATTACATGCATTATGGATGAACTGTGTGCCACGACAGCATGATAGTAAACGATGTTCATACCCTATTCATTATAAAAATCAGTCACGGTATTATCGATCAATGTGTATTTACGCAAAAAAACAATAAAAATTAGTAAAATTATTTAACGCCTTGGGGGACAACATCTGCTGTGCATATGTTTTCTTTGGGCATTCACTTCATTCCATTTCGTTATTCACCCAAGAATCTAATGTCAGCACTATATGGTGTATTCAAACTAAACCACTGAGTGAAGTCCACACAGCTGCCGCTGTCATCCCAACATACGTTGGACAGCCCAGTCTTCGCTGGGCTCCTTCCTTTTCCGCTGAAGGAACTTTACTCAAGGGTTATCCATAACATTCTGTCAGGGAGTTTCACTGACCAGCTGTGACCTCTGTACAACCACGTGCCATTCAGTAGCCGCTGAATCACTCACTGACAGAATGAACCAAAACGGCTTCATAAGTAGCAGCAGATAGTCATCCTAGGCAAACAGTATAATTATCAATAAAAACTTAACTGGATCTGTGTTTTGTTGTGTATAAATTGTCGCTTAAGTGCTTACTTAAGCATGGTTTATGCACAGCAATATGTGACCCACTCACTACCATTCTCGCAAATAGTCCGCATTGATATGCATGAGATGTATTAATACAGCACTTGCCAGCCAATCGGAACAGACCCAGCTGTCACGTGCAGTGCCTTTGTTTCAGTTGTTTTGGTTTGGAGCTGATAGCGACATCACACATAATTCAGTTGGAAAAACCCGCTGCCATCCCCACCTCAACGCCTACAGTGTTCCATGGACAAGGGAGTGTCTGCTGCTGCATGTTACTTACCCAAAATAAGCAGTCGCCTTAGGGCATTCACTTCATTCCATTTCGTTATTCACCCAAGAATCTAATGTCAGCACTATATGGTGTATTCAAACTAAACCACTAAATGAAGTACACACAGCTGCCACTGTCATCCCAACTTACGTTGGACAGCCCAGTCTTCGCTGGGCTCCTTCAGTTTCGGCTGAAGGAACTTTACTCAAGGGTTATCCATAACATTCTGTCAGGGAGTTTCACAGACCAGCTGTGACCTCTGTACAACCACGTGCCATTCAGTAGCCACTGAATCACTCACTGACAGAATGAACCAAAACAGCTTCATAAGTAGCAGCAGATAGTCCTCCTAGGCAAACAGTATAATTATCAATAAAAACTTAACTGGATCTGTGTTTTGTTGTGTATAAAACACAAATTAATAACCTATAAATATATTATCCATCCATTATTTTGAATAAGTCCTATTACTGCATTCCATTTAATATTCGTCCAATAATACTCCGATTTTTTTACCTTAGACATGAGTACATGTATATATGCTAATAGGGTGTTTGCTGAAAAAACCCACATTAATGCGACCCCGCTATTAAAGTGTTCCAATTTCTTGGACCCCAATTATTGCATTACAGTGAGGGTTCCACTGTACTTTGATTCATGCTTACGGATCGTCCAAGTACTGGAATGTTTCTCTCATGGAAACGGCACCAGAAAATACGAAAAATGCCAATCTGCCTGAACACAGGTAATGTTCCGGAGGTAACCACAGGACAAACTTCAAGTAAAATGTGTTCAACTCCGCCAACAGAAACTGAAAGGCCAAAATATATTTGTATGTCAAAGGGGAAAGAACATGAAATGAATATCTTACTCTACAATGCGCATTTAGTAGCATCAAACATTTCTACATATTAACACTATTTAAAATTAAGAACATACTTATATTACAAATTACATTGTTTGATATAGAACGATCTATGATAAAAATCCACAGCGCTGTACATTGATGATAAAAGGATTATACACACAGAGAAGTACACATACACATGTATATATATTGTAAATTAAATACATAAAAACACAGCATAAGGCATGTTATTATTCCAATGAAATAAATAAGGCATATAGGTATTATTAAAATAATATAGCTTGATCTATGATAAAAATCTTAGAGATGCTGAACATCGCTGATAATTCACACTGACAATATACACATATATCCACCTGCATATATACACAGATTCATGTGGTTCTTATATTTTACCTATATTTGGTATTCTTATAGTAATTTGATACAACAGTACTGTGAATGATAGTGATGGGAATCAGTCAGAAATTCATAATCGATAATCGGTTCCCCTTAACCAACTGATCATCGATTATAATCGGTTACTAAGAGCAAATTTTAATTTTTGTTAAACAGTTATATCTTTGTTTAAGAGTTCAATATGTTTATAAATGTACAGGAGTAATCTCTTTTAATGACGTATACTTTAACCTGACAATAATATTATATTGTGTGTTACTTTTGTTCAATACTTTGTTAAATGAACACAACTTTTTGTGGCTGATCAGTCATATGCAACTGAAATACTGCTACAATCCCCCGAAATTCTTTCGTTCACATGTGATGTGTCTATAATTTAAAGTATAGAAGGACATGTTTTTCTTGTTTGTCATTGTTTATAAATACTACAAAAGATGTTGCAATTGGACTGAAACAAATCAACAAAATGTGTTTAAATGTATTAACTCGACAATTTAACAACTTGACCATGTAATAATGACTCTATGTTCCTAATTATGAATCATAAGGTTTCATTTTTGTAGTTGTGAAGGGAATTAATAAATTTCAGGTCAACTTTAGTGACTGGGAGTTTTACTAACCTTTGTGCTTTGCATACACCTAAAAAGTAGTTTCCCTTTACACACAATCGATTATGGAGTTCACAATCGATTATCTGCTCAACCAACTGATGATCGATTATAATCGATAATCGGAACAACACTAGTGAATGGGACTACCATATGCCTGACTTGTGTTTCATAGTCCTCTACATAGGTACTAATGATTGCCATGTGTTTCATAGTCCTCTACATAGGTACTAATGACTGCCATGTGTTTCATAGTCCTCTACATAGGTACTAATGACTGCCATGTGTTTCATAATCCTCTACATAGGTACTAATGATTGCCATGTGTTTCATAATCCTCTACATAGGTACTAATGACTGCCATGTGTTTCATAATCCTCTACATAGGTACTAATGACTGCCATGTGTTTCATATTCCACTACATAGGTACTAATGACTGCCATGTGTTTCATAGTCCTCTACATAGGTACTAATGATTGCCATGTGTTTCATAGTCCTCTACATAGCTGCCATATGCCTGCCACGTGTTTCATAGTCCTCTACATAGGTACTAATGACTGCCATGTGTTTCATAGTCCTCTACATAGGTACTAATGACTGCCATGTGTTTCATAGTCCTCTACATAGCTGCCATATGCCTGCCACGTGTTTCATAGTCCTCTACATAGGTACAAATGATTGTCATGTGTTTCATAGTCCTCTACATAGGTACTAATGGGGCATGGTTTTCTCTTGAGATAATTAACCAATGGGTCTCTTTGGCATTGGTCAAGGTCTGTGGTCTCAAAATTATTGTGCAGAAACCATTATTGTCTTATCAGATTATGACATTATTTTATATCCAATATTTATTGTTTATTACTCATAATGCAAGTTGTCCACACAATCTGATCAAGGAACTTACTCTAAAACAAATGTTATTCTGCAAAAATCCATTTTTCCCTAATCTATAATCATCATAACAGCTGAACTTTTAGACAATTAGAGTTACTTCAAGTTGTACTTGGTTCTTACATAGCACAAAATTATGATAAAAAACAAAAGAAATCAGGACTGGCATGGTAATCCTATGTTCAAAAAATCAACAGATCTTCAAAGTGAGCAATATGAAACATTATAAGTATGAAGAAAATCTATGATGGCAAAAAATCCCAAATTTAAACAATAAAACTTCACACAAATATGTCTCTAAACTTCAGCTGAAGGTCAAATGGTGAGTGTGTTGCAAAATGAAATGTGTTGACTGAATAATGAGAAATCCCAATTATGAACAGAATCCACCAAGGTGTAATGCAATAGTTTGGTTTGGCATTTTATTGAATAATGAGACATCCCAAGTATGAATTGAATCCATGATGGGAAATAAATTGGTGGGTTTAGCATTTTATTGAATAATGAGACATTCAAAATATGAATTGAATCCATGATGAGGAAATAAATTGGTGGGTTTGGCATTTTATTGAATAATGAGACATCCCAAGTATGAATTGAATCTATGATGGGGAAATAAATTGGTGGGTTTGGCATTTTATTGAATAATGAGACATCCCAAGTATGAATTGAATCTATGATGGGGAAATAAATTGGCGGGTTTGCCATTTGTTTTGTTTAATGAGACATCCCAAGTATGAATTGAATCCATGATGGGGAAATAAATTGGTGGGTTTGGCATTTGTTTTGTTTAATGAGTCATTCCAAGTATGAATTGAATCTATGATGGGGAAATAAATTGGTGGGTTTGCCATTTTATTATTTAATGAGACATCCCATGTAGGGCATTTCTACTGATTTCCGATTCCAGATTTTGGGCATGAAATTTTTCCGATTCCGGATATGATTCAATTAATTGGAAATGCTAAATCCGTATTTTTGTTTCTAAAAAATTTCATCTTCCGTTTCCGGGTTTCTGGTATCTAGTTTTGCTGTGTCTAGCATGTTACTTAGTACTTTACCATAACCGGCTTCATTTCCGGTTTTCACTCAACAGTTCAAATAGATTGTCTCACAGCATGGTTATGTTGACCATATTGGACTTTTCTGACTTCTTATTTAACTTTATTACTATCGAATGACACGCAGTGTTAGACACGGTGCTATAGAAATTCAACTTTATTATTTTTATTATCCGAATCGGTCGTTCCTGCCTTGTCCGACTCTGATTAATCGGAAGTTCATACTATCCGGTGGAATCCGATTTCCGGATCAAAAGTCGGTTATGCCCTAATCCCATGTATGAACTGAATGCATGATGGGGAAATAAATTGGTGGGTTTGCCATTTGTTTTGTTTAATGAGACATTCCAAGTATGAATTGAATCCATGATGGGGAAATAAATTGGTGGGTTTGGCATTTTATTAAATAATTAGACATCCCAAGTATGAATTGAATCCACGATGGGGAAATAAATTGGTGGGTTTGCCATTTGTTTTGTTTAATGAGACATCCCAGGTATGAATTGAATCCATGATGGGGAAATAAATTGGTTGGTTTGGCATTTTATTAAATAATGAGACATCCCAAGTATGAATTGAATCCATGATGGGGAAATAAATTGGTGGGTTTGGCATTTGTTTTGTTTAATGAGACATCCCAGGTATGAATTGAATCCATGATGGGGAAATAAATTGGTGGGTTTGGCATTTTATTGAATAATGAGACATCCCAAGTATGAATTGAATCTATGATGGGGAAATAAATTGGTGGATTTGGCATTTTATTGAATAATGAGACATCCCAAGTATGAATTGAATCTATGATGGGGAAATAAATTGGCGGGTTTGCCATTTGTTTTGTTTAATGAGACATCCCAAGTATGAAATGAATCCATGATGGGGAAATAAATTGGTGGGTATGGCATTTGTTTTGTTTAATGAGTCATTCCAAGTATGAATTGAATCCATGATGGGGAAATAAATTGGTGGGTTTGCCATTTTATTGTTTAATGAGACATCCCATGTAGGGCATTTCTACTGATTTCCAATTCCAGATTTTGGGCATGAAATTTTTCCGATTCCGGATATGATTCAATTAATTGGAAATGTTAAATCCGTATTTTTGTTTCTAAAAAATTTCATCTTCCGTTTCCGGGTTTCTTGTATCTAGTTTTGCCGTGTCTAGCATGTTATTTAGTACTTTACCATAACCGGCTTCATTTCCGGTTTTCACCCAACAGTTCAAATAGATTGTCTCACAGCATGGTTATGTTGACCATATTGGACTTTTCTGACTTCTTATTTAACTTTATTACTATCGAATGACATGCAGTGTTAGACACGGTGCTATAGAAATTCAACTTTATTATTTTTATTATCCGAATCGGTCGTTCCTGCCTTGTCCGACTCTGATTAATCGGAAGTTCATACTATCCGGTGGAATCCGATTTCTGGATCAAAAGTCGGTTATGCCCTAATCCCATGTATGAACTGAATGCATGATGGGGAAATAAATTGGTGGGTTTGCCATTTGTTTTGTTTAATGAGACATTCCAAGTATGAATTGAATCCATGATGGGGAAATAAATTGGTGGGTTTGGCATTTTATTAAATAATGAGACATCCCAAGTATGAATTGAATCCATGATGGGGAAATAAATTGGTAGGTTTGGCATTTTATTGAATAATGAGACATCCCATGTATGAATTGAATCCATGATGGGGATATAAATTGGTGAGTTTGGCATTTTATGGCACATCAACATCTTCAGGTCTTTAAAGCAATTGGAATAAAGTGCCTTGCACAAGAACATATCATGGTAATCAACCTGTGCTGATTCGATGGTAGGATTAAAAAAGATCATAAAAAAGGCACGCTAACCATGTAGCCACCAAGATTCCGTAAGGAGTAATGGAAATATATACCAAATCTTTGATACAAATCTGTAATAGTAAGTGATCTTGTGTGTGTGTGTGTGTGTGTGTGTGTGTGTGTGTGTGTATTTTCTAATTTTTAATGTAGCTTTAGCAATTTGAGTCAAATTGCTACAGTGTCTGCAGCATGGCAGTTTATAGTGATGACTAGCACCTGGGCATCATGCCACAAGCATCTAGCAAATCTCTGGCATGACTCAACCTGGGATTGAACCCGTGACATCCCACATCCAAGGCAGAGATTCTAACACTTAGGCCACTGGAACAGTCTCTGTGACCTTGCTACCATGGATGAAAGGACAAGGGTGAAAATCTTGGAATTAACTGTCTTTGTGACCTTGCCACCATCAATGAAGGGACAAGGGTGAAAATCTCAGAATGAACTGTCTCTGTCTCATGATGAGAATGACTAAAGTATGAGCTCAACCCATTAAAAGATAATACAAGAAAACAATGCAAATCAAATTTAAAAAAATCCCTATGCCTAACATTGCAAGTAATGAAATCAGAATATGACCTTTAGGACAGAGGTGTAATGTTACTGGGCTTAAATGGATAGCAATTAACTTTCATTGCCCTCTCTCAAAAGCCACTAGAAGAAAAGGAGAGAAAAAGGGTGACCTTTACCTTGAAGATAAAGCCTTGACTGTGATATATGAGATGCCATCAAACTGAGAAGTACAATATTTATATGTGACCTTGACCCTGCAGATAGAACTGCAAATATGGAATCCAAGAAGCAAATCTGACTAAAACCTAAACTATTGACCTGTCACCTTTGACTCTGAAGACAGCATTTGATAATGTCCATATATACAAAGCTTCATACCTGTATCTCAAACAGCTTTTAGGTGAGCAGCAGAGGAGGTGAATCCTACAACTTTTTTGTTTAAAATATGATTAAACCCTCAAAACGGCAAATAGAGCCTTCCTGCGAAATCTCATGTTTTAACCAAAAAAAAAATAAGTCTCCATTTGGCAAATAGAGCCTTAGTGATTTTTGTCTGAAAACATGAGATTTCGTGGGTGATACTCTATTCGCGTTTTCGTTGCTTAATTATACAACGTCGCAACGTCGTTGTCACTCACCTCCTCTGCTGCTAGAACTTTCAGTTCTGGGTTACGATTTCAACCGAATATTTGATCAAGTCCGATACGATATCGTGTTCAAGGGTCATGTAAATTTATTGTTATAAATCCGTGTGGGGTAGACTGAGCATGACTAAAGAAATTTCTAAATTGATTGAAGTTCATATCAGAACACCATGTCTGCCAAATATTTCGTAGCGTATGTGTATCAACTCCATTAAATACAGCAAGAATATTACAGTTATCTCTGATCACTTTTGGAATCTGAGTGTAGCGTTGAGTGACATATATCACATCAGTGTTTTTGTGCCTGCCTCGGGAAAATATTCTAGCTGGGTTTTTTTGTTTATCTAACATGACATCATCGTATACAACTAAATTGTTGATACTTCCATCGAGGTCTTCTACTGATGGTGCCTCGTCAATATCGGTTATAAATTCAATAATACACTCGCCGGCAATCTCTGAAGCGTTTTCATTAATTTTAGCACTTCATAGCATCGTTGATCATCTACACTAGGAGCAACTAAATACAACTTATCCCATTTCATCCATCTCATTATTAAATTGAGCAACAATTGCGTCTTGCCGGATCCAGATGGCCCGATTATAATTGCGCGGATAGAGTTTGGTAGCGCTGCATGATGCTTAACTGGTTCTCTTGTTTTAGTCGCTGAAAAATCAATTATATTCATATCTCTATACATAAATTATGGATCTATATTGTGTGAAGTGTAAGGCGCGTACTGGCACAGATGACTTGACGACGATTACAACAAAAAATAACCGATCAGCGCTTTCTGGTAAATGCGTACAATGTAGTACAAAGAAATTTAGATTTGTTTCTAAACCCAAGGAACCTTTAAAAAAAAACGAGGAGGTGATATCGCTGCCAAATTAGCAAAACTCCCTGGAACCCCATGGGCAAAATACCCCGGAGAAAAACACCTTCCAGGGTATAGTTATTGTGGACCGGGAACAAGACTTGATATCAGACTCAATGATCAAAATCATCCCCGACCCGGTGAAGAACCAATAAACGCCATTGATAAGGCCTGTCACCTTCATGATGTTGCTTATAAAAGCAGCAATTTGCAACACAGGCATCTAGCAGATGTGAAATTAATTCATGCGTTAAATGCTATTCCTGATAAATCCTTCAAAGAAAAATTGGCTTCCTTTTTGATAAAATCGGCAATGAAAAGCAAATTGATATTAGGTGCTGGTAATTAATAACAACATGGAATCTATTTATTATTCCCCAAGAGGATACTGGAGGGGTAAATCAGCAATTCATAAACTATGGCAAATTTATCTACCACCGCCTAAACAAATTAATTTCTCGCATTTTGATGTGACCTTTCCTAATGAAGTTCATCAGGCTGATCTATTATTTCTGCCACATGACCACAGTTACAAATACGCATTAACCGTAGTTGATATTACAAGTCGATACAAAGAAGCAGAACCGTTAAAAACAAAATCAGCCACTGAAGTGGCTTCTGCATTTGAAAGGATTTATCGACGAGGTCCTCTGCACTGGCCAAATCTATTACAAATTGATCCTGGCAAGGAATTTCAGGGTGCAGTGTTATCAATAATGAAAAATCATAATGTCACTATCAGACGAGGACATACTGCGCTACATCGTGATCAGGCAATTGTTGAACGGTTTAATAAAACCCTTGCTGAGCGGTTATTTGGATATCAATACGCAAAAGAATTCATCCAAGAAAAAAGATCCCGTGAATGGGTTAAAAGGTTACCAGCTGTGATTACTGCACTGAATAACGAGATTACTAGAACAATTAATTTGAAACCTATCAATGCGATTAAAAAGAAGTCAATACCTGAAATGGAAATTCAAAAAGATTTCAAAGAACCAATTCTTGGTAGTAATATCACTGTGAGGTATTTATACGAACCAGGAGAGCTTGAGGGTGGCAGAAAAAGGGCTACTGATCCTATTTGGAGTGTTACTGTACACAAGATATCTAGTATAACACGATCTACGGGTAGACCTCCAATCTATAACCTGGATTCAACTGCCCCTCAACGAGGATTTACTAGACAACAATTACAAGTGATACCCGAGGATACTCAATTACCACCACGGGGTCTTAACTAGCACCGTTGCGTCTTTTGCACTCAAGACAAGTCAACATCACATTATTTCTGACATGACCGAGATTGTTATTTTTTCTGTCAACGGTAAATTGGCGAGGATCTTTATCCGAATACTGCCAACGCATTATACAATTGCAACTTGCGCAGTGATTATTCTGTTGTTGCTTCAAAGTGATTATTAATTCAGCATCAATATCAAATTCTCGTTGTTTTTTTTTTGTCTTGTTGTTTGTAACCGGAGAGTTTTTTATCAATAATTTTAACATCAATATCATCCATTGTGGTGTCATTATCATCGAAAACAATTCTTCGAAGTTGATTTATTTTTCGTACTCTGGATACTGCAAGATAAACTAAATTTGACCATTCGATGCGATTATCTACCATCCAAACAATTGTATCGGATATAGTCAATCACTGTGAAGAATGTATTGTTGCTGCGTATCCTAGCGTCCACGGGGATTTATTAGCACGCAATGCATCTTCAACGACATTGATATCAACCAGCACAATATCATTTAATACTAAATTCTGCTTTTCACGTTGTCCAGGAATGTCAACGTCGATATTCTGCTTTCGTGTATCAGATGGTCTATAACACAACGGTACTGGAAGTGTTGCAAATTTTTGTTTATGCAATTCAAATAACTTCATCTGAAGTGTGTCTCTGACTATTTTTCTACTTGCTATTATCAAATCATTTGGTCTCCACAACTCCCAAAAATCATTCATGGGAGTTTCTGAAATTATTTCACGCATTATTTCACATTGGATTCTATCCGGTTGTAATCTGATTAGTTGTTTAAACTCACGTAATATTTCATCTAATGATCTAATGTCATCAATCATCTCTTCGTAATAATCAACGTATGATTTTAACCATTCATGAGGAGGTTCACCGACAAATGGTGGTGGTTGGCCTTGATCGCCGCACATGATAATTTTTGTATTTTTCGTTGACAACCATTCAAGAAATGTTTTTAATAATTCATCCCATAATATCACCGGTGGAATAAATTTCTGTCCCATTCTTTCAGGGGTCCATTTATCACTGCTCCATCGGAAGAAGCTGTGATAAGTACCAGAATTTTTTACATCTCGTTGTTTTATGTCTCTGGCAAGTTTGTGAGTTGGTGTTAACGCATTCATGTTGATTTTATCCTTGAATAAATTGATTACTCGTGTTGTCTTTCCTGATCCTCCACAACCGTTTAAATAAACTGTTTTATACCGGCATACTGGATCAGATACCGGTGGTGCATTAGAAAATTCTGAACACTGATTGCTTTTTAAATAATTATTTTCAATTGTAACATCTGCTGATGGAATATAATCATGAAGCATTTCCTTCTTAATTCTCCATGATCCCCAATTCTCGTTGCCAGTAGCCTTAAAATCATCCATTTTGCTATTTATGTAAAATGAATCAGTGGCAACTCTAACTGCGGTGTCAGGAAATTTATTGATCATTGAAAACAGATTAATAGAAGCATAACCAAGCATAGAAGCTCTCAAATGTGTGTACTGCGGATTGTATCCATCATTGTAAGTAACAATTGTACCCAATTTGGTTCCATCGGACATAAATGCGTCCTTACGATTGACATATAGGCCTTTATTCGTTAAATCCGCGATTACAAAATCGTATTCAGCATTGTCTATAATCAATCGTGAAGAATATCTTGTATTATCGTATTTACCACCCTGGGTAAATTTACCGATTATTCTTCGTCCAAGATCTTTTGCTTCATTGTTTCTGATTTCAAATAACTGTTTGGACCAATTCATGATTTGTTGTTCATTAAAATCAGGAAACAGTTTTCGCTGTTCGCTAATTATTTTTTCTAGATCAGGTTGTGGTAACCAGACTGATTTCTGTGCTCGATAGGATATAATTGCTTCACTGACAATTAATGAGTTTAACATCTTACAATCAAGCATATACCGTAATAACACTATTGGCATCCAGTGTTTTTCAGACATGTGTTTACCAATCCAAAGATAACTACACGGATGAAGTCCTTCAGCCATTTCAAATGATACTACACAAGCGAATCCGGTTAAATCGAAATCAGGCAGTGGTCCATTAATAGCAACACGGGTCATTTCGTGTGTGGGGTGTCCAAATCGTTTGAAATATTTAGCACACTCTCCATACCCAAGAAAACTTCCTGGATAACACGCAATCATATCAACGGAAATAACGGTTTCAGGGTCGTATTTTGTATTCCATAATCCTCCATGGCTGTATTCAAGACAGGACAATCTGACATCTGATAAAAACTCACTTCGTGTTGGTTTCCACGCGTTTTTCTTTCTAGTAAAATGTGCTGCAATTGATGGTACTGTAAAACAGTTTGCTAATAATTGATCGTTGTCTTCCTCCAGAGAACTCTCTGGAGAAAACTCACTAGCTAGTTGTTTCATTTGATTATGCAGTTCTTCAGTACGGTACAATTCTCCGTTGGGTCTTACAAACTGATCAAATCTACATTCATCGTCTGAAGCACTATGAAATAGCCACATTGACACAGGGTCTTCTTTACTCAAATTGTAAATAGCATCAAATAATTTCTGCTCGGTAAAACATTCTTCAGGTCCCAACCCTGTTGGGGAAATATATTTTACGGTTCTATCCCGTGGGAATATTGTTACTGCAGATGACCACGCGTGTTCATTATGATCAATAATTTCAATTGGGGTTCCATTTTTATTATATTTCGATTCGTATAATACTTCTCCGGTGATTGTCCTTACCGATATTGGAAATCTCAATGATGTTTCTAATTTAATTATATCCTGAATTGTTGCCCCATGCTGTTTCACTGTCAGTTCCCATTCGGTTATTTTTTTTCGTCTTAGATCAGTTAATTTATTTCCCCGGGACGCATTTGTGAAGTGTTCCATTATTCGTTCTGCTACACAATTGAGCCCTGTCGAATATTTCATGGGTGCTAGTTTTGCAATATCAGGGTTGTCATTGAGCGGATATATCCCGTAAACAACTGCTGTGACAGGATAAGATCTTTCGTAGTATGGTTTGTCAATTCCAGTCAAAATTCCTGGTTTTGAATCCTGAGTCACAGTGACAGTTTTTTTGTCATTGAGAATGGGTTCGTATTTGTCCCTAATGATCCATTTTCCATCATCACGGATAAGGAATTTTATTCGAAAAAAATTTCTTTCTTCCCCAAGATTTGAGATTATCACTGCTGCTTTTTCATCATTCATGGTAGCGTCAACAACACCATCAATTCGAAATGTTGACCAACAGTGAGATGCCCCATCACGCTTGAATTCATTAAAACAGTCTCTGATTTTACTAATCAAGGTTCTATCAAGAATTTTATTCTTTGGTGTATCAGAAACTCTATCAAGATTGAATTGAACACTTTTCCAGGGCTTAATTTTCGATAATCTCTCGAACTCCTCCATACTATAATTAAAACAAGCATTTAAATGAAAGATTTAAGTATAATGAATCATTGCAAATGGCTCATGATTGGATCAGTGACACCGTGTAACAAATCATGCAGAAATGAATTCTGTGGGTATCATATGCAAAGCTTTCGTCGTGGAAGCCTTGGTCCGTTACCCTGTATTCGATGTGGGGTTTGGGTTAGGGGAAAATCGCAATTATGTCTCAGGTGTGGCGGCAAACGATACAGGGAACTAAAACGCTATTATGACAAACGAATAAAAAATACCGTCATTGACCCCAACGATGACAAAATCATAAAGACTCCTCAAGATTATATACAGAGACTTATAATTAAACCAAACAATGAATTAGAAAAATAGTATTATTATACAAATGAGCCAAGAATTCAGACCTCACCCTGTGCTTGTTAATTATGAAGCCTCCCGTGATGGTATTATCAGAAACCGCAGATTGAAGAAGCCAGTTGGATTTGTGACTAATCGAGGGTATTTGAGGTTTAGTGCTGGGAAGAAAAATTATTATTGTCACAGATTTGTCTTCGAGGCGTTTAATGGATTGATCAAGGATGGTTATGTTATTGATCATATTGATTCCGATTCTCAGAATAATTCTTTATCAAACCTACAGGCTATTTCACAAAGTGAGAATTTAAAACGAGGAAACACTGGAAAATACTCGAAAAAAGCGAGGCCTGTAAAATCATTAAATACAGTTACTAACGAGGAAAAAATATTTCAATCTATGAATGAAGCCGGTAAATATTTCAATATTTGTATAGCCTCAGTACAATTTGTTGCAACAGGAGTACAAAATTCAGCTTTTTCTAAAAAAATTGAACAAAAAATTCGATTTTCGTAGGTCTATTAACACCAAGGGAGATAACTCTTAAATATAACCAAGGGAGTTATCTCCCTTAGATTGTAATTCAGCGGGTATAATTAATTATCTGTTTTGTAAGAAAAGAAATCAAATATAAAATGTTTTCAAACAATTATATTCTTTTTTTAGTGTTTAAGTCAATATTCGGTCTCATTTAAATACTGTAAAACAGCATTAATAATTCAAGAAAATAAAGTAACACACCCTGTGGGTTGCTGTATTAAGTCACCTTATATACTCTCTCCCTTAGATTGTGTCAACTTGTTTTATGGGTTATCTCCCCTTAAATTGTGATGCTGCGGCGGGGTATTGTTTTGTAAGAAAAGAAATAAAATATAAAATGTTTTCAAACAATTATATTCTTTTCTTTAGTGCTTTATGCAAATATTCTGTCTCATTTAAATACTGTGAAACACCATTAACAAGTAATTCAAGAAAATAAAATAACACACCCTGTGGATTGACGCTGCTGTATTAGTCACCTTATATACTAAATGAAAGGTTTAAAGCTGGGCTTTCGAAAGCCAATCCGACCAATCAAAAATAACCCACGCCATTGACACGTGTGCGTGGTTGACTTTTCTCAATCATGCAACCGGGTTTAATTTCATGGGTTGCTTTTGATTGGTCGGATGGCCGTAGAAAATCCGCCCCGTCGTTTCATGTTTGTGCTGTCTTGTGCCGTCCCATCATCATTACATCATCATTGACTTATAATCCATCCTTAATTAAGTTAATTAAGTATATGTATACCTACAATCTGCCACAACACTCGAGTGGAGATATATACGGTATTGTACTGTCCTTAATTAAGTATATGTATACCTACAATCTGCCACAACACTCGAGTGGAGATATATACGGTATTGTACTGTCCTTAATTAAGTTAATTAAGTATATGTTGTGACGTCACCCCCCAAGCATATCTTCTGGGCGGTCTAAGATGGCGTTTGCCACGTTAGGCCTCCCTTCCGGAGATGTATGTTTCGGGGTTCCTTTGGGCTTACTTGGATGTGAAGGCAACCAAGGAGTTCCAAAGATGTGTTGTCGTATATATGTAACCTCTAGGTCATTTTCACGTAAACATACCCTCTTGTGATTCTAACCCGTTATTTGACGAGTTAGATTCACTCTTAGGGGAATATGTTTCCGGTGAATGTAAATATAAATGACCTAAAATAAATAACATCCATGGATGTAATTAGCTCTCCGTCACATTTGGGTAGCCCCGTATGGTGTTCAAAAATGAATTACCGGCCAAAAGAAACGGTCATAGGGTCAAATCGAGATTGAAGAATCTCAGGAAAAAAAAATGGAAATACTCAAAGAAAGAACCCTATGAAAGACACAGTGGCCTAATCAAGGGGGCCAAATGACTGACAACCGCTCATAATGGTTGTTATTTATTTTTGTCTGCATTTATATTTATATATACAGAATTATTTTTAAAAAATATATTTATATATACAGAATTATTTTTGAAAAATACATTTATATATACAGAATTATTTTTAAAAAATATATTTATATTTATATACAGACTGAATTCTGAAAAATATATTTATATTTATATACAGAATTAATTTTAAAAAATATATTTATATACAGACTGAATTTTGAAAATATTAACGGCTCATTTATTTTTGAAAAATGAATTAGAAATATGTATTATCATATATGAATTCTGAAAATATGAATAACATTATAGTTGAAATTGCAAAATTGAAAAGCCAGGATATTAGATTGTCAGATGGGTTAAATCCTGATCAAATCAAGTCGGATTTTCAGGATATAGAATATGGTGTTAGTACTAACAAGTATATGCTACCAAAGAAATATGCACTCATCAAAAAAATTCAGAATTCTATTCGGGACTCTCTTGCATTTTCCAGTGACATAAGTGTGTTTGTCCCGTTATATACTATCGTGGAAGGAATACGAAAAGAATTGGGTAACGAATATGAAATGAAATAGGAAGTTAATTCTAAAATTAGAAACCTACAAGCGTTAATTCAAGAAAATGAACGATTTTGATTGACCGACCCTCAAAAGATTTTGTCATTTTGTCTACTTGACTGTAAAATCTCCTTGAGATTTTCATTTTTTTAGCATTTTTTGATTGAATCAGTGAAAATATTTCACACTGCGAAAATAAACTTTTAAGAACTTTTCCCTATGGAAAATCCAATGCAAAATCGACTACTTGACCCTACGAGGTTTTTTTTTACCAAAAATCGATGAAAAATGACAAAAAATCACTGAAAACAGGCAAAAATTGATGAAAAATGGCTAAAATTCATCAAAAATGAGTTTTAACAGCTTTTCCCTATGGAAAATCCCATGCAAAATCGACTACTTGACTGTAAAAATCTCAAAGGAAAACCACCAAAATGGCACAAAATGGCACCAAAACTGTCAAAAAATCAGTGAAAAACAGGCAAAATCACTGCAATAAAAAAATAAAAATATTTCACAGCAATAAAAATTCTATGAGAAAAATATTTGTTATTGTTAGTTGCAGCAATTATGATTTTGAAATGGAAAATCGACTACTTTACCCTACGGGTTTTTTTTTTAATCAAAAATCAATGAAAACAGACAAAAATCAATGAAAATCAATGAAAATTGGTCAAAAATGAATCCTAACAGCTTTTCCTTATGGAAAATCCCATGCAAAATTGACTACTTTACTCGACTGAAATTATTGGTGATTTTTGGTTGTTTTTGTCATTTTTTGGCATTTATTGACTGAAATTATCGATTTTTTGGTCAAAAATCATCAAAAATAAATCCTAACAGCTTTTCCCTATGGAAAATCCAATGCAAAATCGACTACTTGACTGTAAAATCTCAAAGAGATTACCACCAAAACTGTCAAAAAATCAATGAAAATCAATGAAAAACCACCAAAAATCAATGAAAAACCACCAAAAACAGTGAATAAAAAATAAAAATATTTCACAGCAATAAAAATAAAAATATTTCACAGCAATAAAAATAAAAATATTTCACAGCAATAAAAAATTGGACCGTTAAGGGAAGGAATCATCAATGGGAAAAATTGTTTTGCAATTGAAAAATGGTTTGCGATTTCAAATAATGGTCAATGAAGCATTAACGACCCGATTGGCTCGTGAACGATTAGATGCAATTAAGAAATTTATACCAATTCGCGACTCTGTAAGAAATAAACTGCAACAACGACAGAGTCTTCAGACTGATTTTGCTGAGGGATCTGAAGAGTTGTTTAAACCAATAACTACAACAACGAAACAGATAGTGTCAACAATCTCTGAACAAGGAAAAAAACAAGAAGAGACTTTTCTCCCTGTGTTAGAAAAAATAGCAAAAAGAACTAAACAAACAAAAACACTTCCTCAGGATATATCAACCGCTTCAGAACGAAAATTTGAAGGATTTCAGGAAGAACTAGTTAGTGGACAACTACCTATATCAATTATATTTACCGATAGCGCTAAAAAACGAATTCTCAAGGAGGATATAGACAATTTAGGTGAATTTGCTGCTAACAGCTATGATTCACAAGAGAAGTTTTTCAAGGACAATTATACGAATTATAGAATGTCACATAATGAATGGGCTGATATAGTGTATGAAATAAATACTGGGAATTTAGATAGAAGGATGAAGGAATACAGAGACTTCAAGAGAAATTTTCAACACCATTTAAGACAGCCATACGATGAGAAGGAATTTCTGGGGAGTGGAATTTCAGGGGAAAATTGTCTAGTTGGAAACGCTAGCGTTTCATGTCCTGGTAATATTCTCAGTGATATATCACGATTAGAAGTTCTCATCGGAGGAAAACGAGCTGGAAATAACTCTCCAGAAATAATTAATGAAGCAGCTGATATCTGTAGACGGTTATTTCAAGGTGGTATCATGGATATCAAAACATATCGAGATTTCATTAACGAGTTAGCGGAAAATCATACTGATTATTACAGCGACTAAGTCGAAAATTAATTGCTAGCAATGAAAATCCATAGGATTTTTAAACACTAGTATTTAGAAATTGCTAGCAATTGAAAACACTAGTGTTTTTATAATAATGATCATACACTACAACCATGACAAACCAACCAGTGTCTATGTGGTAAACTCACGATTGCCTGTTTATAGAACATATTACGGAGATGGTTTCAGTAATACCATTGCGGGGTTATTTACAAGAATGGCCCCAAAAGTGATGCCGTTAGCAAAACAATTAGGAATTAAAGCAATTGATGTTATTCGTGATAAAGGTATTAGTACTGCTGGAGATCTTGCCGGAAAAGCGTTTTCAGCCGCGAAGAATAAAATAACATCATTAGTTAGACGAAAAAAGAAACCGGTACCACTGCCATCTACAGCGGAAATGCCTGCAAGTGTCAGCAAAGCAATAAATAGCGCAGTGGAAGAAAAATTAGCATCATTAGCGACTCCATCACTTGATGTACAAAATAGCGCTATCATGAACGCGATAACAGGAAGTGGTTTGAAACCAAAAAGAAATTCGAAAAAGTTTCAACGACAATAATGATTACAAAAAGTTAAAACGCTAGCGTTTCCAATTAAAAACACTAGTGTTTTATGATAATAATGTTCAAAAAAACAGCTGATCCGGCGTTAGATATGGAAGCCCCAGTACGCAAAGATGATTCTGTCCGCGATTATCAATACTATTCCTATCATGCTATACAACCCGACCTACGATCGCGAATTGAACTTCAAGTTCATGATACCAGTAAATACTTTTTACCGTGTGAAGCATTTATTGAAATCGAGGGAAAACTCGTAACAAATATTGCAGCTGATACTCCATATGCAGATGACCCAAATATCCAAGTTGGTTTTGTTAATAATGGCATCATGGCGCTATTTGACAGTGCAAAATATCTCATTGATGGAAAAGAAATTGAATCAATAGACCGTGATGTTGATGTTGCAACAACAATAATCGGGCTAGCAAGATATTCTGATGATTATACAAGGTCGGCTGGTCCATCTATGATGTTTGCAAAGGATACCTCTAATTACGCTGACCACCTTCAATACATTAAAGTGTTAACAGCAAGAGATAATGCAGAAGCCGATCAACAAGAAGCAGCTAATCCAGAACGTCGAGCTAGACCAGGAGCTGCGTTTGATATTCTCAAAGGCATTAATGGTAATTTCAATTTAGGATTTTTAGCACGAAAAGGAGCATTGCAAGGACAACAACGATATTTTTCATGTGCGATTCCACTCCATCACATATTTGGATTCTGCAGAAATGTCAGAAAAGTCATCTATGGAGCCAAACACACAATCGTGTTAACGCGAAAAGGCAATGACAATGATGCAATCTGGTGTACTGGTGCCGTTGATGGTAAAGTTGTTTTAACTAAATTAGCATTGTGGATGCCAGTAATGACCCCATCAATTACCACAGAGCAGCGGCTACTTTCATTTATGGACACAGGTGGCAAATCATTGCTAAGTTGGCTAACAACAACGACTGATACCAAAGAGGATAATGTTGCTGATACATTTACATGGCACTTGGCATCAAAACAAGGCGTTTCAGCTCCACGTCATATATTTATAGCACTGCAGAATCGGAATCGATTAGGCTCCCATGAACGCAGTCATATGATATTTGATCGATTAGGGGTAAGTGAGGTTTCACTGAGAATAAACGGACAACAAGAACCATCTGAGGATATACAGCTTGATTATGACACTAACCATATAGCACGTGTGTATCATAGAATGCTGTCATTTATGGGTCGTGATCAAAATGTTGATACTGGTTTACAAATATCGCAACTTGATTTTAAAAGCCTCTATCCGATTTATTACTTCTCCCTGGAACATCTTGATTTAATGAGACAATCCGTCGTCGACATACATTTTAGGGCTCGTATAGCTCCTGGTGGTGTTGATTATAGAGCGGTTGCTGTCATTCTCAGTGATAAATCAATGTTGTTAGAAGGAGTTGGTGGACGAATGAGACTTATTGATGCACCAGTGGAAAATCTTTGAAAATCCTTCGATTTTTTCCAGAAATATGTAATTGAAACTTTATAGCAATTAGATCAATCTGTATTTGTATAATGTCGTATAGTAATATCAATGTGTCGTTGACACCTGGTCAGTTAAAAAAATTGCAATCAAAATCCGCTAAACAATGTGGAACCACAATAACGCTGAAACCTAATCAAATGAATGGCGGGGCAAATAAATTGTCACTGACAACTCGTCAAGTGAAACATTTCAATGATGCTTTCAAGGATAAAAAGGTGTTCAGATCACTCTCTCTGCGGCTGCTATCAAAAACATGATTAAAACAGGTGGCATATTCCCGTTGTTAGCTGCGATACCAGCATTGATTGCAGCAGCAGCCCCAGCGGTGGCTAAAGCGGCAGCGTTAGGGGCTGTTGGTACCGCGGCAGGAATGGCACTAAAGAAAGCAACGGGGAAGGGGTATAAAAAAAAGGGAAAGGGTCTAAGACTACCAGGAACCCCGTATTCATGGTACAGCGGAAAAGGCCTGAGACTAGGACCGGTTTATTAACTCAGAAATCTTCGATGGTTCCAATGTCCAATTTTGATTTAATGGATGCTGCTAAAAAACTAGCCATAAAAAACTTCAGAGGTGTTTTTATGAAGGATCAATTGCCGACACACCCAAACAGCGTTGAAACCGGTATTATTAATCTCGATAACAGCACTGGACCTGGTACTCACTGGGTTGCATACGCTATTGATCCACGTGGGATTGTCTATTTTGATTCATATGGATTAGCCCCGCCAAAAGAATTTATGCGTTATATAAAAACTTTTCCAATAAAGACTTGGTATTCTACGCTACCAACACAACAAATGAATGATCCACCAATATGCGGCAGCGAAGTATTAAATGTCCTTAACGCTATTTCTGACTCAAGGGGAAAACCACCGCATGTTGTCGTAAATGAATACACTAGTAATCGCTGGCAAAGACGAAGTCGTCAACAAAGATTTTAGAGAGAAAAAGAGTTTTACAATAACATGATTGATATTTGGGGAAGACCTCTGAAACCCAAACCCGATGACACTGCAACCGGTGATATAAAAAAAAAAATTAAAGATGAAATCGCTGAGACGTTAAATTTAACAAATGTTGACCCGAATGAAATAGTTGTATTTCAAGACAAACAGGGTAAATTGAAAACTAGTAATATTTCTCTGGATGATATTTTGGTTAAACAACGAAACGCCGTTGAAAACGCAATAGTGTTATATTCCAATGATGGCAAACTCAAACCCGGGGCACTTATGTCTACAATCACAGATAAATTCACCGAATACAATAAAGAATTTGAAGAACATTTAAGAAATTACAATAGTTTCCGTAGAAATGTCGTTCAAAAGTTCTTTGGATCCCCGATTGTAGTTACACCATCTCTCGCTGATATTAAAACGTTTATGGATGATCAAAATGTCGACATTAACCTCAAAAATGCGGTATTTGCGCTTAATTTGAGATTCTTCGGCAATGAATATTTAATACCAGATAAATCTCTTAACATGATATACACGTTAAAAAATATCGAACAAGCGTTTGTAGAACTTCGAGATGCCAGCAAAGTAAAAATTCCGAATCACAACGATGAAGTTAAAAATGTTGTGTACACGACGGCCAGTGGAAATTTCGATTGGGTTAAAAACACTCAAACTCAGCTCAGTTACACATTTGGTAGTTTGGGGTATATTGAGGGAATTCATCGATTTACAATAATATCTAACGAACATTTTAATATAACATGTACCGATTTAAAAAATGTAATTTTAGGAACAGGTGTTAACACAGCAATGTTTAAATCTAATCCAATTGAAGTACTTTTTAAAATAAGTGCAGTTAGTGATAGCACAATTAGATTAACGATGCCGTGGGTGATAGAATTTGTAGCAAATGAAACCTGAGCCTGAAGATGATTAATTCAACGATGGTGTTTTCAATAACGATGACATCAACGATTTCATCATCGCAATATCGCAATGATACAGTCAAAGAATTTTCAATAAAACTCAAAACACTCGCTGAGGAGTATGCAATGAAAATAAAAAAATATCGCAGGAGAATTACAGTCATTGACGTTACAGTGTACTCAGTATCTGGTGTAATGGCCGGAGCTGGTATTATACTGTCTTCAGTGACAATGATAGCTCCGATTGCTGTTCCAATTTGTATATCCGCGGTGGCTTCAATCGCTGGTATATTAACCGGGATCACAAAAAAAATATCATCATGCAGCCAGAATAAACTGCAAGACTATGTGATTAAATTTCATGTTGTATCAACCGCATACTCGCAATTATCCTCATTGATATCGTCGTCACTCGATGATACAATTATATCAGATAGTGAGTTCTCAGCGATGGTCAGTATTTATGATTCCGCGATATCAAAATTAGAAATACAACAACATGAGTATAATAACAATGACAACACCGATGGAATTGGAGAACACAAACCCGAAAACCAGAATGATCTCAATAACCTCAACGATATCAGATAGTGAGTTCTCAGTGATGGTACGTGTCTATGATTCCGCAATATCAAAATTAGAAATACAACAACATGAGTATCATAACAATGACAACACCGATGGAATTACTTCAACGAATAGTGGAGAACACAAACCCAGTACAAACAAGCATGATCTCAATAACCTCAACGAATCCTGAATTCAGTGTGAATTTCCCTTCCCCGGTTCCAGTGAAGGAAATCGCGCTAGCAAAATTACGAGTGTATCACAGTTGGCCTAATATCAGATCAAAATCATTTGGTGGTCAACAACCCAATAATTCACTGGTATTTGCAAATAAGAATAAAGACGACGGTACCCCAGACTGGAACGTTGTTTCCATACCAACCGGATCATACCAAATTGAACAAATCAATGCTGAATTGCAACGTAGAATAAAATCGATTACTGGAAAAGAGTCAAAAATAGCTATAACGGTTCATGAGCCAACACTATCATCTGCCATTGAAATAAGCACAGAAGGATATGTCGTAGATATATATCAGAGTTCTATTAGAACCGTACTAGGATGGCCTGAAATCCCACCCGGGGGGAAAACCGTTGATTTACCAGAACCAAAAAAAAACGATTATGTCACAGACAGGATAAAATCTGATAATCCAATAAAGAGTTATAAAGATCACAGAATTACTACAGATTTTTTTGGTATCCATATCGATATAGGTAGAAAAGAGAAACATCATTTTGTTAACGAATCTAAAATTATTGAAAATTTCACAGCAATGAATAATGATTTTTCACTGTTGTTAATACCTCTTAAATCCGGCACTCTCACCCGAGATGAATTTATCAGCGTCGTAGAAACATGCAATAAAATTATCGACGATATGGAAAAATTTAATTTGAAAATTATTCAG
Organism: Unio pictorum; assembly: GCA_030141615.1. Lineage (NCBI taxonomy): Eukaryota > Metazoa > Mollusca > Bivalvia > Unionida > Unionidae > Unio > Unio pictorum. Next base: position 5,134,302 of record JARLTB010000098.1, read on the forward strand.
GGTATATTAGATGATGATGAACCTCTATCGAAAACAACATTTGCAACAGACTATAAAATCCCCATCAAAGATATTCCAACATTCAAACTACCAGGATATAACGTACCAGAACTAAAAAAACTTCTCAGTGACACCATTGATATTGGTTTTAAAATAATTCATGATGCATGGAAAAAAACAACATCACCAGAAATAAAAATCCTGACACATAATAATGACCCAAATGGTGGTGGCAGGCATATCGCTCCGTTCAACGTAAATATATCCTCGGTGATTGCGCTCAATTTAGTATGTGACGTTATCGAAGGCAGCTATCAAATAAATTTAGAACGATCAAATCAAGCTCAGCAGGGGTATATTTTGTATTCATTTGCACCAACAGCTCCTCCAGGATTTTTAATTATTGAGGATCCAACTAATCCAGTTCTATATGCGATGTCATAATAATTCATTAACCAGAATTAATTTCAAACTCACAGATCAGTCCAATAATCTCATTGATTTACAAGATGAGGTTCTACAAATTAGTCTGTTTGTAAAGTCGTAAAGACTTTCATCGTAAAAGGATTTTCATCGTAGTGATCTTCATTATTAACCCAGAACTGAAAGTTCTAGCAGCAGAGGAGGTGAGTGACAACGACGTTGCGACGTTGTATAATTAAGCAACGAAAACGCGAATAGAGTATCACCCACGAAATCTCATGTTTTCAGACAAAAATCACTAAGGCTCTATTTGCCAAATGGAGACTTATTTTTTTTTTGGTTAAAACATGAGATTTCGCAGGAAGGCTCTATTTGCCGTTTTGAGGGTTTAATCATATTTTAAACAAAAAAGTTGTAGGATTCACCTCCTCTGCTGCTAGGTGGAAAAAATATAACACTGAGCTGTGACCTATAAATGAAGTTAGGACCCCCAATGTGGTATATAATACACACAGTATACCAAGTTTCCTTGAAAAATGATATTGGGATGTGGCCTAGAAATGAAGACAGGACCACCAATATGATATATGATTCAAATTCTAATCATAAGGTATGAATTTACCAAGTTTCATTCATTAGAAAAACAAAGGCCTCTCAGTGCAAAAGCCAAGCTAAAAGGTGTCATTAATTAAAAAGTTAACCACTTAAATTAAACATCACTGCAAAATTCTTGACACTAAATTTAATTTGGATGCAAGCAGTCTTTCTAAAATAAATGAGGGAACTGTTTTCCAAAGTTACAATTTGTATATAACATTGGTATGGATATACCTAATGACCAAAGTAACACCAAAGCAGATGATCATCATTTATTACCTGGCTCAACTCTACTTTTAGTAATGTCCTGTATTCATTGACAAAATATCTTGTCGAAAATAAAATTAAAAATAATCCTGGCTCCTTTACTAACTAAAGAATTTTAAAGTTTTTTATATATATTTATATTATAACATTGAATCTTGTAAAAATTCAGAATTTTAACTTTTATTGGCATTCTATATCAAATATTGTGCTGACATACTGTGAAACCATCTATCTACCTACCAGGGCATAATAGACACAGAACAATAAAAATGACATTCTTTTCTGTGATATCAAAGTATATGTATTATAATGAGTTGATAACAAACAGATAATAATTTTTAAAAATCAGCTAGAGTATATATTACTAAAGATGCAGGCTTTGAGTGACAGCCAACTGTACAAGCAGTCCATTATATCAAGAATGGACTTGATTAACCACTACAGGTGAGACCTCACATGAAAAGCATGCAGCAAGCAGTTCACTCCTTAATTCCTATACTCATTTATGTCTGCAGTTAACTTTGTGGTGTGGTACAAACAGCATATATATAATCATTCAGTTTGATGATTCTATCATGAACAGAGGTTGAGAAATAAACTTAAAATTTAACCAAAGTTGGTTGCAACACAGGTCACAGACCCACTTTTGTGATGAAGATGTAGTTCACATCAAAATATTAATCAAGAATGCACAACAAACATATATATAAAATTAGCACCCTCACAGGTGTCAGGTGCTGTGAAAGTGGAAATATACCTATGTATATGCTGTGATAAAACATCAGCTTACCTCTACTTTGAATATGAAAGAAAAAAAGAAAATTCAAAAAGGTGAAAGGTCAATCTGATTAAAATCAAGCTATATCATGGAGATCTGATCAAAATAAATACCAGGTTATATTCAGTTGGTATTTATGTTCATCAGTCAAGTCAAAGCTTTCACATTTATGTTGTTTCAAATGAAAACATACGCAGAGCAATACTTTGTCTATAATGTTAGTAAAATGTGACTAGCAGTTGGCACAACATATACTTTATCAATGCCTTTCATATATATTTATAAGCAGATCTCAACTTTAATCAAACTGAACACAAAGTAATCCTAAATTCCAAAATATTTTGTCAGCATACAATGTTTTTGAATTTAACTAAGTATACAAAATGTTGATCATGTAAAATATCCCAAATTATTAAGTGTGTGCTTCTGTTAAGTGTACAGAATAAAACTGATATTTAAAATACAGTGTGCACACTTCCAATAAGCATACAGAATTAAACTGATATTTAAAATACAGTGTGCACACTTCCATTAAGCATACAGAATTAAACTGATATTTAAAATACAGTGTGCACACTTCTAATAAGCATACAGAATAAAACTGATATTCAAAATACAGTGTGCACATAAACATAATGAATACCATGTTTTCTCATGTCAAATCCTGATTTTGTGTAAATTTTATGACCCTAAACATGATGAATTCCATATTTTCTCATGGCAGATCCTGATTTTGTGTAAATCCAATAACCCTAAGCATGATGAATTCCATGCTTTCTCAAGGCAGATCCTGATTTTGTGTACATTTAATGACCCTAAAATGAGATACTGAATTTGATGTTTTCTCATGGTAGATTCACACTTTGTTTAAATTTAATGACCCTAGACAATAAAATATGCAATCAGGATTCAAGGTAGGTTCTGATCTTACCATTGCTATAACAAGGATCATGGCCATCCATCTTCTCAGACTAGTTGTTGGCTGCCAATTGAAGTCTGTCCAGCTGTATGGGGTGAACTGCAGGGCCAGACGTTTTATCTTCTCTCTAAATAAAGGCAAAAGACAATTTCAGAACAGAAATATTAACTATGATATATTGAAAAAGTTAGCATAACAACTTATATTATTATCTTGTTGAATTTCTATTTAATTGATTAATTGATTGTTTGTCAAAATTACTTTATCAATAATACAATAATATACAGCATGTATATATATATATATATATATATATATATATATATATATATATATATATATATATATAGAGAGAGAGAGAGAGAGAGAGAGAGAGAGAGAGAGAGAGAGAGAGAAAGAGAGAGAGAGAGAGAGAGAGAGAGAGGTTTTAAAAAAAATTGAGATAAAGGCAGTTACATAAATATGAATATGCATATGTTATAAATTCAAAACTGTCTATATATTTGAATCTTCTTTGACAGGGTTCTGAAAAACAATGGTATTGAGGCTATTATAAAGTATTAATGTTATTTGTGAAAGAGTTGGTCAGCACCACTATTACTACTACATTCAAAGACAATCCCTGAGTACTAGTTGTAGACTTTCCTTTAACAAAATAAAGTAATAAAACAGACCAAAGCTGCTAAAATGAAGTAATTGGCCATGAAAGACTTCCTTAATACAATAGTTCCCCCCACCCCCACAAAATGACTCATGTTCTGAGGCATAGGGACTTCTGTAATGTAACATTTTAATGCCTTAGGATGGTTTTCCATATATCTTGTAATAAAGTCTATTTTCCAAAGGAAGTGGGAAGGGCTCTTCACGAATAATTGCCCCAGTTTAATACAGTGCTGAGGAATATCATTTTGAATTGCTTGGGTCAGAAGATTCATAAAAACCTGCAATCTACCATATAACAAATGTTTTCAATGGTTTCTTCTCTGCTTGAAGAACTGCCTTTCATTTTAATGATTTCACATCATAAAACTCGTGTACAAAATTGGTGTGGGTTTATTTTCTTCACTCTAACAGTTGATAAAAAAGTTTAGAATTAAGGATTAATGCATAAAAAGAACCATATTTCATTCATTTCTTTTTGGTTTCTCTGCGAATTTACTGAAAGCAAATTTTTATCTAAATTGTGTTTCTACAAGAATACTTACCCAATCACATTAACTATAGGGATATAAGCCTGCTACACCATGAACCCAGGTCTACTAAAAGATAACCCCTTGTCCTAATTACATAAGCAACATCACCTAGAGTCACTTCATCTGTAACATCTACCTGGGGTTAAGAAGGTAATTACTGAAATCTTCTTACCTACAAAATGTTTCACTGCCAAATCCAGCAAAGCTGATAGGCTTTGTTGTTTTAATTAGGTCTGGTGGTTATCTGGGCTGCCACCACTAGCCCTACCTGATTCAAGGTTTGCCTCTGCAATGCTAAATCTCTGAGATAAAAAATAGCAAAGGTTGACTGTATGCCTACCAACAGTTTCTACTATATTTCAGATCGAAACATTATGTTCAAATGCAATGCTCGCAGTGATCTAATCTCATGAGTGGTGATTTTCATGAGGTGACTCTGATCTTGCGAGACTCTTAAGTATGTCAAGTGTATGACCCATTTCAGTCATGAAGGCTATGACCAGCACCGACTGCTCGAATGGCCGGGTTGGATCGAGAGATTCATCGCCAACATCTGTGTCATGGTAGTGATATGTAACCGGTAGTACGGATTGTCAGACGGAAACATCACTAGAATCATCGTCAATCCGATTTGTGCGGATTGCGGTATGATAAAAGTCCCCGTGCTGGTACAGCGGTACAGTCAGACGGACTGGTATATGACTAAAATCTCCATACGGTTGGACGACCGGTGCCTGTTGGGCTGGACGGCCGGAGCCGGATGGACTGTCAGTGCCGGCAAGTGTCGGCTGGAAGCTTGGCTGGACGACCGGTGCCATTTGGGTTGAACGGTCATTGCCGGATCGACGCCCGGTGCCGGTTAGTGCCGGCTGGAAGGTTGGCTGGATGACCGGTGCCATATGGGCTGAATGGTCATTGCCGGATGGACGCCCGGTGCCGGTTGGTGCCGGCTGGAAGGTAATAATAATTACATAATGCTTATGTAGTGCGGCCAGCACTGTGCGCCCATCTACCATTCGCTCAGAGGGAATGTTGGTTCTGGTACAGCTTGCATATCTGTACAGCATACCAGGTGACCTAGATGACGCAATTCTGTCATAATTGACACTTTCACTAAATCTCCCTTGTGGAGAAGCCGTGAACATATGGACGGCCGGCACTAACGGCTGATTGAACTGGCGAATGGTCGGCCTGAAAGTCCTGTTCTGGTAAAGCTGCCATACCTGGGTAGCGCATACCAAGTGGCATAGATAACTCAATTCCATCATCTCTGATAATGTCACTAATTCTCCCTTGTTTTAAAATCACACCGTCACGTATTTGACGTGACGGGAGGTGTACACCGGCAATACCGACTGATTTGTCTGGTATATGGTCGGCCGGAATGTCGGCGAAGGTCCGGCTATGACCGGCACCTGCCTCTCGAATGGTCTGATTGGACGGAGATACATCTATAACATCTCTCTCATGGCAGTGATATGTAACCAGTAGTACAGATTGACTGACGGGTACATCACTATAATCTCCGTAAATCCGATGTACAGCCGGTGCAGGTTGATGCCGGCTGGAAGACCGGTGCCATTTGGGCTGAACGGTCGTTGCCGGATGGACGGCCGGTGCAGGTTGATGCCGGCTGGAAGGTCGGCTGCACGACCGATGCCATTTGGGCTGAACGGTCGTTGCCGGATGGACGGCCGGTGCAGGTTGATGCCGGCTGGAAGGTCGGCTGGACGAGCGGTGCCATTTGGGCTGAACGGTCGTTGCCGGATGGACGGCCGGTGTAGGTTGATGCCGGCTGGAAGGTCGGCTGGACGACCGGTGCCATTTGGGCTGAACGGTCGTTGCTGGATGGACGGCCGGTGCCGGTTGATGCCGGCTGGAAGGTCGGCTGGACGACCGGTGCCATTTGGGCTGAACGGTCGTTGCCGGGTGGACGGCCGGTGCCTGTTGATGCAGGCTGGAAGGTCAGCTGGCCGGCCGGTGCCATTTGGGCTGAACGGCCGGTGCCTGTTGATGCAAGCTGGAAGGTCGGCTGGCCGTCCGGTGCCATTTGGGCTGAACGGACGGTGCCGGATGGATGGCTAGTGCCGGTTGGTGCCTGCTGAAGTGCCGGCTGAACTGACAGTGTCGGCTGGACGGACGGCTGGACGGCCGGCGAAAGTGCATAATAAAATGGATCCAATTGATCCAGCCTAGACTCCATGCGTCCGGACTTACAGGCCCGAAAGCCATGCATGGACCTGCGGTGAAATTTACATCCACTGGGCAGCCTAAACCATGTCAACATAATTTCCTCCATTTCCACATTGCCAACACCCATTTTGCCATTCATGCCTTCGTTGTCGACTTTGCTACTGAAACGACAAAAGAAGAGAACAAAGCACAAATTAAAAAATTCAGCATATTATTAATTCGATAATACTATAACCGTTACTAACGGAGTAGTCAAATTATTCCGTGCCATGTTAACTCTTAATGACCACACTAGTTATCGCCGTGAGCGTGTTGCAATAGGTCGTTCAAGACGAAGTCTACTGAAACGAAAAAGATTAATGTATTAATGTTACCATAACTATTACCATAACCGTAACTAACGGAGGAAGCGAAATGATTTAGTGTCGCGTGAACTCGTGACTACAACACGAAATTCCGCCATTAATAGTCGCAACTGGTCGTTCAGAGACGAAGTCTACTGAAACGGAAAAGAAGATAAACAAAGCACAAATTAACAATTCAGTACGCTATTAAGTCGCTATTCCATAACCGTAACTAACGGAGGAAGCGAAATGATTGTCGCGTGAACTCGTGACTACAACACGAAGTCCGCCATTAAAGTCGCAAATTGGTCGTTCAAAGACTTTTTTGAAGTCTACTGAAACGTCAAAGAAGATAAATAAAGCACAAATTATCAATGCAGCACGTTATTAGTCGCTAATATCGTAAACGTTACATACGGAATAAGCGAAATTATTGAGTGCTACATGTATTACATGCTAGTACCGCCATAAGCGTGCTTTTTGACCACGTTGCAACCTGGTCCAAAGTCTAGAAAAGGTGACAAAGTCACTCAAATTGGAAAATATTGTAAAATAATGTATACAACCTGTAGAGGAATGATTATCCAACACAGTAATTCCAAATTTAACTTCGGATGGTCAGAATTTACACTAAGATGGCTTGGATTCATTGGAGGTCTAATTGTACGTGTTTTCGCGTACAGCGAAGCTAAAAAACTAAAGAAGCGACACCTAGCGGGTAGCAAGGGGAGGTAAGGGGCAAGAGTTATTGCCCTTTGTCTATATGACATAGACAGGAAAGACGAATTTTCGTCTTTTGGTAGGGCTGGATTCGCGAGGTAGCAGGCTAATATCCCTAAAGTAATGTGATCGGGGAACGTATTCAAAGGAGAAATATATTGACTGTGGCAACTCAGGTTGATGATCAAGCCACAACTTACCATTCACCTTCTGAAACAGTCTGGAACAAAACCCCAACACTTGTGGGTTTTTCATAATCTCCACCAACTGTTTTTCAATGAGTATCTCATGTTGTAGAAAGGCAGCTTTCTCCTGATCTGATGGCAAGTCCATGAAGATGAAAGAGAGAGGAGGAAAGGAATGAGAGTTGATAAATAAATTCTAAAACCCTCCAAAATGACCAGGATAACACAATTGTTTTCTGTGACTCTGTGACTCTTGGAGATTGAACCTGAAATTGAGGGAGGCAGCTGTCAACAACAATTAGGCTGTCTGCAGGCAATGGGCAGTACAGGTCACTGTCTAGAGTTAATAGGCTTGAAGGTGGAGAAACTTTGTTTCTTACTGCCCCTGTATGGTTGCTTCCTAGCTTGTTTAGATGTTGTCTCCTGCAATGGGCTGGCATCTGTATCGCACATTTGACTGAAAAGGTGTCCCTAATTTGCTTATTGTTCCTCTGCAGTGGGTTGAGGATCAAGTTCGAGGGGCGGTTCTTGAGCTGCCTGCCTCCAAACATCTTTAAGTTTTCCTGCAAAGTGTAATGGTGACCCAAAAGGGTTCATCTGTAAAGCCAGAGTGTGATAAGGCTTGTGCAATATGAACAGCAGACATGCATCATGTCAGGTCTAAGCTGGCCAAAGCAGAATGGTGTGCTGCCAGGTTAATGACTCTAGCAATCATGGCTGTCACCACTCAAACATTGTCATTGCTGGAAGTCTCTGAAAGTCAAATATATGCCAATGAGGTCCAATCTAACAGTGACAATGTAGCGACTATATTTGGCCATGTGAACTAGATTTTTGTTAAGGGCAAGGAGATCAGTAATAAAGGCATGTGAGTGTACCAACAATATTTTCGAACACTACCTGGCAATCTAAAAAGAAAACCTTAGAAGTGCCCAGGTCACCAGTTCTAGTCAACAGTTGGTCACTGATCTCCTTAATTTTAGCAGATTCAGGAAAAAAATCAAAAGGACAGCATCTATTCTCTCTCATTGAAATCTACCATTGCTTTCACTTTATAATCTTGAGTAGTGGTAGAAGGTATAGGGCATTCTGAAGTTGCCACCACCCTATATATTTTCTTAACAGCGGCCTTTAAGCTAAATAGTCTTTTCTATGGTCTGTGTATGGTTGATTTGTGGGAACTTTGTTACACTCACTGTGTGCTGAGTCCAGATCTCATTTCACCTGCAGCTCTGAATACATCATACCAGGTGGCATCGATGACTCAATTCTGTCCTCTTTGAAAATGTCACTAACTTTCCCCTGTGGATAAGCAGTACACATATGGAAGTCTGGCACTGCTGGAATAGCAGGCTGGTCTGCCTTGCATATGATATGCCTGGATGCTGGCAGTATAAAAGATGGTCCAGTTTACACTGGTACCAACCCCTCCAAGAGAATGGTTGAACAGCCTGACTTTTTACTGAAAATTACGTCGTAGTAAAGGTGTTGCCAAAGATGCATCTAAACAGACAGATCTGTCAATCCCCTTAATTCCTAGTTGTCTGTACTATTTTATCAAAAAAGTCCACATGCTGGATTGGTCAGACAGCTGGTGATGGCAAAGCTGAATTATGAAATGGATCCAATGGATCTGGTACAAACCCCATGCATCTGGAATTACAGGCCTAAATGCCATGCTCAGACATGTGGGGTAATTAAGCCCACTGGGCAGGCTAAAATTGGGAGGACACTCCTTCAATGAGTTGAAAAAGGTGCGCAACCAAGTGAGGTAAATAAAGGTAATATCTGGACTGACAACATTTCAGATGATAAGACACAGGAAGAGGGAAACAAAGCATAAATTAGCAATTCAGCATGTTACTAACTCACTAGATAATGTTAACAACCTGCAGTAGAATGACTATCTAACACAATAATCCAGATTTAAAGTTGGATGGTCCAATTTTAACACTAGTCTTGAATTGTAAGAGGTCTAATACATGTTGTTATCAGTACAGCAGTGAAGCTTAAAAACTAGCAACAGCTGGCAGAGGGAAAGGGAGGTAATGAGTAATAATTATCTGGTACAAACCCAATGCATCTGGACTTACAGGCCTAAATGCCATGCCCCTTGTCTAAATGAGAAAGACATTTTTTGTTGTTCTTTAGGGCTGGATTCTCGAGGTATTAGACTTATATCCCTATTGTTAATGTGATTGCAGAACATATTTGAAGTAGAAAATGACCATTGTGTGTTGTTCCAAAATAATTATTGCAATCCCTACAGCATGATGGCAGAATATTGTATTAAATATGACACGATCACATCAGTCTTACCTGTTTAGCATGATGAAATATAAATTTTCTGCTGAAAGCATTGTTGTTTATGTTTTGGCCAAATTGATATGTTAACAATGTTAACTGAGCACAATTTAGGTCCCAGCTCTCTATGTACAATGCATTATCATGGATTGTTTCACTTGCTAAAGTCCAATTTAGCATAGTCTAACAGGTGTACCTTTACAGTTTTCTGAATAAATACTTAAATTAAAAAATGATAACTACCAATCTTGACAACGCAAGAGCTCAATAATCTTTGAAGCATGTAAATGTCAAATTCAGTTAAAAGTATAATATCTAAAAGACAATGGGGTACATGGAAATTCTGGTACCAGTTGGCCATTTTTTCAAAGAACTCTGGGTAAATGTTCTGCAAGATATTATGAGTATGACTCGTATAAGATTTTTATTTTGCTATGTGGAGAAAACTAGTAAAAGTATAATACTGTACCAGTTTTGCCCACAATGCCATGCAGAAAATTATCTATGGTGTCTTGAAAACACTGCCAATATGTTACAGGAATTTCCACTGTCTTCTGTTTTACATATTATACTTCTAACTGAAATGGACATTCATTTACCTGCTCAAAATAAGTGAGCTTTCATGTTGTTATCGTTTGAAATTATCATTTCTTTTCTTCTTGAGAAAACTGGAATGATTCAGCTACTTGTCTGAGTTCAAATGTATATTAACACATTGCAACATGATTTCAACACCTTTCTGTCAGTGTTCAAATGGATATTAACACATATTAAAATGATTTCAACTCATCTCTGTCAGTAAAAATCTAAACACAGCTACTAAATCATTTATGCAATTGTACAAAGAAAACTAGCTTTCTGTGCAGGCATTCTGTCAGTATAAAATAAACTAGCTTTCTGGGCAGGCATTCTGTCAGTATAAAATAAACAAGCTTTCTGGGCAGGCATTCTTTCAGTATAAAATAAACAAGCTTAGTGGGCAGGCATTCTGTCAGTATAAAATAAACAAGCTTAGTGGGCAGGCATTCTGTCAGTATAAAATAAACAAGCTTAGTGGGCAGGCATTCTGTCAGTATAAAAAAAACAAGCTTAGTGGACAGGCATTCTGTCAGTATAAAATAAACTAGCTTAGTGGGCAGGCATTCTGTCAGTATAAAATATAAAAAAAACTAGCTTGGTGGGCCAGCATTATGTCAGTTTAAAACAAACTAGCTTGGTGGCAGGCATTCTGTCAGTATAAAATAAACTAGCTTAGTGGGCCAGCATTATGTCAGTTTAAAACAAACTAGCTTGGTGGCAGGCATTCTGTCAGTATAAAATAAACTAGTTTGGTGGGCCAGCATTTTGTCAGTTTCAAATAAACTAGCTTCGTGGGCAGGCATTCTGTCAGTATAAAATAAACTAGCTTGGTGGGCCAGCATTGTCAGTTTAAAATAAACTAGCTTAGTGGGCAGGCATTCTGTCAGTATAAAATAAACTAGCTTGGTGAGCAGGCTTCTGTCAGTTTAAAATAAACTAGCTTGGTGGGCCAGCATTCTGTCAGTTTAAAATAAACTAACTTGATGGACATGCATTGTAACTGACATACTGGTCTTTGGAGGTACTCACTTATACAATCTGATATAACATGTATACATGGAACATAAATTGCTATTGAAACATACATTTTTGTTTGTGTGAATATGCCTTGGCAAAAAATGTGCCATCGACACTCACCTGTATGTTGGGATATTCCACATTCCTCTCCAATGGTAAGGTTTCATTGACAGGTAATTCAGGGTCTTCATACCAAGGTAAATTCCCACACTATTACATATCGCGATATCCATTATCCACTGTAAAGTAGAGGAAGAAGCTCATTCATCCAGAACACATTAAGTACTATATGTATCAAACTGTTTCAAATAAGAATAACAAGCAAATATGATACAACTGCTTACAGGGGGAGTTCCTGAACTAGCTATTAGACATCTTGAATAAAATCTGTAGCACTCAAGCTGTGATTGGTTAAACTTTATCATAACAGTTTATTGCACAATCTATTTTGACCATACTACTTCAACTCAGCACTGAAAAAAACTATACATATCAATGAAATTCTAACCGGTCAGTACTGAGATCATGTACAGTGTACAGACCATTGTGGTCAATGAAGTTAAAGGTGAATAATGTTGACTATACAACTATTTGTATATTTGTTTAAAGGGTCAGTTCAAAAGTGTGTGTGAATGTTTGTTCTAGTAGCAGTTTATTAATTACTTTAATATAATCTAGTTGCTACCAGAATTCATACAAATGTATATTTTTAAAATCTTTTCTGAAAGTCATATGGCCAAAAATATAATAAATGTGAATATTATTTGCTCATCTGGAGAAATTTATTATATTCTAAAGAACCAGTATTGTCTTTTCCCATGAATGAATAAATATTTTACAAATTTATATTTGTGAATAATCTTGACATCTTGAACCATGAAACAATAAAAGCTAATAATTCATTTTTTTTGTGATGGTCTTCATTGCCTTGTTTACAACTTCTGTTAACCCTGGGCAAACAATAAAACCTAATAATTCATTTTTTTGTGATGGTCTTCAATGCTTTGTATACAACATCTGTTTAACCCTGGGCAAACAATAGATCACCAAATATTGCTGAATCACCCAGAATACACACCTATGCAGCAGACAATGTCATTGTTGAAATAAATTTATCACTCAAATTAATTCATTTACACAACTAATTAAGTAATTATAAATCATCATAAATAATGACACTGTTAATGGCTGTTCTGACTAATGGGCGCTGTTTAACAGAAGGGGAAAAAATGGTTTGAAAAAATTAATGAGTGGTTGAGACGGTTTTGAGTGGAGAAATAATTTTAATAATGTTATTCTTATCTGTCACCATTGCCTTGCTTACCTTTTCTAGGACAAAGTATCCCTCCACATTATAAATTCTCATCCTCCCATAGACAGAGCATTCTAGAAAGTCTAGAACAGAAATAGAACAGCCCCCCTCTGACTCCAATGTCATAGACCCATATTTAGTAGCCATCATCTCTTTATTGACCAGGACAATTTGCGGGACATCAGAGCTGGATGGGATAAGGGAATCTCACAATAGTGACATGTAAGTATGCCATTATTCAAAATTATTCTCCCACCCATCAACAGAGAACATTTTAATAGTACTAATACACATCCTATCAATAACTATAGCTGGGCCAGTTGTTTGTGTGGCTGATAGCCTCAAAAACCTGGTGTAAAAAACTGATATCTCACCTTATGGTTGGAATATCCACTACTGTATATTGGTAGCAGATTGGGACACTTTTTGTGCTGTAACTATTGGGCCCAAGCAAATTATGCCTTTGCTTAGGGGTGCAATAAACTGAAGATAGAAGGAAAAAGCAGTAAAAGACTAAAAATGAAGATCTGTTATTATCATCCAAGGAAAAATGAGTTAGACAGGCCCAAAACACAGCAACAGCCTTAACTTTATTGATTTTAGTTCTCACAAAGGAAAGGTCCCTCTCTGTGAGGGACTGATACTCTCTCTTGATAGTGAGAACTAAAACCTAAAAAAGGTGGATGCCAAAATATCAGCCGAGTCCTCCATAGGTAGGAAAAGATGCTGCCTATCCTTTCCTTATCCTTTACAATCAGCCAAAAAGAACCACAAGCTTATAAATCATAACAGAAGTATATTCTGATCATTCCAAATGCCGATACAGTTGAGACTGCTGATCTCAAAATCAAGTGGAGCTAATGAAGACAGCTTGTTCTCTGCTAGAAACCTAAGTTCACACAAGAGAGAAAAAAACCTCATAATTACCAATAAACCATAAATAACCCTTTGTATAGACAATGCATAACACTCACTCCTTCTTGCAGATACTAAGGAGAGTAGAACGACAGTTTTTAAAGGTAATATCATTGAAAGAAGCATCACCAAAGGTTCATAAAGGGGATTTTACAAAGCCCATGAAACATGTGACCGATTCCATCTAGCTCTCAGTGAACATGATACAGGTCTCTGCGGCTCAGATTTCATAAGAAGAGATGACAATCATAGCTAATGGCTGGATTCATGGGAGAATTTGAACACGTTAGGGCTGTCTTGTAGCCCTTAATAGTATAGACCAACCTTTTCTCTCTTCGAACTGGAAGAGAAGAAAGTCTGCCACTGCACTTAGAGACAACAAGAATTGATGCATTCCTACTAAACTCAGCAAGGTTCCAGACCTTGTCAGATCACAAACAACAAATTTGACAACTGTCTACATGTTCATAATTTGTGCATGAAAAACTGGTAGGGAGTGTGTCCCTTGAGGCCTGTCATGCCCATTTTTGCTTGCCATTTATTCCCACATAGGAATTTTTAAAAATAGAAAGAAAGCACAATACAAAAAATATTGATGATGAATAGTAAAGACCTCTGTCAAACATAATATGAATGATGACAATGACTGGTGTGAGACCTCCAGAACACAGTTTTGATGAAAATGACTGGTGTGATACTGCCAGAAAACAATATTGATGATAATGACTGGTGTGAGATGTCCTAATAGCATCTTATAGATCTGTCATATAATATATTCGATGCTACATCAAAATTTGCATTCAAATTTTTTAAACAAATCATGAAGGGGAAGATGACAACTACCCTACAACTGGGGAAACATAAAATAAAATTATATAGGGATAGTTATTAACACATGTGTTATTCAATCTTTGATTTTACAAGGACCTCTCTAGTCATCTGAGGGTTTGAGGGGCTGGTTCTGTTCTGTGTCTGTGCAGGTGGCTGATGAGGCCAACCCTTGCACGGAATGTTTGTTTGCATAAGGGTCTGGGGATGAGTCGGACATCTCTAGGAGGGTTGATGAGATGTGCTTTTCTGACTTTCTTCTTCAGCTCTGCAGTTTCTCTCCTGCTATCTTCTCACAACTTGGAGCCTTTGTGCACAGAGGAATGCCAAGTGACTTGATTGCTTGCTGTTTGCTCCCAGGAATCAGGATTTATGTTGAATGCTGTCAATGCAGCTTTCAGATTGTCTTTGAAGCGTCTCTTCTGACCTCTAAGGGATTGCCGTCCTTGCTGTCGCTCACTGTAGAAGTCTCTTAGGCAGCCGGAGGTCTGGCATGCGCAAAACATGTCTCGCCTAGCATAGCTGGAACTGCATCAGGATGGTGCGGATGCTGGGCCAATCTGCTTGGGCAAGTATCTGAGTGTCTGGAACCTTGTCCTGCCACTTTATGTTGAGGCATGGCATTGGTACACTATCCATGTTTTGTATACATAAAGTAGAGTGGGGAGCACAACTGCCCTGTAGACCTTTAGTTGGGTGTGGATGCTGATGCCTCTTCTATGAAAGATGTTGGCATACAATCTGCCAAAAGTTGCATTGGCTCTGGCATTGCGAAGGTTCACCTCAAGTCAATAGTTTTGCTCTGTGACAGTGTGCTACCAAGGTAGGTGAAGAGGTTCACTACATTGAGTTTTTGCCATTGACGGTGATGTTGGGCTCAACACAGGGCTTTCCAGGGGACGGAAGATGCAGGACTTCAGTCTTCTTGGTACTGATGGTGAAACCAAAGCTTGTGCAGGAGCTGGAAAACTTGTAAATGCTGCATTGCAGGTTGGCTTCTGAGCCAGCAATGAAGGCGCAGTCATTAGCAAATAAGAAATCTCTGATGGTGTCTATCATGACCTTGGTTTGTGCCTGAAGCCTCTTGGGATTAAATAGTTTTCCATCTGTACGGTACCTGATGCTGACTCCAACCTCTCCATCACTGAAAACATTAGTTATCATGGTGGAGAACAAAAGAGTGAACAGTGCTGGTGCCAGAACACAACCCTGCTTGATGCCATTGGTTACTGGGAATGGCTCAGATGTCTCTCCATTGTCCTGGACTCGCGCCTGCATGCCACTGTGGAAAAACTGCACCATGGATATAAATTTTCTTGGGCATCTGTACTTTGCCAGTACCTTCAATAAACCTTCTCTGCTGACAGTATCAAAGACCTTTGTCAAGTTGATGTAGATGGAGAAAATTTTGCTCTTGTTATCTCTCTGGTAGCTGCCTTGCAGCAAACAATATGTAGATGGTACCACATTCTTTTTTGATTCCACACTGGCTTTCTGGCAGTAGTCCATGGTCAAGGTGTGTAGTGAGGTGGTTCAGTAGGATTCTGGCGAGTATCTTTCCATTGACTTAGGCCTGGTTGCCATATCAGTAAATACAGCTGGTGGAGCCTTTTTATCAGGGCTGTGCCCCCTTCCTTGCAGGCTTCAGCTGGGATGGAGTATGAACCAAGTTCTTTGCCACTGGAGAGCAGACATATCACTTTCTGTGTTTCCAGCAAGGTTGGAGGGTCATCCAGTGCTTTGTTGATGATTAATTAGGGGAGACGACTGATGGATTCATCTTTGATGGATGAAGGGAGATTCAAGATGCTGTCAAAGTTTTCAGCCCATTGTTGCTTCTTTCAGGGCATTGTAGAAGTTCTTCATGTCATGCTGGTCTGCGTAGCAATGGATCTCATCAGCTTTGTTGCTCAGCCATGTCTCTTGCTTCCAGCAGAGCTTCTGCTGTACAGCTCTGCGTATGGCCTGAATATGGATATTGAGCTTGGTGATGATGAGGCAGTGGTCTGTCCAACAGTCAGCACCACACAAGGACTTGGTCACCTTTCCCTCTTCCTGACAATGATGTATTTGATGAGGTGCCTGGACTTTGAGTGTGTGTGCATCCATGACGTCTGGTTACGGGTAGGGAGGCAGAAGACTGTATTGGTAATCAGCAGTTCATGTTCGGTTGCAAAAGGAGACGGTTGCTGTTATAGTGACCCACTCCATGCTTTCCTAGCACTCTATACCAGGCAACGTGATCACTGTCTACTCTTTCATTGAAATTGCCAGGAATCATGAGTTTATCTGTCATTGAAACATCAGCAATGACGGAGTGAAGATCCTCATAGACATTGACCTTCACTTCATCTGGGTTGGTCCAGGTTGGCGCATAGCAACTGATGATGGTAAGGTGTTTTCTTCCAAAAAAGAGGGGGAGCTTCATGGTCATTTACTCCCTTGAGAGGTCCAGCCAATTTGCCAATCAGTACTATCTTCACTGCGAAACCAACACCTGCCTTATGGTGCTCTTCACATCCTCTGCCGCTCCAAAAGAAAGTGTATCTGGTGCCCTGTTCACAGAGTTCGCCTTCTCCTGCAAGTCGGGCCAGGTCTTGCTTAAGGCATGTCCATGTTGTATCTAGCAAGTTCCTTTCCTATTAGGGCGGTTCTCCTCTGGGGTCTTTCCGCATTGTCTCTGTCATTAAGGTGCGTACATTCCATGTGCCAAGTATGAGAGGAACAATTTTCATTTTCTTTTTTGTATTTTGACAGCTGCAGAAGGGTCCTCACCAGCCATGGAATGCTGACTAGGTAAGTTTTGAGCAGGCAATGTTTAGGGCACCTTTTCTAGCCCCTTCCTCATACCAGGGAGGTGAGCAGGACATTCCTGAAGAGCGCTGCTCAGTCACTCAGGGGGCTGTCAGACTCTACTGCTGCTCCATCTCAAAAGAGAACGGCCCTAATGGCCTGAGCTGCCGGTGTTTGTTATGGCTGCCAGTGTACCCAAACCGGCTGCTTTGTTGCTTGCCTGATGCCACAGGACTTTAACGAGTGATTAAATTAGATGGGTAGATGACAAGAATGACTTGCGCTGTGACTTTGCTTAAAGTGAGGAAGAGTTGCGCAGTTCGTCGACCTTACTCTCTCACCCATCTGGGTCCAGCAGCACGATGTCGAGACGGCCGGAGAGAGTTGAGTGCAGTGGATGACCATGATGTCCTACATGTCTCATCATGCTCTTAGTGCTCCATGGCACTTTGCTGAGAATCGCCTTTCTGCCCATTGACCAGCTGGTGGTTCCTCCGCGCAGGCTGCCAAATCCAGTCTTCACATGCTAGGTAGATAAAGCATAACTCATCGAAGGTTTAAGACTCGTCAGCTACCCTCAGCTACCCTCAGCCTGGTTTAACCAGCCAGTCGAGGCTGTTTTCTGGGATGTGGCTGCTGCGAATGCCACAGCTTCTTTGAACCACAGTTGAGAACTGAGTGCCAAGTGGTAACCAAAGGTGGGCGAGCTACCCCCGAAGGAGTATGACTGCTAAGCCAGCCTACTGATGAAGAGAATGGGTATAACAGAAAATCACTACTGCAATAAGGCACAATAATGCCTTAGATCTCTCAAGAGAACTTATATCCCCATTAAATATATAAAGGACTAAAGTTATTATTATAATAATATTGAACATCAGATATCTTTGACACAAAATAATGACAATGGTTATAAAAGCAATTTGAAATTTATTAACATGGCCTCCTCAGAAAGGGCCTTAGACTTAGTGGACCAGGACTGGGTCTGTGTTCTTTGTTTTAGACTTCATAAAGTGTTTTATCCATGGAAGAATCAAATTTTATATTGTGGCTGAGGTTAATCCTGTACAGGAAAAAGCAATCAGGGCAATATTGACACATAATGTATTACTGCTATTAAAACAAGCTGCATTTAGGCAAAAATATTTTAGCAGTTGTTGGACATTTGCTAGAAGCAGTTTTAGTAATTGCTACATGCATATACCCTGACCTGTTCTTCATCTTATCTCTTCAAGTTAAATGGATAAATATAAAAATATATCCACATTATATCTTTCATGTGAAATCATGGGCTAACAGTCATTGTGCTGCTAGGTTAGGTTACAAAGTTATTATTTATTCTTTCATACATACAATGGATCTGACAACTTCAAGTAACATGTCCATGAACCGACACCCGACTTGGAACAGTGGAGGGGTCTGTTGCCATAATCAAACTGGCTATTCCTTTTATTTTTCTGAAAGATGCACATCTGCATAACTTGCTTACCTGCTAAAAATGCTTGTGTTGTCTAATAGAAATGACACAAAATCCCCATGGTACCAAGCACTCTCTTAGAAAGGTGGATAAAATGATTTCTACTCTGAGCTTTATCCTTTGAATCATAGTCACCCTGGGTAAAGCTAATGAAAGCCTTCTTATTCCTTTGATGACAAGGATCTATTGTAAAGTCAGTGGTTGGAGTCTCTACTGGTACAACTATTGAATATGTTATGTATATCTGATTTAATTTATATTTATTTTAATTTAATTGTTTGTTTGTCAGCTTAAAATTTTTGGATTATATTACATTCTATTATAATATAATCTTGTTTACATGATTTGGCTTTTTTATATATAGAAAATCTATTTGACCTCTTTTTTCATAAACACCTAAGGATGACCTAGATCCTGATCTTAATTCAAGATTAGTAACAGCCACATAAACAAGTTCTTTCTTTATTTTATTTTTATTGTGAGAATAATAAGTGCTGTATTGGATACATGACCCTAGACTCATAAAAGGTTTCGATGAAGTAAACTTTTTTTATATTCTTGGAGTAAAATGACTGTTTTTTGTTAGGGTCATGTTAGGAGTATGTGATGTAAACATGATCATGTGACCAGGCCCGCACCTGGGGGGGGGGGACAACCATGGCACTTGTCAGGGGCTCAAGCTAGATAGATATAGAGATATACGCACATATTTGAAACACGAAAGGGGCCCAAACTCTGTCAGCTGCCTGGGGCCCAGAATTTCCTAGGTGCGGGCCTGATATGACCCTCATATAGGTATCTATTTTGCATTTCAAATTACAGTAAAACCTTTGTCTTAGAGAAATAATCTCAGCCTGGAATTTCAACACTTGATGCTGAGTTGTTCTGTTGTAACCAGTATTGAGTTCATTTTCTTCAGATTTGGATTTTAAAAGATTAATTCATTTCTCTCGAGATATTTGAGTGCTCATACAAAATTCTTGGACAAAAACATTTCTTAAAATTTTAATCTAATTTCCAACACCAGAGTGTTATTTCTTATGTTTCTACAATGAAGAACTGTAGACACCAACAGTACAGATTACAGCATCGCCATCATTAGAACATTTCAATACAAGGACTTTAAAAATTTAATTCATGAATTATTCTTGGATTATTTTTGGATTTTATTCTTAAAACCGTAATTTTTATTTAAAAAATTACATTGTTTTTCAGAGAAATAAATTATTTGTTAAATTTTACAAAGCTTGTTGTTTTCACTCTTTCTTTGTTACAGTTTATTAGAGCCTAAACATGTAATAAATGTTGAATGTTGATGCATATCTTATTTCCATCAGCAGCTAACAGTTTTGGAATAAATTTGCAAATGTTCCTCTATAATCTAAATTGAACTTACTCATCCAGGAAGAAAAAAACTGCAATACAATTTATTATTTGACATAAAAGAAGCAGAATTATGACTGACAAGTTTTTGAATGCGAGTAAAATTAAAATCAAAATTGGTAAGTGTAAAACTGATCCATTTTTTGTTGCAGCATCAAAAATGGCAGTTGATTTTCAGAAATTGGAATCAATATGATAAAACGTGCAACTTTTAATAAGAAATCGCAATTTTTTTTTACATTTATAGGAGTACTCACATGGTCCCACCAACACTCGCTGAAATTGGGAAGCTGATGTTCTAGTGTGTACTCCAGCACTTCAAACATGATACTCAGTACCATGCACAGCCACCAATCACGCAGGACAAGGGTCTATGGAAAAAATTAAATGATTAAAGTATAATATTAACATATTTTTATGGCAACATTTTATATAATTTCAAAATACTTGGTAAATCTGTGTTAAATTTCATAATTTTTCAAGTTATATAGTCTACAGAATAGAATGTTAAGTATAAAATTAGAACCTAATCTAAAATATAAAAGAGTGATGGAACACTTATTTTGTACATTATTACAATCTCATACAAAGGTAAAGTAACACTAAAAAAAAATATATCAAAATTAAAAAATTATTTGACCAGCAAGATGCAAGGTATTTTGCCCTAAATAGATAATGTAAAATGTATGATTTTTATGTAATTTTTGAAGAAGAAAAAACAACAGTTAACAAAAATATAAATAAAATAAATCTGCTGAAATTTCTTCGCAGCCTGAATTTCATGTAACAGGAATGAATGTCTCTGTAATTTTTCTATTATATTCATATGAAGCAATCTTTTCTTATTCTGACAGTTCCATATGTTCACAAACAGCAAGATTGTTTAATATAAGAATACTTTCTTGCTGCTAGAACCTCAGTATCAATTTAATTAGTTACACTTATTTTATATCATATAAAATTTTATATCTGCAAAACAACATGTTATATGGTACCTGTTCCTTGCCAGAATATGGTAATAAGAATCCATGGAAATATGTGACAATCCACTTGCAATCCCAAAGTAATTTCTTAAAGTAAGGAAATGGAATACTATAATTTGGAATCTATGGACCTTTTGAATTATGTCTTATATTCATCTTTCTGTATTCAATTGTTATGTATGTTTAGTTTATATTGTGCCTGGCCTTTGTCCATGGCTGAGGGTAGAAATTTGGCCAACTTGACTTTTTGTCATATTTGAATAAATTTGAGTTCAAGGCCTAACCTTGTTTATGAATGTTCTGGAAGCAAGCATTTTTAGAAGTTATTCTGGTCAGAAATTCTGGTTTTCCATAAATTAAATTGTGTTTTAGGTCAAGTAAAATTAGTATATATATATATACCGTATTTTCCGGCCTATAAGTCGAGACTTTTTGACTTGAAAGTTTGGTCTTCGTCTTATACTCCAAATCGACTTATATATGGATTACAGTATCCGGTATTTTATTGATATTGCTCTATAATCGGCATAATCGAAAACAGGTCACATAGAAGTACAAATTCATGTTAAATTACTATGTCAATAAATTGTCATAAAATAATATGACAGCATTTATATTTGTAAGTTTTGTCATTATTTATTTTGCATTTTGCGTGTTTTTTCTTATTTCTCAAACATAAAATAAAAGAAAACAATTACCGGTAAAAACTTCACTGGGCTGCATAGCACACTTACGGTCTATACTCTATAGTTTACTGTACTAATTCAAAGCATATTGTTTGTTCCTTAAAAAAAAGATATGAAATAACTAGTTCATTAATATTTGATTTTCCAGTATAATGTTGGACACACGTGAGCAATTACCGGCATAGCTTTTTTTATTGATCCAATTGATCCTACAAAGGGATGTAATCCATATTAACTCGAGTGTTCTATGATTATTTATAAAATAATGTAGATCATGCATTCTACTGAATCCCCCAAATCATATGTTTCTAATTGTATTTGACAAAGTTTCTCAAATAAATTACCGTAGGTTTAAATTACACTAAAATCAGATATATGGATGGACTACCAGTACTCAAAGATCATCAGTGATCCATGATTTTTAGTTTCGCAATTCAGTTTAAAGCAAATTGTAATGTCAACACTTCACCTATATACATTTTTAACCAGTTGACGTTTCGGTGTCTCTCATTGATTATATCGGTTGTTGATAAATTGGTATTTGGTTTCCAACAACAATCAAAGCCAGTTGCCTCAATTGTTTCGATCTTGATATTGGCTTTAGCTACCGATACTAGTTACCATATTGCCGGTACCCCATTGTTCTTTATCATTAATCCGCATCAATTACGCTACTCGTGTTTAATATCAATGGGATTAAGTACAACAGGAAATGATGCCCACTCCCTTCTCTCGATGTAAATAATGAATTTAGCCATGGGCATTGTTTTCATTGCTTTAGTACGGGCACATTTTATTGAGTTCGGTATATTTTGATCAATCTTTTCAGTCATAATCATTCATATAAATATCCCCTTACAAATCATACAACTTCTCTCACAATGCCTCCCGTAAAATCACGCAAGTCTTACACGGTGGCTTTTAAGCTGGAAGTTGTAAAGTTCGCTGACGAGAAAGGTGGGAATATGGCTGCTCACAGGAAATATGGTGTAAGTGAAAAATGTGTCCGGGATTGGCGTAAAGCTAAGGTTGCATTATGCGCTACAAAAAAAAAAAAAAAGAAAGCAAATCGTGGCTGCAAAGCAAGATGGAGTAATATTGAGGATAAATTAGAAGACTATGTTTTGACACAACGTGCCGCATATTAGAGTACATCAAAAGAACATGACGCAATAGCTGGGCGGCAAGTTCAAAGAACTTTGACTAGCAGCTTGTGCGGGAAAATGTGCTTTAGCTTCCATTATTTAATCTACGGACATGTACTATTTCATCATTCATTACATACACCCGTTACGTAATTGTTGTTTTTTTGTTTTCATTGAATTCAGTCACATAATGATCTGTGACAAAATTATTGAATATTTTACATCCGTGTGTGGATATTTTCGATGAAAATATTTGTATTATGGATTCAATGTATGTTACAAGATTCGCTGGTGAGTACACGGTGTTGATACTCTTTTCATGCAATAGATTATACATGTATATATAAATTAGACACGTGTATGTACCAATGCATGGTTCTCTGAATAAAGTTCCGTAATTGTATTTGACAAAATTTCTCAAATAAATTACCGTAGGTTTAAACTTTCAACTGGAAGGAATGATCATAGCTCTTGTTGCAATGGATATTGCCGGTAACATGGAATATTATATGACGATACCATCAATATTCATGCAACCGGAAGTTACTACTGGTAGTATAAAAAATACATAGCCAAGTTATTGACCTGGCTTCGTCTTATACTCCGAATCGACTTATATATGGACGAAGGATGGAAAATTTACAAAATTCGTCAATTCGACTTATACTCCGCATCGACCTATAGGCCGGAAAATACGGTATATATATATATATATATATATATATATATATATATATATATATATATATATATATATATATATATATATATATATATATATATATATATATATATACTCAGAAACTTTGGTAAACAATTATTCATTCCTGTTTTAATATCAATCCTTGGGAAACTATGATCAGAGTTTATACTTGTATTCAGTTTTAATTTGAGAGGAATCATTTATTGAAAATATTTTTTCGAATTACAAAGTGCTCATTGACCTTTTTAACATAAACACTAATTTGGGATTATTGTGAATTCATTCAAAGATATTCTGGATTAAATCACTGTGATACATCAAGACTAATGGTACATCAGTTCATTCAAGACTCTTGGTATATCAAGAGATTCAAGATTAAATCTATACTTTTAGACTTATGATAAGACATTTAGGACTATATGAGAATAATTCAATAGTTTTTATTTCCTCTTAAATGTTCACTTTGAATTCTAGGGAAATAAATTATTTGTTGTACTTTCTGTAAGGAACTGAAGACTATAGAATCATAACAATTTTGTTACAAAAAATAAATTTGGCTAATGGATGATTAAAACATGCAGCCCCATGTTTGCTTATTATAACATCCACCCTTAAGTTTGAGCCTCTAGGGTATTTCCCTAATGGTAAAGACTAATCAGGGGCAAATGTTATATGTTACATTTTCTTTACATGATCAACTAGTCTGAATATCATTGGGAATCTTGATAGTTCCCATATTAAGACTTGTAAAGGACACATATGGACACTATGAAGAGAGATGCATGAGTAAACGTGTTTTTTCATGTCCAGTAATGTATGTAAGGTTATTGGGATCTCAGAAGTTTTTATGTTATGATACAAGAGCAAAGTTCTTTGGGGTAGAAAAAGAACCCATATCACCTTAGGGTGTCAGTTTCATATGGGTTGATACTTTGCTCATTGATCACATATACCAATTCTCACGCATGCTAGATATGCATTCCAGAAGTCATCAGAAATTTATATAAGGTCACAATTCAGCGGCATGACATCAATTACAAAAGTGTTAGCATAATCTACCTCAATAGGACTGGGGAGGGAGGGGAATAGGGATTTTTAACATAGCTTTAACAATTTTTCAGTCATATCACAAAGATGTCTGCAGTGTTTATAGTGTTGTCTAGCACTGGGGCATCATGCCACAGACATGCAGAATGATGTCCCACCTAATCACATTATCCCGACACCAGGTCGACCAGTCCATACACTAACCTCTTAATGTTGAAATCCTAGCGAGGCAGCTGTTAGTACATTTTTAAAAGTCTCTGGTATGACTCAGCTGTGGTTCATACCCGTAACATCCTGCATCAAAGGCGGATGCTTTAACTGGAGCGGTTTCATTGCTAGAATTATGACTGATATAAGATTCATGATGTGCTTAGCTTTAACTGTGTTGGAGGAGTTCAAAAAAACATTACATACATTCAGCCTGATGTATGTATGCATGGACTGTATTAAAATATTTCTGCACTTAAAACACAAAAGCTATATGCTACAAATAACAACAAACACTGGTTACTTTGTGGTATATGTAAAACAGTTCGATACTCTCTATTGTCTGAGCATGCCTTCAAAGTGCAAATCTACAAACCTTGCCCCACCAGCCAAAAAAATGTACAGGAACAAACAAATCAAACTTGTCCTGAAAAAAAGAGGGGAAAAAAACGAGTCAGTTTTGATCTGACAGACGAGTTTAATGATCTTCAGAAAGATATTGAAACTGATAGAGAAGATCTTAAATGAATATTCATTTAATCAAATATTTATAAAACAAGGCAAAATAATATAAGTCTCAAGCTGCTTGAAGTGAGTAGCATACAGAATAACTCTATATATAAACACGAGTCTTTGATTCTATTTGTCACATACTTGTAAGGGCATTACAGAATAATATTGCCATGTGGCATTTCTAAGTTTCATCTTACTGTGTGGCAAATGATTTTCATGATAGGATTCTATGATTCTGATAAAGATGAATGCTATTTAATAAATTAACCTTTGAATAAAATACTACTCTGAAGCTGAGCCACATATTAATTTTAAAGCATTCTTAATGTTAATGATATATGTTGTCTCATATGACACACAACAGCTAAGATTACAACACCATCCTTGGATGAGATGCCAGTCCATCAAAGGTTATGCTACTCACTTAAAGCTGGATTAAGGATGATCACTTGTGAATGTTGGCATATTCAACATTTTTAAAACTTGATATCTTGGCAAAATACAAAAAGTAGAGGCTTTTGTTCAATTTCTTGCAATATTCTTAGTTGAATCTCCATTTTATCTGTATGGATGAGTCAATGAATAGAAAAGTATGAGAAAAAGTACCTGTCACTACTTGAAAATAAACAATGAGTATTTAAAAATTCATGAAATTGGCACACAAGTTAGATTCTAGTTATCAAATGCACAAAGAAAGGTTAATGAGAGATTTTCTTTAGTACAACACATTTATTGAGATCACAATGGATTTCTAAAACAGAAAACCTGTACATCCAAATTATGTAATATAATAAATTGCTAAAGACTTCTGATGGTTTCATATGCTTTTTGCTGGGGCATGGAATGGCCAAGTGGTCTAAAGCGCTCACTGTTACAGATAACTGCCATCTCAAATCTGTCCACTGGGTTCGATTCTAAGGTATGGCCAATGTGGGCATGTGAGAAAGCATGCCAGTAGTTTCTCATGGGTCAGTGGTCATAAAGAGGCGAGATCTTTCTCAATGCAACAGCTCTATTCTTATTAAAGTATCACCTGGAAACCCAGCCTGGGTCTTGTAGGTGGACCTTAATTGATGTGTCCAAATGAGACAGAGGATTCATGACAAAATTTAGCTACCTGTGGAAGGGAGGCAGTTTTTGGTGATGAAAGAGGATGCCATCACAAGTAAGACTAACCTGTCTTGTCAAAACTTGCATGTAATTCAAGACACCTGAGAGGGCAGGTATTTGCAAATTTTGCCTACAGTCACTAACACAATGAAGAAGCAAGTCTAGTAGGAACAGGAACACAGAGATGCCCTTGAAATTGGTGTTAAAGGTATCTTATCCAGCCACCAGCTTAATAACCAAGATAGGTTCTGCTTTGGGCATAGGATTAACATTTATGGTGGTGTATACAAAATGCTGGCAAGAAGTTCCAATTTCTCCTGGGTTTTTGTTCAATATCCTCTCTCCTATGATGAAGAAATGTGTTGGCAATTGTTTCTGTATCATTTTTCAAATCAGAGGTGTTGGAGGGTAGGTGTATATAGTCAGGTTGGTCCAATCTAACCATGGGGCACCAAATGCCTGAGCAGTTGAGTCTGGGACGGGAGAGACAAAGGATGGGAGTTTGGAATTCCACTTTGACATGAACAAGCTCATCAACAGTTGGTCCCATTAGATACAGATCTGAGTGAGAACCAAGGGTTGGAGAGACCATTCTTTCTGTACTAGATGAATGTTCCGTGACACAGAGTTGGCTGGTGTATTGAGGCATCTCAGGATATGGTGAACATGTATCTGGCTTTGTTGATGACAACACCACTTCAGAAAGTCCCACACCATAATGCAATGGGCTGGAGATTGGGGGTCTTCTTTGTTGGAGATTAATCACCATTGCAGGATTGGGTTCCTCCTTGTCGTTTGAGATAGGTCAACACTGTAGAATTGTTGGACAGGATGAGAACTCCATTGCCAAGCAAATATTTCTACCACTGGTGAAGAAATTTCACAATGGCTCTATCAGTTGGAACCAAGGGGCATGGATAAATGGATTGAGGGTGCTAAGGACAATGACCAGGCATTGAGTGTCATTGCTGATGGGACCAAGAAAAGTTGTGGAATGAAAGATAGAACCCTCTTGGTGCTATATGTTTCTATATGTATAAAAAAAGAGACTTTTTATTGGCAGAGATTATATAGCACAGCTTTCAGAGGTTCATTTCCTATGACTGGCCCTTGGGTTCATTTTCTGTACTATCCCTATATTGATACTGTGGTTGTGTGAGGGAGGGAAAATGTCTCCTCAATGAGTTTTCTATTGGATGTCATCCATTTGGATGTCAAAAAAAGAAAGTTTAGAGGTAGGAGGTTATAGGATTGTAATGAAAACTGTACATGTGATATCCATGCACAGACACACTGAATATTAAAAAAAAAAAAATAATACTTTTCAGGTTATATGGCCCTTCGCAAGAAAGTGCAGGGGGCCCCGAGTGGCCAAGTGGTCTAAAGCACTGTCCATTACGGATCACTGCCATCTCACCTCTGTCTGTATGGGTTCGAGTCTAAGATTCGGCTAATGAAGTTATGTGAGAAAGCTTGCCAGTTCTTCCTCTACCATTAATACTGGCCACCATGTATAGATTATATTGTGCTGAAAAATGGCGTTAAACCATAAAAAACAAACAAAAGCAAGAAAGTGACATCAAAACATGCTATGCTGGATAATATTTGATTTTTCTTTTGAATGTACCACCTTAACAGCTGAGAGTTGTAAACGCCTTTAAAATTTGCTCACATAGGACCAGGGACATAAGATATTTGTCTTTTATTATTTTCATATGGCAGAATATGTAATTGCAAAAAAGAAGCAAACTGCACTTTTAAGTTTTTCAATAAACTATTCTGCCAAGGCATATTCCAAATACTAAATAAAGGCACAGGAACAAGTAAAGTAGGTCACAGTGATCTCATTTGCTTGTAATAAGCAGTTCCCTCAAAACATCAAATACACATGACTGTCCTTGCAACATCTTCTGAAAGTGTTAACTTATAGCAAACACTTCACTGATGTCTACAGCAACAATGATAATGCTGTCAGAAAAGTCATACCTATCAACTACATGTAATTTGCAAATGAGACAAAAAGTACACTATATATCTCATAGCATACTATACTATATCTGTAGTTTAAGATGTTATTGTGAAAAATAATTTTTAAACAAACTCCTGTGTATATGTATTTTGAAAATAGTTGTATGTCTGTAACTTAATTTATTCTTTAGCAACTTTTTGAAGTGGCAAATCATATATCACTTTGGCAAATATCTTTGGCAAATGTTTTGAAATTTCCAGACTGATGATTTCTTCAGCATAATTGAATTTTCCTACATTTTTAAAGGGATTCAGAGTTCAATATCAACAGGTTCTGATTTTAACAGAACACCAATTTTTCAACAATATCTTTTTAAAAGCATACACAACATGAGATCACTTACCCATAAATTGTGCCATGGATCAGTGGCATTTGGATCATATATCAAGCAGTTTCCTCCATAATCCTTCTCTGGTAATGGTTTACCCAGACTTGAATCAAAATGTTTCATCAGGAGACGTGCACTATGAACACTCTAAAAAACACAAGATTGAATAACTGAATTTATTATATGCTCATTTTTTTCCTCCGTTAACTTTACATTGTCATAATCGTTCAGTATTTTACAATATTGCACTTGCATGCAAATTCATACTGAACTCACGTGTGCCCAATAGTGTATTAGGAACAAGTTTGTAAGCAAATCATGGATACTCTCGTAGTAGACGCTTTACATTTTGGTTGATTAAATTTATTTCTCAATGAACTAAATACGATGTTTGTGGACTGCAGCTGCTTTGGCACATTTCGCATTAACTTTTTTAAAATATGTTTTGGATTTAGGCTAGCTACAGATACGACAGATTCCTTACAAATAAGATGCAAGTAACAAGGCATAAACTGTCTTCTTTAGCTGAAATAAGAATGGCAAAAAATATTCTTACAGTTTTACATCCTGAATTTTCTCAAATTTCTAAGTTCTGCAAATTCAAAATATATGAGCCAAGTCATGGGTTCTCAAGCTTGATTACACATTTTTTTAAATTGTACTGTAATTAAGACTATATTCCAAGTGTAATAACATCCTTCTTACTGCACACAAAAACATTGTAAACATTGTATTCCATAGCATCTTTTCTTTTTGATAATTGCAATCCAAAGACTTCATATTTTTCCCACATTATGATTTCAAACATTCAATGAAAGAACAGAAACATATTTGAAGATGTCAACAAACTTCTCCCTCACTTGCTCAATCCAATGTATTTCATGTAGAAGAGGAACTGATAATCCAGTCTTTAATCACAAAATCTTGTAGAATTGACAAAATTACCAAAATCAGTTCATTCCAGATCAAATGGAAAAGTTTTTGCAATGCGCATTCATTCACATTATGACTCCAGATTTAAGTTTTAAGTAGACCAAAATGCCACTCTCTCTCTGTCTGTCTCTCTCTGTCTGTCTCTCTCTCTCTCTCTCTCTCTCTCTCTCTCTCTCTCTCTCTCTCTCTCTCTCTCTCTCTCTCTCTCTCTCTCTCTCTCTCTCTCTCTCTCTCTCTCTCTCTCTCTCTCTCTCTCTCTCTCTCTCTCTCTCTCTCTCTCTCTCTCTCTCTCTCTCTCTCTCTATTAAACAATCAATAACATTTCTGTTGTTCCAATTATACCTGTATTTTAACTCTTTCTAATCTACATGAATTTACATCTACATATTTTTTTTAACCTGGTTTATTAGCAAAGGATTAAAGTTGCCAACACAAATAAAAAGACAAACTTAAATATCACACAATTTCTTTACACAATATCATACTTTACTCTATTTTTTTTGTATTCATGTTGGGATATTATGTTTAAAGCAAGCTTAACTTTTACAGGGAAAAGTTTAATTTTCTAGCCAGCTTGTTCTGGGCAAACTGCCAGTTATACACTTTTCAAATCCTTGATAAAGCTGAAGACATTTGGAGATTGCTAAAACGGCAGTTATTTTGAAAAGCACACATTCATATGTGTGGCTGGAAGTCCCTTGAAAGGACCGTATCTATTATGTAAAAAAAATATCTGGGAATTTACGATAAGATCTTTTTAATTTTTAACTGCTGTGTGTTACAACCATCTCTGATATTCTTGACCAATAATTAAATTTTCCAAACACCTACTGTGATGGCCATATTGGTTGTAAGACCAACTAAAATTTTCAAGTCTACCTATGAAAACTCTATGCTAGTATGACTATCCAGGAGAGTCATGAACATTTCAAGATGGACATCAAAAACAGTCAAATCTCATATTAGATTGGCATCATTTTCATATTGCTATCATAAGAAATCATTTGTGAAAAACCATGTAAATATGTCCATTAATTTAGAAGGACTGCTAACAGGATTTTCAGGGCCCCAAATGGCCAAGTGGTCTAAAGCACCCACTGTCACAGATCACTGCCATTTCATCTTTGTGTGGGTTTGAGATTCGGGTTTAGACAATGTGGGTATGTGAGAAAGCTTGCCAGTAGTTGGTGGTTCTTTCCAGAATTTTCCATCATTTATACTGGCTTCTATGTATAGCTTATCATGTGCTGAATAATGGTGTTAAATCCTACAACAATATTTTCAAGATAGCTACAATGGATGTCAGATTGGCATTATTTTCATTAATGACCAGCTAGACACCATTATAAATCTTCAGGTGAAAAGCCTGAAGTCATTATGACTTTCCATTTATGAGAAGTAGCGCTAACAACATTCACGATAACTGCCATAATGGAGTACAGATAAGTACCATTTTCATAAGATACCACTAGACAACATAAAAAGTCTTCTGGTGAAAATCCCATGACTTAGGAACAGCAGTAAAAATATTTCTAAGATGTTTGTCATGGTAGTAAATCGGATGTTACATCAGCACCATATTCATTTAGGGCCAACCAGACATCATAATGTATTGACATAACTTTCCATTTAAGTTAAGTAGTGAACTGGATTTTCAAGCTAGAAGCTGCGGTGGTCATACTGGCGCTCAGATCAACATCATAAAGATGCCATGTCAATATGACCATCCAATCAGGAGTAGTAATAATAGAAAGATTTTCAAGATGGCCAATATGGCAGCCATATTGGATATCCGAGCCTATTGTTTTCTTCTTTTGGACCAACTAGACAGAATAAACAATCTTATGGTGAAAGCATCTTGTCAATAGGACTTTTTGTTTATGAGGAATAGCTGTGTTATGGCCATACTGTGGCACCATTTTCACTTTGGACCAATCAGACATTGTGAGAAGTCTTGGAGTTAAAACCTCATCTTAACATGATTTTCCATTCACAAGGAATAGCAATAACATGATTTTCATGATGGCCACTGCGACCATGGGATGAATGTGTATGAAGATCTTGTCGCAATCATTGAATAATTTAGTTGTAGTGATGACAGCTTGTTCTAACACATGGAAATATGACAGAAAACAAACCATGCAATCCTTGAAGTAGTTTAGGTGTTTTGATAACTGCTTGTGCTAACACATGGAAATATAACATAAAACAAACCATGCAATAAGTTTCTCTGGTCTCTGAAATGGGGAGATAAAAACTTGGCAGGTAATATCCATTTTACATTAATTACCCAACATTTTTATTTCATGGGTTGTACATTAATACAAATGCAATTTTTCACTGCTATGTCTTTTCTCCATTCTTTAGGTTTGGTCACCTAATGACACAATTAAATGTCTTAAGACAGCAAAGACGGAAAACATACAGAAAATATAGTACTGATAATGATCAATGAACAGACTAGTAGCCTTCAAAAAATAATCTGTTAACCTTGATGAAAAATATCGTTTTTAAAACAAGTTTTATTCCACGACAATTACAACAAGAATATGTGTGAGACTTAAGCATTATACTAAGACTTTTTTCATTTCATTCATAATGCAAAATCATGAAATGCTAAGGCCATTAAAAAATTTCTTGGACCATTAAGAAAATCACATGAACCTATCTCTCAATATTGCTGTTTTTAGCATATCCAACTTGACCTCACCCCCAATTCTCTACTCTTCTGCCTTCCCCACCAACCACAATTTTAGGATCAAAAGGTTTCTTGTCTGTTTTAAGCAATGTACAGTGATCCCATCAAATTTTCAAGTCTGAAGTCTCTGACTTAAAAAAAGGCCTTCCAATTTTACAAATATGCAATTTAGGGAATTAATCCCATTTCTAAATCATCAGAAATGTAGCAGTCACTCCAGATAATCCCTGTTTCATAAATTTATAAAAGGATTACTATCAGCATACCTTAACTGATATTTTTTCCAAAGAATTTGTATTTTTATTGATGTTGCAAAAATATCCATTGTCTGAGTTATCCTTTGAAAAGTGATAATTGAGAAATATTCAATAATATCTTTGCCTCTTAATAATAACATCTGTTTGGATTTTCATGCCTACATTCTTAACTTACCTGAAAAAGCAGATAAACCAAGGCAAGTTCATAGACAATACTCAGGCACAAGATTAATCTCCAGAAGGCTGAAAAATAACAAGAAAAATGATTCCACAGTTATATTGTATGTATGACTGACTTACTGTGTTATCAGGAATGTCTTGTATACAAACTATTAATTAAACAGTTTGAACCTGAATAAAAAGAAATCACTACCAGCAAATCAGAATGCAAATAATTGTAATTTTTATGGACTGAAAGTGCATAAAAAAGAAGAATAATTACAGACAATTGAGTATATGTGTATCTGGAGTTGTTACAGCTGTTTTCAATTATGTTATACTACATCTGTCTGTCACTCTTGTTACATATATCTGATTTAATATATATTAATCGTTTGTCAGTTTTAAATTCTTTTTTATATTTAATTATATACTATTGTAATGTTAATTTATTTACTAGAGATGATGTTTTTCAGAAAATTGGTTGACCTGAATTATTTTTTGGTAAACAAGTAATGTTGACCTAGATCCTGACCTTGATTCAAGGTTAGTGGCAACCATTTAAACAGGTTTTGTAATTTTCTTTTACAATGATTGGTTGTTGTCAAGGTCAAGATGGCACTAGTGAATTAAGAAGTAAACAACTTTTTATTTTAATTTTAAAATGATTGGTTCTTGTCATGGTCGAGTTAGGAGTACTTAATATAAATGATCACGCGAGTCCTTTCCTTTCTTTTTTCGAAACTGCATGTTAGAATATGGCATAATCTTTGTTTTAGTAAAATATAGTTAGTTTTGGGCTTTTACATCTGATGTTAGGCCAGTTTCTTTTGTTGTAGCCAGTTTTTGAATCCATGTTAACGTCTCTTCAGTTCACCTAGATTTTAAAGGATTAATTCGTATCTCTGGAAATATTTGATGAGCTCATACAGAATTCTTGGACAATTATAGTTTCTCAAAATTTTATTCAGATTTCCAACACCGGCATATTCAATATTGTGTTTTTAAAAAGAACTATATAAGCACAAAACAGACTTCAGCAATACGGCATAGTCTTCCATCTTGTATTTTCCAACAGGACTCGAACTTGAATCGACTAGGACTTTTGTAATTCAATTCATGGATTATTTTTGGATTTGATTTTTAAAACTAAGTTTTTTTTCCATTCTTGCAATCTTTTTCCAGGGAAATAAATTATTTGTTAAATTTTTATCAATCTTGTTGTTTGTACTCTTTCTTTTTTACAGTTTATTACAGCATTAACTCGTAACACTCTACTGTTGTCCATTATTACTAAAAGATTTCATGTTTACTCACATTTTTCTGATTGTCAAAGTCAATTAACCAAGGAAAATTTGATTAGCTTAATCCTATTAAAATACTTTGTTAGTAATGAAGGCCATTGACCCAGAATACACATCAAAATTACAATAAGAGAACCATAAATGGCACAGAATGCCTACCTCATAGTTAATAGATCTATATGCAAATGACTGAAAGTTTAGTGCAGAAATTACATTTCTCCTTTCAGTCACAATGACACTTGACATGTAACCTTTAAAACCCCAAACTGACAAATGTTTTCCCTATCCCAAGTGTTATTTTTTTGTTTGATTAGGATTTTTAACATAGCTTTTAACAATTTTTCAGTCATATCGCTATGATGTCTGCAGTGAGGCAGTTTATAGTGATGTCTAGCACTGGGGCATCATGCCACAGATATGTAGCATGATGTCCCACCCAGTCACATTATCCTGACATCAGGCAGACCAGTCCTAACACTAACCTCTTAATACTGAGCATCAAGTGTGGCAGCTGCTAGTACCATTTTTGCAAGTCTCTGGTATGACTTGGCCAGGGATCAAACCCACGACCTCTTGCTTCCATGGCAGATGCTCTAACCACTAGGCCACTGGAGCAGTATATATCACAAGTGTAAGCCATCTACAACGTTTTGTCCTGGCATGTGATGTAGAATTAATGTCATTATATGAAGACCATTTTTTTTCTTTCAGTTACTGTAAACTTGTCTTTTGAACTTTTGAAAAGCAAAATAATTTGGGGTTTTCCTTAATTCAAATGCAAGATACCTACAAATATTGATCACTGTAGATGGGATGAACTCAAATTGTTTTTCAGAAACCATTTTTCTTCTTTCAGTCACAAGACTTTTGACTCTGAATGCAGTCGACACCATAAGCATAAACAAATCAAACTCATTCCTGGTACATGGAACATATGCACACTCACAGACAAACAAGATACATCCAGGCCTCAGAGAAGAACAGCCCTCATAGCCAGAGCACTGGGCAGATACAAGATTGACATTGCTGCTCTTAGCGAGACATGTCTAGCTGATGTAGTATATGTCCGCGAACCCGAGGGTGGCCACACCTTTTCTGGAAGGGGAAAACAGAAGATGAACACAGAATCCACTGAGTCAGTTTTGCCATTTGTACTGCACTCTTGCGTCAATTCCCAGTGGTTCCCATACATGTGAACGAATGCTTGATGCAACTCTGCATCCCCCTCTCTAAGTCACGGTATATCACCATCATCAGTTCGTATTCCCCACTTTGACTAGCAGTGAAGAAGACAAGGAGGCCTTCTATGAAAGTCTTGATGCCCTTGTTAAAGCTACCCCTGCATGTGACAAACTCATCATAGATTTTAATGCCCTAGTGGGCCACAACTATGTAAGCTGAAATGGAGTATTGGGACAGCATGGAATCAGAAAAATGAACACAAATGGACTGCTTCTACTGTCGATGTGTGCAGATAATAATCTGAAAATGTCGAACACACTCTTCCATCAGAAGATCAAGTAAAAAGCAACTTGGATGCATCCCAGATCCAGACAATGGCATCTGATCAACTATATCATCGTCCACAACCCAGATGTCCATGATGTATGGATAACAAAATCCTTGAGGGGAGCAGAGATCTGGACAGACCACCGATTGGTCAGGGCTATCCTTAATCTCAACATTTTCCTGTCACAGTGCAAAAAGACAAAGCTTACCCGAATAAAGTTTAACACCGCAAGACTGAACCATCAGCAGGTGAGAGAGCAATATCAAGCTAACACTGAAAAACTACTAACTGCGCAGACCTCTGACCAGTGACCCAACCTCAAAGTGGAACCAACTAAATGACATGTTGATTGAGTCTGTGAAGGTCATCCTAGGACCAAAATGAAAAGTCCACAAAGAATGGTTCGACAAAGCATCCTCCTTCAACAAAATCATGAAGACTATATAAAATGGCAGAATGACACTAACAACGTGATTCCTTCAAACAAATGCAGAATAAAGCAGAGAGAAAAAGATGGACCGTCGAAAGCCTGCAACATCATGCTAATCTCTTATGACGAGACCACTCTGCTCAAGGACAAAGAGATTATCACTGAAATTTGGAAGGAACACTTATCCAAACTACTGAACATGTCCTCCATATTAGGACTTGGACTTACCCACCACCATGGAAAAAGTTGAGCGAGCTCTGGCAAGGCACCAGGCATGGATGGAATTGCTGTTCAACACTTAAAAGCAGCTGGCTCTAAACTACTTGAGATACTGCACAGTATCCTGATCAGCATTTGGGAGAAGTCCGTGACACAGGAGTTCAAAGATGCAATGATTGTCACCTTATACAAAAACAAAGGAAACAAAGCTAGACTGCGGAAACTATTGAGGCATATCATTCCTGTCAATTGCAGGCACAATTATGGTGCGCATCCTTCTCAACCGTCTGATATGTAATGTCTCAGAAGCCTTACTGCCGGAGGCCCAATGTGGCTTCAGACCAGGTCGTAGCAACATCGACATGATCTTCACAGTGAGACAAATACAGAAAAAGTGCATTTAACAAAACATGGAACTTTACGGTATCTTCATAGATCTCACAAATGCATTCAATACAGTCAACAGAGATGCACTATGGGTCATCTTAGCACGACTCCATTGCCCTAGGAAGTTCATTAAGATGATCCAACTTTCAATTACGGTTTATGGGACTCGATCTCTACAATGAGGATGTCTCTGAGCCATTGAACATTTCTAATGGTGTGAAGCAGGGTTCGTTCTCGCCCCTGTACTACTCAACCTATTCTTCACATGTGTCCTGAATCATGCTACACGTGATCTCCAGAAAGGAGTGTACATAAAGTATAGATTGGATGGCTCTCTATTCGACCTTTGCCGAATGAATGCCAAAACAATACAAAAACTTATATCTGAAGCACTATTTGTGGATGACTGTGCTCTCATGGCACACACAGAAGCAATCTCCAGATCACTGTTATTCGCTTTGCAGAAGCCTTGAGACTCTTCAGACTCACTAACAGTCTGAACAAGACAGAGGTACTTCACCAACCTGTCGCAGGCACCATAGCTTGCCCCCCAATTGTGTCCATCAATGACACCCAGCTGAAAGCTATCAATCACTTCAAGTACATTGGAAGCATCATGATAATGCCAGCATCAGTAGCACCAGTCAATCACTAGGACATCTCTGCTCTTACGTGCTGAGTCACAGGAATATCAAGCTGTCCGCCAAGATAAAGGTGTATAAAGCAGTTGTGCTAACACGCCTCCTATATGAATGTGAGACCTGGACAGCATATAAAAAGCAAATCAAGCAACTTGAGCACTTCCACACGAGAGCCCAGTGCTGGATTATACCAGTAATGAAGTGAAGATCATGAGAGCCCAACTCCAGTGGACAGGTCTTGTCATCCGTATGGAAGAGTCTCGAATGTCATATCAGATTCTGTTTGAACTCTATCAAGTGGATAAAGAAAAACTGGTCGCTCAAAGAAAAGATTCAAAGACTCCATCAAGGACAGCCTGAGATGTTGCTCAATACCTGTGATAAATCTATAGTCCTGTGCTAAGGATAGACCTGGCTGGTGCGCAGCTGTCAGTAAGGGTTGCAAAACCTTCGCAGATACCTGCAGAATGAAAATTAGCCAATGCCAGGGAATGCAGGAAGGCTTCAACATCAAGACAAAACCAATGCCTCCAATGTACACATTGCTCCAGGACATACGCATCACATATCGGACTAATCAGCCACAATAAGACCCATCAGCGAAGAGCAGCTGATGATTGACTTCATCAACTCCTGATGATCAGCAATCATAATCAAGCAAAAATCTGTTCTAGAGATAAGTAGATATTTTTGTGATTTAACCAATAAGAACAAAGCTGGTCTACTGTATCTAAACCTCATGTCTGCATGTCACTAGCCTAATTTTATGATTGGAAACCTAAACCAAGGAAAAGCTTGCTAAAGAAGAACTGCACAAATACTTGATTTTTTTTCAGCATTCCAGAAGCTTTTATAATAACTCAAGTACTCAAATCTACTAAATTCAATCATATTAACAAGTAACCATTCCTGACAACAGTCTGATTCTCTCATACATTAATATTAGGATGTAACCCTTGTTAACAACAACCAGATTTTCTCAAACATTAATATAAGGATGTAAACCTTGTTGATAACAGACAGATTCTCTCATAAATTAATATTAGTATTATGATGTAACCCTTGTTGACAACAACCAGATTTTCTCATACAGTATTAGCATGTGACCTTGTTAACAATAATTACATACTCTCATACACTAACAAATAATCCTTCTTGACAACCATCAATCACTGATACGAAATTGCCTAATAACAATACTGATACAGTAAAACCTGTTATGAGAAACCACCCTTTCTGCCAATCAAAAGTGGTTTCTCAACACAGGTGACCTCTCGTAAGAGGTGTGTGAAAATGGACTGGTTTCCAGGGTCAATACTTAGCATTAATGAAGAAATAATAATATCACATGCATTCCTTTCAAAATAACTTTAATAAAGATATACATTTAACAAACACCACAAATCAAATTTATATCTGAACATCGCAGAATATGCATATATATTAGAACATGTACATTTATTATATGATTTGTGAAATAAACAAAGGTAATATTTATCATATCCATA
Organism: Unio pictorum; assembly: GCA_030141615.1. Classification (NCBI taxonomy): domain Eukaryota; kingdom Metazoa; phylum Mollusca; class Bivalvia; order Unionida; family Unionidae; genus Unio; species Unio pictorum. Next base: position 5,173,326 of record JARLTB010000098.1, read on the forward strand.
AGGTAGCTTCACATGCCCATATATTTTAGAGTTGTTTCAAATGTAACAAAAACTGCACTGTTAACTATGATGTATATATCATATTCTATACACTAAACCAATTTCCTTTAAGAAATCCATTCAACTTCTTGTTGACAGTTTTTACTTAGCTGTTTGGCCTCAACATGCATCACCATCTTCTAAGCAAAGAAACAAAAGCTTGGGTTGTCATGTCATAAAGCATATTCTTTTAATCTCCTTTAAATGTTATATGACTAGAATGTAAAAAAAAACGACATTTAAGCAAGCTGCTATTTTGCAAGTGGTCTCCCTCTTTTCACTTCTTTCAATTACATAATTACATTAATTCTTTCATCCAGTGTTAGAATTTTTCTTTTTTTTCATTGGAGGTTCTGCCATTGTTATTTATGCTGACACAATAACGACTAGGTGTTTTGACCAGGTTTTGAGGAAATGAGAAATAAATATGTATATATATATACCAATGAATGAATCCAAAAGACAATTAACTCATCAAGAAACAATTCATTTATTTTGAGATGAAGTTTAAATCAGCATTATTGCTCAATAAACAAAGGTAACACCTGGGTAAACAGATGGTGGCATTGTGAAACACTGCAACAAAACAAACAAAAAAAAAAAAGATTCCAGAAATGATTCTTACTTATTAGTATTATACACAAAGAGCTCATTCACACACACACCCAGTCATTACAGATTAACTGGAAAGGCAAACAATGTACTCAACCCTACACTGAAACCCTTTTAAAAGATTTCTCACTAGGACAATAGGACTACAAGTGTGGTTGTCACAAATATAAAGAAAAAATATAAACATCTAAATTAACTGTAGATGGCCATTATTACTCCCTTTAATGAAAAAATAGTTAATCTTGCTGGCTATTCACATGACTTCGGCACTACATTGGCGGTTAGTGATATGTACTGGTTTACTGCAGTTTACAAATGACTCTATATGCTTAACTTGTAAAATTCACAAAACTGGTCGCTAGGAATTTTTTATATATAGAAATAACATACTAGAACAATCTTTCCATTTTATGGGGTCGTTGCTACAAAGGATTAGTCAGTGGTGTTTATCTTGCTATACAGTTGTGTAATTTAATATGCACACTGGATGCATACTACATGTATCCTGAGCTCTTGTATTTACAAAAGATTAAATCAAGGTGAGTGGTGTTAATCTGGGTTTTTTTGCAATGTGTTTGATCATACCATTGTCAAAATGCATAATTTGCCAAGACATTGCAGTCACGTTCAGCAGGTGGTCACGCATAACAGAACGTTAATATAATAAAATCAATCTGTGCATTATGATTGTGGTCGGAAAAGACAGGTGGTCGATCATAAGTTTGTACTGTACCAGCAAATTTTTTAAATAATCAAACAAATATAACCATATCTATATTTAAACTGTAACGTTTAATTTGCAATGCCTTCAAAAAAGAATATCAATAGAGTGAAACCTCAATGATATAAACTTCAAACATCTCATTTAGAGTCATATGAAGCAATTAATGTCCCCCTTAACATTGTCGATTTTTCTTAGTTGAGTGGCAACTGGGTCTTGGGTCATCTTTTTTTCTAAAAATTTTAATCACTGGGAATCTGATTTTTCGGAGTAAATTGGTAAAATTGAGAATTCTTAAAAACTGACAAATATTTTACATTGGGTATGGGGCACTTACATTTGGAGTGAGTCACATTTATATTGGGATTGAAGCAATATTTATAATGGTAATGAGGCACATTTATATGGGGAATGGGGGCATGTCAACATTGGGATTGGAGGAATATTTATATTGGGAATGGAGCACATCTACATTGGGATTTAGACATATTTACATTGGGGATGGGGCACACTTGCTATGGGATTGGGACACACTTGCATTGGAAATGGGGCATGTTTGCATTGGGGATTGAAGGCACATTTACATCAGAAACAAGACACATTTGCACTGAAATTATCAATGAGGCATGTTTACATTGGGATTGGGGCACATTTTCACTGGGATTGGGGCACATTTATATTGGGATCGGGGCACATCTGCATCAGAAATGACCCACATTTACATTGGAAGTGAAGCATGTTGATATTGGGAATGAGGCACATTTTCATTTATAAGTGGAGCATGTTCACATTAGCAATGAGGCATGTTTACATTGGGATTGGAGCATATCTGCATCAGAAATGAGGCACATTTTCATTGGAAGTGGAGGATGTTCAGATTATTAATGAGGCATGTTTACATTGGGATTGGAGCATATTTGCATCAGAAATGAGGCACATTTTCATTGGAAGTGGAGCATGTTGACATTGGGAATGAGGCACATTTTCATTGGAAGTGGAGCATGTTCACATTAGCAATTAGGCATGTTTACATTGGAATTGGAGCATATTTCCATCAGAAATGAGGCACATTTGCATTGGAAGTGGAGGATGTTCACATTATCAATGAGGCATGTTTACATTGGGATTGGGGCACATTTTCACTGGGATTGGGGCACATTTATATTGGGATCGGAGCACATTTGCATCAGAAATGACCCACATTTACATTGAAAGTGAAACATGTTGACATTGGGAATGAGGCACAATTTTATTGGAAGTGGAAGATGCTCACATTAGCATATTTACATTGGGATTGGAGCATATTTGCATCAGAAATGAGGCACATTTGCATGGGAAGTGGAACATGTTGACATTGGTAATGAGGCACATTTTCCTTGGGATTGGGGCATTTTCCTTGGGATTGGGGCATATTTGCGTTGGAAATGAAGCATATTCAAATTGGGATTTGGGGCACATCAGCATTGGGATTGGGGAACAATTACATTAGGAATGAGGTCTAGTTCTGGTTCCAATGAAATCCTTAAAAACATCAGGAAATATTTATAATATATACAAATGTAAAAATTAATTTTATAAACTCTTGAATCTCAACATGTGAAAGTATTGGATAATCATGACTGCATAGTACAAATATTACCTGGATGTGGCCTCTTAAAGGGTCCATCAGGTGTCTGTATTACGCCAAACAACAAGAAAGCCAACACAGCAGCTGTAATACCACTGAAACATACAAATGTCAAGAGATAGACATTTTTGTTTTTTAAATACATTTTAAAAAGTCCAGACATGTGTGTTCATGTCATGATTAAATGTCATAATTAAGAATGTGTTGAACATTTTTTTTTTTATGTTGCAAAAAATTACTGTGGTATAAACAAGAACAGTTGTCTACCATAACTTTCAATTAAACTTTTGACCTGGTTACACATACAATTTTAAGTGAAGAAAACTTTTTAAATGACGCAGTTCTCGCTCAGTCTAAGAACTACACAATATCTGTATCAAAGATGAGTGTGTGATTCTGAACTTTTTCAGCTTTGGCAGTTTATAGTGATGTCAAGCACTGGGGCATCATGCCACAGTCATGTGGCAATTATGTCACACCCAGTCACATTATCCTGACATCAGGCTGACTAGTCTTAACACTAGCCTCTTAATTTTGAGTGCCAAGTGAGGCCAGGTTTCAAACCTGTGATATCCCACATATGAGGCAGATGCTCTAACCACTTAGGCTGTTGGTGTGGTCGTATCGAATATGATGGTACATTATAATAATAAGAACAAGTGTGTTCTGGAGCAAATGGAAAGAAAACAGTGAATTAAATCTATAATGAAAACATTTATTTTCAAATAATGTACTACAGACCATATTAATAACTGAGTTGAAAGATTTTTGCAGTAATTGAAAAAATTGGTATCAATTGGCAACAGATGTAAATTATAGGGAAAACCCCATAAACCAATTATATATTCTGTATTAGTACAGACATATATATGCAAAAACTACTGCTATTAGAAAATAATATGATGATCAAAAACTATTCAGACTCTGAAACAAAGAAAAGAACTGATTTACACCATATCTACTCAAGTGCATGGCAAGCCCAAATGCAAAAAAACATCACAGCAGATCAGGGTATATATTTTTTCTACTGATTACCCTTAACAAACATATCTTTAATCCAGACCTTCCAGTATACTATGTAACAGTAGATCCATGTCTGTGCAGTTTGCAGTCAAACCGGACATACAGTAACCATTAACCAGTGGCATTAAAGTTCATCATAAACAAATCACTCCAACACTTTTAATTATATTCTTAACAAGTTAACTTGAACAAATGTAATGGCTTCCCAAATCCCCACTCTTTGCACAGTATATTCTTATATAAAATGCCTGTGCAGCACTGCTGGATAAGGTATATAAATGTAGTCATATCCGTGTATCAACATTGAATTTCATGTGGCACTGATGCCTGGTGTGTTGTTTTATTTACCTTTTATTTCAGCTGAACCCAAAACGAACTACCCTGTATTCTGTATTGTGTTTTCATTGGCTGAAAACATGCACTCCTGTTACACAGGCGAAGAAATTTTCAGAGTTGAGAAATAAAATGTGTTCTCTTGCCCAAATTCATTGTATTTACTATGCATGGTAGAAATATCAATGTACTCAAAGCTTTTTTTCAACTCATCTATTATCCAGTGTGCATCCACATTAATGTATCAAAATACTGTTCAGAACTGGAATAATTTAATGTATATACCTGCCAATCATCTGGTATTTGCTTTCTCATTCAGAAAGTTGTCTCCCTTGTGAGTCACAGATGCTGGCTATTTTATGTTAGCTGTTTATGAGCATGCACAGTTTCTGGTAAGGATTAAGTAAAGCCAGTGTATCAAACGGATGCCATCACTATGAAAACTTTAAATTGCACCTGACATTTTAAAGTTTTTTTAGTACCAATTTTTGTCAAATCTCTCAGGTATGGTAAAACCCATACCTATTCAAGCTTCAGTAACCCATACCCATTCAAGCTTCAGTAACCCATACCCATTCAAGCTTCAGTAACCCATACCCATTCAAGCTTCAGTAACCCATACCCATTCAAGCTTCAGTAACCTCCATCAGAATCTGGAAAATGGTGAAACCAAAAAAAGTATGATCTTTATATTCCAAACAACTCATACCCATCTACCCCTTTCTTCCAATGGAGATACAATAGTCATAATGCAAAATCCATGACATATAGGATGCATGTCTTCTGTTATGATTGCCTATATAAAGTTTAAGCACAAAATATATCTTAAACAAATGAAATGTAACTGTAATATCTGCATTTGACTACTGATCCCTCACAGGGATCCCTGGGACAGGATCTAAGAATGACACCCTTCTTTCAGATGGTCACCACCGGGAAAACATTATACAGATTCAAAAAATTCCACACAGTTATTTAAGACATGAGGTAACAGACAGATTGATACCTAGATTGACCGACAGAAGGAAGGTATGAAAATCACTAACACTTTCTAAAATGATTTGAGGATAAGAAGTCAAAAGAGAATTTTATTTTAAGATCTTACCGTTTCATGTTGTAATCATTGTCTGAGGATGGTACCTCAAAGATTGCAACATATACCAAAATGCAGCTGAATATGACCAAAACTGTAATTGTGTGTGCTTGCCTGAAAAAAGAAATGAGTTGTTATGATATTACAGTTATTGCAAATGGCTAATGACCATCCATTCAATAACTGGTTTAACTATGTAACTTTAAAGTCACTCATTCATGCAATCAGTGTACTTACAGTAATTAAAAATATCAAGTATGAAATTCTATATCCTAAATAACCATTTTCTGACAACCTATGAAAGCTATATCCAAAAAAGCTTATTACCATTATCCGACAATCTATGAAGTTGTGTGATGGCATTCTGTGTCAAGTGATGACATTGCTGAAATGTTAATTCTTTTTTAACCAAAACGATATTCAGAATGTAAGATGCATCAGTAGGTGCAGCAGAGAAAAAGTTTGAGTTAATTGATTAGTAGAAGGAGAAAAAAGAATAACTTGAAAAATTAACTTTGAAAAATTAACTGGCATCTTAGAGGCATTTCTTTAACATCACTAAGCACATTTTTATCCATGGAACTGAATATAATGCACATAAACATCAAAATTAAGTTAAAGTTGTTATTGGAAGCAAAGTTACATTGCTTCTAAAGTTTGATTGGTTTAAAGACTACTTTTGGAATGAAAAAAAAAGAAATTTCATAACATGTTCCTTTTCAAACAGTATGTAAATCATACATGGTTATATAGGAAAGACAGCAAACTGAAAAAAGTGGCAAAGCAAACAAAAACTTGTATGAAAATGCAAGGAAAAACTCATTAATACCACATACTAACTTTACCTTTTTTTAAAATAGAAAGTTCTATAATAATCATGTCAATTTCATGTCAATTCTAAGTAGAAGAGCTTAGATTTTATGATAATATCATGTCAATATCAAGTCAATTCCAAGTAGAAGATCTTAGATTTTATGATAAGATCATGTCAATATCAAGTCAATTCCAAGCAGAAGATCTTAGATTTTATGATAATATCATGTCAATATCAAGTCAATTCCAAGTAGAAGATCTTAGATTTTATGATAATATCATGTCAATATCAAGTCAATTCCAAGTAGAAGATCTTAGATTTTATGATAATATCATGTCAATATCATGTCAATTCCAAGTAGAAGATCTTAGATTTTATGATAATATCATGTCAATTCCAAGTAGAAGATCTTAGATTTTATGATAAGATCATGTCAATATCATGTCAATTCCAAGTAGAAGATCTTAGATTTTATGATAAGATCATGTCAATATCATGTAAATTCCAAGTAGAAGATCTTAGATTTTATGATAATATCAACAACTGCAAGGTGAGGTATTACAATAAAGTATAAAACTAATTCTTTTACATTTGATCTGTTTTCTTTCACATATCACAAAACAGACTGCAATTATACCAGAAGATCAGAAGGAAAGGACGTCCTGCAAAGACTCTACAGACCTGAGAGAAGCTAAGGACATGAGTTTGGGGGAAAGAGGCTGTAAACTTCATTCAAGACACTATCAAAGATCAAAACTTCCTCCTCCTCCAGCAATTGACTCAACTAGAGAAGGAGCAGGGGATGCCACTGGATCCCTTGGCACTTAGGTTCACCATGATGGAAAGAACATTGTCAGCCTGAGTCAGCTCCCATGGCTAGACAAGACTAGTTTTCAAGGATTTCTCAATAGAGATCGGAAACATTGAAATGGGGCTTATATTGTCCCATAACTAATATCAAGGGATGGTGGGGCTAACTCTGAAAGTGAGCAACTAGTCCGAGTTTCCTCTGAGCTTTGCCACCCCATTTTTGATATTTTAACACTGACGTTGAGGTACACCCCAAAATCAATGTCCAAATATCAAAAATAGGGTAAAAAGGGTCAGATGAAACTTGAACTGGTAAGCAACTTTCCCCTCTTTTTGATGCTGGAGGAAGTAAGTCCATGGAAAGTCACATCCACCTAACCTTAATAGGTTCAGAGGGAGTGGGAAGACTCAATTCCAAGTAGATGAGGGTTCCTATGTCTTGAAGGGATTGAACAGAAACATACAAAAAGAGATGTTAATATGATCCCTATTCCAGTACAACCATAAGGATTAAACAGCAACATAAAAATGGGATTGAAGGGGTATTGACCCAATCCACCACCCCATTGCTGATAATCAAAACCCCAGTGACCAGTGCATGAAGCTTTGCAACTGGTGGATTGTAGGTGCCCAGTCATCAGTCAAAAACCATTCCAGCAATGAAAATCTGATAGATGAACCCATTTCAAATCTATCTGATCAATTCACTATATTTCTGTTACTGGGATACTGAACATCATCAAGTATGGGCTTATCAATGGAGAAACATAGTAATCAAGCTTTAAAATTAGGATTTTAATGAGAAAATAATTTTATAAATATCTAACTCAAGATAAAAATAACTTGTTTATACAATCACTTCATAACTAACCAATGACTTTTTTTTAAATTCATGCTATGAAAATGATAAATTTTTAGTTTGTGAAAATTTATAAACAGTTAAATATTCTGATCTGACATATTCCCATGTCTATAAGATTATTTTTTCCACAATAACATACCAGAAAAATGACATAGTGCCATCATCAGTAATATCCTTCCGCCTGTTTCTGTCAGCTTCCCAGTCGTAAGCTGTTGCTGTATGCAACCTATGGTATGCCGACTTCTTATTTTCATCCACAGCTGCCATGTTAACATCGGATAAATGGACTAGAATCTTGGATGTGTAGTTTATAACCCACTATAGGAAGTACGATCTATGATGCAGTCTTCTACCATCCAAATACAAAATAGAATGCTAGCTGCCTAGCCACTACAGCTCCTCGATTTCTATATTTTATCTTCCGTATGATGTGCGCATCTATATGTGAATAAGGCAAATGCTTAGACCAGTCCTAGTCTGTCACCTGTAGAAGAAATAGTTACTCAAAACAATTTTCTACATTAACTTAGCATAGTCCCATATTAAATCAAAACAGTCCCAATTTTAACCAATCCTACAATTGACATCCTCCAAGCCATATCCAAGAGGATGGATTAGAGCAGTTCTTTGGTATATCTACAAATATATTCCAAACATCCTTGTTGTTTCAAACATTTATATACAACCTGTTTCATCTCCATGTTTGATATGTGTATTTATCCTGCAGAGAAGAGACCTACTTTGAGGTTGTGTGTAACCAATGAAAACTTACTTTGAGGTTGTGTGTAACCAATGAATTGCTAATTTGAGGTTGTGTGTAACCAACTGAGATGCTCAGTATCACAATGAAATGCCATTATAGCTTGTGCAAAAAAAACAACTATTTTTCCTTTCTGAATTGAAAGAATGTCTTGAACAGAGGTACCCATTTAATACATAAATATATAAAAATATTTTCAGTGCTGAAAATTTACAAACAGAAAAATGTGTTTATAGAATCTTACCATCCAAAAACTGACCTACCGGTAACTGCAAAATTCAACTTGACAGATGAGTAAACAAAGGTAATATTACATGACTACAGTGATAGGTTTAAAAGAAATCCTTTGAACAAGTAAATTTTCAAATGGGGAAAGCAGATATCCTCATTGTAACTTCACATCAATGGCACAGTATAAAAAATTTGAAAAAGGCATTGTAACTTAATGTGATGTGTTCTGGTTGGTTGGTTGGGTTTCAATGGCATTTTCAGCACTTTATTTGGCTAGATTATGTCAAGGAAAGGAACATATTATGATCGTGTGAAAACATGTTTTGTCATCTATTTTGGGTGAATCTAATAGGGAAGGTATTTTAAAAAACTGAAAGGGAAAGTAAAAATATTCAATTTATTTGCCCATTTGAAAGCAAACTTTCAAAAACTTTTAAAGTCATTGGTGAGGAATTAAAATATTGAATACACCAAAAATATTGTATCTGAAAGCCCATTTGAGCCAGTCAAGAGTGTTTGCTTATTTACCAATGATAAAGAAGCAAATGGCTAGTGTTAGGCAGGTACTATGTTTGTGCCAGTTCAGATACACTTTTTCTCACCTGCATCATAGACAACAGCTTTAAAAAAAACAATAAATTAAACATACATTGTATACTCTCTAGTCTCATTACTCCAATGAAATGCACTTTACAAACACCCAATCTAATTAATCAAATTAAATACACCTTACAAACACCACTTCTTAATAATCCATTGAAGTGCACTTTATAAACACCCAATCTTAATTAAATAATCCAATGAAATGCACTTTACAAACACTCAATCTTAATTAAATAATCCAATGAAATGCACTTTACAAACACTCAGTCTTAATAATCCAATGAAATGCACCTTACAAACACTCAATCTTAATTAAATAATCCAATGAAATGCACTTTACAAACACTCAGTCTTAATAATCCATGAAATTCACTTTACAAACACCCAGTCTTACACCTTACAAACACTCAGTCTTAATAATCCATGAAATGCACTTTACAAACACCCAGTCTTAATAATCCAAAGAAATGCACCTTACACACATACAATCTTAATAATCCAATGAAATTCACTTTACAAACACCCAATCTTAATAATCCAATAAAATTCACATTACAAATAAACAATCTTAATAATCCAATGAAATGTAAAGCTGTACTGATGTCACTTTTTGCCGATTATGCTGATACCACGATACCACGAATAGCCGATTATTAAAATTGCCGATACCGATTATTTCATTATCACAGTATGAACTCATGTCGAAGCTGAATAATTTAGGAAAAAATAAAGGCCTGGAAAAAGGGGGGAGCCCTCAACTTCCTTAACAGCCAGATATTTAGATTCCAGAGACTGGAAATTTAATTTGTGTTTTACACTGCTGTTGGTAGCCATCGTAAATGTAAATAATGTTAAAAACAAAACTTTCACTGCAAAATAAACGTTTTAGTCACCAATCACTTTTCAAAGGTCTCGGAAAAGCATAATCACGCATATTTGGACACATTTTTTATATCTGGGATTTAGACAATAACGTATACAGGAGTCCTCAGTATGCATCAATTTGCTGGATGGCAAATTTAAGGGCTTGCTAGTCCTGCTTCGACCACCTGTTCAGGCTGTTGAGTGGGAAAATGTGTTTATCAATTGATTATTCTAGCTGTTTACAATCAGAAAATTCAGTGGCTGAAAGATCCACAGATGTACATGTTGTCATTATAAGAGTACATCTGAAGAACATGACCCACAAGATAGGTGGCAAGATAAAAGACTTGACTAGCTGCAGAGTGGTGAGAAAATGTGCTGATATTTACAATGACTGATTTCAGAGGTAGAATGACCCATTGATGTAATTGTGTATAAGAAGAGTACATCAAATGAACAACTTTTGCCTTCATTATTTTTGTTTTCATTTCCAAGTGTAGCAATCTAACTAGTGCATGTGACCTCAAAATCAAGACAAGTTGAGAGTTAGACAAAATGCTGTTTGTAAATTTGAACAAGAAGGGTTAAACAGCTAATTGGCGTATATTGTAGTGAAATTCAACAGAGTGTTTGGGACCTTATCTTGACCTGAAAATTCACTCTCACTCTTATGGACAGACAAGGGCTACATGTCAGTGCTGTAAAGAAGTTTGAAAATTAAACTTGATGGCAACCGCTGTTTCTACTTGTCTGGAAATATGGCCATTTCTGGTATGCTCAATTTGCTTCTGGTAGGGGACTGCAAATTCATGCTATACCTCTGTGCATTCTTAGGAAAATGCAGAAAATGATCAGATTTCACTACTTGTATTTATTCTTTTGAAATTTGTTATTTTAGAAATTTGTTTACATCAGCACCGATTATTTCTGCCGATACCGATTATACAGACTGTTCTAATAATCGGCCCGATTAGGAGTACAGACGATTAATCAGTACAGCTTTAATGAAATGTATCTTATAAATACCTAGTCTTAATAATCCAATGAAATGCACATTACAAGCATCCAGTCTTAATAATCCAATGAAATTCACTTTACAAACACCCAATCTTAATAATCAAATGAACTGCACCTCACAAACACCCAATCTTAATAATCCAATGAAATGCACTTTACAAATACCCAATCTTAATAATCCAATGAAATGCATGGAGGGGGGACCCAAATGCATATATTTGCATATGATAATAATTTGTCTAATACCTGTTCAACTGGATTCAGTTAGTATTTGAATTTTAGCAGACACTAGACAGACTTTTTAAAGTTATGCAGCTTATTTCTGCATGTGTACCGGGGGGGTGGGGAGGTCAAGCTCTGCCAGATTTTTGCATCTGTACTAAATGGATGGCCCCCAATGAAATGAAATATACCATATAAACACATTGTCTTATTAATTCAATGAAATACAGCTAGTAAACACCTAAATCTCATGTAATGCAATGAAATAAGCAATATAAACACCCTGTCTCATAAATTGAATGAAATAAACCAAAATAAACACCCCATTTCAATAATACAAAAAATACATCTTATATAGACATAAATCACATTAATCTAATGAAATGAACCTTGTATACAGTGTGTGATTAGGATTTTTAGCATAGCTTTAACAATTTTTCATTCCCGCTATGATGTCTGCAGTGTTAGTTTATAGTAATGGTTAGAATTGGGGCATCACGCCACATAGTGTCCCATCGAGTAATATTATCCTGCCACCAGGCCGACCAGTCCTAATACTAAACTCTTAATGCTGAATGCCAAGTGAGGCAGCTGTATGTACCATTTTTGAATACCATTTTATTTACTGAATTACAGGTCTTGCAAATATTATAAATTTATTTGACAGTCAAGTTCATCAAATAACATTTTGATTGATAAGATTTAACATTTTTTTTAAAAAATATACACAGACTCAAACTGTAATGACCTAAGATTTATGTACATTGTTTATGTGTATTGTATATGTTCATGTAGTTTCTCAAAGGGGCCCCCGAGTGGCCTAGTGATTTAAAGCGTTTTCTGTCACAGACCACTGACATCTCAACTCTGTCTGCGTGGGTTTGAGTCTAAGATTTGGCTAATGTAATTATGTGAGAAAGCCTGCCAGTAGCTTCTCATGGGTCGGTTGTTCTTCCGGTGGTTTCCCCGTGTTCTTCCTCCACCAATAATACTGGCTGCCATGTATAGCCTATCATGTGCTGAAAAATGGCATTAAACCCTACAACAACAACAACTTTTTCAAGGCTTTCCTTATTAGCTGGAACTTGGATAATTTACCTGGCTACTTTCACTTTAAACCCCACTACTTTAAAAGAAATCCTGTATCTCCATTGAGGAAGGTTCCCTCCCCCCCCCATATTTTGGCAACTCACCCTCCAACTTCAAATCTAATGGAAGGCCCTGCTTTTTGTTGAAACCTATCCTCTCTCATCTGTCTTAGTTTAATATGTATAATTCACTTCCTGGAACAACATTTGCTATCAATGTAAATAGTTAAATTTCTTTCTATTAACCACATTGTAAATTGAACTTTCCGTATAGGAAAAAAAGAGTGACTGACAGTGTGAATAGATTCCAGTGTTGCTTGTTAATGTATGTGCTTACTCCAGTTGTCTGTTTGGCTAGAAACTGATTCACCAGCAACAATCTTGTCATATTACTATGATCAGGCCACTGGCTGATAATACAACCACTTATCTTCAAACCCCTTGACTGATAATATACTCACACCAACAAATTACTAGTGAAACATCCACATCATCATGCATTGATAGGAAATGACTGAACTTTCACCAATGTACAATTTTTCTCCTGACCAGCTCCTGAATACAAGGTTAAATCGAAATGATATTACAGGAGTTTAAAGTCTCTAAATTTTCACTCACCTTGTTAGGCAAGTACAACTATATACTCAACCAGTATTCCATCAACAAAAAATTAAGCAGGCTACTCCAGATACCATCACCATGTCAAAAAGATTGTAGTTCTGCTAATACAAATATTTTCCTGAATCAGCAACAAGATACATACACATCCCAAAAAGAATGTTTGTGTTTGTTAAGAATTTTCAGGCAATAAAAAATGAAGAGACAGAATTTATGAGATAATTTATTGTCATCCTTGTACGAATCATTAAAAAATGTGTTATAATCACAACCTGATTTGACTGCCTATTAATCATAGGTTCAGAGAGAAGCTTACAGACATTACAAATCTAATGATGCTTCATTGATTCACTTTGAATACTGAGAAAGATGATTTGATTGGCTTATTTCAGAGAAAGACCACTCGAGTGGCCTAGTGGTCAGAGTGTTCACCTTGGATGTGGAAGGTTACGAGTTTGAACCCTGGCCAAGTCATACTAAAAAATCAGCATTAAGAGGTATGTGGCATGATGCCCCAGTGCCAGACATCATTGTAAACTGCCACAGTGGACACACACACAACATTTCAGATAAAACTTAAGACATCTTCAAGATACAGATGCTGATATACAATCAGAAACATAACCAATAATTTCTTCCAGTTTCAGCATAAAGTTGCAACCTAGATTAGTGTTTCGGTCTGTACATTATTCTTATTAAACTATGATATTATTAAAAACCCTGAAGGGGCACCGAGAGCGGCCTAAAGCACTCTCTGTTACAGATCACTGCCATCATGCGTTCAAGTCTTATATTCAGCCATGACAGACATGAAGCATCTTGTTCCACCCAGTCATATTATCCTGATACCAGGATGACCAATATGAAAACTAACCTTTTATTGCTGAGTGCCATGTGAGGCAGCTGTTAGTACCATTTTTATATGTCTTTTGTATGACTTGGCTGGGGTTTGAACCAGCAACCTGTATCTTAGGCAGACACTTTAACCATCTGGCCACTGAGGCCATATGAATCTTTGTGTATATTTATCATTCAGCCAATCAAGAAAAGGGAATGACTGAGATAATCATAAATTCTTCTAAAAAATGCAATTTTTTTTAATAAAGAAATGCACTTTAAAATTCTATCAGGATCCAAAAGATGGTCACTCAGAGAAGAAGTTGCATATGAATCTTACAGACTTCTGATATGAAAGATGCTATATTTCAAAGGGCTTGTAAATAACCTATGGTAGGTTTATTAAGTGCATTAACAACATTCTGCCAAAAAATATGTTTCCTATTACACATGTTTTGAAATTAGGGTAGGGAGCTATTTTATAAAAATATTACATGTAGGAGAAACAGCAATGAGAAACAGGTATGATCAGCAGACGAAACACACATAGTTTTTTAACATTACTCCAGAAGAAAGAAAGCTGACTGAAGCAGAAGATAAAATGCCATATCATAAAATATGAGATCACATTTGACAGCTAAAGGAAGAATGGGAACTGCAGCTATGGGCCCATTACGTACTAATTTCAAACAATATATTGTGCTGCAAATTTCAAGATGATATGGTCATTAAAAAAGTTTTGTTGCTGTTGTTCTAGTGTTTAACGCCATTTTTCAGCACACGATAGGCTATACATGGTGGCCAGAAGAACCCGGGAAAACCCCCAGGAAGAACAAACCAACCCACAATAAGCTACTGGCAAGCTTTCTCACATGCCCACATTGGTCGAATCTGAGACTCGAACCTACACACACAGGTGAGCTGGCAGTGATCCGTAACAGAGAGCGGTTTAGACCACTTGGCCACTCAGGGCCCCCTTTAAAAAATTAACTCACCAATAAATATCTTGAACAGAATAAAATCTTATCTCCCTCAAGAACTGAGAAAGATATTCTACAATGAATATATCATGAATATTGCTGTTCAGTTGTAGTAATAATGGTGCAGAAAATCAAGAAAGATTACTGAAATTTTTAAAAAGAGCTTCTCGAGTTGTTACTGAATGTTGATTTAAATACATTGTCAATAAATCTAATTATCTTAAATTTAACTTAACATTTGTCAAAAAAAATGTTAATATGTACAAATTAAGATCTATTTCAAACAACAATTTATATTTAGCTAATCCAAAGTCTGAGTTTAATCAGAAGAGTTTTGCTTTTTCTGGAACTAAAGTATGGAATTCCATATAAACATAATTTAAAAAGTCAGATGACTCATGCCAAGCTTTCATAAACAATCATTTCTATGATTTTGTTTAATTCAGTCCTACTACTCTTTAACTATCATTGTTATATCAAAAATTCACCAGACATGTTTTACACATGTCCACTCTTTGCATTCATCCTGTTTGTATTCATCAATAGATCAATATATCAATTATTAAGTTTTTAAAAGTGTTGGTTGTTACTTCATTCCAAACAAACATCATTTTTAAAAAATAACTTTAATAAGACTCAGAAAAATTCTTTAAAAATGTCATGATGTTCATTGCCACATCAGCTACTTCAACAATAATATTAACGCTGGAATTAGTGCATATGCATGTCAGTATCCACATAATTTTTCCATACTTGTAGCAAATATTATATTATACTCTTTCCTTTTCTGAAAACATATGTTAAATAAACCAGCCAAATACATCAACAATATATAAATAATCAAATATTTTCACTTGAGTTTCCCAACAGACACAACCTGTTGATATTGGTTATCCAGTCTTGGCGAATATTTCTTTTGTTTTCCTTTTTGTCACCACTGATGTTTTGGGATCAGTTTTCTATCTTCCTGTTTTTATTTCACAACAAGAATTTTCCCCTTTGAAGCACCTCCTCATATTGCCTCTAATTTGTGCTTCTGGCTCTGCTATTAAATTTCTCTGTGTGCAGTTTCTTTTGGAGGTGTTGTCTGCTGCTCCAAAGACTTCCAACTGTGATTAGTTTAATTCAAATCTTCTTATGAGGATCACAAAATAATAGTTTTCTATTGAATTGGGTAACTACATTTCCATCAACTTTCTGCTTTAGCCACTGCCAATTCCACAATGTTTCAAACATTTACTGTAACTATTTGTATTCTTTTCTCTCTGGAAAACATGATAAGCCAAGATATGCTAAAGTTGTCTGCATTTCTGACTTCATTTTAGACGCACTCGAAGTATTTTCTTTACTTGCAGCAAACTTCTGAAAATTGTGTCATCTGCCACGTAATAACAACGAATCAAATTGCCGCGACGAAACACATGACGCTCCAAAATAGATGTAACGACGATATATTATGCATCACCATCCCTGGGTGTTACCTTTAAAAGTTAAGTCAAACATTATCTTAAAGACACATAAATAGGTTTGAAATAGAAGTAGTAGTAATAATAATAATATAGACTTTTTGTGACTCGAAAACTAGAGTCTAAAGAAAGGAAGAGACACTTGAACACAAATATCTTGAGTCATCAAAGTTAGTTTTATCATTTTGTTACCAAACACTTATATGTATCAACGCCATCAAAATTTGCGAAATAAAACGAAATTATAAATGAAACCTTCAACCATTCAAAACTGATTAAATTACCGGGTAAGTCCGGACAAGCTGCTTAAAACAGTGGATCATCATGCTCAATGAGACGACGGAAAAATCATGTTTATTGTGAGGAAAAGCATTTGAATAACAAAATATATAGGATTGTTTATTTATAGCCGTAAAACGTATTTTATCCTGTTCGGAAAGAGCAGAAAAATATTTGAAAATTCTATACAAGATTACATAAAAAATATTTCATAATTGTATGTAATTATAATTAGACATATTCGTATTAAGTCGTATTAAGGAGACTACATGTTAATACGAAACTTATAAAGTAGCATATCACTACACATTCGTCGGTTTCGTCTGAAAATAGACGTGATCGTTAGATTTTTGAGGATTTTCGCTTAGAATGATTAAGTTATTTTCCCTTAAACAACAGAAGAAAGATGGCGCTGATTCTCCAGATAAACCAGGAAGCCAAAAGAAGGCATCTGCTGCCCAGCTGAGAATTCAAAAAGGTTCCAGATTGAATAATTAATTTAAGTCTATGCTGAGATTTGGAAAGAGGGAGTAGGGGTGGGTGGGGAGGGTTGGTCATTGATTAGGTTAGAGCATATTAAGATATAGGTACTTATTTTATCAAGTTGGTTGTCAAGCCAGTTAATGTTTCCTATGATGACAGTGGCGATAAAAACAATAACTAGCGATTAATTTGAATGTATACGATATATTTGTGTATTGAGTTTGAGGACATCCGTAAGTATAGCGTATTTTCGAGGCAAAATTAATGTCATAATGAATTAAATTTCGTAACAAACGAACATGCATAAATACATATTTCAAATGTAATCTCATTGAGGGAGTTGTTGACCACAGTGTAGTGGGCAAACCAATTGAACTCGTAAATATTTAACCACAGCACAAAATTACAAACATCTGTAACAACTTACCTTATCTCACCCATAGTATCAAATACATAGTGAAACTAGCAACTTATGCAGCAAATATGGTATCCAAATAATTCTAAAACCTTATTTTTCATTCCATAAAAACAAGTGCCTGGCACAGTTTAAGAATGTAACAGTATTGTGTACTAGGGGCTTAAACTGAAACAAGACAAGGTAGAGCCCAGCAAGCATTCAATATTAGGGCTGTCAACGGGTAATTGGTTACCCAAATGTAGCAAAAAACTTAATGCCGAGTACCCGTTCACAAAAATAAGTTGTTGACAACACTATCAAAATATCATATAACATATATCATCAGAAGCACGCTGGTCTGAGTAGTCCGAGTTTCCTCTGACCCTTGCCACCCCATTTTTGACATTTGGACATTAATGTTGGGGTGTAGGGTCAGAGTGCATGCCTATTGAAAAGTTGGAATTCACCGACACCATTTGATGTCGGCATGGGGTAGCTGCTTACATGCTGGCTCAGCATACTTGAACAATCTTTCATCAAGATATACCTGCATGAAATTGACAGGAATATGATTTATTTCTCAAAAATCATGAGCATATCATTTGTTATGTCTTTAATCCGCTGACAAACGAGACAAAAGTACATCATTGCTGAAATTTGTTCCGGATCTGGCTATTTGCAATCTTAGTCACGGGACTACACAAATCTCGCAGCCTAGGTCATACAGTCACGTGATATCGACACTAAGCAAATTTCAGAAAGTTGTTGTACCTATAATTTGGACATATTGTATTGTAGCCACATAAATAAATATAGTCTGTTCTCTCCTCACTAAGCCATACAGATGCTATAAATAGAATTTGAGGGAAAGTAGAACAAGGTTTGCTATAAATAGAACATGTTACTGTAGGAAAGTACAAGTCCACGGACAAGAGTACTCGTATATTGTAGTTATGTAAAGCGGTCTTTTCTAAAATACGGTGTTTGGGATTAATGCAATGTTAATATAAATGAGATTTTTGGAAGGTGGATATATCGAAAAAGCGTAATCCATATACGTTTACGATTAATTTAGTGATAAAAAAATTGTTGGTCAAGGGTTGCACATGTCTTTCATGTTCTAACGAGTACCTGGGTACCCGTTAAACGGCGCAACGGGTACCTGGGTAAGTTTTCCATGGTTTTTGACAGCCCTATTCAATATTCCAAAATATACATTTATATTCTTAACCCTTAAAGTGCTAGCGACTTAAGTTGTGCGGTCGGGCGATGTCTCGTAGCGCTTGTTGCGACTTAAGTCATTTTTTAGATAAGCAGCAATGTACCCATCCTATTACTTCAACTAGCCATGACTGCTTGTAAAACTATGTTTGACTGGTTTAAAAAGGCCCAGAACAAGCATTCTGTTGTACTTTACTATGCATTTATAGAAGTTTTTTTAATACTTACTTTCAAGCACATGGTACCTGGAAAAAGTTAAAATGGCCAATGCTGAATATGATGGTGATTTCTTGCAACAAATACTTGCGTCTGATAATGATGATAATAATGATTTTTAAGAATTTGAGAAAGATGAAATTATTGGAGCAAGTGAAATGTTGATGGAACTACTCATGAATGATTTTGAGCCATGAATTGACGAACTGGAGTCTGATGAACATGATCGCTTGACGTGAAAGATGGTTCACCTGTAGACCCTCATTCACTGATAATTCAAAATTAGATGTTGAGATGGTGAATACTGAACCTATGGACTGTTTAAGACTTTTTTTAAATGACGACTTATTGCATCTGATAGTAGATCAAACAAATTGTTCTGCAGATCAGAGTTTATGGGGCAGACTTGAAGGAAAACAGTCACATGAAGAAATAGCAGCCTGTCACACCAGAGCATCTAAAACTTTTCGCATTGATTATAGCAATGGGTTTGGTACATAAATTTGATCTAGATTCCCACTGGGCTATTGATGATCTAATATCAACCCTAAAAACTGAATCAACAATCAAGTATAGGATAGATTTCTATAGATTTCTATGGATTTCAACTTTCTAAGCAGTTTACAACTGGCAGACAATGAGAACAATCAAGGTGAACCTTTACACAATATCGGCCTAGTGATTGGAGAAAAAAATGAAGCCTTTGTTGAAGTTTAATCACAGAATATAAACCTCGGTTTTGATATTAAAATAAATAACAGGTGAAAGTTTTTCATGAACATTAATTACTGACTGGGGGGTCTAAACTTACCTCTGACATTCATGGAGTGGATGTTTACAAAACTGTCACCTTTTCTTCACCTGTGATTTTCACAATTTAGATATAACATTGTGACAGACACAACATGTACATTAAAAACAAACAGAAATACTGATGAAATACAATTGTAACTTGTCATTTTACCTGTATTTGCACCTATACATGCACCTATGTTAAACTTACACATGTGTCTTGATGCTGATGTTAAAGCATAGACATGAACCATCATTTTTCTTATAGGGTTTGTGTATTAATTGTGTATATTTATTGAAATGCATGCAATTTAAAAATGTGCAGCTGTCTTCTTCTTTTTGCCTCGAACAATTCAGTACTGAGGAATCTTGTACTGCAAAACAGTGTAGCACTTTAAGGGTTAAACTATAAAATCAAAAAAATTGAAAATAACATATTTTAAGGAGTCAATATTCCATTCAGTACTTACATATTGAGCAGGCACGATCGTAGAAATGTTGAGCAGTACTGTAGCATGGGAAGGGATGATACTAAGACAAAATTTGGACAGGCATACAAAGTTGAATGCCTGACCTAAGAATCGGTACCAGACTTATTATGCTATGCAAAATTTAGCCTAAAATATTAGCATTGATTAGAAAGGAGAGAAGTGTCCTCCCTCGTATTATTATATCTTACATGTATAACAAGTTAATTGTAACCAATTACATGAGCCCTGTGACAATGAATAAACATGCACATGACATGAGTCTCAAATTGTGATCTTTATTCATTCTCAATTTGAACTTGGAAACAGGTTTTTGTGGGGTTTCTTTTTTATGGGTACCTTTTTGCCAATTTTATTACCTTGGTTATAATGAAGAGATGGGTACCCATATACCTTGGTAACCTTGAGCAACTTAACTATAATTCCTAAATGTGCTGTCAATTTCACAGTAATATGGAAACCATTCAAAGGTATTCCAATTGAAGGTTCTCAAGTGCTTATGTGCTGGCACCACATACAATAACTGTTTTAATATCCAGAAGCTTTTCTTCAAGGTTAATCCAATGAAAGTTGGATGTTGCAGATATCTTTAAATGCTTCATGTAATCTAAGGAAATTATTAAATATTCAAGTTTTTTAAAATCTTTTACAGAATAATCCAGCAAGGTACAGTCCATTTAGAATAAATGATTTCTTCAGTTTGAACATTGACAGTCAAAATAAATACTGTCATATTTCTGCCTAGGGTAGTTTTCAGAGAACATTACTAGACACTTCTTTAGCATGTTAGTTTACTCAAAAATTAGGAGGTCTTAAGATTGGAAAGCCAAGGAAACATGTCAGCCTGAGCTTGATGGGAAAAATAGTCAAGACAGTCATAGATGTAAAGCCCTTGAGATAGCCTTTTGGTTTTGTTTGCATCATCATCTTGGTTGCCTGCAGCAACTGCCTGCAGGTTCTTCTCAAGAAAGCATAGAGATCTTTCCTTACTTGAAGCCACCAAACCTTTTTGATGGAGCTAAAATGTGCCAGATCGATTTTAATTAATTTGATACTTTCAGTTAATGTGTCCTGTTGGATGATAAAGGGTAAAACCCAAATATGCATTTAATTGTATCCTCAAATGTTGGCATAAATGATTTCTTTTTAGCATCTAATGCAGCCAGTTCCATATTTATGAGCCATGCAGTGTGTAGCAATGATATCTGGTACATCCACATTTAATTTTTGTACAACACTGGCCTTTGATGCAAAATTTGCAGATGGTCCATCCAAATTTGCACAAACATGTGATGGATGGTTTCTAAACATTTCTGGATCTGGTTTAGAAGAATCTACTTTAATTCCAATACTTCCTACAGCAACCTTGATTGTAGCATACATACCATCTGCTGTGGCACTAGCCAGAGTAATAATGGATATCATTCTGGTGATGGGCTTCTTGTCTACTATCTCGTGCTCAAGAATGACCTGATCAAGAATGCTTATGAACTGGGACTCAAATATTCATCTTTTTAAAGGTGCCTTCAAGGAACAAACTATGGAATTGAGGAAAGATGTACAGTCATAACTGTTGATGTAATTTTGTCCCAAATCTAGGCCACAAAATCACAGAATGGTTTTCCACCATTAATCACCACATATTGCAGCGCTGAAAAGACATTCAAGCTTTTTCTTCTCATCTAGACTCAGATTTGCAAAGGCTTGGAGGGGCCCTGAGTGGCCGAGTTGTCTAAAGCGCTGTCCGTTACGGACCACTGCCATCTCACCTCTATCTGCATGTGTTCGAGTCTAAGATTCGGCAAATGTAGTTATGTGAGAAAGCTTGCCAGTAGCTTCTCGTGGGTCGGTGGTTCTTTCAGGGGGTTGTCTGGGTTCTTCCTCCACCATTGATACTGGCCGCCATGTATAGCCTATATTGTGCTGAAAAATGGCGTTAAACCATATATAAAAAAAAAGCAAAGGCTTAGACAAGCAGGTGGGTGGGTGGGGTGTAATGATGGAGTGGGGTATGTTCCATTTATTGGCAATAACCTTTTTGTAGCAAGTAATAAGCTCTCTGCCTGTTTCATGTGCTATCAGTGAGTCAATTTTAAAATTTGAAGAGGCTTTGAATCAGGAATCTGAACAATTTGCTGACTTTAGGATTCCCTTACAAGCTGAGCAAAACATAAACAACATATTCTCGTCATATTCAACCCATGGCTGTGTATGTTTCCATTGAACTAGGAAAGTCCAAATATTATTGCTAGAATTATAGTCTGCATCCTTTTCTGGCCTGGGATGTTTGAGGTTTTGCAGTGCATCAATGCTTCTAGCAGATGAATTCTCTGATGTTGATTTTTTGCCCACTACTGGTAAATCCATACTTAGACAAACTCAGTCATTCCTGCAGAACATGTGGTAAGCCAGTGCTTTTGATGCTTAGTTTTAGCTATGGATCAGAACAGATAAATATTTGTCTGTTTCAGGTTAAGGTCAGACTGGTGATTTACTTTCAGAATGCTAATTTTGCCAATTTACAGTAACATTTTATTTCACAAGTCTCTTATTATCATTTGACTTCAGCTTGCATCAGTGCACTTTTATGATTTTTTTTAAAGATGACGTAATGGTTGAAAAAGCATAATTTATTCAATTAATAGGAACAGGTATTAAAAAAAGTATAAAATAATATAGGTCCATTGGGTTAGTGCTGCTGATATAGGACAGGCCTAAAACTAAAATAAATGGCTCTGGGACCTTAGACCAATGTAGTTTTCATGCCCTGTTAATACTTTCTGATTGATCCAAATTTGGTGCAAAAGTGACCTCTTTAAAAGCCAGAACCAAAAAAGTGCTAAAGAAATCAGATCCTGATCAACAACATCAATCTGAAGATCATGTTTTGCAATTATGCAATTATCTGTGCAAGCTGGGTATAAATCAATAGGTGAGATCCACACAAGGCTTGTCAGTTACAGCTAGGTCATTACCTATTAACAAGGGGCCCCGAGTGGTCTAAAGTGCTGTCCGTTACAGATCACTGCCATCTCACCTCTGTCTGCGTTGGTTCGAGTCTCAGATTCGGCCAATGTGGGTATGTGAGAAAGCTTGCCAGTAGCTTCTTGTGTGTTGGTGGTTCTTTCTGGGGTTTTCCGGGTTCTTTCTCCACCATTAATACTGGCCGCCATGTATAGCCTATCGTGTGCTGAAAAATGGCATTAAACCCTACAAAGCAAAACCTATTAACAAATGAACACCCCCAAATGGCATGAGGTTATTGCTCCTTTCATGACCAGACCAAAAACGTAGTCTGACACATCAACACAATAGAAGGGAGCATTAAAAAATCTGCATTCTACTCCCTGTATTAGAACACTTTTACTAGAAGAAGGCATTGTAGAAAAGGGCAAAGCACATAATAATAAAAGACTTGAGAAACTCTTGTTTTTCTCAATATCTTAATAGGGGTAGCCTTATATAAATCACCCACAAGTGATATTGAATTGCCAACAAGTGTTACTGAACTCTTCAACATCAATGGTTCATAAATCTCTATAACAAGATCAGACTGGGGTAAGCTAGCCTCAACAACAGTCGCTTTCAAATTTGACTGTGACCTCTTAGAAACGAGAATTTGACATGAACTAGGCAATAACCTTGATTTATATGGAGAAAGTAGATACATGTACTCTTACTAGATAGAAAACAGGTCTGTCACTGAATTAAAGATTTAAAAAATAAATCTCATTAACCCAAATGACTAAAATAAAACTATATTATAAAACAGTATATGATATAGATATGCATAACATTGTTTATGTTGGATTGAATGTGTAAACTATCTGCAGCATTAGACTCATCTGATTGGTTGGAAAATCTGTAAGGGCATGTAGGTGTAATATTGGACATTTCAAATACATGTAGCTGTTTATTAAATACAATAGGTATTTTGTAATTTTGAGTAAATTAGTCTACTAATAAAGATAAAAACATGTTTGACTAATATTGCAGGGGTTTTAGCTGGTATTTCCCACAAAACAGGCTTTGATAATGTGATGATATTTGTAACAAGTTTCATTAATTAATATTCTACAAATTATGTTAATTGCTATTTCTCAACATTAACCATCACCACTTGAAAAAAGCTGTTCACTTTTCAATTTATTTGTATTCTTATTTTTTTTAATTATTTTATTATTATTTCTAATATTATTATGTTAGAACAATTCTGAACTGTCTTGTGATCTCAGCTTTTCATTGGTACTGTTGGGTCAAGATAACAATGAAATATGCATTATTGATAAGTGCTGAAAAGTTTATAATAATTGCTAGTTTTTGATTATCATGGTCTATTGTTTAAGATATAGCTCCCTGTCTTGAAACTTAAATAATCTTTTTTAAAAAAAAACATTCCTTGCACTTATATTAGTTTGAAAGTAAGAACACCGTCATCTTTCTGGCAGTTTTGATATCATCAGTGGTTGTGTGAATGTTTTTGTTAAATTTGTGCAAAATCAGATATAACCAATCACAGTAGATTGATAAATATAACCACAAACTATTCTAATTACCATGTTATATTAGTGTATTTTTTATTTTATTAATTTACATATGTTTTCAAAAATAAAGTTTTTTACTGAATAATTCTCCATTAATACACAGAGAAGTCCAGCTTTGCTGAATGTTGAATCTCTAGTTTGCATGTTGAATTCTTGATCAATTGATACCATATAAATCAATTAAAACAAGTAATTGCTAATAACCAAAGTCCATCTCAAAGCTAAATGTTGAAATTATAAAACATAAACAAAGTGGTTTTAGAAGCCCTACCAAAAGCAACCTATACATGTATGCGGCTTGGCAGTATTGTTAAGCAATCACCGTGTAATAAGTTGACCAGTGAAGAGTTTCATCCATTCTCTTTAAAAATGACCTCCATTGTTGATTAACAGTTATTCTTGCTGTAGTTTTTCAAACAAATAGATGTCATTGTCAATAAGTAGATATTTTCAATGCATAATGGTACATGGAAATGTAATGATTTTATTGCATGAGAAATTCAGGGCTCTGGACAGTCCAGTGTTAAATACAATTAGCTTGAGATTTATATGTTCACAAGTTGATTATCTGAGGATGAAAGAATGGAAAAGCAGCTGAAATTAAATCAGTTTTTCAAAACAGAATAAAATATTCTGATTAGTTTTGTTCCGATTATCGATTATAATCGATCATCAGTTGGTTGAGCAAACCAATAAGATAATCGATTGTGAAAACTCCATAATCGATTGTGTGTAAAGGGAGACTACTTTTAGGTGTATGCAAAGCACAAAGGTTAGTAAAACTCTCAGTCACTAAAGTTGACCTGAAATTTATTAATCTCTTCACAACTACAAATATGATTCATAATTAGGAACATATAGTCATTATTACATGGTCAAGTTGTTAAATTGTTGAGTTAATAAATTTAAACACATTTTGTTGATTTGTTGCAGTTAAATTGCAACATCTTTTGTAGTATTTATAAACAATGACAAACAAGAAAATCATGTCCTTCAATACTTTAAATTATAAACACATCACATATAAACAAAAGAATTTCAGGAGATTGTAGCAGTATTTCAGTTACATATAACTGATCAGCCATAAAAAGTTGCGTTCATTTAACAAAGATGTAGAACAAAAGTAATACACGATGTAATATTATTGTCATTTTAAAGTATACATGTCATTAAAAGAGATTACTCCTGTACATTTATAAACATATTGAACTCTTGTTTAAAGAAACAACTGTGTAACAGAAATTAAAATTTGCTCTTAGTAACCGATTATAATCGATGATCAGTTGGTTAAGGGGAACCGATTATCGATTATTAATTTCTGACCGATTCACATCACTAATTCTGATGCATGTCAGAGAAATTCTAGCAGTATGAAATTTATACATACCGATACAATGTTTATTGACCTTAGGATGTGCATTTTTAAATTCATAATGGACCATAAATGTGCTTCATCTTTCCTTACGTGATTGTGCTATTATTTTTTTTGGCATTGAATTCAGACTCCTCATGATCTGTGATAAAATTACTAAATATTATACTTCATTTTCATGGAATTAATCTGGATTAACTCATGCACAGCTATTGAGTACATGGTGTTGATAACTATTAAGGTTATACATTTAACATGTATTTATACATGTATTGTATGTACCAGTGTGTGGTTCTCTGAATAAATTAAATATATATCCAATCTCTCAGTTTTCACTGAACTGATTTAAGATGGTAACCGTGCAAATGAAACTTTAAGTTTTGCAGCCAAATTACATCCACACCTCTGGCCATTTTTCTTTTTGGTGCATATACCATTATTTTCAGCTAACTTACTTGGTTGGTTATAGCATGGCTTGGTACATAGTACAGTTACATTTGTGGACCCTGACTTTTATGTTATAATTTAATTTGTTACATTGTATCTGTATGTTTTGTCTGTATATTTTAACCCAGTTTAGATTTGACTCAAATTATAGAAAGAGATATAGAGAATAATGTACAGTTATTTCCAGTTTGACCCGTAAATATGATAATGCTTTCTTTATATGGCATGTGTTTTGAAATTTTCAAGTTCCACCCATATCTTTTTCTTTATGTAAACAAGCATCGTAGTTTAATTCAGACAAGGCAAGATCTTTTTAGGTCTTGGTTCATAGAGACTTGTCTGGGACTTGTTACAAACCTAGACAAATTTCGTTTTGCAATAGTATGAATTATTGATAATCAAATGTAGTTTTGGCGGGAGTGGGAGACTTAATTTTAATGATGTAATGCTTACTTGTTGCTTTTGCCGATTCCCTCCTTCCACCCCACACTGGTGTCCCACTAGCTGTATCCTAAAAAAAGAATGAAGGACAGTGTGCATGGGAAAAGCATATGTGTGGTTTACCGGGATAACATAATGTTCTAGAAACTTCTGGTTCACATTATCTTTAGGGTAT
This sequence comes from Unio pictorum, assembly GCA_030141615.1. Classification (NCBI taxonomy): domain Eukaryota; kingdom Metazoa; phylum Mollusca; class Bivalvia; order Unionida; family Unionidae; genus Unio; species Unio pictorum. The sequence continues at coordinate 5,200,801 of JARLTB010000098.1, forward strand.
TTTCTATTGGGGGAAAAAACAGCTATGCAATGACAACAGGTAATTAATACATCTATAAAATTAGTTTTACTCCCTGCCACTCTCCCACCCTTAAAATACATGTTATCATAATATTAACAGATTAGGAACAAAGTAACATGTACAGTTTTCTGTACATAAGTGAGAATTGCACTTGTATGAATCTTTGAATAATAAAGTAATGTGAAATTGGTGCTTCCAGACTGAAGCCTTCAAAAAGTACTTAATATAAAGTCATTCTCAGATTTGAAGTTGGCGTTTTAAAAAGAGGGGCAATATAAATATCATTATTTTGATTGCATTGGAAAATGTCATTGTGTACAGAAGATTGTGTTGCAGGGTAAGTTTATTTTCTCGCTGAGCAAGTAAAATGTGAGCATTCTTGTTGTGTGGGTAGGTGGAAAAACGTGCATTTTTTATTCTTGGTTATTTATGATAAATTTTTGGGCTAAGCATTGCGAATGGCTTGTACTTGGAGTAAATGCGGAATGTTATATATAAATGAATCTAATGATTAATAGTATGGGTAAGTCTGCTTAAAAAATAGTGGTTTCTGTACATTGTTTACTTCATGATTACATACGTTTGGAATCACATGGTAAGTGAAATTATAAGTCAACCATGCCCCACTAACGTTTTACACAGAGGACTATTAAATATGAAAGAGGCACCATTAACATTAGTCTTTCATTTTTCACATTTCAGTCTGCTAAACAAAAAGTTTTAAGCTAATGATTCTTTTTTTATGGGTATGAATTTTATGAAACTGGAAACAAATTGAGAATGACCTTTGTCAATGCAGCCTTTTATTATCCCCACAAAATATAATATTGCAAGTGTGATTGATACAGTAGTTACGACCTACAACCTTCTACAGCTATCAGTTCATTAGCATTTTCATTTCCAGAACATGACTATCAAACCATTTAAGGTATCTTGATGAAACATATATTGGAATAATGGTCCAGGCATTTCTTTGGCAATTCAAAATTCTTAGTTTCAAGTTTTTTTTCTTTCTTTTTACATTTTCAAGTCCAACTTTTATTTCTTACATGCAACTGGCCCACTGTTCAAAGCATTTGTATGAAACTTTCTACTCCTATTAGACTAGTGGTGTAGATATACCTTTTTTAATTCACAATCCTTTAATTTCAATATATTTTTGCATTTTTTTTCAACATTACTTAGCATTCAGAGGTCTAGCTTGGATTTTAAAACTTGTCCAGGATTCCCATTTGGTAAAAATAAGAGTCCCACCAGAAAATGTTGAACTTCGCAGATTAGAAGAACTGTTGGTTGCCATTGAGTTTAATTTCCACATTCTTTATAACACTGACATGTACAACCTTGTCAGCCTATTCAGTGCATCAGGTAATTCTACACAACGATATCATTTCTGTAAACTTTGGATCATGTGCTGTTTTGGTTGAAAATTGAATTTAAATGCAGAGAGAAAGATTCTAAAGTAATGTACTTTTTCATTTCCATAGCCTGATGCATAAATATTTTACATCTTTTCAAAGCCCTTCGTAGAATAGTCTGCTATATATGGAGTCATGAAAATATAGGGGTGATATCCCATTTTTCCAAAATTAGTATTATTTTGAATAGAATATTCTGGTGACAATGCTTTTAAATTGGTAAGCATTGCAGAATTTTATATTTGTCAATTGAATTTGTTATTGGTTTTGACTGTAGCTGTGCATGGTAGCCTGACAGCGTTGTAACTATTGTTAGTCCTTTGGAGTGAAACCAAATCGATTCATTCCAAGGAATGGTCTTTTTCCAAACACTAAGCCAGGCATCATAGACTTTTTTATAATTGGCTACTATCTCATTCAAACTATCAGTTCTAGCAACTCAAGCACTCTTCTGAATCACATTAAAATCATTGCCAGTTTGCCATTTAACCTCAAAATACTTATTCAAATTATTTGCAAGTGACGTTTTGTTCAAGTTTTGATGTGTTTTGATTTCAAGGTTACATGTACTATTTATTTGGCTACAGTCAGAAATGAACACAATAATGGAAGCTAAAGCTTTGATGTACTCTTATAATAACCGCATGTACATCTTGGGATCTTTCTGCCTCTGAATTCAGTCATTGTAATTTTTAAAAAAAAACACATTTTCCTGCCCAAGCTGCTAGTCAAAATCTTTGAACTTGCTTCCCAGCTATTGCATCATGTTCATTTGATATACTGTTATAAATACAGCAGGCACATCTGGGGGTATTTTAACCACTGACTTCTGTCATTGTAAATATCCACAATGATAACATATTCTCAGTATTTTGTTGAAGTAGGACTGGCAAATTTTTGAATTTGCTGCCCAGCTATTTTCTTGCGTACAGAGGACTCCTGCATTGGTGATTTTCTGTGTCCCAGAAAGAAACAATTCATCCAAATATGCGTAATTAAGCGTTTCTGATACCTCTGGTATTGACACTTTTGTTTCTAAGCATAACTTCAAAATTATTCAAGCTATATCTCTGTGAAATTGTGTACACATATGAGACTAATTTGTTAGATGTGCATTTTATATTTCCAATGCTTCACTTTCAATACTTGTACTGACCACTTTAGTGGCCTTTGTGGTTAGAGCATCCACCATGGAAGCAGGTCATGGGTTTGATCCCTGGTTAAGTCATACCAATGACTTACAAAAATGGTACTAAAAGCTGCCTCACTTAGTGCTCAGCATTAAGAGGTTAGTGTTAGGACTGGTCAGCCTGGTGTCAGTATAATGTGACTGTGACTGGGACATCATGTGTCATCATGCCCTGGTGCTAGACATCACTAGAAACTGCCTCATTGCAGACATCATAGCGATATGACTGAAAAATTGTTAAAGCTACGTTAAAAATCTTAATCACACACACATAATATACACTGCTTGTCTGTCAATCCATCTGTTGTCCATGCTTTCATTTCTGGGACAAAAGGTTATTTAAAATATCTCTCGTTTACACATATTAGACTAGTGATCTAGATGTCAAGTAAGTAACACAGATTATCATTTTAATCTTAAAATGTCATGGCTAGATTTCAATTTTAATTGTTTCCTTCTTATTTCAGATATCAATGAGTTGAATTTACCAAAGACATGCCAGATGGAATTTCCAGATCCAGATGATCTTCTTAATTTCAAATTAATCATCTGTCCTGATGAGGTCAGATTTAGTATTTGTAACACTTAACCATTATTACTGTCATTGTTTTGGTATGTTAATGTTTTGTGTAACACATAACCAATCATCCAGTCTCCCTGCTTCATGTTCTTCAGTAAAAATATCAAATCATCTTGGTTCCCTGACCCCAAAGTATTGTAGACCTCACATTTAGATAGCTGATTTAGAAGCTATACTCACTCAGAAAAAAGCTTCCTCTGAATCTAGCAAAGTTTACGGTTTGTGGTTGCCATTTTCAATACAGGTATTCTCCAGCAACTACAACACTTCCAGTAAACAGAACCAGTCAAGACAGACTCTCTGGCTATTTCCTTATATTTTGTGGGGGGAAGGGGTTGTTTCAAATCAAAAGGGATGGAATGAGAATAGAAGTTTAGGAAGTGTCAGAAGCTTTAGATCAGTTCAGTATTACTCACATGATTGCTGCCTCTATTACAGAAGATACATGTGTTATATCACCTTTCATAAGGGTCTTGCATCATTCAGTATTTAAAACGTGTGTAAATGCAGACAAAGTTTTGGTTAATGGATCACAAAGAAATGCCATATAGGTATGACTTATTTTGATTCCCTATTCATCACAGGCCTCTCACATAAGCAGACTGTCTTTTGATCAACTTGACTGTCTTTTGACAACTATCTAATCCAGATATTGTTTTTGCAGCATGCACAGCTGTTTTCAAGCCAAATTTAGAACCATTGAGTCTGCAGTCTGTTTTACAGTCATATATAATGTCAGTCAGTAGAGAAAGGAGTATTTTATCACAAAACTAAGATTACTGATTATTTTAGGTCAAAGATGATTTAACTTGTTAGATTATTAAAGTAGAATTCAGTTGTTAAATGGTGCAAATAATGCAGTCTTGATAATATAATATGAATACTGATAATTACAAAAAACATAGATTTTTGCCCATGGTAATTGTTCAAAAACCAATTGTGAAAAGTGAATTTGTAAAAAGAGGTCTCATTTACAAAGGCCAGTTATGCCTTTTCCCATGAGTGACAGGATTGACTCGATGTTGAACTGAAATATCATGGGTTGTGGGAATCACAAAGTAATTTCTTGGGAATGACAGCTTATAATGCCCTTCCTGTAATGGCATCAGTTGTATCATCTGTTACATGGTGTTAAAATAAAATGAGTGTTACTAAAATCAGCTCCATCTCATACAGATATCATCTTTAGTACAAATTATGTTTTTGATTTGCACAAAAATTAAAATTTTAATTTACTTTAAATAGTTATGATCAGTTTTAACTTTAATCCAGAACTCCAGATTTTGCATTTATAGTTATACAAGCTGGTCATCAGATCTTGGGTCATATGATTAAAGGCCATATTAGTGCAGGTTATTTTTGGTGTTCTAAAACTCCATGCAAAATGCCTGAATCAAAACTGTCCAGGGTGGCTTTTTTAATCGCAGTGTAGCTTCAGTTTGTATTTTGTTCCCTTGTTGTCGTTTCCGTAGCAAGAGTTGTTTTAACGGGGTGGGGTCGCTAGCCCTACGCCCAACCCTCCTCCTTTTTCAGCCGGGCTTGGGATATGAGTACATGTCATTATGGTATAAGCCAAACTTAACAATGTTATGAGTTTGGACTTAGCGATATCTTCTTTGTTGTTTTATATACAGTAAAGACTCTTTATAATGTTTCACATAGGGATGGGGATTTCTGTAATGTTATGACTGAGAAATGTTATATACAAATTCATCATTTATTATTCATAATGTTTATATGTGAGCCGACATTGATATACATGTCACTGATGTTGGAAAAACATGCAGTAAAATAGTTTTGCCATTTTGTTAAAACCATACAAAACAAATCATTTCTTTTCATACTTTAAATGGCATTAAACAAGCAATATGAGATTCTAAATTACCGATTATGAATGACGTGTGACTATCACACCTTTGTTACCTGGCGCCTTTATATAATTTCGTTGGTCATTTAGACCATCATTACTTACCTGACTTCTGTGTGTCTGGTGATAAAAATGTTGTAATTAAACTGATTTTCTCTGACAACACAATTCAGAGGCTATAACTGGTTAAATATAAAAAAAAATGAGACAAAAAGTCTGTGGAATGTATAGTTATTACGAGTTTGGCAAAGGAAATTAAAATCAAACATTTGAACAGAGAAAACGCTTTAGCACCATAATAAACAGTCTTTTCTGTATATTTAGTGACACGTGACAGGAACATTTCCTCAAATCCTAATCTGTGATAATGCTTTTAGTGGACCTTTGTATGTGTTTGTTTTACTTTCAGGGTTTCTACCGAGGAGGAAGATTTGTATTTAGTTTTAAAGTTGGTCAGGGCTACCCACATGACCCACCTAAAGTGAAATGCGAGACTATGGTTTACCATCCAAATATAGACTTAGAGGGAAATGTCTGCCTCAATATCCTTAGGTGAGTACATACATGACAACCATTACGCTTTTGGCATAATCACTACACTTTTTTCACTAAATTACGCATTATGCATAAATATATATGGATTACACTTTTTCTGTATATCCACCTTCCAGAAAAATCAATTATTTGTTTTCTCATTTTTATTAACATTCCATTAATTCCACAGACCATATTTTAGAAAAGACGGCTTTTATGTAGCTACAATATCAGAGTACGCTTGTCCATTAGCTAGCAAACCTGTTTTACTATCAAACTTTCGACCTCAAATTCTATTTATAGTATCTGTATGGCTTAGTGAGGAGAGAACAGACTGGTTTTCTAATTTTAATCTTTACACGCATATTCTTTGTTTTAATTCATATTTACTGCAGAACCAGTCTAAAGGTATTTTGCGCAAAAATGTATATTTTAATTTAGTCGATGCATATATGACAGCAAAATTATCTCCTTTCAAAAATTTCACAGATGGATTAAAAAAGGCAACAAAAATAACAAAGAAAAAACAAACCTCTAAATATGAAAACACAAGTCTTCACATGTAGCATCACGTGACATCTATTTCAGGCCGTGTGGAAAGAATTTGTATATTTGGTGCTAAAAGTCATAAGATGGATTCTAGTCAATGTGTGTGTAAAGCTAAAAGTGCTACATATGAAAACTTCAAACAGTAAAGGATGTTAAAAGACGAGAGGGGCAAATACATAATTGTTTATTGAAATTTTAGCATATTTTATGTGGATTATGCTTTTTCTGCCTGGATTACGCTTTTTGACCACTTGGATTACGCTTTTTCATCGTCAGGGGTTGGCATGTATGTGAGTACAAGATGCTCAGTTTGAGAGTCAGTTACGATTTACTTTTTCTCGAAAACTGCTCAACCAAATTTTTGACCAAATTTGACAATGCATCCTGGCATAGAGCAGTTCAAATAATGCTGATCTGCCAGAAAATGTATCCATCGTTATTTAAAACAGAAAAACCTTTAAATAACTTAACATTTTAGAAAAACAATCATGATTTCAATAAATTTAATTGGAAGCATCCTGGTATGTTGTTGTTGTTGTTGTAGTAGTAGGGTTTAACGCCATTTTTCAGCACACGATAGGCTATACATGGCGGCCAGTATTATTGGTGGAGGAAGAACCCAGGAAAACTGCTGGAAAGAACCACCTACCCACGAGAAGCTACTGGCAAGCTTTCTCACATAACTACATTAGCCGAATCTTAGACTCAAACCAAATCCTGGTATAAAGGTCTTTCTGATTTATTCAAATTATGCTGTTCCACCATCAAATCTGGCCACCATTAGTAAAAATAGAAAGCTACTGGCAAGCTTTCTCACATAACTACATTAGCCGAATCTTAGACTCAAACCAAATCCTGGTATAAAGGTCTTTCTGATTTATTCAAATTATGCTGTTCCACCATCAAATATGGCCACCATTAATAAAAATAGAAAAACTTAAAAAAATGTCTTCTCAAGAACTGCTCAACAGATTCTGAATGTGACCCAGTTTTGTAAGAAAACACTTTCTGGCATGAAGACTTGCAGATTTTGTTCATATGATGCCAATCCATCTTCATATATGCCCACTGTTACTAGAAATTTAAAACCTTGAAGTAATTATAATAACTGCTTGTCAAAATTTGATCAAATTTAACACAAAGCATCCTGGCATAGATTGTACAGATCAGCCTTTACTAAATTTAAATTTGAGAATTTAGTCACATTTTACAATAAAAACCACTCAACAGTGTTTGCCCAAATTTTACAGAAAGCATCCATGCATAATTGCCTTTCAAGTATTTGTCAGTTATACCAGTTTACTATCAATTATTGGCATCTGTTACTAAATATTAGAATTTAAAAATGACTTCTTGAAAACCACTCAACAGATTTTTTCAAAGAGGAAAGGGAACCATATTCTAATTTGTGATAAGCTTTCTTTAGCCATACAAACCAACTGGAAAAGCTTATGTGTAAGTTATAACAATTCTGTTCTTGTACACTTTTGTAAATTAGAATTAAATATTGGCTTGGAGGGATTCCTCAGATTCTATGGCACAGTGTCTACTGGCCATTACTGAGAATATCTGCAGTTTCCAATATTAAATTTTTTTCCATATTTAGCTCCTGTCCTTCTGGCTTGGAGGGGCCAGACAAGATCTAGAAGGGGACATAACTCAAATTCTAACACGTTATTATTTGATTTTGTTTAATGTAGTATTACTGTATTCCTCCAAGTCATCTGTATTCTCAATGCTAGGTGACATTAGAAGTTTGAATTTTTCTGAGAATTTGGATGTTGATTAAATAACATTGTTGTACCATTAAAAAAATGAAATAAGGCTCTGTTTTAGCCATCCCATCCACCCAAAACAATAATGTCTGGTTAAGGAAATGGTGGTTTTTAGCTCTCCAGGCTGTGAGGCAAAATAAGCTAATGACAAGGCCTTGCACTCCATTGGCCATTAACACTTGGAGGAATGATAGCCAGGTATGCACCTATGACAAGCAATCATAAAAATCCTCCCCCTACCCCATTTAAAATTTCCACATTTTCAATTTTATGCAGGCAGTGTCATGAAAACATAAGAATTGTTCACAATTTTCATTGAAAAAATGTATTATGTTTTAATATTGTTTATTTTGATGTAAAAATCATGGTTGTCACTCTTAGAAGATAAGTTGTCCATGTGTAGCTGTGAATCAAGCCACATATTTTCTGTGTCACATGTGCAATTCCGATTGGTTACTAGGAAAGGTCAGGAAAATATATGTTCGATGAGGAGGCTTGCTTGGTTGAATAGCAAAACCAGTTAAAACTTTGACACATTCTCAGTATTTTAAGTGGTTTTGCTCTGAAAAACAGTCAGAGTGCAAATGTTTCTGTCAATAGGCATGTGACATTAACAAACAAATCTTCAGGCTAGTCACACATCTGGGGGCCCCGAGTGGTCTAAAGCGCTCTCCGTTTATGGATCACTGCCATCTCACATCTGTCTGCATGGGTTTGAGTCTAAGATTTGACTAATGTAGCTATGTGAGAAAGCTTGCCAGTAGCTTCTCATGGGTCGTTGGTTCTTTCCTGGTTTTTTCCTCGGTTCTTCCTCCACCAATAATACTGGCCACCATGTATAGCCTATTATGTGCTGAAAAATGGCATTAAACCCTACAACAACAACAACACACATCTGATGGTGCTAATGATGATATGCCTAATGCTTGTAGTATTATTCTGACAACCTGTTAGTAAAAAAAAAAAAAATACTGTTTTAATTCAGACAGTAGGGGAATAAAATCAACCATGGTTGGAAATTAATTTTTAAAAAAATATTAGATGCTTTTCAGTAGTTTGACAAATACAGAAAAGAAAATTCCTTAAAACATGGAAATAGTAATTTCAGGATATCCTGGACAGACACATTGAATTACTGGCTTGCAAACATGCAATTCAGGATTTGGAACTAGTGAAAATTTGAAACTATATGCAGGAAATATGTGACACTTTTTTAAAAATATATACATATGGACAGATGAGTCATGTAATTTACAGTTCATGGTTAGATTCCCTAATGGTAAGTGTATTGACATACTGTTATTAGCAAACACAAGACCTTGTAACAAAAATCCCATATAGTTCTTCAAGATTTATCACAAGTCAAAATGTATAAAGTTTGAACTGAATTCCAATTAAATTCCAATACTGATTATGCCTTTAGTGACCTGTGACATGTAGATGTACCATCAGTCATTTGATGAATCACAATAGTATAATCCAAGATGTTTTTGTCTGAATTCAATATAATTCCAAATTAATGTTCCAATCCAAGAATATTATAGAAGATCAATTTGTCTTTTAATGGAGAATAATTGGAATAAATAATTTAACCCAAATGAAATACTGAACACAATAGTTAAACTGTTAAATGCAAGAGTGAATAACTTTCTGAGTAACCAAGATTATATAAAAATCTAGGTCACAAGTACAGCCAGGATGTAGGTCCAAAGTTTATTTATAGGAAATTCTATGTTGTAAACAGATAGGATGCATTAATAAAATTATAAAAAAGAACATGGGAAGCATCATGTTCTTCATGGGGAGTTTCAACATCCTTGACCCAGAACCAAATAAACATTGTTTACTTTATTAATAATGATCTTAATATTTACCCTACACTTCTAGAAAAATATTCAGGATGTATTATTTGTTTACAGAATAAAAACAATAATAGTGTCCCTAGTCAGGTACACATTTAACTTTATTTTGGACAAGGTCAAGTCCAAAATACAATAGTACATAACCTGTAATCATGGAGAAAAAAGTAACATATACAAATTAAATATACATAACAGAGTATCATCAAGATTTCATTTGAGTTACTTTGCAGTGAGGATTAATCATGCATAAAAATGATGTGATCATGCTGGCTGAGCATGTTTCCAGTCTAGAAACTATATTTCTGAACCAGTTTTGATTAAACTTGGTAATTTGGCTCATATGTATGATCTAGATATCAAGGCCAATGAAACGCTAGGAAACAGCGACAGAAGTAGAGATGGTGCTTGGAAACTGTCAAAAGTAGATGCATTGTTTGAATTAAAAAGTCTATAATTGGGGCACAATTTATATTTGACTATAGTAGATATACTGGAAAGAAGAGACTATTCAGATTCTTTAATTTTATTTTGAGGATTAGCTTATGAATTTTATCTACTGTTTTTCCTTCTTTTTACAGAGAAGACTGGAAGCCAGTTTTAACTATTAATTCTATAGTATATGGTTTACAATATTTATTTTTGGTAAGTATTTCATGTAGATTGTAAGTTAAAATGTTTTGAGTCATGAAATATTGATGCTAAAATAGCTATCAAAGACAGAAATATTAAATTGCATGCAATAATTACCATATTTCTACCATGAATATTAACAGGCTGTGCAAAATACTTCTGAATGGTAATATTGATATATACATCATGACATTAATGAAAAGGTTACTGCATCAGACTTGTAATTTATTTTTCTTTTAAATAAAATTTGATTCTTTATTTTCGTTCTCATTTTAAATGAAAGTGTTTGACACTTCTTTGAGACTACACAGTAATCAGTGTTTCATTTAATGGCATAATGTTTTCAACGTAAAGCCAGCTAAAACAATGACATGTCAAACTTAATTATGATGCTTTGTCATGGTAAAGTTTAGCTTGGACATTGAGATATATTTCAGATGTGTCATAAGTTTCCAAATGCAAATACATTTAAATACCAGACCTTAACTTTCACATAAAATTTTGTGCTCGATCTAGAAACTGGATGAATATAGCCTGAAAATTATCAACAGAGGCAACATAAGACAGTAAAATGTTGTGTAACTAATGACAGTAAACTATACCGCATAGCAGAATGTCATTTCATGATGTAAATAGAGTGAAATCCTCCAGTTTTGAAATGTAGGATATCTTGTGTGTTATATGGCAAGTTTGGTGTCTTATTCTGGGATACAAATGGAGGTGCGTGTTATACACATGAAAATACAGTAATTAATTTGTATATTTGCCCAAAGCAGAACTAATTTTTTTTGTATAGACTTTGTGCAATAACTGTATAGATATTTTGTCAATATTCTCTTTAGTAATTTATTCATCCCTCTGTATACCATGTGACAATTTAAAGTTAAAAATACACAATCAGAGAAATGAAAGTTTTGAAAAATGTACAAATATATGTAGATAATATACTGTATGTACTCACTTATAAGTCGAGTCGAGTCGAACAGCAAATAATAAAGATTTTGATCTGTTATTGCACAATGGGTATGCAGATCATGGTCTGTGTTGTTTGTTCTACTGATTCTGCAAAGACCTATATCTTCTGTCACATGTGACGTCAGATCTGGGTCAGTGCAGTTTGCAGTTGGCCTTGCATTAGAGTACCCATGTTAAGCAATTTTCACAAATCCTGAACACATCTTCCCAGGCCAACTTTGATTTCTTGTCTGTCATTTCACAACATTTATTCAAACATCATCAATCTGAATTAAGTTCTATGTACATTTTTGTTTTACTTCATATGTAAATTTGACATTTTTTGTGCAAGTTTTCAATGATTACAAGTTATCCTCTTTGTTTAAGAAGACAACTCTGATCACATGCTTCATATATCCCTATATGTACGTTTTCATATGCACACAAATGTACCATTCAGACAAAATAAATTGTTTTTGAGGAACCCATGTCCTAAATAACATGAGATTCTAATTTTAATTCTCTTACTCATCAGGAACCAAACCCAGAAGATCCACTGAACAAAGAAGCAGCTGAGATACTTCAGAACAACAGGCGACTTTTTGAACAGAATGTGTCTAAGTCCATGCGAGGGGGCTACATTGGATCTGTGTATTTTGATAGATGTTTGAAATAACAATTTCTGATTCTTATGAGGACAAATTCATTAACATTGTTAAGTGTATGTATGGATGTTGATAGCAGTAATACCAAGAATGGATACCAAGTCTATAAGTATGTTTTTGTTAAAAAGGGCTACATTTTTGCAGGTTCTTGTCAGAATGTCAAATAATAATAATAAAAAATGTTGAGTCTTAGTGTCATTGGCTAAAAGCATGTACTGGTGGCTTGTTTCATAGTTGTTGATAAAATCTGATGCTTGAAGTTATTGAACCAGTCAACATATTCCTACAGAATTTTTAAAGTGAATTTGCTATCCATATCTCATGGTTTATAGCCACACTAAGTACAGTAGATAATTAACTTATGTTTTATAAGTTCATATCCTGGTATTTATTATCATGGATATATTAAATTATTTTTCTCTCCATATCTTTTTTCAAATTTTATTTGTTTAATACTGACTACAAAAAGTAAAATTATTTGTATGTGTTTTTCAGGGCAAAAATGACAAAATATTTTAAAATAATTTCTGACATAATGTCATTAAAAATAATGCAAGCAAAATGACATCCTTAATATGTATCACAGCTATGTATGTTAAGTATACTTCATGATCTTTCCGTGAAGCAGTACTCTTATTCCATTCTGAAATAACAAAATTCATTACATACTTTAGTTAAATGTAGGTGGAAAATGACGAAATATGCGTTGGCCATGTACAGTTAGGTGCAGTGGATGTTACAGAGGGAAGTTGATGGAGAATGAGTTGATGCATTTTAGCCATCTTTAAGCCACCTCTTAACGAGTAAAAATGTAGCATTTAATTCAGTGCCTACAAGGCTATTTCAGGTTCATGTTTAGGAAAGTTATTCTTGAAAAGGGAATGTTTTAGATTGTGTCTCTGTGAGCTGAGTGGGTGTGCTTATAAGTTTGAAAGCCATAACTATGAATATACTAAGCAATTGATATGTTATGACTATGAATTGATCAGTTAATGTTGCATTGAATAGCAGTGTGTGTATGAGAGAGAGAGAGATATCACCTGTAGCTACCTTTATCTTGTCACACATCAGTTCAAAAGCATTTAAGTTTGTTCTGCTTCAGACGAAAATCTGTAGTCTGTATTCAAGAGAATTGTATGTTCCCCCTGTAAAAAATACTCTGGAAAATATTGGCTTTATATGGTTCAAAGTAATAATTGTGATTCAAACTTTTAAATAGTACAGTATATGTGCTTTTATCAAACGACTTCATCAAATAAGTAGATACAATTTTATCAGTAAACTTTTTTCTATTGGATTTCTTGTAAGGGATGAAATCTGCTGCCTGACAAATAAATGCTCTTTAGTTGCTCATATTTTACAGTTGATTTTCAGAAATAGATAACAACAGAAAGGAAATTATGTGGTTATAAATATACTAGCTAAAATATAAATGAAACTCTAAAAGAAACCCAGGAAGAATTAGACTTATTTTTAGTTCATTTGTACTTGAAATTTTCAAGAATCAGGAATTTGCTTCTGTTATATTGTATTTGAGAGGAGAAAAAGACTTTTGCACATCAGATTCACTTATATTTCAGTAAATAGATCATAATTGGTCTCACAACATTTTGCATGCTTTCCCAATCAGTTTTGTATTCATTTTATTGTACTACTAGTAATACTACTGTGGCCTTTTCTGTCATTTTAAACTGAACTGACCAGTTGCCTTATGGAAACTCATCTTTTGTGTCCATATATTTAGCAGAAGAATGCAAAGTACAGAATGCACAATGTGCACCCATTGAATTCCTCTCATATGGTGATAGCTTCACTAAGCAGTAGTGGCTTAACACAAAGTTAAGTAAGATTAAAAATGTAGCAAACGTTTTTCATCACAACTGTCAACAAAGTTGGAGCAGTAGAGGTTGCCACTATTATTGTTCTGCATCAGAGCTGGAGTATTGTCTGATTTAGATGCTAAATTTCAATTCTTTTGAATCTGCTCTCCTTTATCAGTGCTCAAACTGACATTTGAATTTAATAGAAAGTTTTAACTCGCCTGGTCGACTAAATGAGCTTATGGCATGGCAATAGTCCTTAGTCAATCATTCAACAGTAGCTTATTACAACTCTGGAAGCAGTATTTTTTTTATAAACCTGTTGATAAAGCTTTGCAGATAAAGGGCAGTATCTTAAAAAATATTTTGGACACTTGGAATTATCAGTAATATTCTTGCATATTAATGAAATACTCTTGAATTTGATTGGCATATATTTTACCACTCTAAAGGGCTTACTTCTGACCAAAGGTTTTGATAAAAATTGGTGCATAAGCTTAAAATGTAAAGACTTAATTAAAGTTTTGATGAGCAGCATCCACACATCAACAACATGATATTGCATCTGATCAAATGAGCTTGTTACCACTCAAAATGATGTATTTCCAATCAGATATTTGTCAAAGATGGCTTATATTACTGCAATCTCAGTTACATGTTCAATTTTGAGTGAAATCTGTGAACATTAATGAAATGATCGATTTTGTTGCCACTCTAGAGGTCACATTTTGTTATTATATTTATATCAGATTTGGTATGTAATTTAGTGTCTAATTTTCTGAGCTTGTTTCCACCGTTTCAGATTTTAGGTCCCTGAGTTGTGAGAACCATATTGGAATCCCCTTTTTCATCCACCTGTACATCATTACATCTATCCACTTGTTCAACCATTCACATGTCATGTAACCACCAAGTTCTGCAAGGCTTACACAATAATTGGCTGTCATATTTTTTGGTGAATTGCTTATTACACAAAAAAGTACCTGTCAAGATTTTTTTTCTGGCCATATTATGAGCAAGATCAATGCATATTAATGAGGTATTTTGCATATGATTGGTTGACCTTGTTAAAAACCTAACAACACTATTTTTTATTAGATTTTGATCAGACTTTTTAATATTAGTTGTGTCAACTAATTAGCAGAGCTTGCATATTTCTAATCAGATTTTGATCACATTTGGGATATAAGATAACATTAACAAGATCTTGGTATAGATCAGTAATGAGCTGGATCTTATTATTAATTTAATGAGATGATCATGAATCTGAATAACCCAACTTATTATTGCTCATGGTGCTAAATTTTTAAACAGAGTTCTGTCAAGCTTGGTACATGCAGGCTTGTATAACACAGAGATTTACAGTGTGTTCATTTATGAGCAACAAACATGCATGTTATTGAGGTGAACCTGAATCTGATTGGCTTCACTTTTTACTATCTTTAATGCTGTATTTCTGATAGATTTAAATCAGATCATATAGATGCTTATTTGTCATGAAATTGGAGTGACACCTGCACATGTGCATGAGGCATTCTGGCAGCCAATTAGCTGGGCTTGATACCATGCTAGAAGCTTTTTGGCTAAAGAGATCATTAATAAACTTCATATATAATCATTTTTAGCAGTTCCATCAGGAGCAATAACTTGATGACATGAATCTTATTGGATGAGCTTGTCATCAAACTTGAGTTTCTGATAAAATTTTGTACATGCAATATTGGGATCTCGGATGAAGATCAGTGCATATTGATGTTTTGCATTGGATTAACTGAGTTGGTTATCACTTGAGGCTGTATTTCATAATGCATTAAAATTTATCTGTCCGTATATATCATCGATATCTTGAATGAATTCAGTCATGAGCGACATCAGAAAAAAATATTCAGGCATTCTAAATCTGATTGGTTGAAGCCAGAATGCCTTATTTATACGACTTGCTACCACTTTATAGGATGCATTTTTTTCTTCTTCAAGTATTGTGTATTTGCTTATATCATCAGATTTGGGGATGATTTGATTCTATACATATCTATGAGTACTTACATGGGCCAGGTCAGCCCACTTGTCCTCTTATTACAGTATGCTTTAAAAAAGCAATTTTTTGCAAACACTGAATCTTCAATCGAAGAGATATAACATTTTGTAATAATTATTTCCCCAAAAATGTAAAATAAAAATAATCAATGAGGAGTGCACAAGACACCTTTAGTGTACAGTTGGTATTGACCAAAATTCATTTATTGATTTGCTGCTGGTACACTTGATGAATTGAGGATTATTAGACAGCAAAAAGCTTGCAAAACAATAACTGGTGATGGGTAAAATTTCACCATGTTTTAGTACTGTATTTACATATTGTATCACAAGTTGTCATAAAGCAGAGTGCTATTAGATATCCTACCATACCCATGTATCTTTGCGCCACTTAATATCCTTACAAACATGTATATCTGTGTGCTGCTATATACCCTACCAGACATGTATAACTGTGTATCACTGTATACCATACCAGACTCGTACATATTTGTGCTAGTATATACCCAACCAGATTCTTAAATCTTGACCAACATAAGAATGATCTTAAGTTGTCGACAAGCAAACAGTGCTCTCTCCCAATTGTTTTATTTGATGTGGTGTTGATGTTAGGAGTTTCATGAATTAAACATTGACTGTGACGTGAATCAAAGTTTCTTTTTCAGTTTTCAGTGAATAAACATCAGTACAAGTGTGAATCATTGACAGTCTGTAATGTGATCAGTGGTCACATTGATTTTTTTTTTTTTAAATTGTGTTGAATTGTTGCAAATAAAAAAGGGGAATTTTACACAATAAAAGTTGACTCCAGAGTTTATTGTTATTTTATTTTTTGTACATCGATCAAAGCTTTGTTATTTCTCTGGCATCATTGATAAACAGGAAGGATATGAATGCTATACTGGGACTTAAACTTAGTCAAGTCACTCTAATAAACTGCTTGTTCATAAAAACCAAGCTATTAAAATCCATAATTTTAATACCTGCCTTCTGACATATTCTCATGATACTTTTAACTATTTTCACTTTTCAGAATTGGTCATAGTACAGTTTGTAGAAGGGATAAAATTGCAAAGAGGAAAATGAGCTCTCTTAACTTCTTAGCACTGAACCCAGCCAATTTGCATCTCTTTCAGAGTTCTCAACTATCCTTTTTTATCAGTTTTCCTTAGTATTACTATTTAGACAAACCGCTCCGCTGGCCTAGTGGTTAGAGCGTCCGCCTCAGAAGCAGGAGGTTGTGGGTTCGAGCCCCAGCTGAGCCATACCAAAGACTTCCAAAAATGGTGCTAACAGCTACCTCGCTAGGCGTTCAGCATTAAGAGGTTAGTGTTAGGACTGGTTGCCTGGTGTCAGGATAATGTGACTGGGTGAGACATCATGCTACATGTCTGCTGCATGATGCCCCAGTGCTAGACATCACTATAAACTGCCACACTGCAGACATCGTATCAATATGACTGAATTCTTTTTTAAAGCTAGGTCAAAAATCCCAATCATACACACTAGAGTAAATACTTGTATATGAAATACATGTATTGTGAAATTAGTCCATAGAAGTACTATGTACTTGTATGATTAGTTAGGCAGATATATATCAATATATTTTAAGGCTGGGGACTTCATGGTATCACAAGTGAAAAGTACATTTAATACCAGATTAGTGCATATACAGTAATAAAGGCTAGGGCTTGCATATCAAACCCACTATTCAAGCAGCGATGTAAAATGTGATAATCACTCCAAGGTCAAATGGTTGAGTGGACATGTTAGAGAATGAATTGTTTTTGCTTCCTAATGATTTATCAGAAGTATTACCAAAATCTATGAAGGGGTTTAAGAAATATAAGCAATTGTAAAAAAAAAAACATTAAAGCTTTCTATGATCGAATTTCACCCAAGGTCAAAAGGCACATGAGTGTCACAGAATAAATTGTGACGAGTTTATCTTGCTTTATCCAAAGTATGACAAAATAGCATGAAAAGGAACTACAAGCAAATTTAAGATTGGAAGGGGGTTAAATCTTAAGGCAGATTTTCTATATCTTTAACCATGGTACATGGTCAAAGTAGCAAATGTCTTTGTTTCAATAAAAATCCCATGTATGAATTTAATCCATTGAAGGGTTTATAAGCCAATTAATATGTATATGTAAAGATTCACTAGCAGATGAGCACAATACTGACATTGTGTCGTTTCAAAAGCAAGTTCTAAAAATATAAACAATTGCTAAACAGGAAAATAAACTTTTATCTGATTTTGATCAGACTTGGAATATATGCTTGTACCATCCAGACTTTCAATTAATGAGGGAAAACCATTCTTATTTGTGAGGTGATCATACACGTGATTGACTTAGTACATCACCAATTTGGAAGTATAATTCTGATTCAGTTTTTGTAAAATCTGAAATATGACCTATACCATCAAGATCAGGAGCAGTTTCAAAAGTGAGCCAGAATAAATGTATATTAATGAGATGACCTTGTAGCTAATTGGCTCACCATGTTTTTTATGTTGGGTTTATCATCAAAATCATGAATGATTTAAGTTACAAGCAAGCTTCTGTATATTAAATTATGGCTGACAATAGTTTTATCTAAATAAAGAAAAATAGGAAAAATGATTGTTTACATATGCTATGTTTCTACAAGGTCAATTGTTAAGTTATGTAAGCCAGATGAGCTGTAACAAGTCTACTTGGGACTCTTTCAATCAGTAACTTTGACCATTTGACCTTGAAAATCGATAGGACATATCTTACCCCAACTGCAAGCCCTTCACAAAGTTTGGCAACTGCAGATGGTGCAATCAAATTACTGTGCAAACACCATTTTCCATCTTTCAGTCAGTAAACATGACCTTTTGATCCCAAAATGGTCAGTTATTCTTTATCCCAAATACAAGCCAGCCATAAGGTATGCTCAGTGTAGATGGTGACTGAAATGCTTATACTTTCAATGACCATGACCTTTGTTTCATCCAAACTCATGGTGCAAGCCATTCACAAAGTTTGGTAACTGTAGATTATGAAGAACTCAAGTTATTGTCTTGAAACCATTTTTCTTCTTCAAGTCACAGTAACTTTGACCGGTGACTTTTTGGCTTCGTAAAACAGTAGATTTCTTGTTTACCCTATGTGCAAGATATCAAGTAGGTATGGTAAGTGTTGATAATGATGATAGTATCTGTAAAACTAAAAAAACTCATACCTCAGCACTAGCATCTAAGAAACATCGCTCAGTGTTAAACTCAATGCAGATCCTCTGCATTCATAATGGTAACATTAATATAGTTTTATCCGAGTGTAGTACTGCTCATGATGCATCTACATATGAAATCACTACTCTGAAGTTGATATTTTGCTGCAATGTAATGTAAAGAGCTATACTATTTCCCTTGCTGCCAATTACATACTAGCTTTCAACCCAGAAGGTGGCCGAGTGGTCTCTGGTGCTTGTTTTTACAGATCACTCACATCTCACCTGCCCGAATGGGTTCATGTCTTGATTTGGACATGGGTATGTGAGAAAGATTGCCGGTAGCTCTATTTCAGTCAGTGATTATTCCTCCACATGTGGGTGCCATTGTGCTGATGTACGATATTAAATGCACAAAACCCTAACACAGATCTCAACAAAAATAAACAATGGCAAAGAACATAAGAGGGCAAGAATAACAAAGTTGTCTTTCTCATCAATATGTCAAAGTTCTTTTGTAAATCATTATGCAATTCCTTGTTACTGCCAGATCTTATTTTCCTTGGTGCTAAGCGCAGGTTGTGTCTGTTTAATGTTGTAAGTTATGCACTGAATAATATGATCAGTTTTCAGAAAACATTTCACAAAGCTCTAAAAGTTTTGCTTTGCTTAGAAATGTCTTCACTTGAATTTTTAACTGACTGTTTTAATGGTACACATATTTGCATATTGGCAATTTGAAAACTTTCACCTCGACTATGTTTAGAATAGGAAGAGCTTATGCATCCCTGGCATTCTACAAAATAAAAGTTGTCACCTCTTTTAACTATATGATGGCACCTTCTGTGATGCACAGGTTTTTTATAATTAGCCAGCTTGAATAAAGTTTCCATTGTTGACATACAAAGTAAATTTATTTTCCAACAGTAGAGTCATAAAACCTATCCATCTAGGAGTAACAGATTGTTAATTTCAAAACAGGTCAATGACTTGCATTTCTAGCTTAGCTGACTTCTGACAGTTTATTTATTTAGGTTTAAAAAAAAAATAATTCTTTCTCAAGATTTAAAAGACAGTCTGATTTACAACTGGCACCATTTTTGTCTAAGAAGAACTACGTATCATAAAAAGTATAATGGTGAAAACTCCATTTTAATATAGCTATCCATTCAGGAGGAGTAGAGATAATATTTTCAGGATAGCCACCATTGTATGTTCATTATTAAAGACATTGAGATTTATAAAAATACAAAATATCCTTTGTGGTACATATTTTATTCACAACATTCTAGATGTCAATGTTCCTGTCATGACACTAAACAAGGCATTTTGCCATTATTATAAATAATAACATATACAATGTAAAATATTTTGTTTGGCGTACACAAGTAAAATCTAAAGCAGTACTATAAAGACTATACAAAAATGTTCAAGGCACAACTTAACCTGGTCCTCTATTCTAGAAAATAAAGTTTAAAATTTGAAACATTTTGACATTCTCTAGCTTTCATTAAAAGTCAGAATGTTTCAGAATCTTCATGTGTTCATCAACATGTGCTAAATTTAAATTACAAATTTAAATTAAATTAGTGTTTTCAGCCAAAGCTGGAGTTTCTTCTTTAAAAAATGAGAATATGAGGAGGATATTGAAATTCTACACAGAAATTGAGGCCAGATTATATCAGTTCTGTGAGAGTCATTACATATCAGTATAATAATCATCAATGTGAGCTTTTGCATGCATAATGTTGTTCATCTCTTATTCCAGTCATCAGAATTAGTCATCTGTGCATGACTAACTCTTATCTACCAATAGCCAGATTACAAGCAATGTGACTAGTCCTATGCACTTAGCTGTCCAGACACGACTAACCTGGTTAGTACAAGTTAAAGATACACAAACAAAAGACTACGAAATTATGAAGGAAGCAACACTTGCTGACACTAATTATTCTCTCAAACTTAACCAAGTTTCAAGAGCCATGATTACCTAGGTTTTACTTTTAACAAGAAATTTCAAACAACAATTACTTAAAGAACTTGGCAAACTGAATGGGTTTTTCAAATACCACCAAAAAAACTACCCAAGTTTTAAGGGGAAAAATGTATCTACCATCTTTGATCACTCATTAAGAGATCTATTTTATGTTTATGTTCTGTGTTAAATGGAGTGTCATGTTTTTAACTTTTATATTATTATTTCATGTGATAAACTGAATATGAAATATCATTACACTTGTCTTTTCATTTCTTCTATCATAAATTTTATATAATTATGCATTATCTTGGTTTATGTTTTTTATTTTATATTAAAGTCATACTGACCACTGCAGCATAATTGTTAGAAATTCTATGTCCATTGTATTATTTTTATGTAGTGTCCGCAGGTTGCACATTTCACATCCATACAATAAAAGCGTTAACCATAATTTGATGATTATTCTAGATTCTTAAAAGAAACTACCTGAGCACAAGTTGGTTCTAAAACCCAATGTTCTGATTATAACAAGTTGGTTCTAAAACCAATGTTCTGATTATAAAATAATTTGGATTCGAGTTACATTAATATAAATAACAGTATTTTACTAGAACTTTAACATTATTGCATTAAAGTCATAAACAGATTCAAACATTGGGTTTTAATTTTGGTTTCTTTGTCACCAGTTTCTGCCAATTTTTTTTTAAATAAAAAGTTAATTTGATGGGATTTGATACTGCTGAAGATTCAGACACTTACCTAGATCTAACTGCATGCTGGCATAGAAGAAAAACACCAAAGATAACCATGCATGGTACATTCTATGCCTGGCCCATGTCTAATACTGTATTCCTCTATGTTTGCACAGACCAGCATATCTAAAAATGGTCAAGGTATGTGGTTCTGAACTAAACTTTGTGACCTTTACTTTCTTATTAGACTCACCATGACCTTGAACATTAATCCTTAGATCCCAAAATCTAAAGGATTCTTTCTAGCCCCATGTAATCCATCCAAAGTTTGATAACGGAATTTATTTACCAAAAGTTATTCTGCAAAACACAAATTTTTATTCAAGTTGCAATGACCTTACAATGAAAATACATGGTTGAGATGCAAAATATTTGTGCAGACTGATTTTTTATTATTCATCCACACTGACCTTGAAATGTGACCTTTTGATCTGCAAATCAATAGGCTTTTGCCTTATTTCAAGTAAGTCATCCACACAGTTTAGTCTAAGTTTGAATTAAAGTTGTTGTACTGAACAATTTCTTCTTTTGGTTATTAACCAGTTTTCAGTCAGTCACTGTGACCTTGACCATTAATTTTCTTTTGCACCTGAAAAGGATATGTTTCTTTCTTGCCCCAAATGCAAGCTAGATATAAGTCTTTAATTTTGATGGTGGAGAACTTCAGTTATTGCATATACACAAAACAGTGAATAGATAAATATCACAATGTGCTATGCTCTGCCTTATGGCAGGAACTGAAATAAAAGTTTAAAAATTAAAACAAATACTGAAATAAACTTGTTTCAAGTCATCAAATTGCTTCAATAGTAAATGATCTTGTTAAAACAACAGTGCATTCTCCATGTCTAGTGATAGTTCTTCATAAGGATTTCAAGTTTTTCTGTTAAGAATGCTACAGATGGAGAACAGTAATCTCTGGTCACACAAACACTTTCTCGGCAAAAATGGCTGTGTTTGGAAATATTACTCAACGTAGACAAATACAATCTTTCGACTGGTCAAACTATTTTTAAGTACAATTTGGAGTTGAACAAAAGCTTTATAGTGGCACGGCCAGAATGGGTACAAATATTGCTTTATGCTTGGAAATTCTGTTAAAAAGTAGAAAAATGTAATCTTTTGGCTGGTCTGACAATTTTCCAGTACAATTTTTTTAATCAGCCAAAGTTTTAAAATGAAAGGATAGAACAGATACAAAAATCATTAAATTTTATAAAAATTAATATACAAATACATGTATAATATACACAGTGTAACTATATTTCTAGAATCTTGGTTAAAATGAGTCTAATGGCCTCTGAGAATATACAAAATCTCTATTTCCAAAGCACTTGTTAATATGACAAGTAATTAAGTGAAATTTTCTAGACTGGTCCCACAGTACATGGCCATCTCTGCAATATATTTTATAATAAGGCGATTCTAATATTAATCAACCCTATCAATCAAAATGGCTAAAAGTTTTGGTCCCAACTGTGTCCCATTTAGGGAAATGTTACTGCATTATATATCTCTACACATACCTTGCTTTCACTTTTGAACAAAAAGTCCACCTGATCTTTAGCTAAAACACGAATAATCTAAAAAGCAGATGAGCTTAGCCATTAAAAATAAAGCATCTTCTATCATCTAATTTGCTGGTGTCAACACTGACCCAGCTTTACCGCTGAACAAGTACTGGCATATGAGGGTCTCTGCTATTACTTCAAATCACATGAAGAATTATATCTGCTAAATCTGTATAGTAATTCAGATCAGGATCATACCAAATAAAAGTATAAATTGATGAGTCTCCTATTTGACATTCTGATGAAACGCGTACTTTATACACAACACATTTTTCTTGTGTACCCTTCTACCCCAAAACTGATTCAACATGATGCAAAAATGAACTCGAGGTTGGTCATATGGTTGGCATATATCTAAACAGCCAAATGCAAGAGCACATGGCCTAGAAATATAAGTGACAAATAGTGTATAGTAATTTCTTCTAAAGCTTTTGATTGCAACTGTTTCAGGTTTGTTTCTTTTTTTTTTCTAGTTTTGTATTTTCAGCATATCTCATAATAATACATCATCATTTTGTCCACTATTAAAAGATCTCTGTGCCACAAAACATTGCGACAAAGTTGGTCAAATTCTATCCGGTCATTCTTTTATAGTTGATATTCTGCAAATGTTGTCTATTGTGAGTAACAGCCAACACATTTGATGGTGGAATTACATTATTCATACAAATCAGAACGACTTCCAAACCAGGATACTTTTTGTCCAGTCTTTTGTTTTTCAATTTTCTAACCACTGCAACCCAGTGTCACAAATTAATATTAGGAGCCTTAATATTTCCAGGGTGAACTGAAGGCATAGTGTTCATGTAAACCAAGGGCGGAAAGGTGTGAAATTACTGAATCCTGTGAACGGATCCAATTTTATTCAAAATTAATACATTTATGATGAAGCAGCCGACATCATTCACAATGCTCTTTGAAATCACTTTAAACTCCATTTCAGTTTAAAATGCCAATTTTGAAGAATGCAAAAATATTGACATTTTCTTATATGAAATAAAGAAAATTTAAATTGAGCTCAATTATCCAGAAAATGAAAGACTTTTCAAATATTAATGTGACTGAAGAAAAAAAACCAGCATCTAATAGCTTAATGTGGTACAATTCCTTGTATTCAGTATATAACTTTATTTGTTGTCCACCAGCTACATGACATAAATCACAACTAATGTGAGTATTAATACAGTATGACAACATCAAGTTGATATGTAAATATCAAGTATTACCTATACTAACAAAATGAAGAAAAAAAGATTTATAACATATTTACAGGATAAACAACATATAAATTTCACCACAAGCTTAAATCACTTAGAGAAATTGACAGTCCAAAAAATCAACTAAAAAGACTGCCCTTGTTCCCCATCTCAAAATTAAATGCCATTTATGCAACATAGTATACGGGAAATAGAATGACAAACATTCTGTATCAATAGATTAATAATATATGAATAGGATCATGTTTAACATTTCAGTACATCACAATAAAAAATACATATTTAAAATCGGCATCAAATCCATAGTAACCTGAAAATGCACAACTTGTATGCAGATAAAACCCCAAATGTCAAAAAAATAAAAAGAATGATCTCAAAACAGACATTTTGTTTGAGCCACAATATGACGTGTGAAATGTAGTTTGTTGTGACTACTGACTTAAAATTAAACATGTAATTCATATTTAAAAATTAGTTTTCAACTCATCAGGCAAAAAGATCATGGTGAGCTCATGCATGGTCATGCATTCACCTTGTGTTGTCTATCAACAACTGCCATTTTCAATTCTCAAAAACAAATGGACAAAGTTTAACTAAACATTTCAATGAGATTTTGGCATAAATGCCTTTCAATCAATGTTACTACAAAATAAACTTTAAATGACCTCTTTGAAATAAAACTCATGCAAGGAATTTCACTCAGTTTCAAAGAAAGCACCCAAGCACCATATAAATAATGTTAATCCATCATTAAAATTATCAACATAAGTCCCTCAAATTGAAAGATACTTGGTAACCATATTTCCAGGAATTCAAGATAAGACTATTCTTCCTTTTAACTGTCAAATGTTGAAATTATCTGTTTTGAGTGATAATAAAATTATCTGCTATAGCACACAAAGGTACCATCCAGTTAGTATATATGCGGGGGAGGGAGTTAGACCAAGTAGTACATGCATACATAAATACACAAACTATATAATAGGTACAATGAGTAAAAGATATGTGCCTTAGCCAATAACAAACAATAGCACACTTATCCACCCCAATGATTTGAAAAATGCAAAGCATCCAGGATATATAAAATGAATAAAACTTAATTTTATTTATTAATTTATAATTGCTAACCTGACTTTCACCAGTTAGCCCCAACAATGTAAACCTGTTGGCATTTCAAAGCAAATGGAACCTCTTGATCTAAACACATATTCAGACTACACACCTTCTTTTTCTGGTTTCAAGAATAGTCCACTGCAGTCAAACTGTGTCATCTGCAAACAATATTTTAATGACTAGTTTTAATATTTCTAAAAAAATCTGAACAATTGTAAAGAAGGAAAAAATTGAGGGGGAGGGGGGAAATTATTGAGTTTATCAAAGAACGATCACAACTAATGCTTGAAAATAAGGAATCGCCCATACAAATATGGCTACCATGATACTAAAACAACAACCTTATGTGTGCCAATGCTAAACTTTACATACCTACTGTGATACTAAAACAACAACCTTGTTTGTGCCAATGCTAAACTTTACATACCTACTGTGATACTAAAACAACAACCTTGTTTGTGCCAATGCTAAACTTTACATACCTACTGTGATACTAAAACAGCCAATGCTAAACTTTACACACCTTTCAAACAGGATTGTCCTCAACGATGAAGCAGATTTTTCAAGATATGGTGCTGAGATACATCTTGGTAACAACTGGCCATGTACAACGGGAAATTTTACAGGGGGAAGGGACATGGCATAACTGAAGGTTATTGATAACAAGTGTAGTGTTCCTCCATAGCTGGCTGGACCGACTCCACAGACTTGTTTCCTGTATGAAGTCTGTGGTGGTTTTAAGGGGATAGGGGTACTAAGTAAAACCATACTTCTGCATGAGGGAGAGGGATAGAAAAAAAAATACACCATGCAACATGTGGGGAAAGAGGTGTTGAAAATGGCTGATTATCTGCATACATTCTAAATGAATGTCCTCATACTGGTTGTCAGCAAAGCAAGATTTTCACTTAGGACAAAGAATAAATTGTTACAAGTTATTTGGTGAAAAACCCATGTCATAATAATCATCCATTCACTGCATGATTTTCTGAAAGAGAAAATAAACTATCAAAAGAAGCTTTCTGAATTTCACAGAAAGGTTCCTTAAATTAGGCATTTCAAATCTGCACAAAAGATCTGCCATCCAATATAGCCACCTTTACTAGCAAAATGTAACAACCTTTCAATATCCAAAAACATCAAATTTATCTATATTTCCTGGCCAGATTAAAAAATGCATTGGTAATTTAGAAGTGAATTCAAGAAGTGATCATATGCCAACATGGGCCTTTTATTTAAATGACAAAATTTCCAATTTCTGGTCCACAATAATTAAATTTATCCAAATTAATCAAAGATTTCTGAGTAATTGTGATGTCTTTTCTTATATCCAACTATTCCACAATGAAGAAGTGCAAATTAATTGCCTGACTGAGACCATAGATTAATGTAAAACAAATCAACTGTTCTTTATTATCTACTTAAATACAATAAATTTTGTTATTTGTGTAAACACTAATGTTTACATTTAATAAAAAGACTTTTTCAAACAAAAATCTGCTTCAAAATTAATACAATAAGTATTGGGAACACAATTATAAATAAATATGCATCAACATTTTGATATTCACTAAATTAGGAAATATACAATAAAATGAAAACGTGTATAAATGCTCAAGCTTAGTATACTTTACTACAAACATTTGAAAGAAATATGGTCATATTAGCGAAATGTATTTTTCTTTACAAAATAATAAAAATTACATTGCAAAGCAAAACAAAATCTGTTTTTCATTAAAAATCCTAGTCCCTGGTAGTAGTACATGTACTGCAACAAGTACAAGTTTGGTCCAACTCACAGTAGAGACTCAACAACACGGAAACCACAAATGCTGACAATTTGAGAAAGAAATTACTTGCATCTATTTCAAACAGATTAAACATTCTACATTGCAACTACAGGGGTTTATATCATTCCTTATTTATGTGAAGTATTCAATACTTTAACAAGACCCCCTTAAAAGGACTAACACTGATCAAGGCAAATAGAATTTCCTGAATTCAAGATTAGACCATTTCTTTCTTTTAACTGTGAAGTGTTGAAATCATCTTCAACAATGGCACACAGATTGAATGTCAGCTTGACACCAATTTTATTTCATTCAAACAAGACATAATTAGACATCTTTTGGTGAAAACACCGTCATAAAAATCATCAATTCTGGGAATAGTGACATGACTTCTAAGACAGTCATCACTGTAGCCATTTTGGATATACAACTGGCACTATTTTCATTTAGGATCAACCAGTGTGACCCCACTACAGCATGCTCCATGGTAACACAAATTTGGACATAACAACTGTGGTGTGGCTTCCAAAATTTCATATGTATGTATTTTTTTTTTGTACACGAAAAAATATTTCTTCTTAAAAGAAAGAAAAATAACATAAAAAGTTTATTATCATTTTGGAGGAAGAGGTCACGTATGAATTCTAATGTAAGATAAATCATGGCATGGTCTTTGAAATTTCATTTGCAGTATTCATTCTTAAAAGTATGAAAAATAATGTGTAAAAAGTTTAGTCAGGGATCATGCTGGGAATTACCATTGTCACAAACTGAGTTTTCTTTTTCTTTATTAGTAGCAAAATATAGTTTTTGGCAACAACATTGTTGGTTGTTTAAACCTCTATATACAAATTTTGGGTTTGGAATGTAGAAATTTAAATGCGCCAAGAAAGGAAGCCAAAACTTGAAAATGCACTGGAATTGAACTATTGTTGCATAAACAGATCCTTTCTTCATGTTGATAAACCATCTTAAAATTGCATTGTTTTTTCTGATATTTGTCCAGAGTACTGTATGATGTAATAAACTCAAATAGTCATACTATAGGTCTAACTACTAATTGACCACCCTCTGAAGGCAGGAACAGGAACATCTACCAAATGGCGGCTAATTCATTTGTTTTAATTTAAACAGTCTTGCTGAAACAACAATGAACACTGATTACTTCTGAAGCACAAATAGCTCTGTATAAATATAAAGTAAATTTTAAAAAATTCAGTCTCAGTGTTCCACAATTATTTGATGTCTCCATCACAATAATGGGCATTTGTTTGGTCCTCCGAAATTGTCCTTTAGCAGTAAAAACATAGCACCTTTTATCAAAGGAAGTCAGCACCAAGGACTAACATTTATTATATATTTTATCTGTGTTGTCTAATAGGATGTACCTGATATGTGTATTTTATAACGTGTGATGCATACTTGAATTCATGGATTTTTAATTTACATGTACAGTATATAACTCACTATGCGGCACAAATGTAAGTTGTCAAAATACAGACAAGTTTTGGTTTGATTTAATCAAAAGAATGTATTTTTGCACACGCTTTTATTAAATACATAGTTGGTTATAACACTATTCTTATGGATAGATACTATGAACTTCAACCACCATGCTATAGCTGGATCACACTGTATTTACTTATGAAAACCCCCCCTAGCAATCCATTTGGGAGGAGATAACATATTCAATATCTAACTTTCCATTCACGAGTAGAAATAACAAGATTTGCAAAATGTCTGCTGTGGTGGCCAAATTTGACATGAAAAACCACCATAGAATGAACTATTGAAATTAGTTTTGTTTTCCATCAAACTGAATTCTAAAGAAAATCTAAATAACAAGTTGTAAATCAAAATAACAATATCTCAGTTAGAATATCTACTGCATTTAATATGGAAAATAAATGTCATTAGTGTCAACAAATTCAAAACTATTAAGATTTGGTACATGCATGCATGATATACACAGTAAACATTTCTTATCCCAGTATTAAAAACACCCACAAATGCAAAATAATAGAATCTTTATTTTAAAAAAGTACTAACCCTGAATTGGTGTCAATAATGCAAAACACTATCAACATTTTTCAAACAACATATTAAAGAGACTTAATTACACATGGATTTTTAAAAAAATTTGACCAAACACCTGCACAATTATATATCACTAAAAACAGGACTGAATTTTCTGTATATTCCAATTATGCCTGCTTGAAATATGATAAACCAGTCTCCAAACTTTTATTGACATGGGTTTGCATTCTTAAAATTTACATTATATATATATATATATATATATATATATATATATATATATATATATATATATATATATATATATATATATATATATATATATATACATACACATACACACACACAAGGGAAGTCAATTTTCCCATTTCTCCTGTAACCAATTTAAGAATATACAGCGATATTTCAATCTATATGTCACACAATGTGAAAATTTATCTTTAATACTCAGCTCAGAGTAGGGCCCCAAGTGGCTGAGCAGTCTAAAGCACTCACCATTATGGATCACTGCCATCGCACCTCTGAGTCTTGGGTTCAGCCAATGTGGGTGTGTGAGAAAGCTTGCCAGAAGCTTCTCGTGAATCGATGGTTATTTCCCGGATTCTTCCACTACCATTAATACTGGCTGTCCTGTATAGCCTATCTTGTGCTGATAAATGGCTTTAAACCATGCAACAACAACAGCTCAGAAATTTGGCATTTAAGACTACATCAAATTTGACTTACTACTCTATCAGATATGGCAACATTCTGCAACAATACTGCTGGACCTGGCAATTATCAAGCTTACTTAATATTAAGTAAGTTAAATGCAATGAATGGAATAATGCCTTCTCAGTATTCCATAATAACAAGGTTATCATCTGGTGCAGTGTGTTTAACACCGAGTTCCTGTTACTAACTACCAAATAATAAGCTTTATCATAATACATTTTTCTATAGCTTTAGATATCAACACAGAAATTTGTGAAAAGCTACATATTTATCTCTTATACTCTCCAAGATCACCAGTCGCAGACTTGTTGTGATGCTAGACTGGTCATCATAACTTCTATGCATCAAATCTGACTTGGTACTCTATCAGGTATGGCAGTCCATTTTGCAATATTACTGATGGACCTTCTCAATGGTCCATAATGACAAGTTTATCATCTGGTGCATTGTGTCATTTTGGTATACAAATAAATTGATAGATCTGTTAATATTTAGCAACGTTTAGTAGTAAAAATCACTGAAGAGGTGAGTTGTGACAATGGTTACAGCTGATGAAAATACTTAACACCAAGTTCCCGATACTAACTACCAAATAATAAGTTTTATTACAAAACATTTTCGATAAAAACTACACATTTTATCACTTAAAATCTCCAAGATCACAGACTTGTCGTGATGCTAGAATGGTCATTATAACTTCTATGTATGAAAAGATATTGATATGGAGCTGTAGGTGGACTAACCTGTCAACTAGATGAACCAATTAGACTGAGTGTTTTGATCGATATATACAAATAGGTTTAAGACAAGACCCAAATGATCCACATTGCAGCTCTGAATATTCTGTGAATACTCAACATTTTAACTCCTAATCAGTTCAGTTATGTATTTAGTTCTGTCATCAAATGGTGGCATAAAATATAGCCATATTGGCCTGCATTCTGGTGCCATTTTTTTTTAGGACTAACTTGACATTATAAGAAAGATTTTTAGTGAAAACTCCTGTTTAGTATGATAGGAAGATTTTTCAAGATGGCTGCCATACAGGACATTGATTTGCACCAGTTACATTTAGGACCATGTAGACATCAAAAGAAGTCTTTAAAACCCCATCCTGATATGACCATCTATTTAGAAGGAGTAGCTATAAGATCTTCATTATGACTGCCATGGTGGTCATTGGATGTCAGATCAGGACCATCATCATTTAGGATGAACCAGACTTTATAAGAAGTATTTTAGTAAAAACACCATGTTGTTCTGACCATCCATTCAGGAGTAGTTGTAATAACAAGGTTTTCAAGATTTCAGATTAGCACCATTTTCATTTAGGAACAACTACACATTATATGTCTTTTAGTATAAAATACCAAGTGATCTAGGAGGAGTGTCAATAACAAAGTGGAGCAGCCAAACTGACAACCATCAGATAAAAAAACACAAAAAAAGGGAAACATTTTCAACAAAACCTTTATAAAAGGACATTGATTTATCAAGCTATATTACAAACACATACATGCCAACCCTTGACGAGGAAATGGCGTAATCCACATATAACATGCTAAAATTTCAATAAACAATGATTATTTGCCCTTCTCGTCTTTTAACATCCTTTACTGTTTCAAGTTTTCATATGTAGCACTTTTAGCTTTACACACATCGACTAGAAACCATCTTACGACTTTTAGCGCTAAATTTTAAAATTCTTTCCACACGGCTGGAAATAGATGTCACGTGATGCTGTACTCTTCTCTTAATATTTAGAGGATTCTGTTATATTTTGTTTCGTTTTTTTTTTTCGGTTGCCTTTTTCTAATTTATCTGGGAAATTTTTGCTCACATAAAGGCACAGACTAAAAGAAAATATACTTTTTAAGCGCAAAAATATCTTTAAGACTGGTTCTGTAAAAATATGAATTAGAACATGGAATCTGTGCGTAAAGATTAAATTTGGAAAACCAGTCTGCTCTCTCCTCACTAAGCATACAGATTCTATAAATAGAATTTGAGGTCAACAGTAGAACCAGGTTAGCTATAAATAGAGCATACGAAAGTCCATGGTCAAACATACTCTTATAATGTTGTTACATAAAAGCCATCTTTTCTAAAATATGGTCTATGGGATTAATGGAATGTTAATAATAATGAGAAAACAAATAATTGATTTTTTTGGGAGGTGGATATACCGAAAAAGCATAATCCATACATTTAAGGGTAACGCATAATTTAGAGGAAAAAAAGTAATGATTACGCCAAAAGCGTAAAGGTTGGCATGTATGCAAACAGGATACTAAATGCTATTAATATTTATATATCAGATTTATTTATAAAAAATCTGTGTTATTTTCAATAATTATCAAATGTGTGCCCATTTTTTCATCTCTTGAACCAATTATCTTGATTGTACCTATTACTTAATGTTAGCCATGGTGGTGCAACACTATGAACTGATTACTGTGCTCTGATTTATCAATCAAAACTGATGCAACATGACAATATTTTCAGAGGAATTTTTGTCCTTTTAGATAAAAGTTTACTATTATTTTGCCTGCACATTGATCAAGAACAGTGAGTTGGCAGTTCTCTGACCTGAGAAGAAATGGTGTTTTCAAACATCACAATTCTCAATAGTCAAGGAAAGAGTCAGACTGACTCATCAGGCACTAAAGTTTAAAATTAGTCACCCATTGCAGCCTCACCATCAAGGTATAGATTCCTCAAGAGACTAAAGAAAAACAATTCAATTACAATACTCTCAACAGCTGGTCCTCTGGACAGTAAAAAATTCACGGTGAAGAGGGAAAAGCTATATAATATATCCACTAAGCTGTGCATTATGTATTATTTATTTATTTCTCCCTCATGCACATGCAATCGGATGCCGAAGTCTATTCTGTATGCTGCAGAGCTTGTCCATAACCGAAACCTTTTGGTCCGAAATTCCTTCCATAACAAGCTGCAAACGAAAATATTCATCGTCAACACAAGACTGAAACTTGTTTTAAAAACTACATATGTATAATAGCAATGAAACAATGTAATAGTATTTAGGATAGGTTACAATATTAACCAGCTGTAAAACTATCACCTCCATGTTATAGCATTTAGGATAGGTTACAATTTTAGCTAGCTGTAAAATAATCAACTTCATGTAACAGCATTTAGGATAGGTTAAAATTTTAGCTAACAGTAAATTAATCAACTTTGTGGAACAGCATTTAGGATAGGTTACAATTTCTGCTACCAATTACATGAGTGTTTTATTTCAAATGAAATTTTGGAAACAAGACAAATAACTTTGATATTTTACATGAATTGGAGAGCAATCGATTGAAATTAGTCAACAAATTTAATTTAAAATGAACACAATTGAATGATATTTAATGCATGATGCAAAGTATTTGACAAAAATCACAAAATAGTGAAATGACTTTCAAATATCTTTGGATGCCTCTGTCATTATCCCTTTTCTTTGCATGACAGTATGACATCATTTGTAATGTCATGAGTGTTATGATATAGGTATATTAATATAAACAGTTTATTTAGCTGTACAGAAAATCTAAATGTGACACAGAGGACCATACTGACATAATACAAGTTAACAGAAATGATTCAATTGAAATTGCAATTTTTATATCTCTGCAGTAAGTTTCAGAGAAATAGAAATAAAATGCATAATTTTAATGTTTACATCTACACTAATAACGACAGTGTCAGTAAAAACAATAGCAAACATGTCTGTGGTCAAGAAGTAATACCCATATCTGCCCATACCTGGCAGTGAAGACAAAAAAATACACAACATATTTGAATACCTTTACAGAAGATCTCCCCCTCCCTCTGACAAAGTGTGGTGGAATCAATACTCTTTCCACACGCCATACACTTAAAACAGGCCTTGTGGTAAATCTGTAACCAGAAAATGTAATGTGAAATAATATATTTAAAAAATGGAAACTTAACAATAAACTAGAAGAAAAAAACATCTTCCAATTAATCAAGAGTCCCTCAAAGAGACTAATGCTCTACTAGTCCCAAGAGAATTTGCTATAGTTCTCAAGATGTGCATTGCTTCCTATTATCTGTTTAACTACTTTGTATTCAAATGTTCATGAGAAACTTCAAAACACCAAATTATCAAAAAACTTCTTCTCTTCGAGTTAATGCATCCATTGATAAATGCAATATACCGTATTTTGTTGTGTATAACGCGCACTTTTTTTACCTTATTTTCTTATCTTAAGTCGGGGGTGCGCGTTGTATACAAGAACTAAAAAAAAAAGATTTTTTCCAGGTCGATCTGAAGAGGATGAAGGCACTCACTACTTGTGAAATATTAAATCCATTGTACATTGCATTGTAACTAAAATGTTTACCGGTACTAGCCGTATTAAAGAAATAAATAATGCTTACACATAGTCTTGTTCTTTGATTGCTTATGTTAATAAACTGGTTTCATTTCACATCACTGTGTCAAGTTTTTATTCTGTGCCACGGCCGGAAATACATGTACATAACGACTGGCCATTTGTTCAAAAGCTGTGCAAAGTGCCGCATTGGAGCGGAACAAATACCACTGTGTGGATTACCGTACTTGCTCCGTAAATGTTCAGTACCGTATTCCATAACTGTTGATCTAATCAAATTTTTCTTCATTTATTATTGGTTGAATTGAAATATAATATGTGTAGAATTCAACTAGTGTTAATGTTCTCATCAGAGCATCTGTTGGGGACATATTTTTTGCGACTACGGGTTCCTTCTTACGGGAACACTAATACGTTGTGGAACAAAATAATCAATGTATCAAGTCGGAAATTTTTTTTCCTCTTTGGAAAATAAGCTTATTACTTAGTTTTATTTCTCATCTTAAATCATAGTATTTGAGATATCTTTGCGATTATACAGTGATCAATGGCTTCAATGCTTCATTGACTCGGTGTGGTCTTTTCACGGTAATCGGCGCCAGGTAAACTTTGATGCGCTCAACATAGTTACTATGCTTTGTCTCGGTGAGCAGTATTTTAATTGATTCAGCTCGGTGTTTTTAATGGTGATCAGTGCTTCATTGACTCGGCGTGGTCTTTTCAAGGTACTTGGTACCGACTAAAGCTTTGATGTGCTAAACTCTTTCTTTGTTTTATTTCTCATTTTAAATAACAGTATTTGATGCTGTACTTCTTTGTTACAATACATAATTACAATGCATTGTCTTGGTAAATTCTAGCCTGAACATATGTTTATATTTTAGAGGTGTCATGATAATCCAAATAAGTATAAATACTGGACCTAAACTTTCACATGTCATATTGTATTCGATCTTGAATCTAAACGAACATGGGTCGTATAAGAAATTCGTATACTTCGAAAGACAAGCTAATCATCATTGCCTAACTGTTGTTGCACTATGAAAACGGAGCGAAATACCGGTAGTCACAATTTTAAAATGCATTATATCACATGCGCGTTATATGGCAGAACTACGTTTTTTCCACTTATTTTGGGTCGGAAATCGGGGTGCGCGTTATACATCGGTGCGTGTTATACACACCAAAATACGGTACAATTCTCCATTATGTCCTTTCACCTGATATCATGGAAAGAAATGATGTAAAGATACACTCGTATGCATAGTTTGGTTTAGTCCGTAATTAATATATATAAGAAAAACAAATGTCTAAAATGACATGATTCAATGTAATTTCAAATAGA
This sequence comes from Unio pictorum, assembly GCA_030141615.1. Classification (NCBI taxonomy): domain Eukaryota; kingdom Metazoa; phylum Mollusca; class Bivalvia; order Unionida; family Unionidae; genus Unio; species Unio pictorum. Next base: position 5,236,790 of record JARLTB010000098.1, read on the forward strand.
TCCACAACTTGGGTTTCATAGAACTCCATCCAAACTTATTTGTGTTGTCATGCTCACAAACCATATCAAGCTTGTAAATGGCAGCTATACTAGACATCAGACCATTTTCATTTAGGACTAGACACCATAAGAAGTCTTTAGATAAAAAAGACCATGTCAATATTATTTTCTTCTCTTAGCAGTAACATGATTTTCAGGATGACTGTAGTTGTGGTCATATGTATGCCGTTTTCACTTAGGACAAAGTAGACATCATACAATAATCTCATGTTGATATGGTCATCCATTCAAGGGAAGTAGAAACGTGGCAGCTCTTTGGTGGCCATATTGGATAACAAGACTAATCCAATCAGAATATGAGTAAACTATTAATCATGCCCATACAAGTCATGAAAGCAATTTAAAAAAATCATCATTGAATCCAATCTAATGGCAAGATTGTCAAGATGACTGTTATATGACATCAGATCAGCACCATTTTCATTCTGTAGCAAAATGATTTTCAAGATGGCTGCCATGCCAGCCATATTGGAGTTTACATCAGAACATTTTTAACTTATGACCAACCAGACATAACAAAAAGTCTTCTGGTGAAAATCCCATGTTGATTTGACCATCTATTTAGATGTGTCGCAAAAATAAGATTTTCAAGATGGCCACTGTGACAGTTATATTACACCCAAGATCAGCACCAATTTCATTTAAAACCAACTGGACATCATACAAAGTTATTTGGTGAACACGCAACACTAATATAACTTTCTGTTCAGGAAAAGTTGTGACAAGATGATTTTCAAGATAGCTGGCACGAGAGGCACATTGGATGTCAGATTTTCATTTAAGACCAAATACATTATCATAAAAAGTAATTTAGTGAAAACCCTATGTTGATATGACCATCCATTCAGATTCAGCAGCAATAACTTTATTTTAAAGATGGCTGCCATGGTGGCCATATTCAACATCAAAACAGAACCAATTTTGTTTAGGTCTAACTCGACATCATAATAAGACTTTCTGAGAAGAAAACAAACATTTTCATATTCACGTGGACTAGCAATAAAAAGACTTTATGACAGCACAGGAAAAAGTCTTTTTATTGCTAGTTTACCTGAATGGATGGTCATATGAACATATTTGTTTTCTTCTCAGAAAGACTTTATAACAGCACAGAGGGACCCGAGTGGCTGAGTGGTCTAAAGTGCTGTCCGTTATGGACCACTGCCATCTCACCTCTGTCTGCGTGTGTTCGAGTCTAAGATTCGGCAAATGTAGTTATGTGAGAAAGCTTGCCAGTAGCTTCTCGTGGGTCGGTGGTTCTTTATGGGGTTTGTTCGGTTTCAACCTCCACCATTAACACTGGTCGCCATGTATAGCCTATATTGTGCTGAAAAATGGCGTTAAACCATTAAAATAAAAAATAAAAAATAAAAATTACAGCATAATTTTAAATTCCAACCATGACCTTCTACCTGTCATAAATTGTTTTTCTTTTTTGGTGAAAACATTTTTATTATTTGAACATATGTACTGAAGAAGCAGCAAGAACTGGAAGTAAACTTCATTGCCTAAATATGTTTCCACTTCCCATTTACAAAATAATCTTTTACTTTTTACTTGACAGACATTCAATATCGCTAAAACTTAGAACCTAACCAGAAATCACCTTGGACATTTGCTTCGGCCGAATATCCGGATTTTTGGTACTATTCGGAAGTATTCGCCTCGGCAAATAATGCGCACACAAATGGTTACTAGTAAGATAATTCAATAAATATCGAACTTTTTAAAAAAAAAGTTTTTTAATACATAATAATTTTAGTTAATAATAAAAATTTTCATCTTATAGGTGATATATACAGTATATGGTACACGAAAAGTTTAAGCTTTGCATACGATAATGAAACAAACGGTACTCTCCAGAGTTGCACCTACTACTCGATTCGTGCCCGGATCCGGCAAATAGTACATCCAAATACTCGAATTCGGGAACTCAGCAAAAATTACCTACTCAGTTAGGCCCTACTAAAACTACATACAGTTCATGCACAGTATTAACAATGATAACAAGTTCAAATATGAAAGGAAAGATAAGTAATATGGGATACCTTGTACTTCTGACAATCAATCTATAAACACTGTGAAGCTGAATGTAAAATATTAAAACACACTTGCATGATTAACAAGCATGATGCTTCAAACTGTGAAAATAAGTAAATCAAATTTTGTTTTGTAAGGACAAAAAGCTGGTGTATATAATGGAATTTCCCCTAACCCAGCAATAAGTTTTCTCATGCAAACAGTATGTGAATCCTCCATCCTATTAAAAATATGCATCTTTAAATTTAAAATTTAGTCTTTTCAATGAATTTTTAATTTCTGACATACCCGTCCACCACCTTGCACTTGTTCAGCAAAGTAGACAGCCTTGTCACAGCGAGGGCAAATGTCTGCTCCAAATTTACTTCCACTTCCTCGTCCATTCTCTAACAATGGTGCAGCTTGAGCTTGTGCAAACTGTGACACATTCCTGATAAAGTAACACATTTATTACATTGTTTAACTTGTTTTCTTCACTATTCAACATGCATAATGAAATTACAGGAAGAATATATGACTACTTTTTCAACAGACTATGTTTGTAGCTTAATTATAACTGGTTGTTTCCTCTTGACTAATGCATGAATAATATATAAAAAGGCAAATGCAAGGAATTCATTGAAATTGGAGTGTAGTTTTGTACAGAATGGGGCTGTCTGATGGTGAAATACTAAATGATTTACAGCACATTTGAATAGAAGATAGTGACAAAATGGAAAACTGACAAACCAGTCAAGGTGAGATCTCGTTAATCGTAAGCTGCATATAAAATCACTAGTTTTGGCACTGACACACAAGTACAGGGTTTGAAATGTCTCTAAAAGTTCATTACATTAACAGTGTAAGGAAAAAGTATTTCAAAATTTTACTCAAGAGAAACACTGATCTGTCCTAAAGCACTCATCACATCAGGTGAGTGATTGGTAAAGATCACTTGACAGCCAGAAATTTGTAACTGACAATCTGAATTAGGTGAGTAAATTTTCAACCCTTTATGTGGGGCCCCAGAGTGGCCAAGTGGTCTAAAACGCTCTCCGTTACGGATTACTACCATCTCACCTCTGTCTGTGTGGGTTCGAGTCTCAGATTCTGTCAATGTGGGTATGTGAGAAAGCTTGCCAGTAGCTTCTCATTGGTCTGGGGTTCTTTCCAGGGGTTTTCCCCGGGTTCTTCATCCACCAATAATACTGGCCATTGTGTATAGCCTATCGTGCGCTGAAAAATGGTATTAAACCCTATAACAACAACAACAACAACCCTTTAAGTGCATGGGTGCAACATCTGTTAACCTAAACTCCAACAAGTGATGATGTACAAAGCTGATAATCAAATCTGGCCAAGTTATGGCAACTTTTTTAACTGCATATCAAATTTAACCAAATCCAAATTCATTGAACTATTGTGCAGAAAACAAAGCGGGCAAGTTCAATAAATCAGGGGTGTTAAATCATGCAGAATAATGCAAATCAAACTGCTAAGGAATCAACAACATAAAGCGGCATACCAGATTTGGGTACCATCAAACAACAGCAAGTTGTGGGTGCTTTATTATGGGATTTTTAACATAGCTTTTAACATATTTTTTTTCGCAGTGTGACAGTTTACAGTGATGTCTAGCTCTAATGCATCATGCTGCAGACATTTAGCATCATGTCCCACCCTGCCATATTATGATGAAACCAGGTTGACCAATCCTATCACTAACCTCTTAATGCTGAGCATCAAGTGAGGCAGCTGCTATAGCCATTTTTACAAGTCTTCGATATGACTTAGCTAGGGTTTAAACCAATGACCTCCTGCATCAGAAACAGATGCTCTAACCACCAGCAGGTTTGACTGAATCATATATGCCCATACCAGCAAATCCAAAATGCCTGATGGGTGTAAGAACATTTAAAACAATGAAAATTGTTCAAATTATTGAAAATTTATAATTGTGTGTGGCAAAAGACATGTATATCTTCCTATTCAATAAATATACCATATTTCATGCAGATATCTTAAACAGTACTTCAGTTCTGACCAAGAAACAAGACAACATATACATGGATAGACTGACAAATGAAGTAAAAACATTTAACAAAATGTTCATTTGAAGCTGGCATCTCACCTGTATCCATATGCTAGAAAGTACAACCCTCTGACTTCAACAAACTTGAACACTGCTGACCATGATGTGTATAAAAGTCCTGGTTAAGAATGAGACAGGCAAGACAAAAACTCCTTGCCTATCAGTGTACAAACTTTAGATCTATGGCTGTAATATACCAAAGCATTAGCAAATGTAACCATTTTGATATGCTTTCCCTTACCACTGCTTACTTGGCTACATTGTGCCAGCTAAGTTCAGGTTTCCAAAAAAAGTAATTTAGCAAGCCATACCAAACCTAAATAAAGAGGAAAAAGGATAAAATCCTCAAAATACAATGTCAAATTGCAAAATAAACTGCACTCTTTTCCAAAGGCCAAAACCATCTCAGATAGATCACAGGGCTCATCCATGGACGAAAAGATTGTCCCCATTTACCAAATCCCAAAACAGGGAAGATACAAAATGTTTAGTCTTTAAGTGAAAACTCCATTGCGATGCTGTGAAAGCATTTTTCAAAGCAGCCATATTGGCGATAAACTCAGCATTTAAGTCGTAGTTGTTGTAGGGTTTAATGATATTTTTCAGCACAAGATAAGCTATACATGACGGCCAGTATAACAGGTTGAGGAATGAAAACCTCCAGGAACAACCACCTACCTATGAGAAGCTACTGTAAGCTTTCTTATGTATTAACGTTAGCCGAGCCTGAGACTCAAACCCATGCCGACAGGTGAGATGGCAGTGATCCAGAATGGTGAGTGCTTTAGACCACTTGGCCAGCATTTAAGAGCAACTATCTAATGTTAAAAGCTTTTTTCTGAAATAAAATATATGATCATCCACTAAGGAAACTACCCAAAGAAAACTTTCATGATTAAATCAGTACCATACAAAGATCCCATGTTTGTATGGCTGTGTGCTCAGGAGTAGCATAGCTAGAACTTCAAGATAGGTCAGATTGCATTAATTTTCTTAACGACCAACTAGACCTCAGGATGTGCCAAGTTAATGAGTTTTCCTCCATGGCAATAAAAAAAAATCATGGTATTTAACCAAAAGAGTTCAAAATAATTATAATGGACAATGAATTGTTATTTAAATATCTTGCTTTTGTAACTAGAACATTTAGAGCTATTTCATACCAGAGAAGGCAGTTTTAAAAAAATATATGTCAGGGTACTTGGATTTCACTGAGTTATTATTATAATGATAAGAAATTTCTAATTTGCATCTATGGATGAGTACCCCACTTTAGAAGTGGCTTCCCTTGGTCCCATGAATGTTTTAATGGAACAGCCCTACGCAACATGCCAAGATTAGTCTCACATAACTTACTCTCTAGTTATCTCTCCAACCCTTCCAGTATCCATGGAGAGCAAAGCAGCACCCCCAGCATAGCCATAGCCCTTTGGTCCAAACAGTTTGGAATGGCAAGACTTGCAGTACACCTCTCCCTCATGGTCTGTGCAGGTAGTACTATCCAGACCCTTGTTACAATTTGCTGAGAAGAAAAAACCTACCTTCTTAAAATTTATTTAGTTTCATGAATATCAAATTTCATTATTTTTCAAAATGTGTGTTGCTGTTGGTATTTAAGCAAATGGTCCTTTTGAATTCACTGACAATTCTTTGTTGGGCATTCAAACTTAGGGTTTTAAAGATAAAGTTAAAGTAAAAGTTTTTACTCCTGGAATAGAAGTGAATTCAGAGAACATTCATTCCTTATTTTTATTAAAAGCAATGGAATTCATCCATCTATTAATCCAGATGATGGCAGATGTGCAATAATACTATTATGGTTCCCCATCTTTATGATTTTTTTTTTATACTAGTGATCAAAGTCTTAAAATTTGTGAACCAGTCTAAAAATATAGTATACTTGTGGTATAAAGCATCAGACATGATTGATGAATTTCACATTTAAAATTTCTTATGAAAGGAACATGAAGGATAAAGTGTGACATTAATGGCGAACAGTGAATATTCCTTCTCTAAAAGTGAACCACTACTAATCTGTTTAAAGAACTGTGACTCAACTTGTCTGCTTGCTGGTTTTCTCAAAATCTGCAAAACTTTAGCATCAGATAAATCTGAAGTATGTCCATGACAGGAATTTATCAGACCTCCACTCATTACTTACCACATCTGAGACACAGTCTGTGCCATTTCTTGCCAAGAGCCCTGGCTTCCTCTGCAAAATACACTGCTTTCCCACAGCGGGAACAGCCATTACCCCCTCCAAACTTGCCTCCTGTGGAGTTATTGGCCTCTAAGATTGGAGCTGCCTGTGCCTGAGCCAGATAGGAAACATTGCTGGAAAACAAAAACAAAACACATTTACTTAAACAGTTTTACAAAGTTTTGGTCAAGAAGCAGCCCCAGCCCATAAATATCGTCTCCCTAGCCATGTCATGATTTAACAGCTAAATAGATTTCTCTAAACAATGGAAAAAAATGTAATGACTGAATAACAATATTATATTTACTGAATGTACAGCACAGTAAGGGCTCAAAATTGTGAGTCATGGCAAATGTCTGCAATTCTGCCTGTGTTTAACTTGTGTTACGATTAAATGATCTTAAACTAATTAATAAAAAAGACTTAAAAGCATAAAGTTCTGTAAAATTCAACAAATAATTTATTTTCCTAGAATACAAAGTGAAAATTTATAAGGAACTTACATTATTGTGAATATAATCCCAAACAATCCTAAATGTTTCATCACAAGTTCAAATATAGTTTTCTGAAATAAATTCTGGTACTGAATAAGATTATGAACCAATAGTCTTGAATATGTTGATAAAACAACAGTCTTGATGTATCGCAATGATATGATCCTGAATGTCTTTGAATGAGTCCTCAAGAATCCCAAAGTAGTGTTAAAGTTCATAAAGTCAACTTTGTCATTCCAATGAATAATTTAAATGATTCCTCTCAAATTATAACAGAACACAGCTGAAAGTGATTTCAGAGACTTAAATAAGGAATTAATAATTTTATCTATCAGAACTATATATGAAAATATAGGACACATTAAAATGACCAGGATGTGGGTCAAACATTCACTTCAATAACATTCTAAGTGTTTGTAAATAAAGCTAGACCTTGAACTCAAATATCAGTAAACTATAACTTATAAACATGGACAAAAGTTAGCTATCTAACCATGACCATTAGATGATGGTACAACTTGCAATCGTTGATAAAAGTTAAGCACAAAACACACCTAACACCTGACAGGTGAAATCATTAACATAAAAATTCAAGGACTGAATGCAACTTTTAGGGAATAAATGAGAAGCAATAAATTCTGACAACTACAACAATAAACAGAACAACATCAAAGTCATCATTACTGACACCCATGCCTCTCTTATGTTTTTCAGTCAAGATAAAAACCACTACATACTCAGTTGAGATCTCATAAGGTACTCCAGTGTCCATAGAAAGTCCAGAGGCTCCCCCAGCAAACCCATAACCCTTTGGTCCAAACTTCTTGCCATAGCAGGCCTTACAGAAAGCATCTCCTTCATGCTCTGTTACTGTGTAGCTATCCAGTAGCTTGTCACAGTTGGCTGAAATTTTGAAAAAGAAAAAAATCTTTATCATCTAATTATTTTTTTTCAGAATGTTACCAACAACTGTAAAATCTGTGCTCCAAAACGTTTGTGATAATGATGTCCCAAAATGTTGCTGGGGTTAGAGGGGCCTAATTGTAATTCTATAATTCTTACCTGCTACTACTCTATTACTATCTTTGTCCAGTCATATTCACAGTCATAGTCAGTCACAATCTAAGTTTAATATCCCAGAAATGAAGAAAAACACATGAATTCAGTCTGATTCTTTGGTCATATCCAGCATATGGAATACATTTATATCAATATTTTGACTTGAACTAAAGGGGAGGGAGGGAATCTTGCTACAGTAGTATACAAGTATTCATAAATTAAAATTAGTTTTCCACACACACCAAAAAAACTCCATTTTACTAGTTGAAACACAATACCTGCTACTATTCCTTTGCTGAATTTGCCAGCCTGGTGTTTGGCTGACAGCTTCAGATAAGCTGCCAATAATGAACTTATCATTGCCTGCAATATGTTCTACTTCTTGAAAACTTGATGGGCTTACACAACTGGACCCAAAGTATAAATACCCTACCTCTGGTGCAACAATGAACAAAATTAAAATGAATAGGACAAATGAGAATGCCAGAAGACAGCTTTCATTACCTCATCCAAGGAATGATTCAAAAAGGATGCAGCAAATACAGCGACCTCATTGGCTTTGACTTTCATGACAGAGATAAATATCTCCCAGTAAGAGACTGATTTGTTCTTTGAATAGTCTGAACAATGAACTTGACAATGGTGGCTGCCTTCATACGTTTTAAATGGAAAAGATACCCCTCCTCTTGATTTAGAAAACTCTAACAAGGCAAATGAGCCTATCTTGTTCAACCCAGACACTGATACAAATGAGACTGGATTTCAGTATAAACAAGAGCTACCAAAGTTAGCTGATTCTTGGGCCGACGCCCATAGTTACCAATGAAATGTAAACTACCCTTTTCTACTGATCACACTAGCACTGTCAATTTATACTACTTATATTAATACCCTATGTACTATCAGTGTCAAATTATACTACTTATGCTAGTACACTAAGTACTTCATTCATATTACTTATGCTAGTACCCTATACATTAGCTGTCAATTTATATTACTTACATTAATACTCTATATACTAGCAGTGTCGATTTATAATACTTATGCTAGTACCCTTTGTACTAACAGTCAATTTATACTGCCTATGCTAGTACCCTATCTACTAGCACTATAATTTATAATACTTATGCTACTACCCTGTGAACTAGCATTGTCAATTCATATTACTTATGTTAGTACCCTATACACTAGCTATCAATTTATACTTCTTAAACTCGTACCTAATACACTAGCTCTGTTAATTTATACAACTTACACTAATAACATATGTACTAGCACTGTCAATTTATATTACTTATGCTAGTACCCTTTATACTAACCCTGTCAATTTATACTACTTATGCTAGTACCCTATATAATAGCTGTCAATGTGCTTGACATGTGTACAAAGTTGGAATGAAACACCTGTACTGGGAAATAGAAGATTTCCAAAATCTCTGTGTCTCTGCATGATTCTCGGTGACATACACCCCTACTTTATACTACTTAAACTCATTACTAATACACTAGCTCTGTCAATTTATCCTACTTCCACTAATATTCTTTGAACTACCACTGTCAATTTATAATATGTATGCTAATACCATATGTACTAGCACTGTCAATTCATATTACAACGGAACCCTGCTATAACACGCCCCGCCATAACGTGGTTGCGACGTGGCTCCTGAAATTTTGTATATTTATTCGCACATGATTTTTTCTTCTTGAAGTGTTATGCCAAAATAAACATGATGTGGTCTTTGTGGTTGTCTTCAATTAATTCTATATACAATTGTTGCTCTAACAATATCCGACATGTGTTTCTTCTTTAACTGCACAGACAACCAAGCAACAGACAATGAGGTGGTCGATAAAAGCTTCTCACAGTTTAATAAACATCAAGAATCAAAAGCCACCAGCATGTTTTCTGGGCTTGGCGGTGTTATTAGACACAATCAGTTGACCAGTAAATAATGTCCACTTCTCTAGCTGGAAATTGAGAGGGTATGAAATTGACATGCGTTGAGCTTAAAAACAATTATAAAAGTGACTTGTGACCATTGCAGGCCTACTGTGCTTAGTTCTTGGGTTTTACATGTGTATGGGGTTTGCTTATGAAATGGTTATTAATTTCCCCCTTCTTTTCTTTTTTTTATATAAATATTTTACCGTTACGGAAGTTCACAAACGGATGTCGATCACTGCACTTTGCACAAAAAAAGTTTATTATGATTTTGGGGAAGATATCGTGGATGAATTCTAATATAATACAATATATAATACGATAAAGTATGAGAAATAGTGTGTAAAACGTGGCTTATGAAATGTATAAATTTCACCAGGTCCTTGAATTTTTATGCCTAAATGACATCAGAAATATAACTTATTATTAATCCAAGAGTAAAGACATGTGTTCATTAACTGCAGAAACAACCAAGCAGCTGACAATGTGGTGGTTGATACAAGATTCTCACAATTTAATAAACATCAAAAAACGAAAGCTGCCAACATGTTTTTTTATTTTGGCAGTGTTTTTAGAGGGAATCATTTGATTAGTAAACAGTGTCAGCTTTGTTACCTGGAAATTGAAAGGGTATGAAATTGTACAGCTGAAAAGACTTTATATTAGTGGCGCGTGATCATTACAGACTCACTGCATTTTATGATTTAGTTCTCGGATTTTATGTATATGGTGTTTGCTTATGAACTCGTCATTACTTTCCTATTTTTTGTACATATAAAAAATATTTTACCGTTATGGAAAATCAAGTTTACAATTTGTATAGACACCATTCATAGACCATGGAACGTAATGAAACATACACCTGCTTCGTCTTTCGAAACCTAATTTTCTGTTAATTTTTCTCATTGAATTCAGACATAATGATTTGTGACCAAAATATTGAATAGTTTAAAAACGTTTGCAATTTTTGCAATGGAATTACAGGTATTATGGATTAGCTGCATGCCACGATAGTACTATATCAGACGGTAAGTAAATGGTATTAATACTCTGTTCATGCTATATATTGAACATTGAATTAAATTATTGAATATTTTAAATCTGTGCAATTTTCCAATGGAATTACATGCATTATGGATGAATTGCGTGCCACGATGGCATGATAGTAAACGATGTTGATACCCTATTCATTATATAATGTCAGTCGGGGTATTATCGATCGTGTATTTTCGGGGAAAAAAAAACAATAAAAATTACTAAATCTATTTAACACAAAATAATAACATATAAATATAGTATCCGTCCACATTTTTGAATAAGTCTTATTACTGCATTCCATTTAATATTCGTCTGATAATACTCCAATTTTTTACATTAGACACAAGTACACGTATATACGCCAATGCGGTGTTTGCTGAAAAAAATTAAAATACTGTAAAACCCTGCAATAATGCAACCCTGCTTTTAACGCGATCCAATTTCTTGGACCCCGATTATCACGTTATAGCGGGGTTCCACTGTACTAATGCTAGTACCCTATACACTAGCTGTCAATTTATACTACTTAAACTCATTCCTAATACACTCGCTCTGTCAATATATACTTCTTACACTAATACCCTATGTACTAGCACTGTCAATTTATAATACTTATGCTAGTACCCTTTATACAAAAACTGTCAATTTATACGGCTTATGCTAGTACAATATCTACTAGCACTGTCAATTCATACTACTTATGCTAGTACCTGATACAATAGCTGTCAATTTATACTACTTCAACTAATACCCTTTTAACTAGCAGTCAATTCATATTACTTATGCCAGTACTCTAGATACTAGTACTATCAATTTATACTACTTCAACTATTACCCTTTTAACTAGCAGTCAATTCATATTACTTATGCTAGTACTCTAGATACTAGTACTGTCAATTTATACTACTTAAACTAATACCCTTTTAACTAGCAGTCAATTCATATTACTTATGCTAGTACTCTAGATACTAGTACTATCAATTTATACTACTTAAACTAATACCCTTTTAACTAGCAGTCAATTCATATTACTTATGCTAGTACTCTAGATACTAGTACTGTCAATTTATACTACTTAAACTAATACCCTTTTAACTAACAGTCAATTCATATTACTTATGCCAGTACTCTAGATACTAGTACTATCAATTTATACTACTTCAACTATTACCCTTTTAACTAGCAGTCAATTCATATTACTTATGCTAGTACTCTAGATACTAGTACTGTCAATTTATACTACTTCCACTTGTACCCATTTTACTAGCACCGCAAACTTATACTGCTTTTTTATGCTTCACTTTGCTTCAATAGTTATATAAAATATACTGAAGGTATACACTTCTGAGTATGAAAATGCATATCTTTACAACTTGCTTGACAAAGTTTGAATGAAACACCTGTAATAGGGAATACATGATTTCCAAAATCTCTGTGTTTCTCTGCATGTTTCTCGCTGACATACTTGTACATCTATTCTAAACATAATTTACAATTGTCTTGCTGAAAGGGAACAACCAAAGATCTCAACTAGAAGACACTTAAACATACCACAACGTAAACACAATTTATGCCACTTTCTCTGAATTGCTCGGACTTCCTCAGCAAAATAAACAGGTTTTCCACAGCGGGGACAAGCATCAGTACCACCCCACTTCGTGCTTGATTCACTCCTTTGCAACATAGGGGCAGCTTGGGCCTGAGCAAAGCTGGTGGGTCTGCAATAAGAAAAACAATCTTGTGAAGCAGAAAAAATGGATCCAAGTACAATAGCTGGTTCAAGGAAACTTAACTTTCTTGTACATACTTTGTTCTACAACTTATTTATATTTACATCTCTAGTAATAAAATCTTTTCTGTTCTATCGAGTCACAAGAAACTAGCACAAGTCTTCAAATAAAAGAAAAACATTTCTGAAGTATGTCCACAATTTTGGTGTATTCTTGTGTATTATATGTGTACAACATGCTATACTTATCAATTATCTGACTTTACCTAGACCACATTTTAATAATGAAGTCAGGGTCACTGGGTTGATATTGGGAATTTTGAAAAGATAAATGGCTTGCTGACTGGAGTTTTAAAATTTGCTCGTGTTACTAGCATTATTTTAAACTTTGACCTCATTACACATCTAAAGATCATTTTTTACTTCAATACTCATCATCCACTTGTCAATTTAGTTCAGTACTGTTCATTGTCTTTATTATCCACTAATGTGGGGTAAGTCTGTATATATGCAGTTCAGTACATCTGCATTGTACTCTAACAGGGACCATTTCATGCTAGCCACTGGTCTAATAGTTACCATTTCATGCTGGACATTTAAAGTCCAATCCATTTTATATCAACATAATTTGCAATAGAATATTTTGAATATAATTAAATAGCGACTAGATCTGTATTACTTGCACCTCCCTTAAAAGACCACCTCAATTAAAAAAACCTTTTAAACATCCAAATCTTTGCAGGTCTCATGAACTTTTATAAAAAGAAACCTCTATTAAGCAAAGCACTGCAACCTGTCTTAAGAGGCCAAATATATTGGCTTCATACACATTGGACTGTACTATGATGGCAGAATACATGCATTGTGAAAAGTATAGTACAGGGAAAAAATCTGTTCACTCTTGTGTCATTCATGCAATAAGCATTGGCAGATAGACCTGTGGCAAAAACAAAGCAAATTCAAACACCTTGGGCCAAAAACATCTTGCCATAGATGATTAATGAAACATGTGCATGTCAGCGTGAATGAAAACAACTTATTTGTATTCATGAATGCCTCTGGACATCATTATATATATATATATATATATATATATATATATATATATATATATATATATATATATATATATATATATATATATATATATATATATATATACACATACATACATATATATTTACCATATTTACTGTGTGGTTTCATATGTAGGAATCAATGTGATGTGGGGGAGAAAGACAAGAAAACAAATTACTCACTCTTGCATCACATAATCAGCATTGGCAGAAAGTCCAGAGGCACCACCTGCAAAACCATAGCCCTTGGGCCCAAACAGCCTGCCATAACAGGCCTTGCAGAATGCTTCCCCCTCATGTTCTGTACATGTTGTGCTGTCTAGCAGCTTGTTACAGGTGGCTTAAAGCAAAATAAGAGAGATATGATTGATAACTGATTGGTGTAATCAGGACAAAGAAATTTACTTACTCTTTGTTTTATATTAAATTGTACAGCAATCTTTAGACAGAACTGTGACCTCAATCGGCTCATACAATACAAGCAAAAGAGGCAAATATGCTACAAAAATTTCAGAAAAGACAGGAAATTATGAACAAATCTGATGAGAGATTTGAGCCTGCCCAATAGCTATGACAAAAGTTTTAATAAAAAAAGGTCAGACAAAAAAATGTATTTTAAGGCAAGAACATTATGTTTATGTAACATATATATTTCCTTTTAATCTTTCATTCCACCTTAAAACTGATGTTGATAATTAACAGAAAAGATATATGTAAATACCATATTATGTGATCTGGATTTTTAATATAGCTTTAACAATTTCTCAGTCATATCGCCACTGGGGCATTTTGCCGCAGACATGTAGCACAATATCCCACCCAGTCACATTATCCTGAGACCAGGCTGACCAGTCCTAACACTAACCTCTTAATGCTGAGCGCCAAGCGAGGCAGCTGTTAGTACCATTTTTGTAAGTCTTTGGTATGACTCAGCCAGATATCAAACCCAATATCTCACACATCCAAGGTGGATGCTCTAACCACTAGGCCATTGGAGCAGTTGGTTAAAATGCAAATATAGTTAGAAGAGTACAAACATACGTGTACAAAAATGGACATATGAATGAATAAGTATAAAAAAGAAATGGCTAGAAGTTTAAGAGAGATTCAGTCAAAAAGAACTGCAAACTGAAAAGTTTAACAGCCAAGAAAAAATTGCATTCATTTAATTTTAACACTGTTTTAATATATAATAACAATTTTATCTTCGACTTAAAGGTGAGATGATCAAATGCAGTAAGAAAACAATGTTAAACCAAGTTCCTCGCTGAAATATTCCATTATCAATTAATTCACTCTTTGCTTTTTATTTCTGAGGGGGGCGTTGTGTCCACACATCTGCTTGTTTCCACATAACCAAATTTTCACCTTGAAATCAGATATGCATCTCAACAATCTATGAAAAGCTGACTTTAAGAATGATTGAGAAATTTCATTATTTGCTAAATTGTAAGTCAGGGCTTGAATTTAACTCAAATTTCTTTGTAGCCAGAAGGACTAATGTACTGAGAAATTTACTAGTCCTGCCAAACATTTACTAGTCCTGTCCACAAAACAATGTCACACACTAGTATTGCATTCCTCTCTTTTATATCATTTTCATTAAACTATTGCTTTTTTGCCAGAGGCTGAAAACCTATAAGACACCACATTTTGCCTGTCTTATAAGGCAGGAATTGTGCCTCGTTTTGAAATACGAGATGTTACAGTATAGCTGATGCAAATTATTTAAAGTAAGAAAAGGTATGGCACAGTGTTCTTTAGATAAGAAAGTCCGAACAAAAAACAAATTTCAAAACACGAGCATCTGCTCCCCCCCCCCAAATGGCCTCTCCCTAATAAAGTCTTCACTTCAGCGGATGTTCTGCAGGATCAAAGCAGTGGTTATTGTAAACACTGTTATAAAATATTAACATCAAAAGAGTAAACAAACGCTGATGTTGATAAACAAAACTTATTAGCCATTCGGACTAATAACATTATGATAGTTACTAGTCCGACAGGAAATCTACTAGCCTCAGGCTAGCGGACTACCGCTAATTTCGAGCCCTGTACGTATGTGCCACTCTCCTATAATATCCAAATAAACAATTGATGACGAACACTGTATATGAGTGCTAAATATTTAGATAGCTTACTGCTAGAGATCACTGACTTTTCTGTTCAAAAACACCTGTCAAATAAATCTCACTTTATATTATCAACCAAGATATTAATCATACAAGGAATTATCAAGTTTTATTAAAATCCTATGAAACATACATATTCTAATGAGGTAAAAAATAAATGCAATCTGGTTCAAGATCACATAACTATGAATATGACTCTAAAAATGAACTCATCATGGCCATATTACAATATCAGTGTTTAATCAGATCACTTCTATTTTGTTTTTGTGTTTAATGCCATTTGTTTTTGCACATCATATGGCAGCCTGTATATATATATGGTGGAGGAAGAACCTGGAATATCACCCCCAGAAGAACCACCAACCCATGGGAAGCTAATGGAAGACCATACAGATCAGTTTGAGACTTAAACCCACATGGATTGAAGTGGCATATGAGTGATTTGTATAGGTGAGTGCCTTAGGACAATTTGCCCAACCAGGGCTCCCACAAACAGATCAAAAGTTTGATCTTCAGAGTGATGACACGCAGCCAATCAGATGCAAGATCAACTGACTAATATGTATGGAGCTTCTACATTTTCAAAGTTGTCAACGATTTTGATATAAAACCATATTACAAATAAAGTTAGTTCATGATCAGAGAAAAATCTGGTTTGCAGAGTGGTAACAAACACTTTTGACAGATACACAACAGATGATACACAAAGGATGCAGAATAATGCAGCAGACAAAAAATACCAAAACCAAAGGATGCAGGATAATGCAGCAGACAAAAAATACCAAAACCATTATGGCACAAAATCTTGTGTATTCTACATCCAGAGTTACTGTAGTGATGTCAGAAGAAAAAAAACAACTAAGGGCAAAAGAATAAACAACAAAGGTTAAGTTTTCTATTCCCAAACTGAACACAAATGAAAATACTATGTATATAATGTTGGACTGCTATAGATTGTAATTAATTATCTCTCTTGACTCTTAACCAAAATATCATGCTGTAAACATTTGTTCTTTTCTGCTATTTGTGAATCAAAATGAAAATGTATTATATCAGTGTTTCTCTGTCACCATCAGGCGTGGGATGCCCCCTATGGTAATACGAGAAACACTGACAGAAATACATGAAATTCCAGTTTGGACTTAATACATTAAAAAAAGTAATTATATTACTAAGTCAATAGCACTTGGATTCTTTATGAAATTCTGATAACTATACTGGACTCTTTATGGGATTCTCATGACTACAATGGGACTCTATGGGATTCTCATGACTCCAGTGGAACTCTTTGCAAGATTCGAATGCATACAATGGGACTCTTTACGGGATTCTCATGACTACAATGGAACTCTTTATGAGATTCTCATGACTACAATGAGACTCTTTATGAAATTCTCATGACTACAATGGAAATCTTTATGGGATTCTCATGACTACAATGGGACTCTTTATGGAATTCTCATGACTACAATGGAAATCTTTATGGAATTCTCATGACTACAATGGGACTCTATGGAATTCTCATGACTACAATGGAAATCTTTATGGGATTCTCATGACTACAATGGGACTCTTTATGGAATTCTCATGACTACAATGGAAATCATTGCATTATTTGAATGACTACACACTATGGTATTCTCAATACTAAATATAAAGAAAACGCATATTAACCTTTGCAAAAAGTAGTTTCTGGATATGAAACTACTGGTACTGTAGTTTTGAGGATCCCTTGATAGACATTTCTGGCAGTGCTACCAGAAATGATACACAATTTTTCGAATCTGATAACATTTTTACAACTAATAATGGTAGTGTAATCTGCCATTTCACTCTACTTACCACATTTAAAGCAAAGTTTATGCCAGAGTTTGCCAAGTGCTCGTTGTTCCTCTGCGAAGTACACTCTATGCCCACAGCGCGGACATCTGTCTGATGACATTATGATAATTTTCTTGAACAGACTGGTTCCCTGACTGCGCTGTTTAGTATAGTCGTTTGAAAGTAAACCTCAAAGTCTGACTGGTCCAAAGCAAAGTGAGAAGAATGATATCTGATGAATCTGCTATGCTATTTTCTTGTGATGATTGCTTATATATGAAGCTTCTACAAACTACCTTTTTTCTTCAATAGTACCTCTTGATCTAAAATAAAACAAAAAGTAAAATAAAAATTATGAAAATTAATTTACTTTTTGATTAAAGGATGTCAAGAAAGCTTAGCCTAGAGTAATTGGTATGCGGACTGATGACCAAAACATTGATATCTTAAATCTATTAACCAACCAGAAAGGAAATCATACAATCCATGTATGATTTAATGACTTAATTATTAACAGTCAGAAAGTCTTTAAACAAAACTTTAACTATCTGACAAAATGACAGATAACTTAAAATACATGTATGAAAATCAGCTACAATTTCAAAATCCTTCTGACAACTAGAGTTATTAGCAATAAGTATACTTCCATGAACCCAACTTCAACAGTTTGCTCATTATTGGTATATTTCATGGGCCTCACTCACTACAGTCCATATTGGTATATTGCAAAGGACCTCATTCACTACAGTTTGCTCCATATTGGTATATTCCATGGACCTCACAAACTATACAGTCCATACTGGTATATTGGAAAGGACCTTACCAACTACAGTTTGCTCCATATTGAAATATTGGAAAGGACCTCACCCACTACAGTTTGCTCCATATTGGTATATTCCATGGACCTCACCCACTACAGTTTTGCTCCATATTGGTATATTCCATGGACCTCACTCACTACAGTTTGCTCTACATTGGTATACTCTATGGACCTCACTCACTACAGTTTGCTCCATATTGGTATATTCCATGGACCTCACCCACTACAGTTTTGCTCCATATTGGTATACTCCATGGACCTCACTCACTACAGTTTGCTCCATATTGGTATATTCCATGGACCTCACTCACTACAGTTTGCTCTACATTGGTATACTCCATGGACCTCACTCACTACAGTTTGCTCCATATTGGTATATTCCATGGACCTCACTCACTACAGTTGCTCCATATAGGTACATTCCATGGACCTGTGCACAACAGTTTACTCCAAACTGGTACTATATGAACTTATATGCCATGTCAAACTGGAAACAACAAAGATCCAGATCTGCCATAGCATAATGCACCTGTAGATCAGGATCATTTTTGTTTGTTCTACTGATTATTCCTAACAAACTGCACAGACCAAGATCTTCTGGTGGATTATGCAACAGTAGATATGGGTATATGCACTTTGTAGTTAGACTTGACATGAGTAAAGATAGTATATTGCAAGTGGCCCCATTTATTACAGTTTGTTCCAAAAAGACCTTGAACCCAATAACTTATGGTGCACACTAAAGACAGAAGATGGGCATTCCGAAGCAAAGACTCTTCTAAATAATGTTGTGGAAGTCTTCAAATTAAAACAAAGTCAAATGTTAAAATAAAGATATGAAGCTGGTCAACAAAGGCCATAACACTATCCAAAATGGAGGAAACAAGATGCATAGGTGTACCAAGCTTGTTGTAAGCTGTATGAAACAATATTCATATAAAAAAATTCATATAAAAAAGGCTCATCATATATTAAATGGCTTTTGAGCTGTGCCGATTACAAGCAACACATGCCTTAATGTCAGATTTCAGATATACAACAGAAATCATATCAGTTTAGGAGGCCACAATTGTGATCTTTTAGTATTTTATCTGATCAATAACTGAATGAAATGTAGAAAGGTCCTATTGATTCAGCGTCAAGTATTTTTTTTTTATAGGTTATGGAACCTTAAGAATAAAAGCAGCAGTTTATGTCTTAGGTGCTATACTGCAGTTTTCTCAACACAGAAGAATACATCAACAAAAGTTCTATACTACAGGATATAATTCTGGTCCAATATGTAATTTTCAAGGACCATAACTCTATTTAGAAATGTAGAATTGACCAGATAAAACCCATAATTAGCACATGTAAGTCTATCAGTAAATGTTCATACCATATTGTGTGAGGCATCAGAATATCTTGAATAGTTCTTGATCTGTGCGATTTACAAGCAAGGTCACAACATGCTTCTAGGATCACATGTCTGGGGAGATCATGTGCCACTTCTTCAAATTCAAGCATGAAAACTAGGTTACAATGGCTACTATAGTACAGTGTATACACGAGAAACTCTTTGTGAGAGGCATCCACATGCCAACTCTACTAAGTGTAGGTGAAATAGGGGCCAATATAATAAGGGCATAACAAGCAAAAACCCGAAAATAATTAAGTCAGAAAGATCTTGTCATAGTACCGTAAGTACTTGCTAATAAGTGAAATAAAACTACAAACTACACAGGCCCAAATCTGCCATCGCATAATGTGCCAGCAGATCTGGATCTAAGCACCTTATGTTTAGAGTAATAAGTACAACTAACAACAAAGACCCTGATCTACCAGCACATTATGCAAGTGAAAAATCATGATCTAAGCTGTTGAGTCAAGACTCAACTTGTAAGCAAACATGGACACTATCCCAACAATACATACATAAAAGATCTACTCACCTTGTGGCCTGATGACTATTTGAACTTCAGATTGTTAAAGCACGTATACGACTATAAGGCATTATCATGCTTCAACTGTATCAGAAAACCATATTAACACAAACTGTAACCTGAAGGCAAACTCACCCACTGACTGGTCAAATATAAGATCATTCCACTAGACCTGTTTCCTGTTATTTCCTTAAACTAAAAAAAGCCCAAGGCTGTTCTCAGGTGCTGGGTTGTCTTAGTGGGATTCCTATGCAAGATATGTGTGCAAAAAGTACAGATAAATGTATGCTGATGTGTAAATCCTATCCAACTCATCCAGATTTGCTGCTGTCTTGCACAGTGATATATGCTGTGGCACTATACATGGTAGTGCAGTATACAGTATGCACATACATGATGCACCTGTATTCTGTACTCTGTACACTAACAGTAACTACTTTCAATACACTGTTCATGCAATATGAAATGTAAAGTACAATTTGAAACATTTTACATTTTAAAATACAGTAACACCTTTCTATCAGATCAATAATGAAATGAGTCTAGCACTCACCTGTTACAGTCACAACTACTTTGGGCATTCCTGGTAAACTTCTCATACTTCAAACATCCATATAAAACCAGACCACTTATCAATTCACCCCCACCCCCTTTCTCTAGTACAATGGTATTTTTTAGTGATCATCACAAGGAATGAGTGATTTAGATTTTTAACATAGCTTTAGCAATTTTTCAGTTATATCACTACAAAGCCTGCAGTGTCAGTTTATATTGATGTCAAGCATTGGGGTAAATGTTGCAGACGTGTAGCATCGTGTCTCACCCAGACACTTTACCCAGACACCAGCCTCTTAATCCTTTCCTGTTGCTGTTGTATAAACATTATTTCCTTGTGATGACAAGTTCGGTGGCCTTAGTGGCTACAGCATTCTCCTCAGATGCAGGAGGTATTGGTTTCAAACCCAGTGAGACCAAAGACTTGTAAAAATGGTAAAAATGGTACTTGCAGCCGCTTCACTTGGCATTAATTCATTCGGAGCCTAATTGCTATCAAGGATTGCCATTGAAGTCTTCTGCATTCTTCAAAAACACAAGAACCTATTAATGTACCACTCTTGCAGACTAAAATTAGTCTCTCAGCACCACTTAACTGTAGGCTCAACAGATTACACATTATATAAAACAATGATACATGTGTGAAAATGTGGTTCTTTGTGACCGCATCTCCCACAACAATGTCTTTCACAGTGGTGTAGCAATCAATGGAGGATGGGGGGGGGGACTACAGTATTTGAAAACTGACAAAGAAAAAGTTTAAATATGGAGACACATCAATGTGTTTAAAGATAACCTATAAAATGCATGGTGGGGCACAAAAGAAAGAACTGACCAAATGGATTGTTACTGGAGAATGTCCGTATTATCATCAATGGCTAGAAGGGCTACATTCATTGGCAATGTACTGTATGTTCATCAATTTTTATCAGATATAGAGGACTTGCTTCCTATAAAAATGAGCATCAAACCAATCAGTCTTGTGATGTAATATAGAGAAGAATGAGAGTCAAAGTGTAACATGAAATGAAACAGAAAATATAAAAAGGAACAACCTGTCAAAAAATGTATTCTCTCACTAATAGGAATGTATGTATTTCAAACTGTGCAACCTGTGGTAGTATAGTAGTAGAGTGCCCTGCTCACAACCCAAAGGTAGCAGATTCGAATCCTACCTGGACCAGTCATATATTCAGCAATCATTGCGTCTCCCTGGGCAAGGTACCTTACTCCCCAACTTTCCCTGACTCTAAATAGTCACTGATGTACTTCCTGCTATTGAACATCTGCTGTTTCTAAATGATCAACTTGTACAAAAATAATTGCTCAGTTAAATCTTTCTGAATAGCAAAGAAAGTGTTGATTAAGAATCTATGCTTAACATGACAGTTCCTTTGTTCCCATGTCCAATTTAGCCAATATCAGGCCATTATGCATGAAATCAATATGGTCTCTGATTGTACCTTACTCAGATTTCAAGAGAAAATTGCTGTAAGCCTAACTATGCCAGTCAATCATGTTTCTGTTACATACTTCAAATTCTATACAGTCTAAGGTTTACAACCAGTGCCTCAAGAAAGGTTTTATCCATGATAAATACAGAAAACTCAACCCTTAGGCTGCACATTATAGATTCTGGCATTTTTGAAGGAAAGTGGAATGGAAGGTTGAAATAAAGTAGTAAGTCAAAATACCAAATTACACAAGTAAAGGTGAATAACAATTAAGATTTTATTAAGAGTGAAATTTTGAAGGTCATAAAATGAGAAAGTGCAGTTAAGCTAAACGTTGGTGAAGTCATGAATAACGAGACCTGCAGTATATCAGTGGTTAGTAGAGTTGGCTATTTCTAAAAATACTTAATACATGTATATACCACAGTATACCACAATGATATTTGAGATATCTGAACAAACTATTTGCTTTGACTTGTAGCAAAATAATGTATTATATCCACTACATTATTTCAAGGAAAAAAGTCATTATCTTTGGAGAAAATAAACCTCATCAGAAAATTGCAGCCCCCAGCTACATCCCATTAAATGGTCAGAACCCTATAGATGAATTTGCCAAGTGTATGTCAACTGTTGTCATCCAAAAGTTGCAACTATATGTTAAGTAGAACATTACCTGAGCTTGTTGATAAAAAGAGAAAGTGTAGACAATGAAACCTGTAATTTACAACAAATATTTTTGGTGTGTTTTTGAATTTGTAATGTAGCTTAGCAATCCGAGTCACATTATTATGATGTCAACAGTGTGGCAACAAGTCCCACCCAGTCATATTATCCTGACACCAAAACGTCCAGTGCTAACACTAACCTCTTAACACATTAATCCCTCGCACCATGTTTACACTACAGAGAAGGAGGAGGTAGTAGCCTACTTCCAAGCTCTGTAATGTCAATGTCATGTAGGATACACTAAAGTAGGTGGTATTATAGAAAGGTAGATAGATTTAGCTCTATAATATTACCAAATAATCTGAACGTTTTAGTTTTTTTCACCCAAAATTTGCTGGTAGTTTGAATCCAATCTTTTTTTGTTCCAGATTTTATACATTTTGGCCTCAGATAGAAGGAAGACCAGTCCGAACTGCACACAGACAAGTGAACCAGTGCAAATAGTAAGATAAGGTGGGCATTTGGAATAAAGAGTGGTCTCGATATGAAAATGACGAGTCTGTTAAGCAACACACACACAAAAAAGAAAAGAACTCCAACTTTTTGGCTTCTACTCATGCTTGAGCAAAATAACCAATGGAAAACAATGTCTCTAATACAAATAGGCATTAGGCTAATGGAAAATCGCTTGGAAGTCGATGTTATTAGGATGTATTCAGAAATGGCCCCCAAGATGTGTTTCCGACTTGCATTTCATGCAGAATCAACAAAAACCTCCAGGGGTTAATGTGGTATTGCTGACTGCCATGTGAGGCAGCTGCAAGACTAGGTGATTGAAAAAATACCAGACAGCTAAAGAAAGGCCCAAAACTGAAAATGTGAGAAGTTTCCACTTACCAATTTAGTATGGAGGAAGAACCTGGGAAAACTGGAAAGAACCACCAACACCAACCAGAGAAGCTCTGGCAAGCTTTCTCATGTAACCAGATTGGCAGAGAATTAGATTCAAACGCCCAAAGACAAAGGTGAGACGGCAGTTTTCATTAAGTGTAAGGGTCCAAGATATTTAAATCTTGACTACTCCAATGGCCCAGTCGTAAGAGCATTTGCCTTAGATGCAGAGGTCAAGGGATCAAACCCAGACTTTTACCAAATGACATGATGCCATAGTGCTAGACAATCTATAAACTGCCACGCCACAGACATTGTAGTGATGACTGAAAAATTGTTAAGCTATGTTACAAATCCACAACAGACACACACATGCATAGCTTATATACAACACAATAGTTTTGGTGAGTTACTCTCCTCCCAACTTTGCAGTGATGGATTTTTTTTATTTAAAAATAACACAAACATACCAGAGATCAGTACATGTGTACCTACAGGCTCTGGATTCAACACTGTTGATGAAAACAAATTTTTCATTCCAGTTTACAATTTTGTAGTTGGAGGACAGCAGCCTATTTAATGTATGTCAGATCCAGCAATTAAATTGTGTCTTTATCTTTACCCTTCAGGTCTGGCATAGAAATGTGAAGGTCTCAGTTTTAATACATACCAAGTAATTGGAGTTTAGATAACAGTAATGTTATCAGTGACTGCACTCCACTTTAAGGTCTAACTGACATGTACCATTACTCTTAGCAAGGTTAAGGTATTTGAAAAGTACCATATATATTAACTTGAAAGTCAGGACCAATTCCAAATAACAGGAACCAATGCATACTGTCATGGTGAAAGAGAATCTAAGTTGTTTGTCCTAACAATTATATATAACTAAACAGACCCTTATCTGACTGTGTTAATCTACAGCAAATCTAGGACCATTCAGTTTGCACTTGGATCCAAATCTCAAATGAGTATATACGTTAAGACAAATTATTCACATCCTGCTTGCCTGAAATAGTTTTACTAGACCCTGACAAGGGTTAATAAACTTCAATGCAGAAAATGAATAAAATAATCACTTTTGTGAACTAATATGAAGTCACAGATACTTATTAGATCAACACCTAAAATTTACATGTGTGTGTGTGTGTGTGTGTGTGTAAGATTATATAGATAACTAC
Source organism: Unio pictorum (assembly GCA_030141615.1). Taxonomy (NCBI): domain Eukaryota; kingdom Metazoa; phylum Mollusca; class Bivalvia; order Unionida; family Unionidae; genus Unio; species Unio pictorum. Next base: position 5,261,944 of record JARLTB010000098.1, read on the forward strand.
ATATTAAAGACTGGCAGACAGGAGTTTACAGACCTCATAAGATAATTAAAAACCTAATGGGGAAAGTATACAGTATACAAATGATTCCTCAAGGCATGTCTAGGTCAAATGCATTCCTAACCTTATCAATACTAAAATGCCTGTCATTTCTTTGACGTAAATGATTTTACAATTACTCACCATAATTAGTAATTTTTTTATTCATTTAGACCAGTTCATTAGAAGAGGAAATATCATTACATATTCGAAGCCAACTAAACACATTCTGTTTCTTTTACCAGGTGAGAGAAAAAATTCAAACGAGACACTGTCTTTTATTTACAAGCTTCTTCAATATGAATCTTTTAAATAAAATTATTAGTGGCAATTGACAAAACTGACAAACTATGAAGTATTATGGGTGGTCAATAATAAGTAATGAAATAAAGAGTTCAGAAGAAAAAACAATGGAATCAGCAAAATTTTAAAAGCATTGGTCTTGTTAAAGGGAGGATATGTCTGTGGAGGTTTCCAAAGAAGTCATAAATTTTTTAACTGGCATTATGTGTTTCTTCTGAGCATATTAACAGCTACCTTGGAAATAAACCACAAAGAATACAATATATAAGACAGATAAGACCATTCATTTGTAAAGTCAAGGTACATACATATTATGAAAGCAATTAACAGAAAAATGGATTATTGACAACTTACCTCCTTCTGGTGAAGTCCATCTAATATTTAACTAAATAAAGACCTTTAACATTCAGGTTACTCACACACTGATGCTAAAGTGCCAACCATATTGAGTTTTCATTAAAAAGGTGGGCTGACAGACACCACAGCACTCACCTAGATGTTATCAAACCTGCCACAAAGCTATTTTGTCATGATAAATGACTTAAATGTCATTAAATTCACTGAGCATTACTCAGCCTACAGCTGTATAAATGTAAAAGGGAAAACCTTTCTCCTTTAAAGGAAATCCTCAAAAGAGCAGGTTTTGAGGATAGATTCTGAATCACACAAAAACACACCCAAGGCCTTTTAAAACCTACCCATGGATTTATATTACACCTTTCTGGTTAAGTCCTACCTCCTTATAGGGACATCAATGACAATATATATGAAGACAAGCATATTTTTCATATCTGTCATGGACCATGAACTTGAATATGGTCATGATTTATATTGTAATTATATAAATTACAGGTTCAAAAAATGTAGTTACATGATATACTCATTATCGACCAACAACTATTATAACAATTACCTTATGAATTATTTTGTTTGAAAACTAATCATTCATTAAATGAAATTGCATATTTGCATGAATTTAGTCTCTTTTGTCATTATTAAACCTCGAAATAAAATTAAATTCTCCTCACCATGTGTACGAGTTTAAAAACATGTTACTCTTCAGCACTAAATATATCTGACAGTCCAACACTCTAGGCCACTTAAATTTGTGATCAGACCCCGCCTGCATTCAAAAGAGAGGTACCATTCTGGCTTTAAAAACACAAAAAACCCACAACAATAATATAACTTAAAAATCTTGAATTGCACTGATGATGAAATGGAAAAATTTATTTTCAAGCTGTTGAAATACCAGAAAAGTATTAATATTTATCCACAATGTATGCCCTTACCATTATGAAGATCGTAGACTTAACATATCTATCAAAACATGTAAACTTTGCTTTGTGTACTATTAGTGAAGCATGTGACCTATGAATGAGAAACAGATTGCCTGTTATTATAAAGAGCGACCATATTATATTAACATTTATGTGATTTTTTTTTTAAAAAGGTCTTATTTTACTACTATTGCATTGTTCCAGATGTTTTAAGTTAAAGTTGAATGAATTATTAATCTGCTTCACATTGCTCACACATCACCCAGCTTGTACATCATGACCAATTCTAAATTGGATAAGTATCTGGAAGAAACAAAGCAATCTAAACACTTTCTTCAATATCAGAATCATTTTTATTCATTTCGTTAAAAGACATTTTAAACTAATCCAACTGGATTCCAACCAAATTAAATATAGATCAATGGAACTTGAAAACAAAACCCAAATATATATTGGTGTTGCTGATATTTATTGTTTGAGGTAAAGGATGTAAATGAGAAAGTCTGTGTTGTAATCAGAATGGCCTCAGTTTTATCATCATGCACTGCAGCTTGTTACATGCTATCCATGATTTCACATCAGAAATGTACCTCTCTACTCCATAGATGGTAACATCAACTTCAGTTGGGTGGCAAGATTTGTTTATTTGGGTGTCATCAGCCTACAACTGGTGAGACACTGGATGATGATCTATGACACTTGAGAGCGCTTGAGTGTACAGAATGAATAGAACAGGTCAAAGAACATACCCCTGGAACACCACAACACAGATCAACTGGGCTGGAGAATTTCCATATGCAGATATAATTTGTGTCCTGTTGACTAAGTAGGACTTGAACCACCTTAAGGCTGTATTCTGAATGCCAAATACATGCTGGAGACTGTGAAGTAATATATCATGGTCTATTGTGTCAAATGCTGCAGACAAATCAAGGAGGGTGAAGATTGTAATCTTTCCACTATCCAAAGCAGAATGTCATTAAACACTTTTACAAAAGTAGCCTCAGTACTGTCGTGATACTAAAGCAGCCCAAATGTTTGCCATGTGTTGAAAAAAATCATCATTGAAGGTGGTTATTGAACAAGTATTCAACATTGACAAGACTGGATTGTTTGGAAGAAAATGCCAGAAAACAAATACATTTCTAAAGAAGAAAAACCAATGCCAGGGTGCGAAAGACAAACTAACTCTTTTTACTAGGGGATACGATGTCTGGTAACTATAGGCTTTAACCATTTTTCGTTTACCAGTTAGAGAATCTTTAACTCATTCGGCCCTGATTCCAACAATGCTCATAATCTGGTCTCTGCATTCAACAACTGATACCATCATAGCTTGAAGTTTCTCAACTGCATTCAATGGCCGATGCCTTGTTTGCTCAATTTGAATGTGAAGTTGATACTTCTCTGATTGGTTACAAATGGTGCTTTTTCAAGAATTGGACCAATATTAACTATCAGAAATGATTTGACTTTCCTTTATGCAAACTTGAATTGTTCAGAAACCAAGGTGTACTAATTGAAAGCAGTTTCACTACACTAGTTATCTTCTTGAAAAATCATAAATGATGGCGGATATAAGACTTGATGAAGGTGAGAGCGAAAATGAGGAGTTTCTCAGGTGTGATCTCGAAAATATTAAGGAAGCAGAGGAAAGATATATGTTCGGCAGTTGGATAATTTGCAAGATTTAGTATCGAACATGTAAGTTTCTGAGACTGAATCATCAGAAGAAGTGGATGCTGATAGCGATTATGATAGAATTCTTGCAAATCTAGCAGATTTTAGCGATCGTGTTAATTTTGTCTATTCTAAAGCAAATTGCACACTTTGCAAAGCAGGCATTTCCAGAGGTGTAAAGGATTCTAAAAACTATACATCAAATTTTGTCCAGCACTTGTGCTGCAAGCACATCATCGAACATGGCATGTGTTTGGCAGATAAGAAAGAAAACACAGCTGCACAGTTAACCTCAGCAGTTGATACCATGCTGGACCGGAAACAGTCATTTGCATCTGATGACCCAAGAGCTATTAGCTGGCACTAAGCTATTGCAGAGTTCATGGCATTAGATATGCAACCATTTTACGTTGCTGAAGACATTGGATTTCGACATCTGATGGCCAAGGCAGAACCATGATAAAAAAATTCTAAGTCAGAATTACTTTTCCACACTTTTGATATCTGACATGCATAAGATGATACAACGCATGGTGCGTGATTTAGTTTATGCCCAATCTGACCCTACATTGACCCACCTTGTTGAGTCTTATGACACACAGGCTGACAAAAGACTTTCAGCAGAAACAACCGATTTTAGCAGCAACGCCTCTCAATGAATAACACAGGAGTAAAGTGGACATATTATGTGAGGAATACAACATTCCCAAAACTCATATCCATGTTTTCTGCATGATGGAGGTGCAAACATGGTTAAAGCAATGTAATTGGTTGAAATAGCATCAGCTGCTTTGCACACATGCTGCAGCTTATTGTCAGTGATGACATTCTGTCACAATAAGCCGTCAAAGATGTTTTGGTGATCTCATGATCCATAGTCAGGAAGTTTCAGCATTCCATCCTGGCACAACAGCAGTTTGAAAAGCAGCATGAAAAGTTTGATGTTGAGCATAAGAAACTCTTCCAGGATGTCCAGACATGCTGGAATTCTTTTACAATATGTTGGTTTCATTATATGAACAAAAACAAGTCTTGGGGGCATACTCTCTATGACCCACCTAGCCTAACAGCGGATCTTGATTAACAATATTGCAAGCACGTTAGGCATTGACATTACCAAGGAAGTAAGCAATAGCCAAACATCAGTATCCATCATTCTTCCTATGCTTCAAATGTTGCTGGCTTGAGATCATGAAGTGAGTCAAGGTATTCAGAAATGCGCCTTGATATGTTGACACCACAGAACACGCAATATGCTGAAGTTGCCGGCAACAAAAAAGCTTGTCTTAGCCACAATCTTGAATCCATCTTGAATCTAGTAATGGTGACCTGCATCACTGAACGAAAGTTAAAAGACTAGCTTAATTCATTCATTATATCTTGCATTGGCAAACCATAAGTTTTATCAGTGTTAATTTTAAAGTTTTATGTTTGTGTGATTGTTGTTTTCTATAAATAGCAATGTACTACTTATCCGGTTTCTGTGTGCTTTTGTACAAAAGTTCAAATGAACTTGCCGCATAAACAACCTTTATAGGCTAGTATTGGGTGTGATTGATATGTTGGGTGGGTCAAATTCCGACTTCTATAAAGATCGACTTATGTAAATGTTTACGGAACGGAACGTTTATGTAAGACGTGGAGTGCCTGTACATACAGTTTGATAGGCAATGGGCTCTGACCCTACAGTCCAGCATGACTGGCAAAATATCTAAAATGGGTTGGAACGGGTCAGAGCAAAGTCAGACTAGATCAATATCAAAATTGGGGTGAAACTGATCAATGGTAACTTGAGGATCAACCGATGAATCGAAACGCTTTTATATATTCGCCATAATTTTTTTTTTTTTTGGGGGGGGGGGTAAATAAAAAATAAAAAATAATATTGACCTTTCATACACCTTGTGGAAGTATGTCGATTATCCAACCTCACTTTGTCTCTCTTCTACCAACGGACGTTAATTCCAATGCACTTCTCCAGCTGACGTTATTCGCTGAATGCCACACGTTCAATGATAACATGCAGGAACTATGATATTGCTCTGTAATAAATACATACTTCAAAGTGGAACTGAGGCAATACCATCTCAACCAGAGTCCAATGAACGCTAAGCTGATTTGAATTTTAAATCAAGTCTTCATTGCATACTATTTTCCTGCTGCATTTAAATATGACTGCATAACAAGCCAGGAAATTCTTATACAACAGCAATTCGGACTAAATGTAGAAAAATCCAGGTGTCACTAGAATGTAAACAAATGCCAGACACTACCTGCTCACAAACCATGACAAACCACTATTTAAACTCACCTTGATTCGAATCACACACGGATTAAGTTTCTCGCACCTGTGTACCGTGCCGCTTCCAGTGGCTAGCAGTGACGCGCCTTTTTGCACACGGCACACAAACTGCAAAATATACCGTACGTAAGAGTGCTGAAAGTATGTCGTCTGCGTCAATTTATCAGTGGACGTCTGTAACAAAAGTAATAAATGCTACACGAAATAAAAGTAACGCGTTTCATAAAGAAAATGGTTCGAGATTTTCATAGAGTTATTGGCCGAAAGTAACCTGAAATAAAACTAACAGAACAAGTAGGAAAAGTAGTGCGTTACATTTTTACCATAATTGTTCCTTTCGACTAGGTTTCCAAACTTCTAAGCGAAAGGAACCCTTAATTTTTTAAACAAATTAAGCGCCCCCTCCACCCCCACCCCACCCCGCAACTAGTAAGGCCCCGTTAATTGAAAACAGATAACGACAAAAATCTATCATGAACTCGGTAACCGTTTTAAATGAATTCGCATTTTATTTATCACAACAACAAAAACATGTATTATACATTTGGAAAATTACATTATGTGTCAGTCAGTCGAGGACCCATTGAATAAACCCGCTGAAACACTGCTTTAGACCCATGACAACCAATATTCCAAGCCACTGGATTCGTATACTTTGGTGCATACAGGTGGCTGCCAATCAATCGAAAAAGAATGTTCAACAAATTTGAAAGCAAACACATACAACCTGAAAAGAAAGAAAACCAAGAAGTTGGTATAACTTAAAAAAAAAAAATAATTATTAAAGTGATCAATGAAAAATGTGAGAGAAACTTACAGTATAATGAAGTGAATCCAAATTAGTCCTTATATGAAAGTCCATAACGAATGAAAATGCCCTTTTAATTTCAATTCCGGAAATGTACTGGTCCTCAAAGAACCGTGACGATATCAAGATTGCATTGTCCGAAATTTTGGAATACATTTCCAGAATAATATTATTGCCCACATAATGAGCACTTTTGTCACCTCTGAACAGTCCAAACAAATGCATTTCTCGAAAACTATCTAAGTACAACATAAAATACTTCTGCATACTTACATCAGGAATACAAAAAGTGTGAATGATTCAAGAAACGGAATGAAACTGAATGCTTAAGCTTCTCCTTATATACACCATACATTGCGACTGACATTCGCAATGGACCCCATACGACAACATACACTATTCATTTAAGACAAAATACTTTTATTTCTTGACCTAGCACAACCAATGATAATCGACAGAATTCTTCTTGACACTTCCATATCCCAACAGCTATTTAGTAATTTAAACACACACACACACACACACACACACACACATATTTATATATATATATATATATATATATATATATATATATATATATATATATATATATATATATATATATATATATATATATATATATATATATATATATGTAGAGAGAGAGAAAAAAAAAGAAAGAAAGAAAGAAAGAAAAAGAGATTCATTTTCATGTGATGGAAGAACATTTTAAGTATTATATAAGACTTGTTTTAAAGTTTATTTCCAACTGCCGTGCTCACAAGAAAAGTGCTCGTAGCCGTTGGAGTAAATGCCTTTTCTGGATAGCGACGAATGCAATCCATCAATCGGTAGCAAATGAGTTTCAGAAAACTTGCACGAATCTCGTGAAAACGAAACACGACCGTGGCAGGAGTTTAATGAGTATGCATCGTGTTTTTGGTAAGACGCTCCGTGTAATGGCAAGTCAACATCATGAAAATAAATTCCCACATTTCATCAGCGCGATCGAAGTTTAAACAAGAATATTAAGCTTTTTTTCTCGAAAGGCGGCTGACACTTCATTTAGAATACAGGAGGGTCCGAATCTGAAGTTAAAGAGGTCCCTGGCGTAGTGTACCCGAATTTTTTTTAGCACTGGACAGTATTATGAAACGATTCAAAGACATCCACAGTCGGTAGTACATCCGTGAGGAGAAACAGATCACGGTTGTCATTTGGATTTTGACAAACAAACGCGGACCAGATATTGAACGTGTGCGTCGTAGCCGTTGGAGTAAATGCCTTTTCTGGATAGCGACGAATGCAATCCATCAATCGGTAGCAAATGAGTTTCAGAAAACTTGCACGAATCCCACATATATTCGTAGGGGTAAATTTCTTTGCATGTTAGCGTCATGAAGATTTCAGTTCATAGTCACGGTTTCGACGAGTAATAGAAAGACGATGCTTATACAGCGACTACGCAATCTTCTTCAGGAATGCACTGCTCAGCTCCTGGCATGAATAAGGGGCTAAAAAAAGGTGTCCTAAACATTGCCTGCTCTAAACTTCTATAGCCAGCATACCGCAACTGCTGGGGACCTACTCCAGCGATCCAAAAACAAAGAAGACGGCACTGATTGGCAAATTGGCTGGACCTCCCAAGTGAGTAAATGACAGACTCATAGCGATAAAACTCTCCCTCATGTCTGGAAGAAAGCACCTTACCATGATCAGTTGCTATGCTCCAACCATGACCAACCCAGATAAAGTAAAGTGAACATTCTCTGAGAATCTTCACTCCGTAATTTCTGACTTCTCAATTTCAGATAAGCCCGTCATTCTTTGCGATTTCAATGCAAGAATAGGCTGTGATTACTTTTCCTGGGGTGGAGTGCTAGGAAAGCACGGAGTGGGTCACTGTAACAGTAACTGTCTCCTTTTGCTCCCAACTTGCATCGAGCATGAACTGCTGATTACTAATAGTCTTTCGCCTCCCAAACCTAAGCACTGGCAGCTCATCGACAAAGTCAATGTAAGGAAGAGGGATAGGCAGGATGGGTCCACTCTAGGACAGATGGATACATCAATATACGTAGAACTGTACACCATAAACTTCATCAGATGCGAGACACATCGATGAGCGAAAAAGCTGATGAGATTCAGTGTTACGCAGACCAGTATGATGTGAAGAACTTCTACAAGGGCTCGAAAGAAGTGTATGGACCTACATCCTCTGGATCATTAACCTTTTGCAGCGCAGACGGGAACACACTAATTACTGACAAAGAGAAGATTCTTCAACGATGGCCTGTATACTTTAACAGCGTCCTGAATCACACTTCATCTATCAATGACGAAGCCATCAGTCGCATCCTCCAATTACCCATCAACGAAGCACTGGATGACCCTTCAACCTTGATAGAGACACTTAAAGCGATTCGTCTGCTCTTCAGCGGCAAAGCACCTGGTTCAGACTCTATCCCAGCTGGAGTCTACAAGGAAGGGAGCACAGCGCTTTTAGTTTCTTTGTTTGTTTGTTTGTTTGATTAGGATTTTTAACGTAGCTTTAAAAAAAATTCAGTCATATCGCTACGATGTCTGCAGTAAGGCAGTTTATAGTGATGTCTAGCACCGAGGCATCATGCCTTGGGTATGCATCATGATGTCCCACCCAGTCACATTATCCTGACACCAGGCCGACCAGTCCTAACACTAAACCTCTTAATGCTGAGTGCCAAGCGAGGCAGCTGTTAGTACGATTGTTGTACGTCTTTGGTATGACTCGGCCGAGGATCGAACCCATGATCTCCCGCTCCCACGGCGGGCACTCTAACCAGCAAGAGACGATCCCACATGAATTCAAAGACGCTGCCATAATCCACCTCTATAAGCACAAAGGTAACCGTTAGGCCTGCGACAACCACCGGGATATATCCTTACTCTCAATTGCAGGAAAGATACTCGCCAGAATCCTATTGCCAGAAAGTCAGCGTGGATTTCGAAAAGAACGTGGGACCATCGACATTATGTTCTCTGCGAGGCAGCTACCAGAGAAATGTCAAGGGCAAAACACCGACCTTTATTCCATTTACGTCGACTTGACAAAGGCCTTTGGTACTCTTAGCAGAGAAGGCGAGTGGAAGGTACTGGCCAAGTACGGATATGACAGACACCATCAGGGTTATCTTATTTGCTGTTGACTGCACCCTCTATACTGGCTCAGACGCCGACCGCAATGCAAATTGACAAGTTTTCAAACTTCTTGCACAAGCTTTGGTCTCACCATCAGTACCATGAAGACTAAAGTTCTGCATCATCTGGCACCTGATAGACCCTATGTTGACCCCAACACCACTGTCAACGGCCAAAACTATAACGTAGTGAACCGCTTCACCTACCTTGGCAGCACACTGTCTCAGAGCGTAACTACGACGAGGTGAACCTTCGCAATTCCAGAGGCAGCGCAACTTTTGACAGATTGTATGCCAACGTCTGGAATAGAAGAGGCCTCAGCATCCAGACAAAACTAAAGGTATACAGGGCAGTTGTGCTCCTACACTACTTTACGCATATGAAACGTGGATGGTTTACCAACACCACGCCAAGAAGTTGAACGACCTTCATACCACAAGTCTCAAGAAAATCCTCAACATCAAGTGGCAGGACAAGGTTCCAGACACTGAGGTACTCGCCTAAGCAGGTCTTTCCAGCATCCACACCATCCTGATGCAGTGACGACAGCTACACTAGACGGGACATGTTGTACGAATTCCAATTCACCGACTGTCAAAGAGACTCTACTACGGTGAGCTACAGCAAAGACAGCGATCTCATGGAAGTCAGAAGAAACGCTTCAAAGACAATATAAATGCTGCATTGAATGCGTTCAACAAAAACCCTGATTCCTTTAAGCAAATAGCAAGCGATCGAGTGACTTGGCGTTCCTCTGTGTACAAAGGCTCCAAGTTGTGCGAATCTAGCAGGATAGCAGCTGCAGAGCTGAAGAGGCATACCTGAAAAGCATGTGATTTCAACCCTCCTGGAGATGTCCCACTCATCCGATGTCTCTCATGCAAAAGAACATTCTGTGCAAGGGCTGGCCTCATCAGCCACCTGCATACACAGAACAAAATCAACTCCTCGTCAAATCGACAGACGAAGATCAATCGATAGCGTCTTTTTTATAAGTGGAAAACCACATGAGTGAGTCAAGTCAAGATGTTTTTGTAAAATATTTCAATAGAGACAGAGACGGAGAGAAAGAGAGCGAGAGACAGATAGACAGATAAGAAGAGTAGAGTATAGGGTAAACAGATACGTTCCTCATAAAATATGAGAGATTTTACATATCAGTAGGGCTAATCTTGCACCCGACAAGTACGTATGTCAGAGAGAATTCAGTATGGGCTGTGTGCATTTGGATAGGTCCGGTACTAGGGCAAGGCGAACGAGGCAACCTCCTGCCGGTTATAAAATTTTTTGGCTTGGGGCCCTGCGTTCATCGCTTGCTGTCTTGGGTTATGCATTCGGCCTTAGGCCCTGCACATCCTAGGGCCGGGCCTGCGTATGTGTGTGTGGGAGGAGGGGTGGGGGAGAATTTTTAAAATATAGTCAGAACGAATCTTGTTGCAAGGGAAACAACTCTGTAGAAGAGAAAACAGAATCCGCACATCAGTTATGTATGCGATACTCTAACCTAACAAAGTTTTGAGAGAGAGAGAGAGAGAGAGAGAGAGAGAGAGAGAGAGAGAGAGAGAGAGAGAGAGAGAGAAAATAATGTACAGACGTGCATTGCAAATTCGGCTTAAAACAAATTACTCAAATCTTGTCATTTTACCCGAGTCTGTAATGAAATTTCCAGATATTCATTATCACGCGTAATGATAAGTTACGCGTTTACACTTAATCTTTCTCTTTAAAATATCTGTTAAAAAATTACAAAATCGGCTGCACGAGAGCTTCGGCGAGTTTAGTTTCTAAGTCAGCCAATGGAAATAGGGCTTGGTCACCTATGTCTTCATACCACACTTTTTAGATTTTCATTTTTGAGATGAAGGTCCACGTATCTTCCAGATATTCTTCCAGCAGAACTTCTTGATTTATCATTAAACATTTTGTCATGTTGCACCTGACTGGCAAAATCGATTTGACAACCATAATAATGCTTTTGGGTCAGGCATGCGATTTGTTTAGCTAATTGGCTAGCAACACAGGATATTAAGCGTTGTTCTTGTTCTGGCTGTCATGGCATCATGGTTGCAACGTGTTTCTTGTTCATGTTTGGTTTGTAAGTACTGTTCTGGCTGGAAAACATAAACCTATTTTTGTACGTCCATACTTTTTATATTATATATCTTTTCTTTATCTTCTCCATGTGACTACTTTTCTTGGTGTAAAACACTCTTCTCCCTAGGTTCATGACGTCTTGTTTCTTTGATGTTATTCTTCACAGAATGAGCAGCAAAGAGGGTGAACAAACCTTGATTTTATAAGGTCCCATTTTTATTAAACTATGGTTTCTTTATATATTTAAAAACGAACAAATAACGTCAATAACGCTAAACCGAAACCTGTAGCTAATCGAGAGAGCCATTCTTGGTGTTAGTTGTTTTTGTTACTGTGTTCTTGTCTTAGTATTTTTCTACAAGTATGCATGCGAGCTTACCCCAATGACGTCTCTGTCGAGGTCACGCCCTCACTGCTGCTGTAAATTAGATCATTGTTAAATCAATAATGGTTGGAGAAGTGTATATCACTCGGTTAGCACGAAAGTGACTGGACGCAATTTTAAAAGTTTATATCAGTCCTTGACTCTGTCAGGTGAAAAGAACGTCAGAATCTCAGGTTGATTATGCAGAGAGTTTTTAACAATTATTCGAACCTGTTACTGAAACAACGCAACCTCTTCTTCATCGCCTTGAAAAGATAACTGAAAAAAAACTCTGAAGAAACATCAAGAATTGTACAAGATCATCCTGGTCGAATGTGTCAACCAATTTACTAAAGAGAAAACAACTGATGAAGAAATAATCGAAGAATTACATTACATTATACCTTTACTGAAGATACTTTAAAACCAATCGATAAAACTGATCCAAAGCATTTCCAATTCTTGTGGTTACGACATATGAAAAAGAGAGTAAAGAAAAAAAAGGTTGAACCCAACACAAGGAATTTAAATATTTCCAGTCTACTTCACTGGGTTGATGTGTTTTATAAACTAACGCAAGTCGAATTAACGCAACAAATGCATCATATATAAGATTCATCAATGCGGTAAACGCTGTGTATGGTCAGTATGAAGCACAAAAGAGCAAAAAGAGAAAAAGAAGAACAAAAGCAACGAAAGAAAGAACAAAAGCAACAGAAACGACTAGAGAAAAAAATTATTTCATCCGTTTAACAATCAATTAAAAAAATTAAACCTGGAAAACGTATGAAAAAAAAATACAGATGTGCATAATGATCAATTAGCTAAATATACTGCAGATGATTCAAATTATTCGTCTGATATGCTACAAGAACATCACGGTTTGTATGAGACTGATTATCGTAAGATAATCTTTGGCATTCGACATAATAAGGCTAGTATTAGTAAGAATGATCCACATTTTTAAAACGTTTTCTGCAAACGTAGATCAGCTAAAAGCTAAAAGGGTATTCCAAACACTGCTTGGGGAATTGGTTTTGTTACCTGCACGATTAGAAATTCTCATAGGAGGAAACAGAGCTGGTAATAACTCACCAGAAATAATTACTGAAGCCGCTGATATTTGTCGACGATTATTTCTAGATGGTGTCATAGATATTATCATTTACCGAGAACTTATCGATGTACTCGTTGATAATTATCATAGTGACTAATTGCCACCGTGATTAGATATATAGATAACAAATAACATGATCATACATAATGGACAACGTGGACTATAGTAGTTAGAGCAACAAATTCAAGGTTACCAATCTATCAGAAAACTTACGGTGATGGTCTTGGTAATGTTATTCAAGGACTATTTACAAGAATGGTCCCCAAAATAGTTCCGATTGCAAAACAATTATCAATAAAAGCTATCAGTGCTATTAGTGATAAAACTCCTGGTGCTGTTGGTAACGTTGCTGGTAGGAACATTCACGGCCATCAAGGATAGACTAGCGCGATTAATACGACGAAAACAATCCACCGCAAGTACAATTACCATCTAGTGAAATTATCCCTGCGAATGTAAGTACAACAATAAAACAATCCGCGGATCAAAAACTAGCAGCCTTGATAAATGAAATATCTAATGAAAAACAAACAAATATTACTGCAAATGTAAATAGCAGGAAGTGGTCTTCGTATTCCTTTGACACGGTCAAAGCAATTATGATTTATAATAAAATATTGAAACGTGAAATTTGACATAGTCTCGACAGTTCTCAAAGATTAATCAATACGCGATTATCAATTTTATTCTTATGACGCACGATAACCAAATCAACGTGGACGTATAGAACTTCAACTTCAGGATACAAGCATACATTTCTTACCCGCTGATGCATTTATTGAAGTTGAAGGTGAACATAGAACAAATATTTCATCTTGTTCGCTATATGCAGATAATTTGCGAGTTGGTTTTGTTAACAACGGAATTATGGCACTGTTTGATAGCTCTTCATATATGTATGATGGAGAAAAAATATCGAATCGATTCAGAACGATGTCGACGTTGCCTCAACAATAATAGGTTTAGCGATATATTTTGATGTTTATACAAGAACAATGGGTTCCATCAATGAAGCTTTGCTAAAGATATTATCAATAATGATGGTCATGTTCAGTATATTAAATTACGAACAGCTGCAGGTACTGCCATTGCACAACCAGGTGATTTTGAACATGCAGATGTACCAGCTGCTGAATTTGATATTTTAAGAAACATTAGTGATATTTACAACTTAGGATTTGCAACACGTGTACAATGTTCTTAGGTGACCATAAAAAAAATTCCACTTTCACACATGTTTGGATTTTGCAGAAATGTTAGAAAGGTTATTTCTTGAGCCAAGCATACAGTTGTACTCGTGCAAAAAATGATGACAATGATGCTATCTGTCAAGGTGCTGGTGTTGCTGATGATACAGTAAATATAATAAATCTCTCACTGTGGTTGCCTGGAATGACTAGAACGATTCATGAAGAAGAAAAAATTACTCTTTTTATGGATCAAGGTGGTAAATCAATATTGGCATTGTTAACAGTGACAACATATATTATTTAAAGTATTGTTCATGGTGTATTTACTTGGCATATAGCATCACAACAATTTTCGGCGCCTCGTCATTTTTTATGCTTGACAAAATATAAACTCTAAAGAACGTAACCATATGATATTTTACAAACTCAAAGTTACAGACGTTTCTTTAAGATTAAACGGCCAACAAGAACCAACTGATGGTATATTGTTAGATCATACCACAAACCGCGTTGCACGAGCTTATCAGCGTTTGATGACATTTATGGGACATGATCAGAATATGTAGATAGATTGTTGACTGTTAGCTCTAGTGATTAGAGCCAAAAGTCTATCCACAACAGTACTGCAGATCAGTGTCTAGGTGGCAGAAGGAGAGGTAGACAGAGAGAAAAGCTTTGCGGAGACACAGGCATGTGGTACATGATCGAGACAAGTGAAGAGAACTTGTCAGATGTTCAGCAGCACAGTGCCTCAACGACCACATTAGGTCAAGAGACTGATGATGATGTTGAGAATATAGATACTGGTTTATAAATATCACAATACATTTTACTAAATTATATCCAATCTATTACTTTTCGCTTGAGCATCTTGATTTGACACAACATACTGTCGTTGATATACACTTCCGAGTCCGCGTAGGTGAAGTACTAGCTGAAGGTTACAGAGCAATCGATATTATACTCAGGATAAATCGATGCTACTTTAAGGTGCTGGTGGACGAATGAGAGTCTTTGATGCACCAGTAGAAAACATGTAATGTTTTCCAAATATGTAATATAACACAATTAGATTACTCGTAATATTATAAAAATCATCATGTAATGTTCCTCTCACTCCTGGTCAGATTAAATAGTTAGAATCCAAGTCAGTGAAAAATTGTGGAAGAACAATGACACTAAAATACAGTCAGATTACAGGTGGTGAAAATAAATTATCACTGACAGAACGACAGCGTAACAATTCTGATGTTGCTAAAAAAGGTAAAACCGGAATACGACTAACTCTCTTTTCAGGTGCTATTTCAGATATAACAAAATCAGATGGTATATTATGAGCATTAATTGTAGCCGCGGCACCTGCTGCTGAAAAAGCCGCTGCATGTGTGCTGTCAAGACAGCGGCGGGCATGACACTTATAAAAGTAAAGGAGTGGGGATATAAAAAAAAAATGACTATCGGGAACGAAGCACTCATGGTACGGAAAAGGTCTGCGACGTCCAGTGACTGTTTAAAAACACTGATGTAAAATTTTGATTTACTCAATACTGATTAAATTATAGAAAATAAAATTTTTAGAGGCGTTTTATGAGAAACCAATTGCCTAACCAGTACAATGAAATTGAAACCTGTATCATTAACCTCAACGATAGTACCGGTGAAGGAAATCATTGGGTTGGATGCACAATTTATCCCTGCGGAATCGTTTATTTCGATTCGTACGGATTAGCTTCGACAAAAGAGTTTATCGAGAATGTCAGCTTAGCAAATACTCGAATCTGGTATTCAACATCACCAACATAGACAATAACTGATCACCAATATGAAGCCGTGAAAAAAATGACTGTACTTGATGCTGTATCAAAATCAACCAAACCGCCTCCTAAAGTTGTACACGAATATACGAGTAATCGCTTCGTCTTAAACAGATTTACGGGAGATCCTTCTCGAAACAAAACAAAAAACCACTGATGAAATATCACAAGACATTGTTGAAAAAAATTAAAGATGAAATATCCGAATTGCTAAATCTTACCAATGTAGATCCAAACGAAATGGTTGTATCAAATTCCTACCATGCACGTCCTCATGAATAGTCGTCGTACACATTCCAGAGTTAATGTTGGTTCGTAATTGCCCCATAGCTTAAAACAGAGATCTTAAGATCTCAGGTAATATCTCTGGGCAAAGTTGGGTTCAAAAGGTGTCAGCAATTTACTCTTATCCACTGTGTTTCGTGGATAAATAATCCCGTGTCAACCACATTTTTCATTCATTCATTTCGTATAAATCTGTGATATGCAAATACATGTAGCTTGTTTTTGAAAACTAACTGACTTTTGCCCATGCACATCATGGAGTAAAAACATTATTAGCGACTTTCTTTCACGACAGATTACAATCATCTGAGGCGGATCCAGTTTTTTTTACGACTTTGTGGGTATTATATTTATACTGAATGATCCGTCTGTCTGTTCAACATGTTTTGATCATATTATCGGGATAAATATTGAAAAATATCAAAGAAAGAAACTGGTTTATGTTATTTTTAAAATCGTGACGGATATATAGTGACCATATCATCATTCCCGACATAATTCAGATAAGGCTCACTGGTGTTGGTGTACGACCCCACCGTAAATTAATTATCAAAAGTTGTAGCGGTCTAAAATGTGTAACCTTAGCTGGACCTACTCTTGATAGCTGGTAAAATGGCAGTGGAATGGGAGCACAAACACAGTTTTTAACCATTTTTGGAGGATATCAATAAACATTGAAAAATATGTCGCAGTGTCTCAGCTTTGGTGCACATCTTTAAAATAATAGCCATTATTCAAGGGTTGCATCCTTTTCGACAACTAATGCATCCTTTTCGACAACTAATGCGAGCTGTATACGGGATGATACAATACTATACGATGTCCAAGTGGAGATGAAATTGGTCACTAGGTTCACATTCAACTCCAGAAAAATATATTAGTAATTTACATGTTAAACTAGGTTTAAAGACTTTATTCACCTGTTTGCAGCAAACATAAAACAGTTCATATATATCATTTATAATGTTTTATTTAAATTGCTACAGTTTTTGTATTTAAAACAATATAAAAAAAATTGTTTGACACCTAGCTGATGTATTAATACAAATGGTTTCTATGGAAACTACATTAACAGGAATATGTCACATTTATAATTTCCATGGTGTTATAACATTAATTAAGTAGTTTTGGACATGTCAACATCACGTCTCTTACCTGGTTGCTACTGACACAAAGAATCGCACATTGAATAGATCGCATCATTTCAGTTCTTACAATTCAGTGTATTTTGGAAAGATGCAAACAAAATCATTTTGTTAATTGGTTGCTATGAAGCGATCAAAATAAACTTTTAACAATATTCCTGGATAGTTTGACCAAATATGAATATATTTTAAGATGTCCAAAAATATGTTTGGTTGTTATGCAAACCAAGATGACCTCAGTCATAAAGTATTTGCAGGACGGGTGATACATGAATGATCTAAAATATTTTAAGCATCATATCTCACTGTCTGCGAAGTTCTTAGAAGGTGAAACACAACTTATATTCTTAACCATTCCGTAACAATTTTCAATGCGAAGAATTCTTTGTTACTAGAGCTTGTGTTGTACTGAATTTTTGGAACGTTATTTTATAACAAAGATTTTCGGAAAAGCAGCATGTCTGTCTGTATGCCTTTCTTTTTATGCATTCTTAACCCAATTCCGTTATAGCCTCGTCTAAGTATACATATTCAAAACGCCAAGAATTTCATATCAATATTACATGAGTTAAAGTCTATCTGTACGAATTTTTTTAAGTAAGGTAAGGGCCTGTAGAATATCCACTCAAAGTCAACAAATTCAATATTGAATTCAGGTGGCACCAAAATATTACAACCTTGAAGCTTTAAGTAACAAGAATACCAATAAATACATTATATTCCCATCCCATGACCCTTTCCTGTCAATGACGCTGACAATGAAACAACAAACCTGCAATCTGCATGAAAAGGAGAGGCGATCGGTAAATGAAAATATCTGAAGGGCATAAAAAGTCACAGCATAGATAAGGAATAGGCAAACAACTTACACTTTTCCCTTACAGTTGTATCGCTATTGTTAAGTGACAAATTTTCGGTCGAATCTATTAAATAACTATTAAATAACTATTAATTCTAGCCAGGTAGCCATTTGTTAGATTTACGACACCTCGTGCCGGAGGAGGGGGGGGGGGCTTGAAACGCTAGTCGACTACCGTATTAATTAACAAGTTGTTTATACAGGGGTCAGTACTGACCGCCATGACCTGGGAAAAGTTTAATTTTATCACGAAAGTGTCATGTTTGAAAAAGGTACAGAGCATTGTTACTTAAAACGACTTTTCAAGGAAAGCGCGAGAAAATATATTTGTTCTGATTGGTCACTATTGAATAAGGGGTGTGTTTTACGCGAGAAACCTTTAGAATATAATATCCTACTAGCCGAAATTTACTTCAGTCTTCTGAATTCGCTATTGTGAGAATAGCCAGTGTAGAATTACTCTGGAAGAAAGTCTCCGGATGTGATTTGAGTGAAATCCATTCGTCAAGGAAGCGTGATCGAAAAAACCGCCAAAAACCAACGGTTGAAAGACGCACCAAAAACACGAGGAAGGAGGAAATTAGCTTTTTTATTTGGAGAGACGTGCAGTACGGAAATAGAGGAAGTACAAGACGGGAAAAGAATATTGTGAAGTAGAAGTTGCATACATCGTTACAGAGGACAAGTCTGAGTTCGAATTAAACATCCTCGAGGGAAAAGGCTCTCGAGAGACAGGAACCTATGGGTCAACATTTGAGTGAGCAGAAAACGCAGTTCGACGATAACAGGTCATGAAAATTGAACAACGCGAATGAATGTGATTGAACTCTGATTAAATTAACTATCAGTAATAGAACGGCTAAATTTGTTTAATTCTATATTCAATCTATTTGTAATTCGGTGAAAGTTAATTCTAAAACCGCGTGTATTCCGAATGAAAGGAAATTGCACTGTGTATGTATTTGATTAAATTGTTTATTTATCTTTACGGGGGCTCGTAGTTTTTTGTTCAGTATATTAGCTCAGTTTACTATATACATTCTATACTCGAACTGGGCAATTATACCGTGGGCGGTCATCTCCTAGATAGCGAGTATCAGAGGGTAGTTGGTTAGAGTGTTGTTTTTATATGTTGTGCAATACCTTTTGACAATTAGGCTTGTACAATATTATACGAATAACGCTCATGACCCGTGAGACTCTGACAGCTATGTTGATGACAAATCGATGCGACTGAATGGGCGAGACGCTGTTAATTCCAGATATATTAGAAGCTAAAATTTCATGAAAATATCTTCATTGGTTCAAAAGATATACCTAGCCTATAATGGACGAAGATCGCTGGTTAATATTTTCTCTGACTATGAGACGGAGGTAGTGAACATGATATGTGAAACTATCTATATTCTATAACAATGAGATTTACCTGGTTCAAGTTTCGTTCCAATATGTTCAGTTCAAAACTTCTCCACTTGACAATTTACAAGTAACATAATTTAATTGTCCCTTTCCCTTGCCATGATGTGAGCATATTCGTGACATACGGTCCAGTAATGATCACCATTTGTTACAAGGGTATGGGTTTGGTCAGCAAATGTTAACAGAAGGATCAAAAGACAAATGGAAGGACAATGCCTTGAAATAATATGCCAGAATTTGTAGTTGTCTATTAATATGTATCAAGATTCCAATCATAATATGACACCAAAATTACATGTAACCGTAAGTAAGTAGTCCTTAAACTTGTGAAATGACATAGAACACGGCATATAGCACACTATGAAGTCATTATATTGTGAATAATACTTTCTATTTAGAAAGCGGTACATGAAACACTGTTAGGTACTCATGGGCCTGAGTATGTTAAGTTTCCTTTCTCTCTAGTTTAAGTTCATTACTTGTCAATAAAAATATATACATTGGCGATGTAATCATTGTCTAGAGACTACGATTATGAAATTTTCAAGATGTTAGACTGAATAATTTGTAATAATACTATTATAGTATATTGATGGTGGTACAAGACACATCATACATCCAAAAGATTTAATAAATGTCGTTGCTTAAGGGCTTGTGAGCTATAAATTTATTTTAAAAAATGACTCTGACCTTGAAAACTGGATCGTAAAAGTGTGACAAGGCCTGAGACCATGTACGAAAATTTAATCTCAGTATTACTGTCTTTGAGAATTTCTGAACTAGAACGCTGACACACACACACACACACACACACACACACACACACACACACATATATATATATATATATATATATATATATATATATATATATATATATATATATATATATATATATATATATATATATATATATATATATATATAGAGAGAGAGAGAGAGAGAGAGAGAGAGAGAGAGAGAGAGAATTAAAAAGATACACACTCGTTATGCGAGAGTCTGCTATACACGAGTGTATAGAACACCGAATGAGTAGCATCAGTTTTTGGTGATGTGTTCTTAGTCGGGATGGAATATGTGCTCGTGTGCGCAGAAAAGGCGACGGGTGCCGTTTACCCGCGGACCTGGGTTGGAATCTCAGTAGAGTCGGAATTAAAAAAATTATCTACTGAAAATCTACCAATGCGATGAAAAACACAATTAGATGGTTTACTTCATACTTAAGTGAGAACACGACATGTTTATATAAATAACGTTCTGTCTGAACCTGAAACAATTAGATATGGAGTACCACAAGGCTATATTTTAGGTCCATTACTATTTATTTTATTTATTAACGACCTACCACTTTTACTAAGAGACTCGATATCATCTACAGATCTCTATGCAGATGATACGACATTGTCAGACATCCAAAACACAAAGCATGAACTCGAAATTTCTTTACAGAATATGTTAGGATAGATTTTTTTAGTAAAATTAATAAGATTGCTATTTTCTTTAAATTGTATTAAAGTAATGTTTATTCATTTACCGTAAAGTAAGTTTCTAAAATATATTAAGAGTAATTTCATTTATTTTATGGAACGAAACTAGTTGCTGTGTAAGCGAAAAATAAGCAATATATATTGCCAAAAACTAGTAAGATAAGTGAAACTTTACCAATGTACAATATGTGTGGAATTAGGTTACAAAAACATTTTACAGGCCATCTCGCTGATTCAGCTAGAAACTCCTAGGTTTTATCAGTAAAAATATATATTCTGTAACCCAGGCATTGGCGAATTTCCAATTCGGTTAATAAAAGTGGTTAATCTTTCTATAAAGAACATCTAGTGGCACAACAACAAAATGGTTCTCAACTAATGGATAACCATATTTGGTGTGATGATGCCAGACGAATATAAATAAACCATAAGACTAAGATTTATGACGTTAAACAAACTGGTTCCTACCTGATGAAACTGATTCCTACCTGATGAAGAGAGAGCATCTTTTTCTGACCTGTACGTTAAGGGTGTGACCTTGTTTAACCCTAACACGAGCCAGATGCGTATAAATAGATCACGCATCTGAGCTCTGGTCAAGTTTCCGTACCGACAAGAAAATAGATGCCTGTCTTCTTATTACAGGTAAGAACTGTAAATGTCGAAAACTTCTTTTAGAAATAAGTACCTTTAATGTTTGAGATTTTAATAGTAGCATTGTTATGTTAGCAACATTGTTCACTTAATACTTTTATTTATAATATAGTGTAATGGAATATTTAAATGTTTTGAAGAATTCATATTTAATTATATTTATGTAATTTTTATTGTAAAGGTTGAATTCGCTACCAACTTCATGTTTTGAATTAATGTTGAAATAAAGTATTCTTTAAGCAAGATTGAATAATATCTAGCAATATATTCTAAATCTATATTCTATTTTAAAATAAGTAAAATGCATTTCTTTAAATTAATTGTTATATTAATTACAGTTATTACATTTTATACTTTGGCTATATTGAAATTAATCAAGAATTAACTATTTGTATAATATTCTAAAATGCAGAAGTTATACGAATGAATGAAGTTGGAAAGCTTAATAAGGAAACTTTTATAATATGTATTTCATGAATTTTTATTATAAAGTTTTTAGATGTGTTTCTAGAATGTAGTAAATATATGTGTGTTGATTAATTAAATAAAAGTTTCCGTACCGACAAGAAAATAGATGCCTGTCTTCTTATTACAGCCACGATTCCGTTGCTGAATTCCCTAGACATTCCTATCATCGGGTGACATCCTTTATCTGGGAACTCATTCCTTTCTTCTTCCTACCTTAGAGTTCCCAACATGTGTTTATGAGAACGAACCATAAATCTTTCAACAAAACATCTCATAAAAGTTTTCATAAAAAATACATCAAACAAGCTGGAAAACTGGTGCACATGGAATAGCATGGTAGTAAATACTGTTAAAACTAAAATATTATTTATCTCAACAACGAAAAATCTTGATAGCAATGAACTATGTCTGATATGGAAGGATAACAATTTGCTAATGGTCTGTCACGACAGACTATTTGGTGTTTTGCTAGATAATAACCTATCATGGACTGATCATATCAAAGAAATCAGTAAAAAAGGTCAATTCAAGTTGATGGCTGCTCAGTAGGATAAGACATTTTCTCCCTGAAAGGCACAGAAAACTATTTTATAACAGTTACATGCAAACCTATTTAGACTACTGTAATACAGTATGGGGTAATTCAAATGATAAAAACATAGCAAAGCTGGAAAATCTTTAAAAAAGAGCATTTAGGCTAATATCAAACCAGAAAGAAAGCAAGGAAAATTTAGCTAAAAGTTAAAAATATTACCTATTAAAGACCGAATCTGTTTAAGAAAAGCCAAATTAATGTACAGGATACCCAATAATAGTGCTTCCTGAATATCTACAATCCCTATTCCAGTATAAGCTACCTGATAATACACCCCACCTGCGATCAATGTCTACAAAACAGTATAAAATTCCTAAACCAAATAAGGAATTATTCACTCTATTTCCATCCTCCAAACCCAATATATCCAGTGGCTTCTGAGATGCTGCTGAAATAAATAAATTCCTTGTATGAGGGCCTCAAGGTAGATTAGTTCTTAGCTAATTGTGTTACCCTCTTTAAATAAAGTCTTTATTATTATTATTATTATTATTATTATTATTATTATTATTATTATTATTATTATTATTATCTAACCTGTAGTATAATATATATATATATATATATATATATATATATATATATATATATATATATATATATATATATATATATATATATATATATATATATATATATATATATATATATGTATGGCATGATTGTGACTGCTACTTCTTTTTATAGTTGATGATTTATGCAACTAAAAAACCAACAATGGGTGGAAATCCTTTCCTACTGTCTGTAACTTCTTGTTTGTCCCACTTTACATGTTCATCTATCAAAAATGCTTTCGATATCATCATCTCTTTTGGTCAAGGGTTGTAAATGTAGCAAATAATACGTTCTACTTAACACTTATCTGTTCATTTGTACTATTAAATATAAGGAAGATGGCAGTATTATGTCCACGTTCTTTTCCTGTGCCACGCAACAATTAGAAAATAGCTTTTGATAAAAGTACGCTTTTCCCCCTGACGCGAACTCAGTCTCTGGCGTTGAATACGTCTTTTGGTCTCGTGTCTAACCGCAGGGCCGGACCTCCTATAGGGGCCCAGGGGGCCCGGCCCCCCCCCCTTTAAAAAAAAACATTCACTGCTTTTGATAAAAGATGAAAGGAGATTCCTAATTTTTTTTAAAAAAAAATATTTATTTATTTTTTTTAAATATTTTTTTAGTGTTTTTAAAACATTGCAGTTTTTAGTCACTTTTGTTAGATCCCTTTTTCAAGGTTCAGATAGCACCATTTTGCATCCTTGAAAAAAAAATTCCGGGGGGGGGGGCATGCCCCCGGATCCCCCTAGAAGGCTCGGCGCTTTACGCCTTCGCTTAACCCAATAACAAGTTTGCCCCCCCCCCCGGAAAAACTTAGGTCCGGCCCTGAACCGTCTAAACAAGCGATCGAACATGGCCACTTCCTTCGATGGCGTCACATATTCTGGAACACATCCAATGGTACGTACGACTAATTGCAAGCGTTGACCATGCCATGGTAACATGACGACGTATTTCAAGATATGTTGATGTGTAGACTATTTTCACATACATTCTTAAACGTTCTTGAGTACGTTTCATGACACTGGTTTTAGGAGATTCGGTGATGAACAAATGAACGTGCCATTTCGTTTAGATTTTAACAAATCCTAGTTAAGAAATTCGGTTCCTTGGTATGTTTGCTATATTAGAGGATGTCTGCCACTTTATTTCAAGATGATTTACACTGGGCCACCATGCCGCAAACATTTAGCTCTGTGTCCCACCCAGTCACCTTACATTGACAACCTCTTAATGCTGACGCCAAGTGATGCAGCTGTTATTACCAATTTTAGAAGTAAATCTTTGGTTAGACTCTGGTTCGAACACCGCGACCTTCCGCATCTGAGTTGGAGGCTCTAACCACCAAGTCCACCGAAGAAGGACTCGCACTAACTCTAAACATGCTCTAGAGGTCAACTGAACTACTTAATCCAGTTTTAAATACATATTAATGACACAAAATACAAACTATCTTCAACCTAAGTTGTACGAAGCTAAATTCTATTATCCAATGATAATCCACTCCGGCTACTTTAGTTTGCCTTCATGAACATTTTCGTCTATAATGAGTTTGCATGACGTGTAGACCGACAGTTCTTGTAGCCGATGTGTAAGTTTGAATTTGGTTTGGGATGCACGAAACAAGTGTTGAACTCCTCCGAAGCCATCTACATAGCAGGATTGTAGTAAATGTTAAAACTGTATCCATGTTTTTGCTGCTCAGTCGGCACTGTATTTGATCTCATCCAAAGTAAATCCTACTTTCGCTAAAGTTTTGGAAGTTGGTACATCACGATATTTGGACCATCTCGTGAACGTCTGTAATCACTATAATAATTTCAATAGCAAGGGAAAACGACAAGAAAGGCGTATTCTTCTTTGAGGAATGTTTCTCGATAAGCTAATGTTATGCAGAGTGGTTTGTGACTGCACAGCTTAGATTCATATGTGAGTACACAGAAGACGTGGTTTTTGATACTAGAACGGCAAGGTCTTGCTTTATCGCTAATGTTTCACGGTACCGCAGTAACTTTGTCCCATGGGACAATATCGCGCTCAAGTTCATTTAACTCGGGGTCACTGGCTCCATTACCCTGTTTATGTTTCGAATTCATCATTATCAGTGGATGTCTTTGGTCACAAAAATGTTTATCTTGGAGTGTTTTGTTTGTTCTTTTAAAAACCGTTTTTTTTTTTTTTACTATAGAGCGATACACGTAAGGTAACGTGTTGTGATTGAGAAGTCGCGCTCGTTACTGGTAGACAATCCACAAATTGTATCGACCGTTTTGATACGAAATTCCCTATCTCGACACGAGTTTATGGCTTCTTTTAACACGTCGAATTTTAACTCTTGACTGGAACAATCGTTCAATGGTAGCCTTTCATGGTGCATTTGACATGAAGATGTCCTATCTTATCTCGGCACTGGAAGCCGTAATGTGCATGTCCCCCACCGTCAAAACTTAAAATAGTGTCTTTGGGATTTTCGTCGGTCCACTCAACTAAACGTTAATTTTCGTTGTGTTGATGATAGTAGGTATCTGTGTCAATGTAAAGGATAGGGTCTCCAAAAGGATAAAGCATAGAGTACCAATTTTAACGAGCACTGGATGTCACATAAGCAGCAATGGTGACATGGCCTATTTGTCGGTCGAAAAATATGTAACTTCTTCATAATTCACCAAGTTATATTTTTCACTTATGATTTCCTGGTGTTGTATGAGTTTTCATTTATCTTCGGTCAGTTATAACTATTGAGTCGGATCTTCCAAATATTCGGTGTTTGGCAATATCGGACACTGAGCCACTTGTTTTCAGAAACAATTAAGCGTACCTTTAGAGAACGATCTTTTTCCTTCTTTCATTTCCAAAGTAATATCTTGGGGTCGGTACAGCTGTTTGAATTAATCTTGATCCTCTGTATTGTGACACCAGGAAGGAGAGCTAACTTCTTGTTTCAGTTTTAGAAACTCGTTGATTTAGCCTGAAAATATCCATGGAAGCCAGTTGTCATCATGTTGGTATTGTTCTTTTGTATAAGCGTGCCAACTTTCGTATAACTTTAGCATTCTATCTGCAATCTGCATCATGGCCCAAGTCGACACTGCCCCAGTGTCCTCTCAAACGTTGTAGACATTATGCTCAAAGGCATATCCAAACATAGGCCGAGAAATCAGACCCTCACCGTAGTGATATTTTGGCCGTTGGTTTAGGTGCCGATATGGCCTTTAATTCAAACCTGCAAAAATAGGCAGCCAATCTTGTCTATATACAACGGTGTACAATTTTATAGATTTACCGGCATTTCCCACGACTGTGGTACGTCTGTTGGCTGAAATTTTTATGTTTTTTTTGGTGTCGTTTACATTATATTTCGGGAGCAAATCCTATGTTTGGCGACTCATTTTGAATTTCGCGCTAGATATAACTGTTACAAAATACCGGTAAATGTCTAAAAGTGTACGCAGGTATGTTCCGGAAAGATATACATATAGCAAAATTGCACATTTGAATGAACAGTTGACTTCCTACCTACATATCGTCCATCAGTAGCAACACATTTGTTGTGTTGATTTATTGGATTATTCCAAACAACAAAATAAATCGTTATATTGTGCTTTTCCCACTTTTACGTTAATGATTTTGGCTCTGTTTATGGTCAATTATGGCATTTCGGTTCCTTGTTGTAAAACACGCTTAGGAATGAACAGTGGCGTCGCTAGGGGGGTGCGGGGGGGGGGGGGGGGTGCGGACCGCACCGGGTGACACCATCTCAGAGGCGTGACACCAAAATGAAAAATTGCAAATTTTACAGAAATGTTTTTAATAAAGTAGGTTTAATGTAATAACTATAACTTAACGTTATTACGGTTCTTAAACGCTTTTACTTTCTGATCTTCAAGTAATTTGCTTTTGTTCTTGTCATTTTTATACTGTGCACTTATTTTAAGAAGAAAAAATCCATGGTGGAAGTCTGGATGGGTGACACCATGATTTTACCGCACTGGGTGACACCAGCCTTAGCAACGCCGCTGTGCCCCGATAAACTGTGAGCAGCGTATTTCATGACAATTTCCGTAACGATGAACCTCGTCTTCGCTCTAGATGACGTCGATGTATAAAACCACAATACAAAACTAGAACGATCATGACAACCGTGAAATATAATCCGCAGGTCCACCTGGAAACACGCTACATTTTTTGACAGTGATGAAATAAAGGTTGCTGAATACGCTGTTGAAAGCACGAAGAGACACAAAAGTTAGGAATGTGAATTCCAATGTCTTTATAAGAGTTGTTAATTGATTATGTTTCGTTGTCATACTTTTGAATATAACATTTTGAAGATCTACCTCGATGATTTGCCGATAAAACGACATGGTCTCTTTGCTACAGGAACATTTCACTTTTGGTTTTTGGTGCGAATATACCGTCCGCATGTTAGAAGACACACTGTAAATAACTCACAATCACTGTTTTTATTTTGCTGAAATTGTTTCATGCCATATTGCTCGTAACATGCTGAACTTTAATGTTTGTCTTCAGTAGAGCGTGGAAATATGTCTTGTCCATTCAAAGTCTTGAAGCGAAAGTATGAGGATGACGATAATGAATGATAATGAAAACTATTATTATTATTATTATTATTATTATTATTATTATTATTATTATTATTATTATTAGTAGTAGTAGTAGTAGTAGTAGTAGTAGTAGTAGTAACATCAACAAAAATAACAACAAAAATAAAAACAACCTCATGAAAACTTACATACTTATAATCGTTACCAACTTAACCATGTAACAGTTTTTAGTATTAGAAGAGAACAAAATTAACGTTGCATTCATCACGATTTCTTTTTCTGCTTACAGTAATTCCATTTATGGAACAATGTTAAATCAACAATAAACCGATACTAGGCACTTACTTTTCTGACTGCATCTCATTCGATGGATATGTTCAAAGATCCGCTCCCATCCATTCCAATGCATCGTTATTAAGTAAGCGAAAAGCACCGGAACTTGTGAGTTTGGCCTGATCTCGAAGAAAATCCGGAAGTTTAATATGGCTGACGAGACCGATCCCACCTGCAATCCTATGCAGACACTCTTAGAGGGGGTAATAAGCGTAATTCATTAGCATAAATATATAATATTAGCTTCATCTTGAATAAAATCAATCTGTCATTTAATTATAGCACCTATTAGCTTTTCTGCTTCTTGTCGAAGCTTTTATAACGGATCATTAAGGGGCATTGATGATGCACAATTCAGTAAAGATTGGTGAGGGATGGTACTGCTTGTGAAGAAACACGAGTGCTCAGCGCAAGCTTAATGTTG
This sequence comes from Unio pictorum, assembly GCA_030141615.1. Lineage (NCBI taxonomy): Eukaryota > Metazoa > Mollusca > Bivalvia > Unionida > Unionidae > Unio > Unio pictorum. The sequence goes on from JARLTB010000098.1 coordinate 5,290,880, forward strand.
AAAAAAACAGCAATAAGTTAAAGGAAAATTATACTGAGCGACAAAACAAGCCACCGACTTTGTGGGTATTCAAAGACGGCAATAGTAGAGAAATTCTTGAGTCTGTCGCCATTGGCACTTGATTCTGGGGAAACTAATGTGTACACTTACCTGATACACAGGAGTCTGAAGTTTTATCAATAAAGTAAGGCAAAATCTCTGACGACACGAATTACCCATATCGGTAATACAGTAAAACCTGTTATGAGAGACCGCCCTTCTGCCAACCAAAAGCGTTCTCTCATGACAGGTGGTCTCTCATAAAAGGTGTGTGAAAATGGACTGGTCTTCAGGGTCAATAGTTAGCATTGTTGAAAAATAAATAATACCCATACTCACTGTACATGTATCATATCCTTTATTCATAAATCTTGTTAAATATTGCATGCATTCCTCTCAAAATATATTTATATAATAAAGATATACATCTATCAAACAACGAGAATAAAATTTATATTTCAACATCACATTAATATGTACAAAAAATGAACTGTTAGATATGATGTATATATATCTTATTGTATACACTTGTTCACTTTTTTTTAAAGAAATCCATTATACTTTTGTTGACATGTTTTACTCAGCTGTTTGGTCTGAACTTGTATCTCCATTTCTGAGCAAAGAAGCAAAATTTTGGGATCACCATGTTGTAAAGCATATTCCTTAATCTCTTTTAAATGTTCTATGACCATAGAATGTGAAATAACCTGAGGCAGAATTTCACCAACAGATGACTCGTTGTCACTATCACTGTCTGCAGTTGGAGAAGTAGCAGATTTACCTCTCTGAAGAATATTCTTCTACCAGTCTGGCCCTGAGAATACATTCGAAGTTTCTAGACTATGATCCATATTAGCATATTCTTCCAATGTCATGCCGTTGAGAAGAGGCTCCATTGATGGATGCACATCTTGTTCATTCTTGTCACTCTCTGGCATTATGGCTTGTACACATACAGAAAAGCCACACTTGGCAAAACACCTTTCAATGGTGTATGAAGACAGAGCATCCCACACTGACTTGATCCATAAAATCGCATCTAGAACAGTGACAGTCTTTGATATTTCAGTTGCTGTAGAGCACTCATCCATTTTGGAAAGAATGTGTTGCAGCAGTTTCTTCCGATAATGAATTTTGACAGTCTGAATTATCCCTGCATCACAAGGCTGTAGTTTAGATGTTGTATTTGGGAGAAGAAAGACCAGTTTTACATTGCTAAACTGACAATCTGGGTGTGCACTGCAGTTGTCTACAATAATTAAAATGTTCCGATTTTTCTTTTCATTTTATTGTTGACAGTTACAAGCCATTTACTAAAGATGTCTGATGTCACCCAAGCCTTTCTGTTGGATTCATAGGCAACACCCACAGGTTTTAAATTAAATGACCTAAAACATCTTGGTTTGCGCGATTTGTCTATAATTAAGGGGTCCAGTTTTTCTCCAGTTGCACTACATACTAACAATAGTGTCAACCTCTCCTTTGCTTGTTTCTCTCCTTTGCGAACATCATCTTTTACCACTAGGAACCTATCAGGAAGTCCTCTGTAAAAGAGTCCATTTCATGAGCATTAAAAATATCACATAGGTTATACCCTTCTGTAAGGGGCCGAGTGGACTAAAGCGCTCTCCATTACGGATCACTGCCATCTCACCTCTGTCTGCGTGAGTTCGAGTCTAAGATTCGGCTAATGTAGTTATGTGAGAAAGCTTGCCAGTAGCTTCTCGCGGGTCGGTGGTTCTTTCCGGGGGTTTTCCCGGGTTCTTCCTCCACCAATAATACTGGCCGCCATGTATAGCCTAATGCTGAAAAATGGTGTTAAACCCCACAACAACAACAACATACCCTTCTGTGATGGTCGGTATTCTTTTTTTTCTAGTCATCAACTGTCTGTAAATTCACATCATATGATTCTCCACTGAGCACACTTGCTGTGATATTCTATCTATTTTTGAAGCTCTCCAGCCATCCGTTTGATGCAGCAAAGTCATCATAATTCAGTTCTGCTGAGACAATTATTGCCTTTTCCTGAATCAACTTTCCACTTACTGGGATTTTTTTACTTCTTGCAACACAAAACCACTCCCATACTCGCTCGTTCAGATCTTCGTAAACTGTCCGTCTTGCAGTGGCATATTTCCTCTGTGCTTGTGCACCTTTCTGCCATTCGTTTCTAATGGACTACTTGTCTTTGATTTCATTTTGAACTTGCATTTTGCCAACGCTTAAGCTGACTGCTATTTTGCAAGCGGTCTCCCCTTTTTCATTTTTTTCAGTGACATTAATCCTTTCTTCCAGTGTTAAAATTTTTTGTTTTTTCAGCGGAGGTTCTGCCATTGTTATTAGTGTTGACATTATAAAGACTATCGGTTTTGATCAGGTTTTGGGGAAATGTGGAATAATATATATTTTCTGTACCAATGAATGAAACCAAAAGACATAATTAACTCATCGAGAAACAATACATTTATTCTGAGACGAAGTTTAAATCAACAACGTTAAACTTATAGCTCAATAAACAAAGGCTGCGACCATCTGCACCCAGGTAAACAGATGGTGGCTTGGTAAAATTAAATAATAATAAAAATTAATAATTTTAAAACAAATCCAGAAATCATTCTCACTTACTGGTATTAAAGACAATGAGCTCATTCACCCTCCAGGCATTACGGATTAACTGGAAAGACAAACGATGTACTCAAACCTACATGGAAGCCCTTTCAAATGATTTCTCACTGGGACATAAGGACTACCGGTGTTTTGTGAGTTTTCATAAGATAAAGAAAAATTACAAACCTCTAAATTGACTGTGTATATCCATCATTACTCCCTTTGATGTTACCCTTACTGGCTATTCACATAACTTCGGCACTACAAAGGCGGTTAGTGACATGTACTTTAGTCTGGTTTACTACAGTTTACAAATGACACCGTACGCTGGAGTTGTCAATTTCACAAAACTGGTCGGAAGACAAATTCTTTTTAATACTTTTTAGAGGATACTTTACTATTTATGCAGTCTTTGTTACAAAGGATTAAATGATGGTTAGGGGTGTTTATCTCGATATATGGTCATTCAACTATAGTGTTATTTAATGTGCACTTTGTTTGCATACTACATTTATCCCGAGCTCTAGTGTTTACAAAGGATTAAGTTAAGGTCAGTGGTGTCAATCTGTTGTTTTTTTTCGGTGATGCGGTCATTCATAGCAGTGCCAAAATGCATATTTTGCCAAGAAATCGCGGTCACTGGTCGCGTTCAGCAGGTGGTCATTCATAACAGCATTTATATGGTAAAACCTATCCATGTATTACGATTGTGGTCGGAAATGACAGGTGGTCGCTCAATGCAGAGGTCACTCAAGACGGGTTTTACTATATAAATAAACACAAGGAATGCAAGCGTGACCACAACCCTTCGCTCAATTCGACTTTTTCTCACGAGTCTTTTATTGCTTCAGACTCGCAAGAAGACTGAAAAACTACACATATGCATTCAAAAGACAGTGACATATCAACACATAACTCTGTAATGACCATGTCCTGAATCCAATCAGTGAATTAACCTTTATTTTCACCATTACGGTCTCAATCCCTCGCTATCAAAATTTATCTGACGGAAGTAGCCCATTCTACCAGTTTCTACTCTGCAGTAAATATGCTTTAGTGTCTAATAGTTGTACCGAACATGGCACAGAATCTGTTATCTTTGAATATTAGGGAAATTTAGTGATGACGTCATCAACTGTTATTTCTACAATCTGAACTTTGCATATTTCTGATCTGGAAATTTAAATAAAATTATAAAATGATACAATCTGAAATAAAAAGCAAGATAAACATTTTATCTTGTGAAATTACTTTCATCATGTTATTCAGCATATTTACTGCAGGGTAGAAACTGGTAGAATGGGCTACTTCTGTCAGCCTACATTGGGGATGAACAAAGTTCTAAATTCTTTGAAAACATTTTAGAGGGTATAACTTAAAGATATATTTCACTGTGAGTCCTCTCCAAACCAGCAGGCAGATTAGCTTACAAGCTAAAGGTGACCCATTGTGACAAAAATGAAATTCTTGGGCTATTCTATTTGGGTATGCCAAATATGCAAATTTGACAGGACGGTTGATTGAATCCAAGACCTATTGCCATTAAGCCAGGCATACTACTAATTTTAAATTTGCAAAGTAGCTACGCCTAATTTATCATGACAATAGCATGTTTGTTAAGATCATTTGCTTTAGTCTTCTGAACTTCATTTTCATTATTCTTCGGTTAAAAAAATTGAATTCTTGAAATTTTAATCAAAAAAATATTTCCTGCATTTCAGAAGGCAAAAAATGGTAAATTAGATACAGCTGATTTATCAACCATTCCATCACAACCTACTGCTGAGGATTTTAAGAAATTTGATATTGTGAGAGCAACCCAGTATGGAGTTTTTGACAGGTGTAAAGAGCTCGTGGAGGCAGGGTTTGATGTCAATCAAATGGATCGGGAAAATGTCAGTCTTCTGCACTGGGCTGCCATCAATAGTCGAGTGGACATTGTAAAGTGAGTAATTTGTGTGGCATGATTTTTCTAGAAATATAAAAGATCCAGTAACATTTTCAGATAAAAAGGAGAATGGTCCTAATATCCTTGTTTTTTTGCTTGTGTTGAAAAATAATTACTTACAATTTTGCCTGGTTCACACAAAAATAAAATTGTTAATACAACTTTCCCTCAATAACATGCACACAGCAGGATTTAAAAACATCGATCATGGCATTAGCAAGGGCACAAGTTTCCAGGGGACCTCTGAAACAGTTGGGCTTTATGTGGTTAAATACTGGTTTGATAATCAACATTTTTTTTTGGTTGAATTGTTGCATTTGTAAAATACTGATGCTGTAATTTCTTTGCAAGTTAAAATATAATTTCTGGTCATCCTTGAGCATGCCTCTGAGTGCCAATTTTTGCATTTAAAGTTATCTGGAACTAATGAAATTTATCTACATAACTGAGGTTTTCATTCACTTAGTTTGTTTTTTGCATGGTTCCTTTTCTGTCGTCAATCACATTTGAGAATGAGTATGATAAACCATTGTTTAATCATATATTTTGTAATTATATGTCATGTACTTAAGTGTTCTCTTGATAGATTAGGCAGTTGAAATGACTTAAGATGCTAACATGACTGATAGCTTGCAGGTGGAATTTGGATTTTAAGTTTGTTTATATATCCATTACTTGATTTGATACAAAAAACAAATTAACTTGATTTTACAATGCATGTCAACTTTTATTTGATGATAACAATGCAACCAACACTTTCAAAAGTTATTTAGTTTCTCACAGAAACACATGCTGTCATCGATGTAATGATCATTTGACACTTTTCACATTTTTAATTCAAGAGGACACATTTATGGTGATAACTGTGAAAGTTGATAAAAAAAATATGAAACAAACTTGACAAAACTTATTTAATTGGTTTGTTTGTTTGTTTGATTAAGTTTTTTAACGTAGTTTTAACAATTTTTCAGTCATATCGCTACAATGTCTACAGTGACACAGATTATAGTGATGTCTAGCACTGGGGCATCATGCCGCAGACATGTAGCATGATGTCCCACCCAGTCACATTATCCTGACACCAGGCCAACCAGTCCTAACACTAACCTCTTAATGCTGAGAGTCAAGGGAGGCAGCTGTTAGTATCATTTTTATAAGTCTTGGGTATGACTCAGTCAGTGATTGAACCCATGACCTACCGCTTCCGTGGCGGATGCATTTAATTTGTAATTGTTTTCTTAAGTATTGACACCAGTAGGCATTGATGACATTTTAATTGTTATTTCTTTATATTTTGTTATTTTATTTGAGAATGTCTTTTTTAAAAGAAAATTTAACAAAATTGATATAATTGTTGTGAAAAGACAAGAATTTCATAATTTTTAATAAAATTTACATGCACAAACCACAGTAAGATAAAAAAAAAAAAAAGAGTGATATATCAAGGCTTCATTGCTAATTTTGATTCCTAATTTCTTCACATTGAACTAAACGTAGTTATGTTTGACGCTGGTTTCTAGAAGGAAAAAATGGGATTCATGCCAGATCCAAATTATAAGTGGGTTTGCGAGTTATCAAGGCACGAGTTATTGAGGGCAGGGTACCCACTGTTTTGCAACGTGAAATTGATCAAACTGTAAATATTTATGTTCAGAATCTATACTTACTTTAGATTAATATTGTCTAGAACATTTAATTGCAGTTTGTCATATTTTTATTGTTTGAAAATTTTAATCGGAGCATTTTTCATTTCATTATAAAAAAGACTTGAATAGAGCTGTAGCATGAAAAAATCTAAGTGCCATTCGCATGAGATTTAAGCTGTCACTTGTTTAATGTTTCCAGTAGAGTCATTATTATATTGGTTATTATATTGGTTGCTATCTTGATGAGGTTTTATAAAATTCCTTATAATTGTGATCCATCTCGAATGAGGGAGGTTGTGTGTTCGAACCCTGGCATTGTCATGCCAAAGAATAATAGAAATGGTATGTACAGCTGACTCACTAGGTGCTCAGCATTAAGAGGTTAGTGTTAGGACTGGTTGTCCTGGTGTCAGGATAATGTGACTGGGTGGGACATCATGTGGTATGTGTGTGGCATGATGCCCAGTGCTAGAATTACTATAAACTGCCATGCTGCAGAGATCGTAACAATATGACTGAAAGATGTTTAAAGGTATGTTGAAAATCCAAATCACACACACATTTGTCGTGTTGCACCAGACTAGGATAATTGATTTGACAACCATAACATTGTGTGTATTAAAGTTGCTACATTTTTTTTACAGTATTTAATGTATATATAACAGCTGCTACATGCATGTTTTGGATTACAGTTGCAACTTGTATGTATTGTATGATGCTTGCAACATTTATTATATGTTTGTTTATAGTTTGCTACATTTATTATATTATTGCAGTTATTACATTTCTAAGGGAGCAATTGTTGATCGTTTTGGAGGAGACTTGAACTCCACGCCTCTTCACTGGGCTACAAGGTAAACATTTTAATTGATTGCATTGTTATATCGTAATTGCATCCAAAAATGAAAGAAATATGTTTAGTTTATTTCAATGTATGAGGAATTTGAACAACAGGATGTTACCAGTAAACCTGAAAAATAATTTTCAAAACTACAAGTATGGTTGAGGTCAGATGGATGTCAGGGAATCATTATTAATTAGTTGTAAATAAAAATGGCTCATCACTTTTATGTACCAGTGTATACCTGGCTAGAAAATAATCATTGATTGGGATATCAGTATATGCCTTGCATCATTTTAAATTTTGAGAGAGAGAGCTATATATGCTATTTTCCCTTCTATTCTTTCTTTCACTCTCCTTTTAATAAATTATTAACAAACTTTTTGGGGTGATTCTTTTTTAATTAGCTACTTGCAACAGACAGAATTTCTCAAAAATCAATAGCTATTGATTGACTTAAGTTTTTATTTTAATTATTAGCTTTCAAGTTATTCATTATCTGTTTAGTTATGTATTTATCTGTTTCAGAATCTCTCTCTTGGTAATATGCAGGTTTATTTTGGTGTGGGATAGGGTGGATTGTTTAGCCTTTTTATTTTAAGTTATGAGAATAAAGTAAATTGCTCATGAATTATTGATTAACTGAATTTTGTGTCTTATTTAATTTTATTTTCATCTAATGCATTTATTATTCATATAACTACAATACATATGCATCTGTTTTGTTTTGGAAACTCACTGTCATTCTTTCTTAGCATTTTTCTTCCTTCATAAATATTAAAAGGGAAACCTCATTAACATTAATATTATTGTAACTTTATTGCCTGAGACAAAAAACTTTGCACTCTTGTATGATCTTGTTTGATCCTTGCAATCACATTAGATGGCCAGTCAGTTTGATTTGTGGCATTACTGTGCAAAAAGTTAGCTGTAATGGAATGCCTCAGAGCATGCCTCTGGAATTTAGAACATGGCTCAAAACATGCCTCTGGAGTTTATGATATGGCTCAGAATGTGCGTCTGAAAATTAGAACATGGCTCAGAATATGCCTCTGGAATTTAGAACATGGCTCAGAATGTGCTTTGGGAATTTAGCACACTGTAATCTTTAAAGGATTATACTGCTGTAAATGTACTATGCTAGAAATAGGGTTTTAACCCTACACTTATGTGTTGGAATTAAGATGCATGTGCATACATCAGTCATGACACAGACCCATTGAGCTACGACAGAGTGTATGAACAATGCCAAATGTTGCTGTGAAGTTCATCACTGAGATGTTACATTTTGTTTATAACCCATGTTCCCTGTTGATAAAGACTTATCCGTGTTATTAACTAGCATGATATGAGATTTTTTTAAACACAGTTTAACAGGAAACATGGATGATTCTAGATTCCATGGTGATGTGTAGGCTGCAGATTAAAAGTCAAAAGAGTTTACATGTAGGACAAAATTGTATTTTTGGACTTTTGTTTTTCGTCTTTATTGTTGAAGCCTAGCATCTGTCTTGGTGTAAATTTTGTTACCTTTACAGATTTGTTTTTAGGACACGTGATTGTGAAAATGGAACTAAAATTGAAATTTTGTTGAAAATGTTTTACGAGTGTGCAGTGTCACACAGAAAATGAGGATTGAGTGCAAATTTTCATGAATCACTCACTTTATTTCCATGAAATGTAGACATTTAACTTCTGTACAATGTTGCTGTTGTGGATCACCATTTCAGTTGCATGAATAGTGATGGTAGCCTGGGAATATAGTGATGGTAGCCTGGGAATATAGTGATGGTAGCCTGGACTATAGTGATGGTAGCCTGGGAATATAAATCATAGTAGCCTGGGACTATAGTAATGGTAGTCTGGGAATATAAATTATGGTAGCCTGGGACTATAGTGATGGTAGCCTGTGAATATAAACTATGGTAGCCTGGGACTATAGTGATGGTTGCCAGGAAATATAAATTATGGTAGCCTGGGAATATAGTTATGGTAGCATGGGAATGCTGAATAAGCAGCAGCATAAATTGTTGAAGCAGTTAGATTTATCCCTTGTCCATCACACTTATCAGGGTTGATAACTATGTTAGATTTATCCCTTGTCCATCACACTTATCAGGGTTGATAACTATGTTAGATTTATCCCTTGTCCATCACACTTATCAGGGTTGATAACTATGTTATTGAACTACCTACCATTTTATAATGTGCAGTTTTATTTTATTGTTGAATCTGAAAGAGCAGCGAAGATACTCATTATAGTAATATTCAGCCATATGTTGACTCACAGTTCCTTGTTACTCATTATAGTAATTTCAGTGCATCACACATAATATTCAGCCATATGTTGACTCACAGTTCCTTGTTACTCATTATAGTAATTTCAGTGCATCACACATAATATTCAGCCATATGTTGACTCACAGTTCCTTGTTACTCATTATAGTAATTTCAGTGCATCACACATAATATTCAGCCATATGTTGACTCACAGTTCCTTGTTACTCATTATAGTAATTTCAGTGCATCACATAATATTCAGCCATATGTTGACTCACAGTTCCTTGTTACTCATTATAGTAATTTCAGTGCATCACACATAATATTCAGCCATATGTTGACTCACAGTTCCTTGTTATACTTGTGAAGAACACATCCGTACTGGGTGTGTTGTTAGAGATTCTTTTTTCAAGTGTATTTTCATGTGACAGCAAAATTTAAACAGTCCATACGGTTTTGAAACGTGAAAATTACATGTGTATTGCGTGTTGGAAATGGAGCCTGGCTTTTAAATATTTGCTGACAAGTGTTAAAAAACAACTTCAGACATGAGCTAAAGAAAGTTAATAACACCAGTTAAAAAGAAATAAATTGTAATACTCTTATTCTGCTTTCATGTTTAGTTACTTTTTTATACCTACTATGACCAGACTTCTTTTTTTTCCAAGCCTGGTCTCTCTTTTTTTCCACTTTGAGGGTGACAGTCTTTAAATTTACTGATACCTAGATGCATATTTAACTTAAACATGTTTACATAGCTAATTTTTGTCTGTGATTGTAAGCAGTAGATAACATAACATGTTTATATAGCAGTAGTTCAAGGTCAGTCTTGTTTACAGTTAGACTAGGGTTTTGTGTTGGAAATCTTAACATTATATTATAGTTCAGGTGAAAAATTGTATAAATAGGGATTTGATAATAATTCCTGTTTAAAATCGGTCTGTCCAGTTTAAGTCGATAGGATATATTTTTAAAAATTAAAATTACTAAAGTGATCATTGACTATTGGACTAAGACATTTTGGATTATTGTGTACTCATTCACGAGACATTCTGGATTGCATCATTGTGGTACATGAGAACATTCAAAACAATTGGAATTCACCTGGGGCATTGTTTTTTCCCCCACTTCTTTCTGTTAAATATTTTAAGACCATGAACTATAGCAAACCCTCTCCTTATAATATTTTTATTTAACAGGTTGTTGTGATATGTGAAAAAAACTTAAAAACTTTTTCTTTTTTCACAGACAAGGTCACTTGACTATGGTTGTGTTACTGATGTCCCATGGAGCTGATCCATCATTGAGAGATGGAGAAGGTTGGTACTAGAGAGGTTAAATCTATATATATTAAAAAAAGGTAACATGTTGACTCCTAGTTATTAAACAAAAACATTAATATTACTAAAAAAAATTTAAATCTCTCATTTTATCCTGAAATACTTTGAAATGATGACCTGGAAAGCATGTAAGAATCATTTTAGCCACTTAAATATGACAGCACCTCAACATTTTTGAAAGAAGTAAATGCAAGTCAAACCTATTTAGACTTCTTTTTATATTTTTCTATATTTTCTTTTACCTGATAAGTTCACTATGGAACATATAAGTTTCTCTTATGCTGAGAAATTAATATTCTCACTTATAACAAAGAGTTTTTGAAATATTGGACATAGGGAAGTACAGACTAATATATGTTTTTAATGAATTTATAATCTGTGATTTATTTCCTGAAATTTGGCTTTAAAATATTTAACTGATCTGCTCTGTTGTTGATCATTTTAAGCATATCTCATTGTTAAAGGTTTCTTTTTGTTACCGTTTAGCTCATCTGGCCAAAATGTCATGTGATATTATGGTATGTTCCAGTGTCTGGTCAGCATCACCTGATGTTATCCATCAACAATTGCTATTTTCATTAGTTCTGCTTTCTGCAATGAGATCACTGGTTACTAAAGAAAATTTCACAAAAGTACAGAGTACACTTCATGGTTTTCATTTCTGCAAATTGTGGTGCAAATATGCAGCATACCAGTTTTATGTATTGCCTTGTCAACTCAGTCACTGAAGTACTTTGTTATACTACATTTGAGATCCTAGAAGAACATATTTTGAATAATGTTTTGGCAAGAAAAGTAAAGCAATTTGATTTATGATCATCTTAGTAATTGATGAGAGTTTATGTAGACTGTGGTTGATATAGAATTAGGATTGATGGCTTACATCAGTCAATTTTTGCAAACTGTGGTTCATATAGAATTGAGATTGGAGGCTTATTTCAGTCGATTTATTAGAACTGTGGTTGATATAGAATTGAGATTGAGACTTTTTTGCAAACTGGTGATGTAGAGTTGGGATTGGTGGCTTACATCAGTCAGTTTATGTGAACTGTGGTTGATATAGAATTGAGATTGGAGTCTTACATCAGTAAATTTATGCAAACTATGGTTGATATAGGATTGGGATTGGGGGCTAATACCAGTCAATTTATGCAAACTGTGGTGGATATAGATTTGGGATTGGAGTCTTACATCAGTCAGTTTATGCTAGCTGTGGTGGATATAGATTTGGGATTAGGGGTTAACATCAGTCAATTTGTGCAAACTGTGGTCGATTTGGGATAGGAGTCTTACATCAGTCAGTTTATGCAAACTATGGTTGATATAGAATTGGGATTGGAGTCTTACATCAGTCAGTTTGTGCTAACTGAGGTGGATATAGATTTGGGATTAGGGGTTAACATCAGTCAATTTGTGCAAACCATGGGCAATATGATTGGGGGCCTACATCAGTCAATTTATGCAAACTGGGGTCAGCATAGAATTGTAATTGGGGGCCTAGCTAATAGAGGATCTGCTATGTAAATACAGTCACATGACTACTTTGAGAGGGTTTGTTAGACCACTTGATTGTTATCCAGATTATCAACTATAGACAGGTGTCAGAAATTATGGACTTATCTTTACCAAACTACTGGTAGACATCTGTCAGGGTAAATAGGTACGTTTTAGCTGTTCACAAAAACCACTGCACCATTTTCAACCCATCTTTGCAGATAGCATCCAGGCATGAGGGCCTTTCATGTGTTTACAGATGATATGGCTGCCAATTAATACAAATGGAATTTATTTTAAAAAAATCATATCTTAAAAATTGCTTAATGGAATTTTCCAGATTTTAAAGAAATTATTATGGTATGAAAGCCTTTCTCTGTTATAAATCATGCTGATTTGGTGTCAGTTATTACTAGCATTTAAAATAAAATGGAAATGTCTTCAAATGACTTTTCTCAAAAGCTGTTGAACAGACTTGGGCCAAGTTTTACAGAAAACATTTTGGCATGGGGGCATTTCGATTCTGAAAATAGATGCCAATTATTTGGCTGCTGTTATTAGAAAGGCCTATAAATATGTTTAATGTGAACTCAATTTAGAAGCTTTATGATGATGATTTCAGACATTTTTGATAGAAGAGTTTATTCAAAAAAGGAAATTTGCTTTTATGTTTGAAGGGTTTTATATTTTTTACATTGATCATTTATTTTATATACACCTTTTATCACTTGCTATTGCTTAACTGGCTTGAAGCAGCTGTTCCGTTTTTTGCGATGTTTTTCATGATATATGTGCTTGTTATCTGTCTTTCAGTTCATGCCACTAAAACACCTGTGTATTCATTAGTATTTTCAAGACTGGGCTTTTGTAACTCAGTACTGTCCGGTTGGTCTTAATATCTACTCCAGAAACTTAAAAGTTCAAAACCTGGCTGCTTGGATCATCCTTAGAGTACCGCGATCAGAACACACCTTCACGCTGCTCTGTACCCTACACTGGCTGTCCATCATTGGATCGAACACAAAATTTATTCTCTGTGCTATGTTTCATTGACAGATTCCAGTCCAACATACTTATCTGACATCACTCATGTGTACACACGAGCAAGATACTTACACTCTTCTTCTGACAATTGTATACTTGTTATTCCCACTATGAAAACGATAATGTAAAGCATTCTTTTACATACCAGGGCCAAGCAATGTGAAACGAATTGCCCATTAAACTTAGACACAAGAACATATTGATCCCATTCAAGAGAGAACATATTGATCCCATTCAAGAGTGCATTTAAAACTCGCCTATTTCGACTGCAAAAACAAACTTAAAGACCTAATAATATTTCCTACCTTAAATATTTTCAGCATGTTTTATGTTTTCTATTTTCATGGTGTTTTTTTTTTGTAATCATATCATTAAATATTTTTTATGTTTTACATGTTTTCTAATTTTATAAAGCGTTTAGAGCTAGATATTAGGTGCAAAGTCCTCATTGTTATGATTATTAATATTATTATTATTATTATTATTATTATTATTATTATTATTATTATTATTATATGTTTGTCTTTATTTGGAAGGCATTATAACTGCATTTGGCACCTTTTTCTTAACATGGCTTTTAATTGACACCATATAGCTAGCAATTTGCATGCTGTTGTTGAAATTGCAGATGTTTCATATAAAGCAACATCTCTTAAAGTCTTTAAAGTTTTCATAGCTGATCTGTATTGGAAAGCATGTCACAAACCGAGTTATTTGTGTTTTCAAACTACCTTGGTATTTGGCTTGAGGTAAATGCTTGCCAGGTTTAGGGATCTCAGGCTTCTTTTGGGTTCTTATTTTCTAGGCTGTAGTTGTCTACATCTAGCAGCTCAGTTTGGCCACACTGCAATTGTGGCATATCTAGTGGCAAAAGGTCAAGATGTGGACATGCTGGACAAAAATGGAATGACTGCTATCATGTGGGCTTCTTACAGAGTGTTTGGGTAAGTAGGATTTATTTTAATTTTTGGTGTTTGCAGGACATAGTATGTTTATGGCAGCAATGGTGTTCTCACCATTGCTGTTGTGAATATTTTTTTAGTGTTGTTTGTTAAGTTTTTTAAAAGTTTTATATATAGATATATATAAAAACTTATATATATATATATATATATATATATATATATATATATATATATATATATATATATATATATATATATATATATATATAGATTAGTTTGCAGGCATCGCAAACTATTGAATACACAGTTTTCTTCTTCAGGTAAATTATCTGATAATATATCAAGAGTACATCCACCATCGCACAAATCCAATCCCTCCCAAGTCATGACAGACATTTTTTTGGCTGCTTTTTGCAACAGAAGTGGTTAGGGTTATCAGCTTGCCAAGATGCAAGTTAGACTTGAATGGTCTTCCCATAGACATGAATTGGCATGGTGCTCAGAATTAAGAAGTTAGTGTTAGTAAGGACTGGTCGGCCTAGTGTCAGGATAATCTGACTAGGTGGGACATCATGTTACATGTGTGCAGCATGATGCAAAGTGCTAGACATCACTATAAACTATCACACTGCAGACATTGTAGCGATATGACTGAATGTTTTTAATAGCTACGTTAAAATTCGTAATCTGACACATACAAACACACACACACACTCACACATCCTGTTTTATTGGATGCATAGTTCTTTTTTTTTTTGGAATAAAATACTCGTCCAGGTGATATTGAAGATGGCACTTAATTTAGTTCCTTAAATTATAATTAAATTAGTTCCATTAGTACATTTTTTCCACAACATTTGGGGATGGGTTTATATTCAAATATGACCATGATATATTACAGTTCGATTGTTGCAGATTTGATGTTCCACACATCACTTTGGATGATGACAATGATATTAAAAGTGTGTGCCATTCCCTGAAACATTCTTTACTTTTCAATTATATATCTGCACCATTGAACAATAAAGAAAGCTTATTACTTTTTTAAAATCAGAATATAATGACTTGTGCACCATTGTGTATTGGTCGCAGATCATGAATTGATTTCACTGAACAGTATCATTGGTGTTGATAACTGAGATTGAAAACTGCATTTTACATATTTTAGAATGTGTAAGCATTGGAATGTAATTTTATTTTCAATATGTTATAGACTGCAAAAACAGAGATTACTTCATTTCTTTCGTTACAAACATTTAAACACTGAACATATCAGCCATAAAAGTAGGTGAATCTCAAAGTCGTTACATAATCAAGTTATTTTGATTATTGATTTGATATTCCAGATAATCTCTTGCCTTGTACAAAGCTTAGATGTTGTAATTGTTGCAATTGTTAAGCAATTAATATTTTTGAAGATTGAAAATGAACTTTTGCACTTGAACTGTAGATGATAAGTTAGAATTTTCTTTACATTTAAGACATTTTAAACAGCCTTTAGGCTTTGAAATGAATTATTGATTTTAGTAGAGCCTGCAACAGTCAGATTTAGAAAGAATATCTGTAACTGCAAGGAAATGATTTTTTGATGAATGGCATTTGCATGCCACTAGAATATTAAAAATAGATAAAAATTATTTTTGTTGACTCGCAATGCATTATGAATGCTTGCATACATTATTTTGTTCTCCCCTGGGTCATATATTTGTGAGACCCATCTATCTAGTACAAGTTTCACAATGTGGGGTGGGTGGGCTTAGTTTGGAGCATAAGTATATCTACAAAAGAAAATGGAGTAAGATCACAAAATAGTATTTGAATGTTTTAATCCTATCCTATCATCAGATATGACCCAGTGCGACTGCTTCTAACATTCGGAGCCAATGTGAACAAAAGAGACAAGATCAGTGGTAACACTCCCCTCCATTGGGCCTGTCAGACTGGAAATACAGTTGTAATAAAGATGCTTATTGAAGCAGGCGCAAACCTGGATGTACTCAATAATAAGGTACAAAAGTTCCAGTCATGTTATATGAGGCTTTATGACATGGCAGTTCTCATAATTCTGTTCATAGCCGATGTATATAGATGTAACTTTAGTTCAATAATAATTTTTGTAAAAGAATTCGGGTAAAATGACAAATTCTCAGAAGCGGCCTCCAATTTTTTAAAGCTTGCTTTAGTTGAAAGTGAGACATAAAAGTCATTTTTCTGGGGCCAATGGCACCATTATGATCATTCAGAGTTTTGCTTAGGGATTGATTGAAGATTTTTATTTCCTTAAAATTCTTGTCTCCATGGATTCTCTTTATATTCAGCTCCAATATTTATGGCAATGACAATTCATTCTGTAACTCTTTGACATTTGGGTCAAAGATTCATGTTTATGTTTTTGTTGTAATTGTACATTTGTTTTCAGGGTTCCACTTATGGTATAGTGTATAAATTATGCAGATTTGATAAGGAAATGTAGAATATACTCTCATGCACATTATTGATTTGGAAATCAAACCACCATACAGGACAAAAATGTTAGCATCAGTAGTTTCAAATCTTTCTCATTTTATCAGTGTTGTCACATTGATTTCTGTTATCTTACCATGTTTAGTTGCTGATATTTTTTCTTCATAAGTTGTGAACAAACATGATGCATTAGGAATTTTGGTATCAACCATCAACATTGACTTAAAAAAATGTATGTATCATTCATAGACTGGATAAGTTAGTGGTCAGTTAAATCCTAACATGGACTCAGTAAAGGCATAGCCAGGTCATTCATCTCATCAGGTTCTGTTGTGTCACATCACATCATGTCTTTTTTGAAACCAGAATTTATATGGGGCATTAAATTAAGACAGTCGAGATCTAATTTGATTTTTGACACCATGCCATTATGAACTATGCCCTTCATTTCTATCAAATTGGCATGGGCATCCTAGTTAACTCTTTTGCTGACTAAAGCTAAATTATAAATTTTTTTACTTTTTGCAAGTTCATTTTATGACCGTGTGTGTGTGTGTGTGTGTTATGGCACATGGCTGTATTGTGTGGATTTAAAGTAGAGTTTAAAAAATCTAAGAAGGAAGTATTGCCCAAAAAATAAATTTGAAGATAAATCTTTCCAGAGAAACATGAAACACAAAATTGTTACAGTTCTGTAGGCGATATATACAAAAAGTTAATCCAAAAAATATTAAATTCTTAAAATATTGACAAAGGCGTTGCCCTGACAGTAGGGATTCCATACTCCTCATATAGGCTTACCTACCTTTAGGAGGATAATATCACTGTTACATTTCAATTAATTCTTTGATACCATCACACTCAATTTGGATTGCGTTTTCTGCAATTTCTTTAGAACAAAATGAGAAGATTTTGTGTAATACTTGAAGAAAAATCAGGACTTCTGTACTGCTTCACTAACAGTGATGGAGCATAGGTTGATGACATGTAACATGTGACATGTGTTACAATATAGAGATGATGTCACAATGAAAATGTCTGAGCTGCCATACATTGTATATAGTTCATTTTGTCTTCATTTTGTTTTATTGGACTTCAATTGGTGATTAGAGAAAAAAAGGTAGGATTCAGTCACTGTGCTTGTGTAAATGTGCAGAGATGATGGACTAAAGTTTAAATTACCCAACTTTATGACAGCAGTATATTAAGAAAGAGCATGAGATTTGAGTCGTGTATGTTGATTCAAGCTTAAACTCTGGTTTTTATAAACTAAAGCGTCAGCGTTTACACCATAAATTACTTTTCAGGCTAATTTATGTAAATAAATTTCACTACATCAGTCAAATGCCTCACTCTTTTATTCTTACCTTAGTTTTGAAATTGGTGTTTTTGACTGAGGTATAACTTCAAGTTGGGTGTGTAGATAAATATGTCATTCACAGTATACTTGTTACATGATTGTGGAGTGGGATAGTTTGGGAGAAAAAAAACTTGATATGTGTAAACACAAGTTAAATAAAGGCCAGATCCTTAACAGAATAAAATTTCATGCTAGGCTTGCCCATTTTTCATCTCTTTAAATTGTTATTTCACTCATGTAATTAAATAACACATTATGTTTATTTAATGTCTATTTTGCTTCATTTGTTGATGTGCCATCAATCATATAAGACCAGCTATTATACGTCATTGACTCTACATTTTCTTTCTCTGACTCTTTTGAAAAATGTATGTAAGGTCACACTTGGTCTTAGAGAGAATATCATTATTGAAGCACTGTATTTTTATCCTTTAACTCTGACTTGGAAAAAATGTACACAAGCTCACTCTTGCTCTTTGAGACAATATCATAGTTGAAGCTTGTATTTTTACCCTTTAACTCTGACTGCTAATTAAAAAAGTGTGGTAGGAGGATAGTATTGGATAAAGTGGGGGAATGTTTTATAAGTGGTTGAATACATGTCACAATTGATGTTGCCTTTAGTCCATGACAGGCTTGGGAAAATACTCTACTGGATGAAATAACGTGTGGTAATGTTTTTTTTTTATTGAGGCATTTTAGCAACACAAGGATATATTGATACATGATCAAGGATATTACTTGATGGTTTGAAAATTCATTTGCTTTTTATTAATAATAATTTGAATTTGAAAAATATATCGGATTTCTTAGTTCAACAGAGAGCAGATAAATTTTTGGGAGTAAACAAGAAGACATAAGCAAAAGGAATGGGTATCACTCTATTCAGGTCCTTCCATTAGATTTAAAATTTGAGTGTCAGTTGCCAAATTTGGTGGGTGTTTGTGGGGTGCTCATTAAGAAATAGTCAGGTGTAAAGCAGATGTAAGATAAGTCACCAGGCTCCAAGCTAGTAAGGAAAGACCCATCTGTTTCTAACAAGCTGAACCATTCAGGTTATGTCTGATTGTTTGCCAATGTTGCGCAGTATAGTCATTAAGTTTTTTAAGTTCTTTCATGGTTACTTTCTGGTTCCAGTACTGAACTACATCATAAACAAAACTTAAGGCGTCATTTTCAAATCATTTTAGCAAGAGACTGTATTAGACATAGCCAAAGCACAGAAGAACAACATGATTCAGAATAGAATACGCAAGTACAGACAAGAACTTGGATATGAGAAAACCCACTGTCTCATAAAGTTCTCAACAGACAAGGTAAATATGTTAAAGTCTACTAATGAAATGATAAATTTACTGTTAATATGTAATTAAGACAGACAATGTAGTAATTCATTTTAATTGGTTTGTAATATTCATGTAATATTTTATCACATAATGACTATGTTGTTTAGGACAACTAATGAAATGATAAATTTACTGTTAATATGTAATTAAAACAGACAATGTAGTAATTCATTTTAATTGTTTTGTAATATTCATGTAACATTTTATCACATAATGACTGCATTGTTTAGGACTGTTCCAGTGATAAAAACTTGAATCCAGTAATGGCACCCTAAAATAGGTGGAGTCGCCCATTAAAGCAGTTATGAATTCATTAGAACTCAAATGATAATTATGGATTCAAATGTAGCCGATATTAGAACAGCATGAAGTTCTTGTCAGTCATCAGGATTGATGGGGACTAATTTTACATACATTTTGTACTCATTAACACCATTTCTCACACTTCCACTTGAGTCCAGATCAGTTACACCATCTTAAAATGCTTTGGTTTTGATGGAGTCATCTTAACTAAAATATCTTTACCTTGGCAGATCAATCAGATACATCAGTGTTTTGTCCTAGTGACATCTATAAAATTTCATCAGTTGCTTGCCATTGTATATACTGCCAACTAACCAAAAGTGTTTAACAGCTGTGCATTGTACATTGGCTAAATATAGAAGAGGCAATTGACTTTAAAAGAATACTTGGTAAGTTTAACATCAAAAGTATGACCATGTACCAGAGAGAAGCCAATACACGTGTATTTGAGGGAAAGGATGCATTTGTGACAACAGATTGGCAGAAGAAATATGCTCCACTTGTTCCGATCATGTAGTGACAGTGTTCAAGTTTGAACAGCTTGATTTTTTTATTGGATTTGGTGGCTTGCCGCTGCATCCAATGAAATTCACAGACCCAAATCTCAGAAATATCTGATTAATCTGCAAAGGTGAAGAATGTTGGCTAGCAGAGATGTGCTGGAGTCTGTATATTCATTTTTCTCTTTCTGATGATAGTGTTAGCTAAAGGTTAGGAAACATTGATGAGAGATATCAGTGTTTTAAACTGTTTCAGGAATTGAGAAGAAGAGTGATGCTGATATTTCCATTTTTGGCTATGTTTATGATTGGCTTCATCCCAGAAATGGAGGCTGAATGGCCAATTAAAGTCCTTCTGGCAATCACAGCATATCTCATATTTAAAAGCTGCCAAATGTGAGTAACTTTTATCTCAAAATATCTCAATTTTTTTTATCAATTAACTTTTGCCCAACACTCCATATTCAGAGTCATGCTGATGTGTCATTTATCACAAAACATACGTATCTCTGTTCTTAGATATTGCATGCTGGGACTTGAGATTGTCAGACCTGAATTCCACGTATGAAGAAGTCACAAAATGAATACTGAGATTTGTCTGCACTAAGTCTGCAGACTTATAATTGTCTGCACTAAGACATTCTTATCACTTATAATTGTCTACACATAGTCATTATTATCACTTATAATTGTCTACACATAGGCATTATTATCACTTATAATTGTCTGCACTAAGACGTTATTATTCACTTATAATTGTCTACACATAGGCATTCTTATCACTTATGATTGTCTGCACTAAGGCATTATTTTCACTTATAATAGTCTGCACTAAGGCATTATTTTCACTTATAATTGTCTACACAGTCATTATTATCCCTTATAATTGTCTGCACTAAGGCATTCTTATCACTTATAGTTGTCTGCACTAAGGCATTATTATCACTTATGATTGTCTGCACTAAGGCATTATTTTCACTTATAATTGTCTGCACTAAGACATTATTATCACTTATAATTGTCTACACATAGGAATTCTTATCACTTATAATTGTCTGCACTAAGGCATTATTTTCACTTATAATAGTCTGCACTAAGGCATTATTATCACTTATAATTGTCTGCACTAAGGCATTCTTATAATTTATAATTGTCTGCACTAAGGCATTATTATCACTTATGATTGTCTGCACTAAGACATTATTATCACTTATAATTGTCTGCACTAAGGCATTATTTTCACTTATAATTGTCAGCACTATGGCATTCTTATCACTTATAATTTGTCTCTACTAAGGCATTATTATCACTTATAATTGTCAGCACTAAGGCATTATTTTCACTTATAATTGTCTACACATATGCATTATTGTCATTTATTATTGTCTGCACATATGCATTATTATCACTTATGATTGTCTGCACTAAGGCATTCTTATCACTTATGATTGTCTGCACTAAGACATTATTATCACTTATAATTGTCTGCACTAAGACATTATTATCACTTATAATTGTCTGCACTAAGGCATTATTATCACTTATAATTGTCTGCACTAAGGCATTATTATCACTTATGATTGTCTGCACTAAGGCATTATTTTCACTTATAATTGTCTGCACTATGGCATTCTTATCACTTATGATTGTCTGCACTAAGACATTATTATCACTTATAATTGTCTGCACTAAGGCATTATTATCACTTATAATTGTCTGCACTAAGGCATTATTATCACTTATGATTGTCTGCACTAAGGCATTATTTTCACTTATAATTGTCTACACTAAGACATTCTTATCACTTATGATTGTCTGCACTAAGGCATTATTTTCACTTATAATTGTCAGCACTATGGCATTCTTATCACTTATAATTTGTCTCTACTAAGGCATTATTATCACTTATAATTGTCAGCACTAAGGCATTATTATCACTTATAATTGTCTACACATAGACTTTATTTTCACTTAAAATTGTCTGTATTAAGGCATTATTTTCACTTATAATTGTCTGCACTAAGGCATTATTTTCACTTATAATTGTCTACACATAGACTTTATTTTCACTTATAATTGTCAGCACTAAGGCATTATTATCACTTATAATTGTCAGCACTAAGACATTATTATCACTTATAGTTGTCTACACATAGACTTTATTTTCACTTAAAATTGTCTGTACTAAGGCATTATTTTCACTTATAATTGTCTGCACTAAGGCATTATTTTCACTTATAATTGTCTACACATAGTCATTATTATCACTTATAATTGTCTACACATAGGCATTCTTATCACTTATAATTGTCTGCACTAAGACATTATTATCACTTATAATTGTCTGCACTAAGGCATTATTATCACTTATAATTGTCTACACATAGGCATTATTATCACTTATGATTGTCTGCACTAAGGCATTCTTATAATTTATAATTGTCTGCACAAAGCAACCCTGTTCACTTATAATTGTCTAATCAGAGGCACCCTTATCAATTATAATTGTCTGGACTTTGTCACCCTTATCACTTATAATTGTCTGGATATTGTCACCCTTATCACTTATAATTGTCACAGGCACTTTTATCAATTATAATTGTCTGGACATGGTCACCCTTATCACTTATAATTGTCTGGATATTGTCACCCTTATCACTTATAATTGTCTGGACATAGGCACCCTTATCACTTATAGTTGTCTGCACATAGGCACTTTTATCAATTATAATTGTCTGGACATTGTCACCCTTATCACTTAGAATTGTCACAGGCACTTTTATCAATTATAATTGTCTGGATATTGTCACCCTTATCACTTATAATTGTCTGGATATTGTCACCCTTATCACTTATAATTGTCTGGATATTGTCACCCTTATCACTTATAATTGTCTGGATATTGTCACCCTTATCACTTATATATCCTTTTGCTAATGAAATGAAGCTACAGTATAGTTGTTAACACTCATTCAGTTGTAAGTGAAAAACATTAAGGTACAAGTAGATCCAGCCTTATTTGAGAGAATGGTGATAGGGAATCAGAAAGCCAGCATATTGTTTTCCTAATTCTAAGAAATGATGGCTTGTGTTTGTGCACTACTCAGCATCTTTCTGTGGATTTGACAGACATTATTAATATAAGACAAACAGTGCATATTATGCTGTCATTACACATAGCTGCCAACTGTCAAGGTTTTGGCATAAATTTCACAACTTTTTACAGCACTTTATGGATTCACACCACATGCAAACAAATTACAAATTCCCCAATTTTCAATTATTTTAAATCTTTATTAAAATAACTGATTTCCTGTTAAGCGCTAGTCGTAATATCTGCAGTTGTTGAAACAGTCTGGTATTGCTGGTCACAATATTAGTGGAATAATATCTGCAGTTGCTGAAACAGTCTGGTATTGCTGGTTGCAATATTAGTGGAACTATAGCTAATTAGTACAGTTGGCTCGGTAGCAAGCATTTTAACATATTTTAATCTATATGTATAAAAGCAGTTTTACAAATGCGTTTGAGAGAAACTGGGGCTTAACCAGAATTTTGCTTCACGCATGTGCCGCCAATATTGATTTGAATTACTGAAGTTAAGTTTGGAATATAATAAAATAATTGGATGTGCATTCATCCATCAAACACCAATATACACAAATTATAGCATTGGGCATGGTAGCAGAGATGATGCGCAGAACCACAATGGTAGCAAAAAACATACAGTAGGAAAGTTAAGAACTTGGAACAGATTTCAGCTCTGGAATATTTTAATCCATCGACAGAAGACCTGCAAGCTACCAACGCTGAAACATTGTGAGTTTTCCTTTATCAGCTGAAGACCATGCTAAACATTTGTTCTAACAAATATTTCCGGACTTGAAGATCACTTCACACATTCCTTTCAAATTCACTCATCTTTATCTCTATTTTCATTAATTGCGAGCTTGGAGTGTTAGCAGTAGTGTATTGCATATTAGTGAGTTTTCCAGAGTTATGTTCCCATTTAGTGGTGTTATATTTGTGTACTATGATAACTCTTGTACATGCAACTAGATCCAGATCTTTAATAAATTTTGGCCTTCAAATTGACAATGTATTACTTTGTGCTAATTTTTTATTGATCCATCACATTTGCATATCGAGTCAGAATTCTTAGACATATACTCAAGATAATACATGATCATTTTTTAGTTTTACTCACATCTGCAGTTACTAAATATTTCCATGTTAGCTTTTGGGGTGGGGTGGGGCAGAATTCCAAAACCATTTAAGGTATCTATTTGAAATTTTGTACACTTTAGAGTAATGTAGCTGTAGATGTACATGATACATGTGAAAAAGAACACCAGTCAGCACAGGAAAGATCAGGAATTTCCAAAATGTGGTCAGGAGTTTTTTCCTCAAAAGAGGGAGGAGTTTAGTCGTGACAATGCAAATGGATACAAATTACAATTATTGAACAAATTTTCATATTTTAATATTAAAATATGTACATCATCACATCAAATCAGTCCTTTCACAGTAATATGCTGCCATTCTCTTCTTTTACATATCATGTGCATTTTTAGCATTTCTTAGATCATTGCTGGATTATATTTGTGACAGTCATCACATAATAGTTGACCTTGACATATAGTATTTGGGGTATATCATCAATATGCCTATCAGTCTGTTTGTATGTCTGTCAATAAACATTTTCATATTAGAACACAATGCCAAACCATTCAAGATATGGTAACCAAACTTGGTACACATGTCGGACAAGTTATATCACTATATTCTGATATTTATAATTTGATGCATTCATTATTTGTATATATGCTAAGTATAGCATACATTGTATACAAATTGAAAGTGCTGTACCAATGAGTACTATCAGTAAAATTCTTCAAATAAGTAATGGATATGTTATCTTTAGATGACTCTTGATTATTTTTAATAAATGTTTATTTGCATCCATTTTTCCAGCAATATTGCACTTTACTACATGCACCACTTATTCAATTAGAGAGCGAGCAAGGAGTAACTGTTTTATAGCCACATTTCTTGTTTTGACCCAAGGAAGGAGAAAATTCTTCCTTGAAATGCAAGTTTTAAATTCTGAATTTTGTGTATTGTTGAATTACATTTCAGGAACACAGTACATTACCTCGTACTGATGCATTGCTTTCCTTTTACATGAAGCCAGCTCCCAAGTCCAAGCCAGATATTTGATCCTTGAATTAGAACCACACATGGTGGGTTGGTGGGAAAGGACATGATTCCACTGTGACTTTTAGTCAGTGCCAACATACAGAATATCTCCTTTCTTTACCTTAGGATCATTCATCAGAATCTGCCTCTCTTGTCTTCTTTAAATGTCGTTAGTTCAATCATGAATTTTTTGTGCCAATATAGTGTTGATATCTTCAATTCTCTGTTTATTTGATTTTTTTTTCAAAATTATAAAAGATTTTCAAAAAGTTGTTACTTCATCTCATGAATCAAGGGCAGAAACTAGGTCAGCATTAGATGCAAAGTTATATTTTTAGTGTTTACGAAAAACTCATTGAATTTCTGGAAAAATGTCAAATACAGTAAATAAAATTATATTACAATAGCATGTAATGTAATAATACAAAAAATGTAAAACTAACAAGCAAACAATTAAATTAAATCAAATATAAATTAAATCAAATATAAATAACAGTTGAACCCCTTCCCCCCTTGTCAGATCTTATCAGGGTTTTTGAGCTTCAGTTAATTTTATCTTACCTACTACTGCCTAGATAGACTGCTTGGATGTATTATTTGGGCGTTGTCAAAACCTCTGTATGAACCTTTGAGTGAATCTTTCTTTGCGACCCTTACTGTTTAGACTTTTCCAGCTTTCCTTACCAACCAGAAGAAGTATGATTGATGTCTTGACAGTGGAAAAGTATTTTTTATGGCTCAGCAATAATTGATTATTTTTTAATTTTTTTTTGCCATGCTGGGTTTTTGCATGGGGATAATCAAGATAGGGTTTTACAGTTTTATCTGGCTTTCTAGAGGAATAATGAAGTGTCAGAATTGTCTCTTTTTACCATTAGAAGGATTCCTTATATTTAACCATTTCCAGTTGGATTGACCTCGCTATCTAAAGAGCTTACTGGTCCCTCATTTAGAGGGACCTTTCTTTCATGAGAGCTGCTTTCTGGCAGTTTCACACTAATTTGTATTCTTTTTATTTTTGATATTTATTAAACCTGGGTGAGGACATTTTTTCAGTGGATCCTAAATTGATAGCACAGCATATAGGCCAACCTTCAACCAGCCTACAGCAATTGTAGCAGGTAATATGTTGTTGCTAAAAATAAATAGGAGGGAGGTAAAACTAGTTTGAATTATGTAATACTGGCCTACTAATGTTGCCAAAATTTTATCCTCTGCTTTGCTTTAGTATCAGTTCAAGTCAAGAATGGAAGATATTCTATATGTTGGCTGTGATTGAAGTGTTAAACTGGGGTCATGTTCTTTTAAAATTCTAACCCACTTATATCAATGGAGGTAGAAATTATTGAGCTTGTACTGTGGAATAGGCATATCAGAAAAGGAATTTAATGTAATACTTATAGTAGCTGGTAAGTATTACATAATTTAAACTAAATTCACCCCACCCCACCCACCAAACAATTGTTTTTTTTTCTTCTTCACAGTGCATTCTTTGATGACCGCCTCTTCCAAATAATGCCGATAGCATGGTATTTGGCAACCAAGGTTTGGATGTATTATACGTGGTTTGCATACTGTTGGACCTATATCCTTTATATTTCCATCTTTCCTGCTGTATGAAGTAATAAGGGTAAAAAACTAGTTTTTTTTTTTTTTACAAAAGTTACTATATTTAGTTCAAATGTTAAAATGACAGCTATGTAACATGCTGGAAATACCTTGAAATATTTGTATTTTCTGATTTATTTACCCCAGTGTTGTGCCTCTGCATGTGACATTTGTTATTTTACAACCTCTGTATCTGCAAAGTTAACATTTTGAATTTGTTTTTGTATGCAGAATTACCATTTATTTAATAAACAGAATTTGAAGATCTTTTAAATATTACTATTTCTCAAGTAAATTGCCTTTTAATAAAAAAAATTGAATTTAGTCTAGTGTTAGCTGAATGGGCACTTTTGGGCTGACCCTGACATACTTCTAATGCCACTTGAGTTTGGTAAATCAGTCAAATTTTGAAAAGTTAAAAAAATTCAGGCTTTCTTGTGCAAAATAAAGTCAAAAACATCTAGAACATATAATCACCAGGAATCTGAGTTACACATAACTTTTATAATTCATCCATTGTATTTAATTGGTGCTAAGATGAGTTCAGTTAATCAGTCAGTTGCACATACACTTCCCATTTCTCATCCAGTTTACTATTTACTCAGTTTTATGTTACATTACCTTATGAAACTAATTAATGTATACTTTGTATGAGAAAATCATTTAACTCTTGTATTTACACTGAAAATATGCTCTTTAACATGCCAACATACCAAAGATTCAATACAAGACTTTCTGTTCATCACATTTACTGTGTTGCTGACCTATAACTTCTACAAAGCATGGAAGACAGATCCAGGTTTCATCAAGACAGATAGAAATGAACAAATTAAGGTGAGGGTTCTTAGCCATCCTTTTATCCATTGATATATTGTAATTTGTTGAGTGAAACCTTAATAAATGCAGTAAGACTCATTTCTAACTACAGATTAGCAGTCCATGGATGAAACAGAGTTAAATACATATTCTCATTCAGGTTTGATAGATTATAATGCCTGAATGTATCATCTACCAAAATCATAGGAGGTGTCACCTTAGCTCTGCAAAACCCTGGCTATTTTACTAATGGTGGAGATGTTTAGATTACATAACTAGGGGCATGTTTGGAACTAATGTAACTTCACCCACCTTCACTAGCCAAGATTCCAGTATTTTAACTTATCTAGATCTGGGCAGATCAATCCAATATTTCAGCACTTTGGATTAGCAAAAGCTATTGGATTTCACGAGTTGCCTCTCTTAATATCTAATGCCATCTAGCCAATAGCATGTAACAAACATGAATTGATCATTGGCTGAAAATTATAGAGGCAATTGACATGAAAAGGATACTTTGTGTAATTTGATTTTCATTGGAGTCAGTGCCTTGCTACTGCATCAAATGAAATTCACAGACCTGAAGCACTGAAATATTGGTGGCCTAGTGGTCTAAAGTGCTCTTTGTTACGGATCACTGCCATCTCACTTCTGTCTGTGTGGGTTCGAGTCTTGAATTCAGCCAATGTGGATATGTGAGAAAGCTTGCCAGTAGCTTTTCGTGGGTCAGTGGTTTTTTCCAAGGTTTTCCAGGTTCTTCCTCCACCATTAATACTGGCCGCCATGTATAGCCTATCTTGTGCTGAAAAATGGCGTTAAACCTTAAAATAACAATAGCTGAAATATTGGATTAGTCCACCAATCTGTAGATATGTCAACATATCGCAGCCTTGGCTAGTGAAGATGAATTTCATGTATCTAAATCACTTTGCTTAAGTTAATTGCTTCTTTCAAAATCTGTCCGGGCATTTATGGTGTATTTTTAAGTTATGGTGTATGCATAGGCAGAATGTGAAGATGGGAGTTTTATATTTTAACAGACTTTTTGTTTGATTTCCCAGTTGCAAATGACAGTTTTGTAAACACCCTTGCATTAAGAACATGTTTCTATTTTGTTTTTATGGTGAAGCATACAAGTGCAAAATCCCATGAGAATGTATGTGTGTGTGCTATGTCTCTAAGTTTGCAGATTTTAGTTCTTGAAATATATTAGACTTTCTTAGCAGACATGTTGGTTGAGTTGCATGATGAACTAGTTCTAAAAAATTGTTGTAGTGGATAGTTGAAGGTAAAGAGCCTGAAACCATGATTTAGTTGTAAGATTTTGAGTAGTCTGGAGATTAGGATATATGTTTTGAAATTTGCACTGTCTTATGGTTTGGAGCTGTTGGGTGTTAAATAATAACGAGAAGTTAGTGATTTCCATTAAGGTCTCTGACTTCTTCCAAAGCATACAACCATACAAAAGAAATTTTATACAACTTAGTCAGTTACATATTATGTATAGCCATTGAGTGGCATGATGCCTGTCTCTGTGCCTAGGTTACAGCGAGGAAGAATGCATCTTGTATCTTTGTCCAGGGTATAATATTTGAAGCACTGAAGATATTTTTAATGAAACTTTAACCAGCTTTATATCATGACTAAACAACCCATGCAGAAGATTTGTTGAAAACTTTGCCCAGGTTTATACTTTATCATACAGCAAGTTTTATCACAGTTGTCATTAACCTGCTAAAACATAAAGAAGGGTTTTTAAAAAATAGATTGTGAGATTTCAGTTTTAAAAATTCAGGGTCTTAGATGATTTATTTGAATAATGACCACAACTGATAGTTGATACTGATTTTGGATTGTACTGCTATAGTTGCACATTCATATGTGGATTTAACTTTGTTTTTCCCGTTTTTAATTTTAATAATTCTGTTTTCAGACAATTTTAAGATTGGCAGAAACTCAGACTTTGCAGCTAAACCAGTTCTGTTCCACGTGTTTGATTGCTCGACCAATCAGATCCAAGCACTGTTCAGTTTGCAACAAGTGTGTGGCAAAATTTGACCATCATTGTCCATGGGTGGATAACTGTGTTGGTAAGTCAGTCACTGGAATTTTCTAATTTAATCCAAAATAAATATTGAATTTCAAATTTTTCTAAGCCTAGTTTGTTATTTGCAGTGCATCAGGTTTCCATTTTATCCATGTAGTAATGTTGTTTTAGGTTCTCCAGTAGCTATAATTGGTTAAACTTCTTGCAAAAAATAAATGAAGGTTAGTGTACATTGCTGTATTTATTTACATTGGATGGAATTTTCTATATACTGATGATATTGTTTTCATTTTCAGGGGCTTTCAACCATAAGTACTTCATAGGCTACCTGTTTTTCCTGTTCATCATGATTTGCTGGTGTCTTTATGGTTGCTTTACATGTAAGTCTTTGAAAATAATATCATTGCAGATTTTAAACCATCATCCAAGAGTAGCATGTTTCATTAGACATGATCAAGAATCAATCTGTTTGCTTTTGTCCATGAATATACATTATTAAGGTTGTTATGATAGTTTTACATTATATTTTATTAAGGCTGTGATGATATTTGTACATTATTAGGGTTGTTACGATAGTTTACATTATGTGGGTTGTTATGGTAGTTATACATTGTTAGGGTTGTTATGATAGTTGTACCTTATTAAGGTTGTTATGATAGTTGTACCTTATTAGGGTTGTTATGATAGTTATACATTATTAGGGTTGTTATGATATTTTTACATTATTAAGGCTGTAATGATAATTATACATTATTAGGGTTGTTATGGTAGTTTTACATTATTAAGGCTGTAATGATAATTATACATTATTAGGGTTGTTATGATAGTTATACATTATTAGGGTTGTAATGACAATTATCAGAGAACTAAACTAACTGTACATGAGTAGCACAGACAGATTAAATTGCACATATCAAGTCTTGTCCCAAAAAATGGCAGAGAACAACTTGTTTTTCAAATCTGCATATGGCTATTGTTATTAAAATTAAACAAATCTTAAAGAACTTCTTACACCTTTGAACAGAAAATGTGGCAGAAAGTATCATGGAATGAAAGCCTTTCAAGTTTATACAGTTGATAAAGATCTGTTAATAAACATGGCTACCATTAAAAAAAATTGAGAAAAAAATGTAATTGACTTCTAACAAGCCACTCAATGGAATTTGACAAAATTGGACAGAAAATATCATGACATAGAAGACAATTTACATTTGTTCAGATGATGCCAACTTGCTATGAAATATGACCACTATTTTACTGTGGAACAAAATTTGTCCAAATATGGCCACTGTTTCTAAAATTATGACCACTTTCTAAATATAGAAAAACCTTTAAACAGCTTAGAAACTGTAGAACAATTTTTTCCCAAATTTCACATAAAGTGTACAATTGAAAATGCCTTTCAGGTTTGTACAAATGAAACCTGCCATCAAATTTTAATAATATTACTGAAAATAAAAGTCAAACCCTAAAACATGTTCTTCTCAATATTGATCAACAAATTCAGCAGAAATAATTCCAGCACAAATTTGTCATTTTTTGTGCAAAAGATGATATTCCATTATTGAATATCACCATTGTTATAAGCAATCACTGTAATTCAACTTCAATTCAAAAACAGAACCAATTCAACTTGGGAGAGAGCATCCTGGCATAAAAATAAAACCTTTCAAGTTTATTCATATGATGCTAATCTGACATCAGATATGGTCACTATCACTAAAAAAAATAGCAAACCCATCAATAACTTGTATCAATTTGAAAGGCCTACTGGCTTGGACACATCCTGCCAAATTTAGTAAAACTTCAAAGATATCCTATTTTAACCAATGGTAGTCATATTTTATTTTCACTTTTCCTACTACATTGAGGATTGCCATGAAAATGTTCACACACATTCATCCCAAATAGTGCTGCTTGGAAATATAATATAGACTCTAAAATTTTTTTTTTATTGCAATGAATGATCATTTTAGCATGGAATTTTTCACAGAAAGACTATTTATAATGTCAGATTTGCCAAAATCAACAACGTGCCATTCTGACAACCAAAATGGTATCTACAGTATGCCATTTTGAAAATCTTGTCACTGTTCCTCCTAAACAAAAAGGCATATTGACATGAAGTTTCCACTAGAAGATGTAAGACTTTTTATGATATCTAGTTTGACCTAAAGGAAAAGGGTGTCATTCTGACTTCCACTATAGCCAGTGACAGCCATCTTTAATTCTTCTTAAGGCCTGGATGGACGTTCATATTGACATGGGGTTTTCAAAAAGAATTTTTAAAAATAATTTCAGGTTGTTTTTAAATGAAAATATGGACATCTGACATCCAATATCGCCACCATTGATCATCATATTGACATATGGTTTTCAGAAAGAAAAGTTTTAATAATTTTTGGTAGTTTTTAAATGAAAATGTGGCCATCTGACATCCATAATCACTACCATTGATCATCATATTGACATAAGGTTTTCACCAAATTTATGTCTTATGATATCTAGTTGGTTCTAAAATAAAATAGCACTGATATTGCATCCAATATGGTCATTCTGAAGGCAATCTTGAAAAGCCTATTATCAATTACTGCAGAGAGGATGGTCATATCAACATAGGCTTTTCGTCAGAGCATGTGATGTCAAGTTGGTTGTATAAAAAAATGGCACTGATTTTTCACATTCAATATAGCTGTCACAGTGCCCATCTGGTCAATCTCTGTATTGCTTAAGAATATCAGAAATTGTTTGAACATGCAAATGTTAAAAAAGAAACTGGCCTTTCATGGATTCCTGGAATTCCCTGTTGGAACCATAAGGACTCTTATTATATAAAGTTATGGTGTTGCATGTCCAGCAGTCTTTTACCATTTCATTTTCAAACAATAATTTGAGTTCACCATCTTCAGTTACCAGACTTTGTGTAAAGCTTGCATTTAGGCTGAGGAAGACCCTAATGATTTCAGAATCAAATGATCAAAGGTCAGAGGGGCTGAAAAAGTGAAAATGGTTTCTCTACCATTCATAGTTAACAACTTTTTTGGATGGTTTGCACATGGGGTAAAGAAGATGCCTATCGACATTGGTTCCAAAAGTCAAGGTTACTTACTGAAAGAAGAAAAATTATTTCTGCAAAATAAAATTATTTCTACATCACTGCCTTTGACCAAGATTGGTAGAAAATGATCTTTTAGTTTTTGAGAACTTTTGGTTGTTGATGGACAGTCCAGAACAAACTCGGAACCATACTTTTAGCTCACTTGGCCTTACTGCCAGTTGAGCTAAAGATACAAACACCTTTACATGTAAGAAACTATCATACTACTGTATTTTCCGGCCTATAAGTCGATTTGTAGTATAAGTCGAATTCACCAATTTTGTAAATTTCCAGGTCAATATCTTGGCTTCATATTTTACACCAGTAATTGTATCATTGTATGATATTCCATATTACTGGCAATCGTAAAATTGCATTACCGATGCTAACATGCTTGTGATTTTACTTTTGAACCAATCACTACTTTATTCTGTTATCAATTGACACAGCTGAATAAACAGTCCATGCTTGTTTTATTATTATTGAAAGCACATCCATGTTGTAGATCATTTTATTACTTGTAGTTACGAACGTAACTTATATAAACCTTCAATGATACAATCCATATATAAGTCGATTCAGAGTACAAGATGAAGACCTGACATTCAAGTCAAAAAGTATCGACGGTAACCAATATTTTCTTGGCCAACTGCCCGTTCAGTTTGCTTATGAGTGGATACAGTAAGGTGAGCAATCACAGGCCCACTTGAGTCTCTTGTTTTCCAAGTAATTAAAGCAGTTAATTATTTTAACAAGTATGCTGATCTGAGAATACAAACATGGAGGCAGCTATACAGAAAGGCAAGTAGACACATTGGTAGATATGTTCTTCAAGTTGATAGTCATGTAAATTTATAGATGCTTAAAGATATAAGTAAATGCCTGACTTAACTTTATAGCCAGTTTATTTTTTCTTTGTGCAGTCTGGTCTGTGCGCACTTCATGGGCCTTTTATGAGGATGGCATTACAGGGATACTGTACAAGATTATCTTTACATCTCCCTGGGTTGCCTGGATAGCATTAAATGCTGCTGTTCACTTTGTGTGGGTCTTCCTACTGCTGTTTTGCCAGCTCTATCAGGTAGGTAGGTGCCCTGCCCCAACCCCATAATCCACATTTTGTTAGCGAGTTTTTTATTACCAGAAAAGTCTCCAATCTTTAACAGAAGTAAAGCCTTATCTGCAAAACAAAATATTTCAGAATTATTTAGAATTCCCAATCTAATCAACTTCTTCTATGAACACAATTTGGTAATAATGGACTTTTGCAAAAAATTATGGGAATAGTTACCATATCAACCACCATAGAAAAATCCCATCTATGTTGCAGATGTTATACAGACTGTTCTGATCTTCAACATAGTTTTTTATATCCACATTTAGTTCAGGATGATTTAATATTGAATTTTATGAAGTAATATACTTTATAATGAAAGTCTTTATTTGTATTTATTTGTTGTCTTGTTTTCAATCACAGATTAAAAGGTAATCTCCATTCCAGCAGAAGCAATTAATGAGTCTGCAGTGTTACACATTGAGTGTGAGATTGTGGGTTTCCTGTCACTTTTTTGTACCATTACCTTCAAATCTGGACTCACATGAACACACTTGCATACTTTTTTGTGGTCCTGATGTAGTTATATTATTGAGGGACAAATAAAAAGATCTCATATTTTTTATTTGGATGGCATCTGTTGGTGCTAGCAAGTGCTAAAACTGCTTAAATACATGTATAATCAGCATTTTCACATGACAGTTTATTTCAGTTAAGGCCACATTTGACAAAAATAAATTTTCAATGTTCTTTAGTATTAGTAAGTGCAATGTCATTGATTTCTGACAGTTGTAAAATATTTTCATGGATGAATTAATCATATTAAGAACTTCATTTTTTAAAGAAGAAACTTACTGAAATGCAAAATTTAGCATTTTATTTACTAATTATTAGTTGGAAAGGAAACAGAATTGAGAAAAATAGGGAAATGTTACAAAACTTGAGATAATGGGGGAAGTAAAATGATAGCCAGATCCAGAATAGTGGACACAGTATCCTCTGCCCTTGAGATCTTAGCTGCAGCATTGAATTTTGAGTATCACTTTCATGTTTGATAGTAAAAAAGTGAAATGTGAAGATAGATACATTTCCCATATTTGTATGTATCTAATATGACCAAGGTAAATACATTTTCCATGTTTTTATGTATGTAATATGTCCAAGATAGATACATTTGTCATGTTTGTATGTATCTAATACAGTCCTACCCGTTTATATCAACATCGCTTATATCGACAAGCCGCCTATGTCGACAAAAAAAGCAAAGTCCCAGTCCCTTGGTCTACTATTACCACCAAATTGTCATGCTTATGTCGATGTCAAGATAAAAGATAAACGTACATGTCGACAGAAGCCCTTGGTCCTAGCTTGAACAAATCCTTTGTTTTCTAATCATTTATGTTGACAAGCTGCCAGTTCCAACCCATACTTTGTTCAACAATTAGTTGATCTTGCCACCAGGCTTTAATGTCGCAGTCAGATAAAAAAAAACAACCACCCTAGGCTTTTGTTTGGGCCTATAAAGTTGGTCTCTCGCGGCAATTTAAAAGTAGTGAAATCTGATCAATTCTTGCATTTTCCAAAGAATGCATAGAGGTATCGCTAGGATTTAAAACTAGGAGTTCAAGAGTACCACCAGTAAACATTGCAGTTTCCTACCAGAAGCAAATTGGGCATACCTGAAATAGCTATATTTCCAGACGAGTAGAAACAGTGGTTGCCATCGAGTTTAATTTTCAAACTTCTTTACAGTACTGACATGTAGCCTTTTGTTTGTCCATTAGAGTGAGAGTGAATTGTCAGGTCAAGAAAAAGTCTTATTCCAAGCACTAAGTTAGGCATCATCAATAGTGTTCCACGTGAAATGTCAGTTCTAGCAACTTCTAGCACTTTGTTGAATTTCATTACAATCTTCGTTAATTTGCCGTTTGACCCTTCTTGTCACAATCTGCAAACAGAATTTTGTCTAACTCTCAACATGTCTTGATTTTGAGGTCACAAGAACTGCTTAGTTTGCTACACTTGGAAATGAAAACAATAATTAAGGCGAAAGTTCTTCATTTGATGTACACCACTCTGCAGCTAGTCAAGTCTTTAATCTTGCTGCCTAACTTGTGGGTCATGCTCTTCAGATGTACTCTAACTATGACAACATGTACATCTCTGGGTCTTTCAGCTAAAATGATTAATTGATCAACACATTTTCCCACTCAACAAGTGGTCAAAGCTGGACAGAGGACTCCTATACATGTGATTTTCTGAATCCCAGATATATATTTTAAAAATTGCGTCCAAATATTTGTGATTACGCGTTTCCGAGACCTTTGAAAGTGATCGGTGATTAAAACAAGTTTATTTTGCTATGAAAGTTTCGTTTTTAACTTTATTTACATTTACTATGGCTACCAACAGCAGTGTAAAATGCAAATTAAATTTACAGTATCTGGAAATTAAATATCTGGCTGTTAAGGAAGTTGAGGGTTGAACATCTCGCAAAGAGGTCTGTGAAATTTTTTCAATTAAAAATAACACTCATTCAGGAAGGATGAAAGCTTCTGAGTCTATAAAGAAAGATTACGTTGAAGGTAACTGTGCTTCCCAAATTAAGAAGCAAAAAGGCTGCTACATTTGAAGATGTGGAGGAAGCATCAAAATGGTTCAATGAAGCATTTGCGAAAAAAAATGAGTGTGGAGAACTTTGCTGCAACAAGTGGTTGGTTCAATCGCTTTAATGTTTGTCATAACATCGGATAAAAAAGTATTTGTGGAGAATACATGTACTGTTGACAGTTTTTCATTTCCCTGTGAATAGCCCCATCCCCTTGGTAGCCTCAATAGGATGGGGAAAAGACTGACCAAAATCAAGGCCAATTTAAGTACATGTACATGAAGCATGTAAATAACAACTATCCAACCATGTGCTAATGCTGACATTGAATATCATAGTGTTTTCCATATCAGGATGTGATCGATGCAATATTTTATTGTGGATTTTACTACACAAGGTAACCAAAATGTAATTTGTCAATATACAAGTGTATTTCACACAGATACTGTCTTCATGTACTCAAAATTTCCATTGTTTTCTCAAAGTGTAAATGCTACTCACTGATGACGGGTCACCCTTTGCTGACAAATTTTAACTTTTCTCTTTTAAATCTTTTCAGCCCCCCCCCCCCACTTATCTCGACATCTGCCTGTGTCGACAATATTTCCTTAGGCCTGATGATGTCGACATAAATGGGTAGGACTGTATGTCCAAGATAAATACATTTCTCATGTTTGTATGTATCTAATATGTCCAAGATAAATGCATGTCCGTAGGCAATAAGAAAAGGAATTTATCTTGTATGAATAGATGTTTTTAACCAAAGATAATAGATGTTTTTACTTAAGATATTAACTTCACTTGATTTCTTAGTGTGTTGCATTGCAAAGATTGTATTTTATTGGTTACTTGCCTGCTACTTTAAAGCAGTCATTATTTAGCAAAGTGCTGCAAGTTGCAGCTGAGTTTTTGTTTAACATGACTGTTACATTTAAAACTTGGTGATATATTCTTTATGGATACATTTGGTTCATTGCATTAGTTTTGCTTTAAGTATTGGTCCCAGTTATTGTTATTATGTCTGAAATTTAGATGCAAGGGACCTCAGTTATTCACCTTTTCCTTGTGTCTGTCTGTCTGTCCATCAGTCTTCAAATCATCCATCAGTTTGGCTATTGATTTATGATTATATAACCCATTCACACACTTGGATGTCATTTGATAGGTGTCATTACCTATTACATGTAAGATATGCCATATAAAGGTTATGTCCTTTCAAAACCATTTTTTATGGAGTTTCTGCTCATTTTATATATACTATTGTAAAATGGTTGTATTATGTTATGGGGCTGTCCATCATTATGTTAATATATTCTTGTCTGGGCCACAACTTACATATAATGCTTGGAGTGATTTTCATTGAAACTTTAATCAAGTAAATATCATGATGGTTTGGCTTGTATCATAGCCATGCCTTGTAATCTCAAAGGTCAAGATCATTGCAGGGGAAAATGTAATTATTGGACTTGTATCCTGAAACGTTGCCCATGTTTATGTCATGAATTAAAAGTTTGTCTTGTACTATCACCAGGACAGGGTGAAATGTAAATTTGTGACTTGTATCTTTGTTTGGAATATAACTTTTGAACCACTGAAGATATAATACAATGGAACCCTGCTATAACGCGATAATTGGGGTCCATAAAATCGGATCATGTTACAAGAGGGTTGCGTTAATGTGGGTTTTTACAATATTTTACTTTTTTCTGAGAACATGTACGTGTATACATGTATAATGTAAAAAAATTGGGTTATTATCAGACAAATATTAAATGGAATGCATTATTTAAGATATATTCAAAATAATAGATGAATAATATATTTATAGGTTATTACTGTGCATTAGATAAATTTACTAATTTGTATTAGTTTGCACGATAATACAGATTGACTGATAATGCCCCGACTGACATTATATCGTGAATAGTGCATCAACACCGTATGCTATAGTGCCGTCGAAGCATGCAGTTCATCCATAATGGATGTAATTTCATTGAAAAATCGTACAGATTTAAAATATTCAGTAATTTTGTAATAGATTATTGTGTCTGAATTCATCATGTAATATATAGCATGAACAGAATATTAAAACCATTTACTTGCCGTCTGATATCATACTGTCATGGCATTCAGTCCTGGGTCTACATACGGTGTCTGTACAAAAATCATGCCGCTAAAATTTTCTCATATGCAACAACAGCAAGAATAATTAACAATCAGTGCATGATTTCAGCATGCATATAACTTTTATTTCAGATTTTGTGAACATCAAAAGAAACGTGAAAACTACTAAATTAATTGTTGCGCAAAGTGCAAAGTCAATTTGGTTGCAATTTTAAATTTCATCATTTCTTGAAAAATATGTCGTGACATTTGCTTCTTTGCTGCGAACTGTTGGCTTTGAGCAAAGTCAGGAATGTTTCTTAGTTGTAGGACTTTGACACTGTCCACATCTTGAGTTTCCAGACACCTTAAACTTGCTTCTAAGTGTTCTACTGCTTTGGACACTTTTGGTGGGGGAGTTGGGGTGCCGTCGTCGTCGTTGTCATTATCGTCACTGGTTTCTGGTTCTGATTGTGCAGTTTCATTCTTCCTGCTGACATTTGTAACAATTTCGTCATCTGATATGTATTCGTATATGGGGCAGATGTCATCTACTGAATACCAGTTAAGGATATCATGATGACTGTACTCGTATTTTTTGAGTGCTTCTTTGGTAAACGTACGTCATCTTCAGTGAATCCTGTAAATTCAAGCTCGTTGTCACTATCATTTTGTGTAGATGGCATAAAAACTGGCCCAAGACCCTTTATCCAGCATCGTGTAATGCAGCATGCAGTGATAGCATCCCAGGCTTTCCCGCCGAGGTGACATACTTTCTAAAGTTGAGTGATGACAGTGATGTTTTGATTTATGAGTTATTTTTCAGCTACCATTCCCTTGATCATTTCATGATGATAATTTTGTTTAAATACTGAAATGGTGCCTTGGTCAAGTGGCTGGATTTCTTCAGGAGGTGTGAATCTTTGATCTTGCCATCACTACTGACAAGGTTTTCTGCTGGTGGGTGGGCAGGGCAATTATCCAACAGGAGGAGAGCTTTTTCCTCCTGCTTGAGTTTTCGTAAATGAGCCCGAACATCTGGAACGAAAGTTTTATGAAACCAGTCATCAAATATGGAGCTATTCAACAATGCATTCTTGCTTTTAGTGTATTGAAATGGAAGTGCCTTCATCTTAACATGATGAAAACATCTGGGAACTTTCGAATTTCCAATCATCAGAGGTCTGACTTTGTGGCTGCCAGACTTGTTAACACAAAATAGGAGAGTCACTCGGTCCTTCCTCTTCTTAAAGCCTTCTCGTTTTGACTATCAGTCTTGGTTGCAATCAGGTAACATTTTATAGCATAAACCAGTCTCGTTGCAGTTGTAAACTTGGTCAGCTGTGTAGCAACCTTCCTCCAACAACTTTTTAAGCCCAATCTAGTAGGAATTGGCAGCCTCTTTGTCAGTGGAGCGGATTTCCCCAGACACAACAACTTGGCTGATAGCATGCCTTTTCTTGAATCTGTCCAGCCAGCCGTTACTCGCCTAAAATTTGATGTTTATTATGTTGTGAGACTCTTTTATCAACCACTGCTTTGTCTGCTGCTTGGCTGTGATTGCAGTTAAATAAGAAGCTATTGTTTGAGCAACGATTGTATACAGAATTCATGGAAGACAATCACAAAGACAATTTACTGGCTTTACTCATGGGTCAATAATAAGTAACATTTCCGATAATGTTTACTTGGTCATAGCAATTCAAGAACCTGGTGAAACCAGTTTCCTCTTCTAGAGTAGAATACAGAGTTTCGCCAGAACCTGATGAAATTGATATTTCACATGCTATTTCTCGTACGTTTTTTTAAAATTATATATCGTATTATTTTAGAATTCATACACGATCTCTTCTCCAAAATCACTTCAAGAACCTGGAGAAATTGTTAAGTTCAGATCGTTTAATACTAAAAGTTATACGTGAATTCTTCCCCAAAGTTATAATAAATGTTTTACACACTATTCATGTACTTTAAAAAAAATGTTTTCCCGGTACGAGGAAAATACCTTTTCATGAATTTCAAATTTCAGGAGCCATGCCACGATAGTATTATATTAAAATTCATAACTAATCTCATGCCCAAAATGAAGTTAAATATTTTTTATACTTTTTTCACTTCCCTCCAATTTTTTAAAATAATGTGTGAATGAATATACAAAATTTTGGGAGCCATGCTACGACTGTGTTATATATGAATTTGTGTTATGGCGGGGCGCATTATAACGGGGTTTCACTGTATTGAAACTTTGCCCGAGTATTTATCTTGACTAGATCATATATTACATTATACAGCCACACACCATGGCAAGAGAAAATAATAAGAAATCTCTTTATCTAGTATCCTTTTCTGAAGTATCACCTCTGAACCACTCAAGATATTTTAATAAAACTTGTATCAATTTTATATTTTGTACAGATACATGACACATACTATAACCATGACCCTTACCAATAGGAGAAGGTTAGATCAAGGTAAAATTTATCCCTGCCTTGTATTCTCATCATGAGATAACATTTGAACCTCTTTGATTAAACTTTAGCCAGTTATATATAAATATACATTGTGTCATATGCCATGACAATGCCACCTGCTGCAAACTCAAGATCACAGCAAGGGAGAATATTACTCATTGACCTCTATTTATGTAAGTGTAAACATTTTGAACCATTGAAAAAATTGTAAAGAAACTTTAGCGTGTTATTTATATTGATTTGTCTGTGTCTTGTGTATTCACAGTCATACCCCCAGCTCTTAAGGTGAAGATGAGAACAAAAAAATAATTGAAGTCAGTGGCCAGTCACCTTGTCTTGGCTAGCACTCTTTTTAACCTGTTCAGATATTTTGTTGAAACTTTACTCAGGTCTAAACCTTATCATACAATAATCATGTTCCTATCACAAAATTCAAGGCTGTATTAGGGTAAAGGTCTAAAGTTGGGTGTACCCTGTGCAATTTGCTGTGCTCTTCTTCCATCAGTATTACTGCTTGTCTTCAGATTTTTGTTGCTAGCTAAAAAAATATTGTATTTCAGCCAAAGTTATTGTGTACCTTTGTACTAATGAAACCTTGAATGATTTAGATTTTTAGCATCCCCACATCATCATTCTGAAGAGTTATTGTACCTGAATACCTATGTTTTCGAGGGTTTGGTTTTGTGAAAAAATGTCCTTTTGTTTAAAGTTGTGCAATAAAATTCAGATTCAGTCATTATCAGTTGTATACTGATTTTCAGAAGTCCATAAAATATTGACCAAAATTAAGTTCCTTGTCTTGGTTGATTGCTTGATTTGCAAAGTCATATTTATCGAGTTTCAGCTTCAGAAAGTATGATAATCTGAAATTGAAAGTTCTTAGGTATTGAAATGTAGAATGTTAATGGTATATACAATTTTGACTGGTTCCCTATTGTTTGCACACATTTCTCTATGTAAGTGAACAAGAAACCAGTATAGAAATGTCTGTATTTGTAGTACCTCTTTAAAGTTTTGTGTAGAAGCATGGTCATTTCAAAATAATTTTCTTCACATTTGCAGATTGGCTGGACAGGAATGACAACAAATGAGAGGCTGAACCATGCCCGCTATACCTACTTTCAACAACAGGAACATGGGCATGATCATGGTGCAGGACAGGGACAGGGGCATGGTCATGCACATGGTGGTGTAAAGTCTGCATTTAAGAATGAATTAGCTCACTTAAAGAACACATCTAATAATCCTTTCTAGTGAGTAACCTTTGCATAGTACTTTAAGTTAGACATGTCTTCAACCAAAACAAATGATTTCCTTTTAAAGCAGATTCTGTTTCCCTAATGCAGATTGTTTTCATATTTTATTCCTTTCCCCAATAAAGGTGTAGGCTTGTAGTGATCCTAATTTCCATCTGTTTGTCATTCCATCAAAGACAGTTGTGTTGTCACGCCTCGTTCCATATTTTTGAGATCACCTTTCTATGAGGGCTGCCAGTTTGGCTTTTTATGGTATGGCCCTGCAATTATCCTCTGTCATGCATTGTGTCCGTTCATCAACACTTGCTTGTCACCACTCTCGAGTCCATAATTTGAATTCAGTTTCAATCAAGCTTGAGATGTGGGTTTATATCACACAGATCTCAAACTAGTTCAATAACGAGTGAGTTTCCATGCATATTATTTAGATGATCTTGCATCAGTATTAATTAACCTTAATTGTTAGGCCATACTTCTGAACTGATTTTGATAGAACTCAAAATACATGCTTTTATCATGAAGAATTTGAATAAGTTTGATAATGAGGAAGATCAGTGTATGCTGATGAGTTGATCTAGCATTTGATTGACTGAGCTTGTTACCCTCTGATGTTGTATATCTGATCCAATATTGATCAAACTTGTATAAATATATGCAAAAATCATTAAGATCTCTGACAAGTTTGGTAACAAGTGAGATCCGTGCATACTATTAGGGTGATGTTGAATCAGGTTGTCTGTGCTTGTTAGTCCTCTTGAAGCCACATTTCTCATCTGATTTTTATCAGACTTTACATGGATTTGTGTCATCAAGTTCTTGGAATGGTTTAATAACTCTTCTGGAAGCCACATTTCTTATCTGATTTTCATCAGACTTGAGATATGGATTTGTGTCATCAAGTTCATGGAATGGTTTAATAACTCTTCTGGAAGCCATATTTCTCATCTGATTTTGGTCAGACTTGATATGAATTTGTGTCATCAAATTTACAGAATGGTTTGAAAACTAGCAAGATCCATGCATACTAATGATGTAATCTTGCAGCTGATTGAATGAGCTAGTGACCAGTCTGATTGTCATGCTTGTAATCTGATTTAAAATCAAAATTGCAGTATTAAAATGCTTTATATCATCAAGGTCTTGGACAGTTATAATAATGAGCAGTACTTGCATTTAATTTGCTGAGCTTATTATTACACCATAATTCTGATCTAATTTGGATCAGAATTTGATGAAATCTTATATTATGGACAATATCGAAGGAGAACAGGATTTACATGTGTCAATGAAGTGATCATGTCACTAAATGGCTGAGCTTGTTCCATCTCTCAATTTTGAGATTTTATTTCTCATCCAGTTTCTATTAAACTTGGTAAATGAGCTAAATCATCTTTTTGAATGACTTGAAATTTGAAAAAGAGACCATGCACATTAATTAGGGCATTATCTTTAGAATGTTTTTTAAAAATCAGAATATTGCAAGATAATTAAAATCCACATGCAAACCAGGTCAGCAATATCAGACCCACTTGGTCTTGTTGATAGATTGCAGTGGAACTTGGTAATACACATAGTCATAACCTGAAGATATAGAGATAAATAAAATCACTTTGTTTTTGTTTATATCATGAAAGTCAAAGGCAAGTTTGATAATGATCAATAATCCTACATATTAATGAAGTTCTCTTGCTTTTGATTGGGTAATTCTGTTACCACCCTGATTTGATTTTGATCAGAATTGCAATGTATGTTTTTAAAATTAAATTCTTGAATTTGTTCAGTAGTGAGTAAGATTGTTGCTGTGCTGGAGACCATTATTTCTGAATCCATTTTGGTCTACATCAAATAAATGCTTGTTTCATTAAGCATATATTCTTATATCATTAAGCCCTTGGATGAGTTGAGTTTGGTAATAAGTAAGAGCCAAGCATACTAATACAGTGATCTTGCATCTTATTGACTTGGATTGTGACTGCTCAGGAAACTATATTTCTGATCAGATTTTGACCAGAACTTGAAATATAAGGTTCTGTAATTAAGATCTTGGACAAGTTCCTTAATGGGCAACATTGTTACAACACATGATGCCATATTTCTGATCTGATTTTAAATCAGACAGTTATATGATTATAGCAGATCTTGAATGGGTTCAATAAGAGCAATATCCAGGCATATTAATGATGTAATCTTATTTGTGATTGGCAGGCATTGTTTCCAACAAGTTCCACTGTAATACTGAAGATGAGATCTTGCATCTGATTGGTTGGGTTTGTTACCACTCTAAAGGCTGCATGTTTGCTTTGATTTTATGCTTATAAGACCAAGATCTACTGCTTTGGGATTTCCAGT
The DNA here is from genome assembly GCA_030141615.1 of Unio pictorum. Classification (NCBI taxonomy): domain Eukaryota; kingdom Metazoa; phylum Mollusca; class Bivalvia; order Unionida; family Unionidae; genus Unio; species Unio pictorum. The sequence continues at coordinate 5,335,607 of JARLTB010000098.1, forward strand.
GTATTCTGGCATCATGTTAGAGGGATATATCCATGAAGAGGACCTATTAGACTTGCTATCCTATATCCAATAGGTCCCAGATCACTCCCCTTGTTTCCAGTATGGAATCTTTTGTTGTTGTTTTTGTGGGGTTTAATACCATTTTTCTGCACATGATAGGCCATATATGGTGGCCAGTATAAATAGTGGAGGAAGAACCAGGGAAAACCCTGGAAAGAACCACTATGAATCTTTTGTGGGTTTCAACATGACACAGCTTGGATGAGTTTAAGCTTTTTGCCAGAACTTAGCAGAAGCAACAAGTTTTCTAATTGCCCTAGCTTTTGGTGTGCATGGTAAACAAGATGCATGTCTTTAGAGTGGATCCACACTATCTTGAGAAGCTTCCCCCAAGTAAGGATGGTTCTTGTGTGCGAGAGTCATTTATCAAGAAATTATTGCAACTTGCCTGGAAAGGGCACATTCAGAATAATCGGCTGTAAGATAAAGTTTTCATTAAGTGGCCGAGTAAAGATGCTACCATGAAACAGAGAATTCTTTTGCATTGTTTGCAAGGAAAAAAAATATTGCAGGAATGAGCATTATTGCTCATAAAACTAATTAAAACACACAAGCCTGCTGTTTCAGTATCAGTATTCATAAGGTCAACACAAAAAAGGTAATCTAACTTTTTGTCATTGCTGTCATCTTCATGAGAAAAGCTGGTTATCTATTTCTTTGTTTTCTTTCTTCTTGTTCCTTATTTTTTAATTACTAAACTAGAAGTATAACATTTGATGCCAAGAGTAGTCTTTAAATAATTGGTAATTGGTAATTGGAAAATTGGTAATTGAAAAGTCACTGAATTTTTGTTTACCTGCTTTGGATAAACCCTAACATCATTGCTATTGGGGAATATATTCAAATGAGAAATAAATTGTGTAGTAAATTAAGTTCCTCTGAGAATACTTATCCATTAACATTACTATCAAACTCTTCCATACCTCCCTGCAGATGCAAGCATCCTCATCAGTTCATCAGTGTATCACTCGGCTTAAATTGGTAAAACATTTGGTTTCTGTGTAGTAGTGGTTAAGGGAGGTAATGCAAGATTTTTTTTTTTTCTTCTTTTATTTGGTATAACTGCATGAGATGAATATTTAATCTTTCGAGCATGGCTAGCTAGATTCAAGAGATAGCAGAAGTTACTTCCTAACATTAGTAATATCAGATAGGTATTTTTGGAGAAAATGATAATTTTCTTTTAAAAAATACTTTATCAGACTTGATAAATAGGCTTATATCATTAAGATATGTTTTATTATGTGCAAGATCTATACATATTTTTGATCGATATGGTAGATGACTGACTGAGCTTCTTACCACGTGAGAGACTATTTTAATCAGCATTTGTAACTAGGATAATATATTGAAGAAATTGAAAGATTTTTATTATGAGCCAAACTTAAGGATATCTTGTACTGAAATATTTCTTGACCACTTTGGAGGTTGCATTTTTGAAAGGATTTTGATCCATCTTGGTAAATAGTAGTTTGTCATAAAGAACTTAAGGCGATCTTGCATTCCATTGGCACAGCTTGTTAACCACTTGAGAATATATTTTTTATCCAGTTTTGAATCAACATGTATGTAGATACCCAGTGAGGTTTAATTTGACCAAAATCTGAACATGTTATTTAAATTCAGCACTGTAAAAAATAGTTCGCAAATAATATGCACTATAATTAAATTTTTCTTCAAATTCATCTTCTTTGTAAAGTAAAGCAATGGTTTGTCTTAATGTGTTCTCCCACCACCCCTTGTAAAATATTATGCAACAATGATAAATAAAACATTATATAACATTAGCAAAGTACCACACCATAGGAATTAAAATTAATACTTTGTTTCTTCTACCAGTCAGAAAAGCATAAAATTGAAATATTGTTAGAGAAAATATTCAGCTGAAGGCTAGCATCAACTTGCAGTATTAATATTAAGGATTATAATTTTTTACAGTTAAAAATATTTGACTTGCTCCAGTAAGAACATTCTGATAAAAACCCAGTCAAAGTTTATAAATTTATTGGTTGAGAATAATTTCTTGTTTTTTTTGGCCACATTTAAAATTGTTTAATATTTGAAAGCAAGTTTTTGATATGTTTAATTTGGTTGTAACTAGTAATGCTATGTTAAAGTGCCTGAAAACTTTGCCCGTTTTTGGTTTTCCTTGTATTGTGCATTTTAAAAAAAATAGCATTTCATATATTCAGTGCCATTAATCTGTGTATGTTATATATATATATATATATATATATATATATATATTGTAGTTTAACATTTAAAATAAATTATTATCCCAATATGCTTTTCTCCTGAAACAAGATGGATGTTACTCAGAGTAATTAATCAAACAGAAGGAAGCAAAAAGTTAAATTTGTCACCAAATCAACATTTGTCTTTTGGTCATCGGCTTTCTCTACTGGATGAATAGCAAATTAAACTCAGCATTGAAATTCCTTATTACATTATTTGCTCGAGTTATACTTGTAAATTCACAATTTATAAATTGATGTATAGTAGCAGTTTCAGAACATTTTGTTTGTCATTTCAGTCGTGGAGTTTTTAAGAACTTGATTGACACACTAGAAATCCGATGTTGTGGACTCTTCCGCCCACACAAAATTGACTGGATGAATTTGTATGAAGTGCCAGGATCTGCTCAAGCCCAAGCCAAACCATCTTTTCAAGTGTCAAGAGAAAATTACCAATTTGTATGAATTTGATATCAACTAGTCCTATACAGAGTGGGTTATCCACCCCTTAAAATACATTTTTGCAGTTACCTGTCACACATCTTCAGAGCATTTTCAATACTTTTTTATATATTTATATAAATATTTCACAATTAGTCTATTTTATATACAAACCCCTGTAATTTATTTCTGTTTGTACTGCTTATCTTGAAGAGTGACAACAAGTACATTATGCATAATAACTACAGCTCTTGTTTATTTTCAGAATGATTAGTCACTTGTGTCATACTTTGTACAATACTTGATGATGTATCACTGGAAACCAATCATTTTTTTATAAATAACAAAGTAGTAATTTTAATACTATGTGCATTTTTTTCTATAAATTCATCAGAAACATTTTTTTTGGTGTGAAACCAGTCAGCAAAAAAAACACATTTGATTTGAGGGATTGTTGTTAAAAAGCATATTCCATGGTCCTTATTTTGAGAGAATGGTAGGATGAAATTGGTGGGGTGGGTTATGAAATATACTATATTTATCTGACCTTATCTAGTTCAGCTTTTATTAAACCTTCCTTAACAGTATCTCGGCAAGCGAACACTTTGGTGTCCTTGTGTGAGTTTAAGGTCAATGCCAAAGTTGTTTAGATAAAGCTAACATTATTTGTTTTAGCTAATAGCTAAATAAAAAGGCAGACTCAACAGAAGAGAAGGGGGGTTTCTTATTCATAAATCATGATATTTCAAAGCATGTCTTTATTTTAAGAGACATCAGGTGGCAGAGTGGTCTAAGATGTTTACCATTACAGATCATTCCAATCTGTGATCTATCCACATGCATTGGAATCTCTTTGGTATCAAGTGCTGAAAAATGGTGTTGAACCCCACAAAAATCAAACCAAACCTTTAGTTTAAAATGTTCTTATTTAGGGAGAATAGTTTTACCTTCAAATTTTACTATAGAAATATTATGACTAACGATCATTGCTCTTTATTATTTAGTCTTTTATTTAATTACTTTCCGATAGATTTCCACAATCAGAAACTCCACCTCGATTAAGTGTAGTAAAAGCCGAGCTGAATCTTCATTGCCTGATTGGCAGCATCATGCAAGTTCTTAAGATCAGAGTTAATATTGGAACTATTAAAGCTTTATTTGTTAGTAAAATTGTTTGAGATTTCTTGGTTGATGTGATAATTTAAATGAGAGGTTTATTGTTGGTTTATTGTTAGATAATTTAGAGGTGGTTTCAAGTTTTTGCCTTATAGCTTCTACAAAATAAACCAGATATGATGCCAGTAGGATTTATTGACATTTCAGCAAACTATTGGACTTAAAATTGTTGGCAATATATACGAATCCTTGTGTCTGTTCATTCTTTTGTCTATCATGATCATGTGAATGCAGGTTTTGATGGTTTGCCATAATCTTTACAAGTATTGCGGTCATGACCTGAAGTGTCAATTTGCAAGTACACAGCACACCTGGCATCCTTTGCAGCCAGTTGGAATCAACCTGCTTTCTACTTCTCTAGAATGGTTGAGCCAGTTTCAGTTGTCTGTTAGGATATACTATAGGATATCAAATTCTTTTACAGGGTGGTTTTCTTTAGCAGTCAGGTGGTAAACCTTTTTTGGATATCTCTAAAACTGCTTAACGACATACTGTATCAAAATTATGTTCAGTGTGGCTTCCCTATCAATTTTGTGATTTCCATAGCAAACATGGAAAACCTCATTTCAGCTTCTTCAGAACAGCTTAGCCAATCTTGATCAAACTTGCCATGAATATTTCTTTAGATACGCTTTATCAAAGGTGTGTCCATGGTGGCTGCCTTAACAACCAAGATAGAAAATCAACAAATGATACTTATCTTCAGTCAGGTGCAAAAAAAACCCTTTCATAGTAGGACTTTCTTTCCAAAACTGTCGTGCCATATTATACTTAAGAGACCTAACATGAACACCTTTCACGATTTTACAAAGATACCAGTCTACCATCTAGTCCACAAAGATACCAGTCTACCTTCTAGTCCTGGTGAAGTTACTCAAAGTTGAAATGAGGAAACATATCAAATGCCACTCATATCTACCAAACAGCTGGAAATTATCTTGAAATTGGTGTCTTTTAAGGCATGGCCTTATTGTTGTTGTGCTTTTTGATAAAGTTTATTTAACATATATATTGATGCATGTTTGTTTTGAATCTTTCAAACATTTTGCTGGTATTAAGTGGATTGCAAACTTGGGGGTACTTGTGACTTAAAAAAAAAATGTGTGATTTCATCAATAAAATATTTTACACGAGTGCATGGAAATGTTTTGTGAAATCAAGTTAACAATATGTATCTTTTAGCAAGATTAAAATTACTGGGGTGTCCTTAATTTCATTTTGAAATTGACATTAATGTTAGATTATGTTTATTTCATTCATTCAAAAATTCACAGTAAAGCAAGAAAAATACTTTATTACCCATATCTAGACAAAAGTATTCTGTTGGATTTACTTAAAAAATATAGCATATATGATCAGATTTGGTTAATGTGGGTATGTGAGAAAGCTTGCCAGTAGCTTCTCATGGGTCAGTGTTTTTTCCTTGGATTTTTTGAGTTCTTTCTCCACCATTTTTACTGGCTGCCATATATAGCCCATTTTGTGTTGAAAAATGGTGTTAAACCAGACAACAACAATAACAGCATTTAGGATTGATTAGAACTAAACCGACAGGCATGAGATATTGTGTGATTGATGCAAAATTAGTGGGAGTTTTGCTGTAACTAAACTAATTGGTTCCTTTAAAAATGTCTTTGTTACAGGTTCTTTTTTAGTCCCCATGAATGCTAGAGTAAATAGTGTCAATCATCTCTAGCTTGGAGAATTTCCAAACTACTTTTGAAATTCCTATGATAGACATGAGGTTTTGTGTGTTTGGTTTGAGATTTATTTGTTGTTTTTTCTTCTTCTGACACAGTAAGATGTGATGCCGATCATAGGATTGATTGGACATGCCGGTTCTGATACCATTTTTGGCCATAGATGAGTTCCACATTTCTCACTCCCCAGTCTTATGGGATTTTGTTGACTTCAGCGTATTGTTTTATTTAAATGTGAAATAAGATAATGGCCATGTATACATTGCAGATGCCAATATCTGTATTTCACATTTCACTAAAACTGTGCAGAGCAAAACAGGCTTGCAATTGCTTTATTACTTACACTGTCATCCACATATATCTTGTTTTAAGCATGATGTGTTGTTTTGCAGAACTGATATCACTGTGAAAAATGTTGTATTACTGTTAAATGCATGTGACCTGTAAAGCCAATTAGATTTGAGAATAATTTTTGTGAAAGTAATAAGGACTTTTATAGAAATTAACATTTTAAAACGTTTTCATGGCCAGGTATTTTGGCAGCATATCTCCATTCAATTATTCTTCTTTGGTAAGATTATGAACATGGAGACTGTTTTTTTATTAAGTGTATTGTGCCATTAAAATAGTGTGGACACTGATCAAGACCTGCTGCCTCTATAAAGCTTTTCTTGTAATGCAGGCAGGGTCATGGATTCTACTAAAATGGTCAGTTTGGGTTATTATTCCAAATTAAGGTTAGTTCTTGCTGCATAAGAAATGAATAGTGCTATTTCAAACAATTTATCTATTATTTTTTGGGGGAGGGGAGGGCTTCATTTTTTATTAGTATTGTTGGAACACCTCGCAATAAAAAAGCTCCTATACTTGCATGGATTAGTTTTATGAATCTGATAAACTGGATTTGGAACAGTGCCTACAGTCGAGATTGTACTGTTGTACTTAACAGTTTTAGTGGGATAAAAAAATTTAAAAATTGTCTTGAACTTTCTGTTCTGACATGTCTAACAATGTTGCTGTTGGAACCACTTAGAATTCTTTTGTGTGAAATATTTATTTTTAGAATTTAGTATTTTAGTAGTATCAAATCAAGGTATTAACGGTTTGTACAGGTTGATTTAAATCGTTTAAGTTGAACAGATTTTCACTGCATTTTATGTTCAGTATTAATTGAACTATCCAGAGTTTTTTCTTTGTGTAAGTTAGGTTCATATTGTTACAGATTTTTACATTCAATCCTTCAGTCCAATTTTCCAACTTTTAATACACTCCAACTTGATTTTTGAGTTGACCCAGATCTGCTGTTGCATAACACTTTGGCAGATCAGACTTTTCAAAGTTCACAGGAAATCACAAGTAGAATTAATGTTGGCCACTATGATCTGCTGGCACGTTAATGTGATAGCAGATTTGGGTCCACACTAATTATGTACTGGAACAGATGCAGATCTCTCCGTAATGGAGGTCTACACAGATTGTACAATACATGCAGTTTGTATCTAAACATATTTATGTTAGCTAAATATGGATTCGTTTAGAAAATTTCTGTTAAAGAAGTTATGTCAAATTTGTGAAGTTACAAATATATAACTCCCGAGTTGTGTAAATTTTGCATGTACAAGATGTACTGTGTTGTACATGATTTAACTTGTGCTAAAGTCTTGTGAAAATCAATTATCCATGCACGAGAAGTGAATTCTTCTTTACATACTATTTTCAGCCCAAGTCTCCCATTGATGAAAGGGAGTCTCAGTGGCTAAGTTGGTTGAGTGTTGCACTCGGAATCCAAGGGTGGCGAGTTTGATACCCACCAAGGCCAGCCAGAATCGGTTGCCCCTCTGTCTCCTTGGGAAAGGCACATAGCTTCCATTTCCTTGGCATGATATTGCCAGAAAGGTGTTAAAAATGCCCTTAAAACCAACAGAAGCAAAAAAGTGCTGACAAAAACATCAACTTTACCAAATCTGATAACTGGGGATGTGAGCAGCATACACCTATAGTCTACATTGAAATGATCTTGCAAATTTTCAGCAATTCATAATATTAAGTGTGATAAAAATGTTTGAAAAAAATATATTTATCATGTGTGTGAAATTAAATTTATGGTTCTTTGATCAGAATAATGTATATAATTAGTGTTACATTTACTTTTTTAGTTTTTTATGATTAAAATGCTTCTGTCTAAATGATGTGTTATTTCAGTACCTTTCTTGTACCAGATTAGGTCACATATTCATAACAAGTAGTTTCGTAAAAGAGTATATGAACGAGTATGTATAATTTCAATTATATGCAAATTTTGCATGGATGAAAAAAAATTGGTCTTTTAAAATTTGAAAGTATCTGCACCTGCTCATCCTTTGAAACATTTTTCTATTTAAAAAAAAAATCATCAACAATTTCACATTTAAATTCTCTTTATTACACATCCACTAAAATCGGCTCAATTAAATTGGTAATTAATAACATAAGCAAATAACGATATCCAGTATCTTGGAATAATAATAATAATGTAATAATAATCATACAAATGATGGCATCAGTACACTGTTGTATAAAATGTAGACAGCTTGCTGTAAAAACGGATGAATGCAAATAAGGCTAGATAATGTGCAAGCAATTACATGTGTACACTTACAGAAGTTTACCTTGTAAGCATGTCCAAAACAAAATAAAGTTTGAAACAAAAAAAAGAGCCAGCTGACATACTGAACCTGCATTAAATATATTCTAGCTTAATGGCATATCGCATCCCACTTAGGCTTCCCCATACAAACATTTTCTCAGTTCAAAAGGTTCCTATGTGGTTTTTGATCTTCAAAAGCCACACGAGCCTTTCCAGTTGAAGCTTGTGCTGTTCATTATCTTGCTAACGTGTTTATATTATCATTTACACACCATTTGTCAAGGCTAATCTTTCATAAATAAGGGTACATGTTATTAATTACAGTGAATTTTTCCTCTATGAAATGCGTCTTGCAACCATGTCTTATTGTGGAGCACATCTTTGCAAGAACTCTACACTAATCAAGAAAGTGTCTGTGTGCATGACTCTACGTACACGTTCTGTACACACCCTAAATATCCAAGTAAAACTTAAATGTTTTTCCTAATCTAGCATAAAAGAAGGCAGGCTTGACAAAAAAGTGGTCTCTTGTATAAAGCGAAAATCTTGTTTTTTTTTTATATAATCCCATGGTGTTTTTTTCAAGAGGAAAATTCTGTAAGGGCACATGGCTGTAACAAAACAAAAATAAGATCCAAGTGGGCCTGACACTGCTCACCTGGCTGACATCTACCTAATAGCCAAATTCATGAGGTTTATGAAATCTAGGTCAGAAGGATGCTTTCAAATGAAATTTCTTCCAGTGGTGTCATTACATGTGTTATTGTTTCTAGGTTCTCCAGGTGTTGTGCTTTTCTTCATCCATATCTGATTGCACATCAACATCATTTGTCATTTTTTGGTAGCCATATTTGACAGCATGTTGGCATCATTTGTATGAACTTTAAAGGTCTTTATGCTTTTTAAGTCCAGTTGGTCACATACATTGTATTATAGTTTTTTTGGTCAAATTCTGATAAGCCAGTTCTTGAGAAGTCTTTTCAAGATTTTTTAATTGTTTTAGTAATCCTAACCATATCTGATGGCAGACTATCATCATTTATACAAACTACATACATTGTTTCTAGAAGTTCTAAAAATATTTATATATTTTTAGATACAGTAGCAATATTTGATGGAAGATTTGGATAATCTTAAATATCTTCTGACATTGCTTTTTTTTCTTCAAATTTGATCATATTCTGTCGGTTGTTTTCATTTTTTTTAAACAAAATTTATTAATGGCATCCACATTTCAACACATGATAATGAAGGACCATACCGTAAACACACTTGGCCGTAAGACCAGGTGACTGAAAAAATAACTGGATAATGAATGAATAGTGCAACTCCAGCAACCATGATGAAAATGACACATTATGCCTTTCCCTCTGACATGTTTACACGTGTAGAATTAGCATCCACCTGCAAAAATGTTACCCATATTTACCATCACCTAATGTGTCACCAGACCACAATCTGTTTACTTTGTTAAGCTGAAAGAACGACATCGACAATGATCTGCCCGCAAATTTTGTAATGTCATATATGGGTTTACACTTGTTCACATATGGTAATAATAATTCAATAATAATATGGACATTAATAATAATAACAATGGACAACAATGAAAGACAGGATTATGAGGAAAACAAAGCATAATCTACAATGGAACACAAATTGGCCCTGTTCTGGCTTTTCAGTTTTGTTTCTCTCTGCATGTTAAACACGTGTCCACACTACAGACAAACCACTTTGTACAACACGTTATTTAAGTTAACAACTTTGAAAGTGGCTTAATCTTGTTAGCCAAGTTAATACAGATTATTTAAATATTAAAAAAACAAATCTCATTTACATCCTATTAATTCATGCATGAGTTGAAAACATGATTTAATTCCGCTGCTGTCATCTGGAGATTAACAATCCTAAGGCCTAACTTTGAACTCTATACATTTTTAAAAAACAACTCTTTTCTCATATGCATTTAAATAAAATACTCTTTATCTTAGAAGTATACATCGAGAATTGTTTAAACTTCAAACAAATTTTGAAGCACTACCAGGAAATGGTTAAAAAAAAAGACAGCATCAGAACACAATATGCTAAATCACATCCACTAATTTGTAAATTTTATTATTTTCAAGTGAAAAAAATAAGTATTAAAGCTCATTATTTTGAACATAAATATATAATGAAATACTAGATAACACTGGTACTTAGGAGACGATGACTTTGTCACATTTTACACTCATTCCTCCTGCCAATGAAAGCAAAAAATATTTCATACACTCATTCTTGCATTCAATTAAATCCTGAACTACCATATTTAGTTTTTCTGCATGTTTTATTTTCATCGCTTTTGTAACCCAGTCTCTAACTGTGACAAGGACCCAAAGGCTCAATAGCTTGTGTGTTGGACTTTAGACTGAAAGGGTAAAAGTTATTGCTATTCCTGCTATTGGATCAACCCAGGCTGGTTAATATAGTGTATCTGAGGGCAACACTCTTCATTCCAAAAGCCTCAGCACTAAATAACCCACTTGTGTTGCTGTGCTGTAAAACACTAATGAAACTACAAATCAACTGCAACATTTTAGATCTTGAAATCTGAGAAATCAGACATTTAATTCACCAATGAATTTTGTTTCAATTACATTATATTTAAAAGGTGGACTTTTTCAAACATTAGAAACTTTGGTAAATTTTCAACACTGACATTTATCCTTTTACAGCATCCGCATTCACAATATTGAAATTTACTTTTGTGACCATTTTCTTGCTACTCGAAACTGATTTTTACAGTAGTTTTGTATGGTTTCCATAAGAATGCCAATAACTGATGCAGTGCTGTTTCAAGACAAATAACATTCCATCTCTGTATGGTATCTGGACCATTACCACGCCTTTTTTCCCCTCCATTAACTGTCTGCATTACACTTCTTAAATAATTTTTAAAAAAACAATACCTAAAACTAAGGTCTAATTTGATTATCATGATTAACAAAGCACCTGCCCAGTACCTGTCAAGGATTTCCAAAACTCTATAATGCACTGGACAAATTATGATTAAACATACAACAACAAAAAATGTATGTTTTTTTAATTTTATTTGTTGATGTTCAATATGGACTAGGTAAGGTAAATTAATTCAGGAAGTGCCAGTTTTCAAAATTGGGGATAAACTTCATAACTTGTAATAGACAAGTTGATAAAATGAATCTAATAATTCTGCATATTGTTTTCGAAAAATGTATTTATAAAACTTTAAACCTGTGTTTCAGTATGACAGAAATGTCCCAGCAATTATGATGCAATGAAAGGGTCAACTTTTTAAAAAGAAACAGCAGTCATGTTCTGTAAATATGAGCCCTAAAAGTAGTAAAACTATTTGTCCATAGAAATCATTGTACCAAATTTGGTTACAGTTTATAGAATGCTTCAAGATTTACTTCATGGAGACTTAAGGTCAAATCTCCAAGTCAAACTGAATCAGGTTTGTTGGAAAATGGTGAAAATCAAACTGGACCTAGGTCTTTTCTTATTTAAAGCTTCAGACCAAATATGATTCCAGTCCAGGAAATCAGTTATACAGGGACCATAACCCTGTAGATTTTTTTTGTCCAGAAAATGATGAAAGTCGAACTTGATGCAGATATTCTTTACATAAAGCCTTCTACCAGATTTGATTTTAATCCATTAAGCAAACACCATAGTCCAAAGTTGAAAAGAAACCATAACTCCATGAAAATTCATGAGAATGTAAAAACTAACACCAATTTCATTTTATTCCATTACGTCTTGCATAAGTTATTGAGAAGACACAAATGCCATAGTCCGAAGTTAAACAGAAACTCACTAATTTCCCTCCCACCCCAAACAATGAAAATTGTTGCAAGTTTTCTGAATGTAAAACCTCAAAAAACAAATTTGATTTCAATCCATTTAGTCCTGCAAAACTGAATGAGCAGAAATGAAACAAGAGTCCAAACATCCAAGTCAAACAGGGCCCACAACTCTATACAATTTTGCTAGAAAACAGTGAAACTCAACTTGACCTAAGAGTACAACTGCAAACTGCACAGACCTAGATCTGCCATCACATATATATTCCCACAGATTTGGATCCAAGTAATTTGTAAAAAGTAATCAGTAGAACAGGCATCACAAACTCTGACCTGCATGTGCATTATGCTATGACAGTTCAGGAGCTATGTATTTTGAAGGTGGACTCGACTTGTGAGTATACATGGTAGTTCTTATTCTATAAAGCCTCATAACCAAAGTTATATGTTATCCAACAAGTCCTTCAAGAATTATTGAGAAAATACAATATTTATGATCAGTGTGATGTGATGAGCAGGCACGGTAACAAAGTTGTTTGTCTCTTTCATAAATATGGTAGAGGCATCAAAATATTAGTTGGTATTATCATAAATAAAGATCTTTTTCTTGAACAACCAAAAGCCAAATATTGCATTTAAATCTTTAGCACTAATTGGAATGTTCATAAAGCATTAATGAGAAGTACTTCAATCTATGAAATATAAATGACAATCTTTTGTGAAATACCAATTTTTGTTGATTTCATGACTACAATTTGAAAAACTAATGTAATTTGCTCCTTTTGTGAAAACAATAGGAACCATCTCCAATCCACACAAAAAAGGTATTGAAAAAAAGATAAATCTGTCATAAAACCAGTAAAACTAATGCCCACAAGAATAAGTAAGTGAATATACAATATTTCAAAAAAATTGAAATCTACTGTTTATTCTTATAATTCCATCTTTGTGCAATATTTTATTTTTTACTTATTATACATTTATTTATTTATTAATATATCTGTTAACTTTGGTAGTCACAATTTTAAAGCTATGGCCTTTCTGGCAAATATATAACAGTTCCAATATTTTAATCTTTACCAGCCTTAAGGCATTTTAGTAATTACTCCATTATCTTGAAAATTTAAATGCATTACGTTTGACATGATGAACAAAGCATATTTAGTATCATCTTCATGAAAACCAATGCATCAAATAATGATGCAAACAATACATGCATGTCAAAGAAAAAGAAAAAGGTTATCAACAATAAATGTTTGACTCGTGTATTCAGTCATGAATAGAAAGCATAGTGAAGTCAATTACTTAGATTTTCTAACTTGGCACAATATCCCAGACAAAGAAGTAAAAAATATGTTCCTGGAATTCTTGATAATCATTGCTGATAATTACAGATAGATTTTGTTTTTACTTTCATTGTAACATACTTCTTACAAAGCACCACACACATACACAAAAGTTTCTTGAAATTACAAATTATAATTAAACAATTTTTAACACAAGAAAAGGAATACAGCAATCAAAAAGTCAGAGTACTTGTCTTTTCTAGTTAAAGTAATTTGTTCCCAATAAGGATAAGAATCAACGTTACAAGGAAATGTTTAATACTGCTTCACTTTTTCAAGTTTCAATATTACAAACAAAAGACTGCTCTGCAGTACAAAAATTTAATTCTAAAATAAACTTTTGTATAAAAGATCTTCAAGATCTTCTCAACTTTTCTTGTACTGAATTTCAAAAGATTTATAGGCATGCTTCAAGAATCATGCAAATTTTCATTTTGTAGGCTTTCTTCGTGAATGATACACGTTTTAAAAAGAATGGTTTTGCTGAAGGCAGGAATTACAGCATATACTGTGCAAATAATTTGGTTAATTTGTTTTGAATACCTGTCTGGTTCACCTGAGATTAACTCAATAAGCAACCTATGTCAAAATAATATAAGTAGCCTCCGATGTTTTATAAGGAATGGCAAGGATTGTTAAAATAAAATAAAACCTATAAACTTCCAATTACAACAAGAAGACACTGATAAAAATAAGACTGTAAGAGAAATCTGTGCATACAAAGTCAACAATGTATGAAATTGGAGGCAAACGTGCAAGAAAAATGCTTATTTTTACAATGTACAATACAGCTGCAAAATGAGTTTAATATATATATATATATAACTAACTTCTTGTGATAAAAAGAGCCAGACAAGCAACACTGAAAAAACAAATGAAAACCATGTACTGAAATAACGAGCAAATTTTTTAAAAACAATTTTCCAAGTGTACATTAAATGTATCTCAGCCATTATTTTTATTCACTGCTAGATCATGCTAGTGAATTATGGGATTTCAAAACTGCTTTTCCGTTTCGAGACACTTTGCTCATGATGCAAACTTTTGAAACAAGGCAACCCATTGTAAACACATCATCTGCAGGATTCATGTGTGGGCAGGTTATCCATTACAGGAGGTAGATAAGCACTAAGCATCAACAAAGAGTACAGATCATCAAATAAGCAACAATAAAACACATCATGAGGTATTATTCAATCAGATCAACCACCGCAAACATCCCATGATTAAATTACACAAGTGAGAATTTTTTTCCTTCTGTTTTCAATTAATTTTCTCATTTTGACTAAAGGAACAGATTTTTATGTGAAAGAAATCCAAATTTATGATAATTTAATGCTTTACTGCAAAGGATATCAAATGGGCTTGGCAAACAAGCAAAAACAGTGCAATACAAAAAATATTGGGGAAAAAAGTATGCATATTGCACACCGCTGCATATTTTGCAGGAACAAAGTTGAAGCGTAAATTCAAAAATCATCATCCTGGGGATTTTTAATCATAAGAAAGCATTAGACTTATTTGACACATTCAATTTTGCTATGTGATAAATGTCTAACACAACCAATACAACCAAGAGGAGAGTTTTTATACACTCTTTGAGGGGTGGACCTAACTGATCATTTATGAATCATAAATTAAACATAACATACAAAAGTTAAACTGTTTGCCAGACCATAAAGGAAGAGGTTGATAACATTATGTAAGATTCCTTTTCTGAGTACAATTTGTTTTTTCATTCTGAGATATCATGTGATAGATATCTCTATAGACAAGCCGAATTTCAATGATCTCTAAAGAAATCTACAGTCTCCAGTTCAATTATTGTCCTTTACACTGTCTTGATCTCAGAACCTAGCATACTAAGATTAATTTCAAATCCTTGTTTCTGTCCGTAGCTGCCAAAATAAAATAAAAATACATACAAGTTTTGAAATTCAATATAGAAAACATGCATACGACAGACATAGATATTTAATGTACAGAATTTCTACTATGAAAAAACATGGGGGCCAGCCTGATAAACCTTTCAAAAAGTAGGGGGTGGGCCTATCGTCAGTGATATATTTGTAAATGTATGCCAGAATGTTGTAAAAAATGGGGGTATACATCTAATGATGCATGGCCATATCACTGGATAAATACAGTATATTTGTAAAACTTCATTTTCACAACAAACAGTGATCTGTGCTGCCTGAAATCAGTCCATATTTTCTGTTTTCCACCCCACCCCACGACACCCCTTGTACAATTCTAATGTTGCAATATAGTATAACATATTCTACTTAACTGTGAGTGGACGAAATTATTAACATTATTAAATGATGACATATTGTAGGTAGTCATGTCAAATTTTGAATAATCAACAAATTCACTGAAATTTGTGTGATTCTATGGTTCTTCATTGGCATTTCCATGACTTCTAATGTGGTAGTCAGGGTCCATATTTGCCAACTGTGCTATGTATCAAACTGTGCTGTGCTGGGAACTGTGTTATGTACACAATTAACCCGCTGTACATTGGGTTCTATCATAATCTGTTAAATAACTGTGTTTTAAAAAGGAAACGAAGATATACAGGTAACACTAAGCTTCATCTGGTCTTCTTTTAACTCATATTGTTATATTGTTATACATTCAGAGATGCTGCCAGGTGTTTTCTTAAGAAAGGGAGGTCCACCAAATCCACCTCGTGGTGGGTGTGGGAAAGGGGAATCACGGGGATCAATACCGAATGGGAACTGATAAGTGACAACATTATTATAAGGCATATGCATATCCAATTCAGGACAAGCATTTAATGTCTTTATTTCACTGCTTTATCAAATGTAGAAAGCATATGACCGAATTTAATTTGCTGTGCTGGTGAAATACTCTTCTCTGCTTCTTATCACCGCTTCTTCAAAGCCTCTAAAAACATGAAATAGTGGATATGCATATTAACATTCATCAGTTTATTCACCGTTTCTGATGTTAAGAGCAGCTTCAATTCTGTTTATTGAAATAAATCTCCTCACACAATTTGCTGTTGGTAATAGAAGAACCACTGCAATTTTGGTCAATTTAAACAAATTTGGGAGCTGGTCTTCATGATATTCAAACATATTTTTCCACAACTCGACCATGTTGTTATTAGAATATTTCTATTGCAGGATCACATTTGCTGCAAGGCTGTATGCCAAGGTTGCAGTCTTTGATTAATGTAGGTTAACCTGTGCAACCATTTTTGTTAGTGAATAGATTATCTTTTTTATACTCTTGACAGAAAACACATAACATCCCACCTCTTTGGTTCTTTCCTGAACCAGTTGTAGGTAATCAACAGATTTTTAAAATTTCATTCCTTTTCTTCTTGTCTTGTCCTTTGGTTCAACATGCATGGATGAGGTACTGCCTTTTTCCCTTTTTTCTTTTTCTTATTCTGAGTAACAACTAAAGCAGATGATCATACCGTAAAGGAATTGGTCATAATGATCTCATCATTAAGGAATTGGTCATAATGATCTTATCATTAAGAAATAGGTTATCTTCTGTTTCGCCATTCATAAAATTCACAGCTTGTTGTGCTCTATACACTAATGTTATGGCTGATCAATGGATATCTTTGTTATACCCCTCTTGGAGACAATTTAATTTGAACCCCTTGACAGTTTCTGCAAAATCCACAGCAGATCTCAATCATACAAATAGTTTGTATTTAAACATTAAATCTACCTTAGTATAGCATGATTAAGATCACTGGCAAACTGGATGACTCGTACATAATTTGAGAAACCTTTGTTTTAGAAAAAAAAAAATTATACAAAAAACACTAGGTACAACAAATTGAGGGAACCACAAATAATTTGCATGATATCCCCCACTGGTTTAGAGAAGTTGAGAACCAATAATTGCTTGGCAAGAATCACGTGCTCTGGCAGCATCTTTGTACGTTTATGTAATTTGATAAAATAGTCCATTGTGGTGCCATGTTATAATCTGAAATCACAGAATAATGAAGCACGTTATAATGAGGAAGAGATGTATTTCCAACACTACATGAGCAAGCTCTACCGAATAATGAATGAATCTATGATTTTAAGTGTCATGGTTCTCCTAGGAAAATCATGGACTTCTTCGATTTTTTTTTATCAAGAAATAGTTGTTACAGCCTTATAAAGTTTTCATCTGCAAGATTCCAAATCTGCAATTTTATCTTCATCAAAAAATGGCACTTGGAATTCTAGTTATAGTTTGGTTTGTTGGAAAGCTGTATTATAAACAAGACTTACAATAAATTGAGCAAGATACTGGTGAATCTCAATTCACAAACAGGGTCCAAGAAAAGTGAAGCAATTAGGGCCCTGCTGTTACATTATTTTCTTCCGTCTCCTTCAAACCAGACAAGAGATAAACTGACTGGTGATTCTATATCTACAGATCATCAGCAACAAAACAATTATCAATGATTATATGCTTCAAGTTCATACTGTTAACGTTTCTTAATCATCAGATATTTGACTAGCTTACAAAGCTGCAAATGTAAAAGCCTAATGACTTTAATAAAAGACCAAATAGTTTTCAACTATGTGTTCTTTAAATCTGCAAAATCTAATAAATAACATTAGTAAAGACCTAATGTACCATATTGGTACAAATACACATGAAACATGATGTAATAAAAGTACTTTAGTACATCCTTTTGACTGGACTACAAACTATTTTTGGTATACAAAAATGCATCTCTGCATCTTGTAAGCAAACAGGACATCATCATCAGCACAGTCTACATAAGGCTTTGCTTTGATCATGGTGTAAATTATGACTTGCAGATGGCACTTTTTCCTTCAATTACTGGATATATCCAATTCAAAGTAAAGCTACTAACTTATCTTAATTTGACATTTTCTTTGGCATACTTTTTGTCTTTCCAACAAAAATGTCATATAACACTCTAATCCATCTATGCAAGGTGAACTTCAGATTTCATTCTCTCCATGGAAGAAGAAACCACACTGCTCTATTAAAGTTTGCAGAATTTCCTCTGGTATTCGAGAGTACATTGCCATTTTCTCAAAAGTATCAAAGTTCATTCGTATCAGTGTAGGCCACCAGCAACGGGCCAGATTTTTGCTGTCCATGCTGTTTTCCTGGGAATGCTTGCCAACTCTGAAAAACAAGTTCAAATATTTATGAAATGAGTATTGTGAAGGTAAAATTATATGGCTGCCCTATGTGTAACTCACTTCTATGGAGGCCCTAATAACTGCCCTATGTATAACTCACTTCCATGTAGGCCTTAACAACTGCCTTATGTGTAACTAACTTCCATGTAGGCCCTAACAACTGCCTTATGTGTAACTCACTTCTACATAGGCCTTAACAACTGCCTTATGTGTAACTAACTTCCATGTAGGCCCTAACAACTGCCTTAAGTGTAACTCACTTCTACATAGGCCTTAACAACTGCCTTATGTGTAACTTCTATGTAGGCCCTAACAACTGCCTTATGTGTAACTAACTTCCATGTAGGCCCTAACAACTGCCTTAAGTGTAACTCACTTCTACATAGGCCTTAACAACTGCCTTATGTGTAACTTCTATGTAGGCCCTAACAACTGCCTTATGTGTAACTAACTTCTATGTAGGCCCTAACAACTGCCTTACGTGTAACTCACTTCTACATAGGCCTTAACAACTGCCTTAAGTGTAACTCACTTCTACATAGGCCTTAACAACTGCCTTATGTGTAACTTCTATGTAGGCCCTAACAACTGCCTTATGTGTAACTAACTTCTATGTAGGCCCTAACAACTGCCTTACGTGTAACTCACTTCTACATAGGCCTTAACAACTGCCTTATGTGTAACTCACTTCTATGTAGACCCTAATAACATATGGTCGATTCTGCAGATTACTGACCAAATTCTCAATGACCTAGACCTTCAGTCAAAGGTATGCAATCTTAAACTAAACTTGCTATGGAGAAACCATCATTTTGTTTGACTTGCCATGAAATCTGACATTTAGACCTCAGAATCTAAAGTTTTCTTTATTACCATAAGTATCGGGATGTACAAAATTTGGCCAAGGAACTTACATGAGCACAAATGGTTTTCTGCAAAAGAGATTTTTCTAGGATCCTCAATGATTGTGACTTTTGACCTACCGACCCCAAAATCAATAGACTGCTTTTGTACTCAATGTGTGAAGTCATCCAAACTTTGATAAAAGAACATGGTTAAGAATTAAAATTTGTGTGCAAAAACATTTTTCATCTTTCAGTCGGAGTAAATTTAATCTTTCACCTTTTGACTGCAAAATTGATATGCCCCATTGCAAATCATCCACAAAGTCTGGTTCAGATCTGTTATGCGGCACTGATGTTAGCTTTGACCTTTTTAACCCCCAAATCAATCAACTTTTTACATGCCCAAAATGCTTGACAATCACAAAGTTTGGCTTATGATGTAGAACAAACATTTATTGTTCAGAAACCAATTGTCTTCTTTCAATGACAGTGACTTTGATTTCTGGTCTTTTGGCAAAGAAACTGACAAGCTTCTTCCTCACCCAAGAATACACAAGAAGCCATACACAAAGTTTGGTTGAAATATTATTATTATGCACATACCATTTTAAGCTCTATTGGTCAAAGATCAGAATAGTTAATGGGATGGCCTGTTGCCCGTCATTCATCGACCATCTGTTGTCACAACTCCTCCTAAACTACCTGAAGGACTGCTGATAATGGTTATATCAATATCATGTTTTCACTAACAAATTTTTAATGATCTTTTGTTAGTCCTAAATGGAAATGGTGCTCATCAGGCATCATATTTCTTTTGGTACTAATAAGACATTATGTGCGTGTGATTTGGATTTTAAACATAGCTTTTTCTTTCTTTCTCCATCATATCAATATGATGTCTTCAGTGTGATAGTTTAATGTCATGTCTAGCACTGGGGCATTATGCCACAGACATGTGGCATCATGTCCCACCTAGTCACATTATCCTGACACCAGGTTGACCATGTCCTAACACTAACCTTTTAATGCAGAGTGCCAAGCAAGGCAACTGCTAGTACCATTTTTTTAATAAGCCTTTGGTATGACTTGAGCAGGGTTCTAACCCACGACTTCCAACATCTGACAACAACACTTTAACCACTTAGGCCACAAGAGTGGTCCTAACTAGACATCATAATAAGTCTTTTGGTAAAAAACTGGTACTGACAGACTTTCTGTTCAGGAGCAGCAATAAGATTTTTAAGATGGCTGTTGAAGTGACCATAGTGGACATGACGGTTGACACCATTTTCATTTAAGGCCAAGAAGACATTATAAGAAGTATTTTCATTAAATTCCCAAGCTGATATGTTCAATAAGAAACCGTAATGATAATAAAAATATCAAGATGGCCTTATTGAATGTCCAATTGGAACCATTTTCATTTGGTGGGTTGTTGTAGGGTTTAATGCCATTTTTTCAGCACACAATAGACTATACATGGCAGCCAGTATTAATGGTGGAGTAAGAACCAGGGAAAACACCCGGAAAGAACAACCTATGAGAAGCTACTAGCAAGTTTTCTCTTATATCCACGTTGGCTGAATCCAAGACTCGAACCCACGCAGAGGTGGGATGGCAGTGATCTGTAACGATGAACGTTTAAGACCACTCAGGGCCCCAATTTTCATTTGGTACCAACTACATAAGAAGGAAAAAAATAATCTGGTTAAATCCCCATGTCAATATTACTTTTTATTCAATGATTGCAGCAAGAAAAAGATTTTCAAGACCGCTGCTCTAAAGGCCATATTGGACATCAAATCAACACATCATAAGAGGTATTTTTGTAAAAACAAACACCATGTTAATAACATGACCAATGGAGTAGAGAACAGATTTTTAAGATGGCAGCTGTGGAGCAGCATCGTTTCATTTAGGACTATACAGACCTTGGGATGAATGTGTGTGTAAAATTTCATGACAATCATGGCAACTTTCCAAAGAATAGCGACATTAAACTTATGCTAATATACAGACTGATGAATGACATCTATGACATGTAGGGCTAATGTTTAATTCCATCACCAAATCATTGCACTAGTAAAACCATTTAACTTTTATTAAAGCAAATGAGATAGTGCAGTATTAACAAGTTGCCATAACTATAAATACAGATTTCTTTGCCAAATCACCCAAATATAATCTAGTAAATTTAGACCCATTATATTTCTATCTATTTGTGCTGAAAACTAAACATCAATCCTTACAAAATGGAAGTATTACACCATTGATTGTTGACTTACTTATTCAAATGGGTAATGAGATATTTTAGGACTTCAAAATTGAGGGGATGCATCTTTCGGAAAACACCTCTCAAAGCAAGGAGACGACTGCTTTTGTCACTTACGCCTGAAATAGAAAATATTTCAAATGCTGATTATCTAAGAAATGTTGCACAAATTTAGTCATGCAGAATAATTTCAACTATATAATTGTGAACAAAGAGCAAGCGGGAATCATCAATAGATATATGAAGAAAGAAAGAAAAAAGTCCTTACAGAATTGTACCAAATAGCCAGATGCACGAGTCCTTACAGACTTGTACCAAATAGCCAGATAAAGAGTCCTTACATACTTGTATCAAATAGCAAGATGACAAGAGTCCTTACAGACTTGTACCAAATAGCCAGATGACAAGAGTCCTTACAGATTTGTACCAAATAGCTAGATAAGAGTCCTTACAGACTTGTATCAAATAGCCAGATGACAAGTCTTTACAGACTTGTACCAAACAGCCTGATCACAAGAGTACTTACAGATTTGTACCAAATAGCTAGATGACAAGAGTCGTTAAAGACTTGTACCAAATAGCCTGATGACAAGAGTCCTTACAGACTTGTACCAGATAGCCAGATGACAAGAGTCGTTAAAGACTTGTACCAAATAGCCTGATGACAAGAGTCCTTACAGACTTGTACCAAATAGCCAGATGACAAAGAGTCCTTACAGACTTGTACCAAATAACCTGATGACAAGAGTTCTTACATACTTGTACCAAATAGCCAGATGACAAGAGTTCTTACATACTTGTACCAAATAGCCAGATGACAAGAGTCCTTACAGACTTGTACCAAATAGCCAGATAAGAGTCCTTACAGACTTTATCAAATAGCCAGATGACAAGTCTTTACAGACTTGTACCAAACAGCCTGATGACAAGAGTCCTTACAGACTTGTACCAAATAGCCAGATGACAAGAGTCGTTAAAGACTTGTACCAAATAGCCTGATGACAAGAGTCCTTACAGACTTGTACCAGATAGCCATATGACAAGAGTCATTAAAGACTTGTACCAAATAGCCAGATACAAGAGTCCTTACAGACTTGTACCAAATAGCCTGATGACAAGAGTCCTTACAGACTTGTACCAAATAGCCAGATGACAAAGAGTCCTTACAGACTTGTACCAAATAGCCAGATGACAAGAGTTCTTACATACTTGTACCAAATAGCCAGATGACAAGAGTTCTTACATACTTGTACCAAATAGCCAGATGACAAGAGTCCTTACAGACTTGTACCAAATAGCCAGATGACAAGAGTCCTTACAGATTTGTACCAAATAGCCAGATAAGAGTCCTTACAGACTTGTATCAAATAGCCAGATGACAAGTCTTTACAGACTTGTACCAAACAGCCTGATGACAAGAGTCCTTACAGACTTGTATCAAATAGCCAGATGACAAGAGTTCTTACATACTTGTACCAAATAGCCAGATGACAAGAGTTCTTACATACTTGTACCAAATAGCCAGATGACAAGAGTCCTTACAGACTTGTACCAAATAGCCAGATAAAAGTCCTTACAGACTTTATCAAATAGCCAGATGACAAGTCTTTACAGACTTGTACCAAACAGCCTGATGACAAGAGTCCTTACAGACTTGTACCAAATAGCCAGATGACAAGAGTCGTTAAAGACTTGTACCAAATAGCCTGATGACAAGAGTCCTTACAGACTTGTACCAGATAGCCAGATGACAAGAGTCGTTAAAGACTTGTACCAAATAGCCTGATGATAAGAGTCTTTACAGACTTGTACCAAATAGCCAGATACAAGAGTACTTACAGACTTGTACCAAATAGCCTGATGACAAGAGTCCTTACAGACTTGTACCAAATAGCCAGATGACAAAGAGTCCTTACAGACTTGTACCAAATAGCCAGATGAAAAGAGTTCTTACATACTTGTACCAAATAGCCAGATGACAAGAGTTCTTACATACTTGTACCAAATAGCCAGATGACAAGAGTCCTTACAGACTTGTACCAAATAGCCAGATGACAAGAGTCCTTACAGATTTGTACCAAATAGCCAGATGACAAGAGTCCTTACAGACTTGTACCAAATAGCCAGATAAGAGTCCTTACAGACTTGTATCAAATAGCCAGATGACAAGTCTTTACAGACTTGTACCAAACAGCCTGATGACAAGAGTCCTTACAGACTTGTATCAAATAGCCAGATGACAAGAGTCGTTAAAGACTTGTACCAAATAGCCTGATGACAAGAGTCCTTACAGACTTGTACCAGATAGCCAGATGACAAGAGTCATTAAAGACTTGTACCAAATAGCCTGATGACAAGAGTCCTTACAGACTTGTACCAAATAGCCAGATACAAGAGTCCTTATAGACTTGTACCAAATAACCAGATGACAAGAGTCCTTACAGACTTGTACCAAATAGTCTGTTGCATGGTCAAGAAATTGTGGGCAGTAGGATGCTTTCTGTAGGAATTTCTTTGCATTTCTGTAGGAATTTCTTGCAATCTGTTGATTACATATTTCAGAAAAAATAATTATTTCAAGATTTCTCAAATTATTTGCATTGATTCAATAGCCTGCCAGCAAACACTTATCTAATACTGAAATGCCTTTATGCCATGATGTTTACAAAGTTTGTCCATTTCCACTCCATGCACAGTGCATACCTATTAGTGTTTATTTGTTAACACATTAACCCCTAGAGCCGCATTTACAGGGCAGAAGGTAGTAGTCTACTGCCATGCTCTGTAGCATCAAGGTCATGTATGATACACTAAAGTGGGTGGTATTATAGAAAGGTTGACAGATTTAGCTCCACAATGATACCAAATAGTCTAGACATTTTAGTTGCACTACAAAATACAGAGGCAAAAACTTAATTTTTTTGACCCATTTTTTTCCACCCAAAATTCGCCAGTGGTCGGAATCTTATTCTGTGTCTAGATTTGAGACTTTTTGACCTCAGTTCTAATACAGACCGGCCTGAAGTGAAATCAGACAGGTGAAACTGTGCAAAAAGTAGGACAGGTGGGCATTATTAATACAGAGTGGTCTCCATATGAAATGATGGGTCCATTGAGCAAAAAAACAAAAAAAAAACAAAAACAAAAACAAAACAACTTTTCACTTTTTGCACAAACGTGAGTAAAATAACCAATGGAAAACATTGATTTTAATACAACTAGGGATTGGGCTAATGGAAAATTGCTTACAAGTCAATGTATTAGGATATATTCAGAAATAGCCCCCAAATGTGTTTCCTACTTGTATTTCATGCAAAAATAGCAAAAACCTCCAGGGGTTAATTTGTTAATGGTCCCATAAGCAACTTCAATAATAATGATCATAAATGTAATAATAATTATAAAAGCACTTTCTATCATTTACATCTATTATTTGATATGATGTACTGTATATACTCACCTATAAGATGGATCCAATTACAAACTGCACAGACCAAGATCAGTCATTGCATAATGTGCTTGCAGATCTGGGTCTGTGCAGTTTTCTTTAGCTGAATCAATAGAACAACACAGACCCTAATATAATGCTGTATTATGCTATGGCAGATCAGAATCAATGTTGCTTGCAGTTTGACTAGACTTATAAGGGTATATATGGTCTACATTTAGGGAGTTTAAATGTCTCCGAATACTGATAAACCAAATTATCAACATATTTTCATTTCCCTCAGATGCTACATCTCAAGAAAATGGTTTTATTCAATATTGGTTCAGCACAATATCCATAGTTACTGCCACTACTCCCATTACAAAATTTAATTCATTAGAGTACTATCTTATTCTTTTATAGTAAATTAGTCTGTAGACTGGTGTACCACCTTGTTCACAATAGTGCATGTAATGCATGATCTTGTTCACTAATGTGCTGCACTACCTTGTATGCTGGTCGGCCACAAGACTGCAAGGTATCATTTTAGCACAACTGAAGATAAATGACTGGTTTAAAAATTAATGCCATCAAAGCAATTTTTCAAATGTTTCCAAAAATCTTCTGATCTGCAGAGGGGCATTCAACTATTACAAATATAAATAAAGTTTTAACTAGAAATGTTTCCTAAGAGCAAAATGTTTCCAAGAGCAAAATGCTCTGTAACCACTTGCTATCTAGCAGCCAACCATGCAGGATACACAAACCTAAATGCTGCACATAATGTTTGGTAGACATAGCATGTACAGACAAAGGTAACACTATATTTCTTCCATATTCATGTTGGGGCACAAAAGTTTGATAGAAAGTCTTATTGATTCAAACAAAACCAACACCACTGCTGTTGCCAGCAGAAAGGTTTACCCTTGCTATCTGCAAACACATGTTAGATGCAAACACGTTAGATGCAATGAATATGTCTCAGAAAATAAGCTTTGACTGAGTTAAGGACAAGAAAGTTGCTTTTCCTTCTCGTGTTAACTATTTCTCCCATTATAAGACCAGTAAGTCAGCCCAAAAATTTATTGTTGGAATTTGGCTTATTATCAGAAAAAGATGTCTTGATAAATATTTGCAAAATTTCATAAAAATGGGGTGGAGGTGGGAGTGGAGGTAATGATATCATCAAACATGGGCTTATCATTGAATAAAAAAATGCAAATAGCATTAACCCAGGTTAATGCACTGTCTGATGAAGGTTCGTGCCTGTTTTACCAATAATCCTTATCTGTACGAGCATTATAACAATGATGATCCGGATCTACACAATCTGCAAGCTTGGTGTAAAGAAATATAAATTCAGTGTGATGACCATTTTACAAATTGAAAGCAGCAGAACAAAAGCATAAGCTGAAATATCATCATCATGAAAAAGAAAGAAAAATAATTATATTGCAATAATGTATTAATTATTTATAGAAAACGAAATATCGTCATCATGAAAAAGAAAGGAAATTAAATTTATTGCAATGATGTATTAATCATCTGCAGAAACTCCCATCTTTCCTTCAGACAAAATGGTGATATCTGAGCACAAAAAACCAAGGATAGTTTTCATTGTAAAATTACCCCAATGCTAATGCAGAAAAATTGTGGGGTTCAAACCCCATCTTATAGACACTTATAGATAATTAATGGATTATTAATTTGAGTACGAGTTAAATGTTTGTGTTCAGTTCTGTGAATATATGGCCTGGAGGCCTGGGCAGCAATGCTTTCCATTCCATAAAGGAGAAATTTCAGAATCCTATTAAAATGGAAAAACAATAATTCACAAGAATACTATGTCCACCCTGCTCTGCCAAAAGTGTGGCTCTATCTGAAAATGGTACTAAATGCGAACAAGCATGACAGGATACAGAAAAGTAGGTCATTGTGACCTACCAGTACTCTACTTTTTGCAGTACAGGTACCCATTAACAGCTTGTCTACTTTTTGCAGTACAGGTATCCATTAAGAGCTTGTCTACTTTTTGCAGTACAGGTACCCATTAAGAGCTTGTCTACTTTCATAACTATTAATACACACATTTAAAATGGCTACATTCAAAGGTTTGTTCATGAAACTTACTAGAACAAAAACAAACCAAAACAATAACAGCAACAAAAGTATTGGCAAAGACATGTTTCTTCCTGGTTTTAAAATCTATAACAAAAATCTTTCTTGTAATAAGGAAAACAGATAAACGTGCAAAAGTGAACATTCCAGTATAATTTATATGCAAGAAAGTCTTTATATGTAGTGAACAATACAAACTTGTATGTTCAATGGTTATGGACAGGATAACAGAAATTCCAAGAATTGGCAAATATAAATGTCTGACATTCTGTCAATAAGAGGAGTCAAATGAAATGATGTATATAATGTGGCCAAATGGATAAAAAAATAAAAGCAGAATGTGTTCAGCACTGCTCTGAAAAAAAGCTCTAGTAAAGTGGCACTAAGTGTAAATCTGTGAAAGGTAAGTCATTCCTGACTTGCAAAGAATTTTCAAAGCAAAGCTTTTGTACTTTTTCCTTAAAACCACCTCAAAGTAAACAAGACTTTCATTGAATGACAAAAATTAAAATCACTCAATCAGCAGGAATTTATTATCTAAAAAAGAGTAGGGCAGTGATTAGAAGTTAAAAAATTCTTCACTTCCACAAGTCTAAATTGAGAACATACATACTTATGTGATAATATTAATTACTAGGTACTTCTTTCATTTAAGTCATGCAACACTTTTGTGCTACAAATTTCTTTAAATCGGGATAAAGGTTTACAGATTTAGTCAGAATGCCCAAAACTCCACTCTAAATCTTCAATATATGACTACACAACAGCAGCTTGGCATAGTGCTTTATGATATATTCTGGAATGGATTGTTTGGTCTACTTTTTCCCACTAAATACACAGATTTCCCAAACGAACATGTTAGTCTTGTTAATCTCTGAGACCTTTTTTGCTCTTAGAAACTTTTAAAGTGAGTTAAGTCTACACAGATATCAGAAGTATAAAGTGAAGTATTAAATGTCATACCAGTAGGAGATAATGGTGCAGTTACAGCATTGCCTCCCTTACTTGTCTTTCCTGTCTCTAAGGAATAGTGAAAGTGACTTGATGATATTGATATTGCAATTTGTTTTTATTTTGGATGAGTATTTCAAGGACTTTTTTTCTATGACAAACAAATTAGATTACAGAATAATTCCAATAATTGAGAACTATTTTTTAAATAAAAATATTGTATTTTACATAATGTTGAGTCTTCCAAAGAATTAAGGAAGGATTTTAAGTACTGTACTGAATTATCCTTACAGAAATGAGGTTTCGAAGCACAGACAATCAGATGTTTTCATCTCCTTATTTACCAAGGTCTGGCCTCTGTTACTTTACCTAATCTCTTCTACAATTTCGAGGACTCCTTTTGATAATCTAGATATATAGGATACTCACTTTACAATTAGGAAGATATATAGGATACTCACTTTACAATTATGAAGATTCCTTTTGATAAGCTAGATGTATAGGATACTCACTTTACAATTATGAGGACTCTTTTTGATAATCCAGATGTGTGTGTGTGTGTATATATATATATATATATATATATATATATATATATATATATGATACTCACTTTACAATGAGGACTCTTTCCAATAATCCAGATGTATAGGATACTCACTTTACAATTATGAGGACTCCTTTTGATAATCCAGATGTATAGGATACTTGCTTTACAATTATGAGGACTCCTTTTGATAATCCAGATGTATAGGATACTCACTTAACAGCAGAAAGAAATCAAACAACCAGCTTTAAAAAAATGTGGACTATGCCTTAGATGATTTCTTCCATCTGATTAAAAAGTACATGCATTCTTACACTGACTCTGACATCCATACGCACAGAGTTATAGTTTAGTTAATTTTTCTATAATTACCTGATGCCTCTATCAATTCATCATAAAGAGCTACTGGCACTAGAGGATCCGTTAGGTCATTGAAGAAAGCCTTCAGCACTGTGGCCACTGCATTAACCTGTATCTCTAATGTACTTATATCAACATTTGAATCTGCAAATACAAGAAAATCTTGGTAAAAACTAACAACTTTAATCATAATTTAACTTTAATATCTATATACACTTTCCTCCCTTGTCTGTGAAGAGTATCAGAACAAATTTTGTTGAAATCAACATTACATATATATATATATAAACACCCCCAGCACCAAATAGTACAAATATAGCCACCTAAATTTGGAATGAAGAAAGATCTTAGCATTTAAAATGAGCAAATTAAATATAGACATTTTCTGCTTCCTTATACACAAGCTCTAACTTCTGACAATCGAATATAGGTCAGAAAGCATTGGACATAACCAATAAACTTCTTTTAATGCTCACACCACTGCTTTATTATAACTAAGTCCTATGACAGGGCCCTTTTCATATTTACTAGCAATGTACCATATGTTGTATCAAACTGCCTTGACAACCTCCCATAATATACTCCCTCCAACCAGAGTAGCACCTTTTCATATTTACTAGCAATGTACCATATGACATATCAAACTGCCTTGACAACCTCACATAAAATACTCCCTCCCTCTCTCCAATCAGAGTAGCACCTTTTCATATTTACTAGCAATGTAACATGTGACAACCTTCCTCTCTCCAATCAGAGTACCACCTATTCATAGTGATAAAACATAATGAACTTGTTGATCAGTCAATGAATTCCAAGAGCCTTGGGTAATAATGTAATTAGTTTTTCCTTTAAACAACTTTTAAATTTTGATTTTGCATTATTACAGCTGATTCTCAGTCTTGTCTGCTCAATAATCAGATATCTTGGATACTCATGACATACTCTTGTCTGAATTGTAAAAGATTCAAGTTTTAAAATTACAATTTGTGCTTTCACTGATTTACTCTGGAAAAAAATGAAAGGACCTGTTCGGGACTTTTTAAATTTTATAAAAGTCAAAATATTATTCTGGGAGATTCTGATAACCTTGGTGTTTGGGAAATACAGAATTTTGCCATGTAGCTGATTTTTTTTACTGCATTCAGGAGTGGATGAATTCAAATATAAAATGTGAAATGAATTTGGGTTTTTGAGTTTATAAGCTTGGATTCTGGGCCTGAACACAAAATAACGTGGGATTAGATGAATTAGAGGACAGTTTTGCTAGTATATCGGAAAGCATATTTCATTTATTTGACACAAAGTGATATTCATTTGGCTTAACATATAAAGATGTCAAAGGGGTAGTTTCTAAGTCCCTGATTGTGTATTGGCTTTACAAGCTGATCCATACACAATCAAGCCATAATTAAATTCAGAGCTTCCTTATATCATGTATTAGTAAGGCATGAGTAAGGATTGCCAAGATATAATCCAGGGTATATCTGTATAATTTTTAACGTATATTTTTTTTGTGGTTATCTAAAATGGGAAGGCAAGTTAGTTTATGGTTAAAAATTGTGTCCTATACAGTTGGCCTCCTCTACAAAAGGGATAACACAAACAATATAGCTTACAGTCGTCATGTAATTGGTAGTGTGAAAACATGTATATAGTTTATGATTTCACAAATTTTAATCTGTTTTCTTCTGCCACTTTTAAATTCTAACTATATATGTACAAGTCACTCAAGGTATCATTGATTTTCAAAGGGTACCCATTCTTGTGGATTTCATTGTTGCATGAAACCATGAATTTAAAGGCCTTACAAAAAATTAGCCACATGCTATAAAGAAACCACTGCCACCCTTCCCATATATGTTATTCCAGATTTACTGGAATTGGGAAATTGTAAAATATTCCTTGGTATGAGGGAGAGAGTTCAACCATATTTTAACTATTTTGTATCTTGCCCTTGCTATGCTGAAATTTTAGTCAGTGAGAGAAAACTATAATAAAACAGTAAACGGAAACTATAAAAAAAAATACACAAAACACTCTTTCAGTTTTAAAGGCATATAATTTAATTTTAAATAATGACAATTTTTATTTCCATATAGACTCCACTCAGGTTAATTCCCAAGAATCACCATTTAGTATGCTGTGTTATTTTTGTTCCAAGTACAACAAACTCTACTTTTCCAACAAATAAGATTGCCCTTTATCCTAAGGTTCATATAAACTTCCTGTAGTTAGGCAGCATTTGGTGTGATCTTTACTCATGCTAGTTGTTATTCTGAATTTATGATCTGATACTTCTTTCTGTGAGAACAAATGGTGTCACTGGTTGAGAATGTAAGCACCTGGCATTACACAGTATCATATTCTAAAACTCTTTGGGTACATTCATTTCCCTATTGGAAGCCTCAATAATCTGATCTGGTCTGGTGCAAATGCCAGATGGATTGACCTAATCAGAGGTTTAATAGCATACTGACTTTACATGTAAATAATACTGCCATATGGTTCTTGGGACAATGAATAGCTTGAACCTAGTAGGAAGTGTTTATTCTGAGGTATTAATTGATAACAGAATGTAGTACTGCTCATGAGTAAGATCACAATTGTCAAGTAAATGAAGACAGATTACAATCATCCTAAAAAATATGTCATATCAGGGCATTTTTTATTTTTTGATGACGTGGTGCAAGGATAAGTGACCTTCATCTTTTTTTTTTTTATATAGTAAAATTTAAACAACATCTATTACAAGTGCATGCTGCTTCAGCACCATTACACCTGATGCATGTGAATTTAATACTGATGATCATTAAATATTTTGAAATCATTCTCAATTCTGGGTCCCAAATTTTTTTTGTATATGACCTCCTCCCCAAAATGATAGTTATTATTTTCACACGATTTTTTTTGTACCTTCCAAAATCATTTCGACAAAAAATTACATAACATCCATGAAGTGATTTGAATGACAAGCCATATACAAGTTGATTCAGAGTTGAAGAATTAGCTCAGACTTCCTGGTCAAAAAGTTTCAACTTATAGGCTGGCAAATACAGTATTTGGCTGTGATGATTTATGTTAATTATGATCATGGACACTCCTCATATCTATATTTTTTTGTGTTGCTATAATTTGGGGATTTACTTTCTTGTGAAATAAAAAGGTCTCTTTAGCTATTGGGTCATGTTTTTCAAGTAGAAGACTCTTTCCATCATTATTTGCAATTAAGTTTCTGCTATTCCATTGTGTTTTAGTGTCAGACATATTAATAAGAGTAGAGCAGGTATAGGATTTCTGAGAGTTTTCCCTGGTTTTTTGCTTTGTTTATTTGTTGTCTTTTTCTAGTATATGTGAAATTTTTTGAAATGAGATATTTTTGCTCTCATATACACACATCTACTAAAATAAATTATACTTTTTAGCACCAGTACATTTAGACTGGTTCTGCACTAAATATGAATTAGAACAAAGAATCTGCACATAAAAATTAAAATAAGAAAGCCAGTCTGTTTTCTCCTCAATAAGTCATACAGCGGCTATAAATAGAATATGAGGTTGAAAGTTTGAAAGTAGAATCAGCATGTTTCATGGTAATAGGATAGTTGCCATAAACAGAACATGATAATGTTAGGAAAGTGTACATAAGTCCACGAACAAGCGTACTCTTATATTGTAGTTATGTAAAAGCTGTCTTTTCTAAAATATGGTGTGTGGGATTAATGTAATGTTAATAAAAATGAGAAAATAAATGATTTTTTGGGGAAGGTGGATATACCGAAAAAGTGTAATCCATATATGTTTACGCACAAGGCATAATTTAGTTTAAAAAAGTGTAATGATTATACCAAAAACTTAATGGTTGGCATGTATGCAGTGGTGTGCTGCACTTTTAGTGGGTCAGAATTTAACGTTTTTTGGCTCATAGTGTTCAATATCTTAAGTCTCACACTATTTCTATGAGCACTCGGGGGTCATTGGTTTGCTGCGTTTATCATGAGCTGGGTACATATATACCTTTATTGTTCATAGCATTGGATTCGTTGTTTTCTAGACTGTCACAATGACCACTGTAATTATCTACATCACTCATATTTTGGGCGTGCTTCTTGCATAGGTGTTGGGCTTCATGGCTTTGAAGTAACTTGGAACTCCTCATACATGCCACCTCCACTCACCCCCAAGGTATAAGTGTAATTATTGCTATTATACAAGGCAAAAAGTGTAATCATATATTACATGCCACAAGTACAGCACAATTTTACTACTAACCAGGTTCTGCAGCTGCTCAAAATTCTTTTCACAAAGGGTATACTTGATATATATAATTGGTTTGAATCATTAAAATATCTTTAGTGATTCTGCAGTTGTACTACAAACAAGGATATACATCACAGAATTACATTTTTCTTTGTATAATTTTGACCTGGAGGCAGTAGGCATGTCAATGGAATATAAGCCAGTCAAAACATGACATATAACTAGCTAATGACACTGTAAAATATTTTTTCTTTCAAAGGTTTTAATTCAGGCAGAAATTGTTTGTTGTTGTTATTGGTGTTGTTGTTGCTATAAAGTTTAACACCATTTTTCAGCACAAGATAGGCTATACATGGTGGCCAGTATTAATGGTAGAAGAAGAACTCAGGAAAACCCTGGAAAGAACCACTGACCCACGAAAAGCTACTGGCAAGCTTTGTTACATAACCACATTGGCTGAGCCAGAGACTCGAACCCATGCAGAAAGGTGAGATGGCAGTGATCCTAACGGTGAGTGCTTTAAAGCACTCGGCCAGGGCTCTTCAGATAGAAATTAAAGTCATAGAATTACATTCTCCCTTTTGATGACTTATATCTTGAGACAGAATGGCTATGGTATGTGACACTGACACATGATCTCTCTCTCTCTCTCTCTCTCTATATATATATATATATATATATATATATTCATATAAATGCTAGCCATTCACATAGTGGCTCATGGAACGTTCAATAGAAACTAGAACAGAGGAATTTATTGTAAAATGTCGACATGGTTGCAACTTTGTATCACTGATAAACACTATAGATAAATCTCAGGAAAGTGCACGTTTCGTTATGACGAACCTTCTTCTTGTAGGTTACTTGGTGTAATTTCTATTTCAAGGTTTCAATTAAGCCCAAATTCCTTTCCTCTCACTTCACATTTCTGCATAGTTTGTCCGTTATGCATGTGGAAGGGAAGACAGAAATCAGAAAGGATTGGGATGAAAATGTGCATCATATTAAATTCATTTAGAAAACAAGGATTATTAATACTTTTATTGTTATTTTCAAATGTCGCAAGAAGAGAATGTTTATTTATGCGTATTACTGCGCCATTGGTGGATCACAATTTGATATACCAATAATAGTTAACACTTTAAATGCTATGTTATTTTTAGTGTGTGTATATATATATATATATATATATATATATATATATATATATATATATATATATATATATAAAATCTCACACTAGTCCAAACTTATGGACCTGGTGAGCAAATACTAATGAACAGACACATAGAAAACATTATAACATGATAAAATTGACTAAGATAGTGCATTAAAATGATAAAATTATAAACAGTCCATTAACAGAAACATACCCTCATTAAATTTGCTGGTGAGAAGATCCACTTGAGCTTTATTTCCAGGAATTCTGTAGATCCCTTCTGCACACAAACCTGTAACGAGATGCTGATCCAAATAATCACAAAATATCGCAGGAATAAACAACAAGTTTTCAGCATTTTATCTCGCATGAAGATTCACACATTTTCATTCCAAGTATCTAAATGTGTGATCTATGTTCTTGTTATAAGTACTTGAATTAACAAAAGGATCATATTGAAAACCATTCCTACCATATATACTTGCATATAAGCCCATTCACAAGCTGACCCCCAAACTGAACAAGTATAAACACTAAAAAGTGCATTAGACACATACAAGACGACCTACAACTCAGAGACATCTCAAGATGCATGAGGTAAGTTCTAAATGCATTCATTCAGGCAAACATGTATTTAAAAAAAATACATGTATAGTTATCTTGAGGTTGGTGTCATGATTATTAAAAAGAAATTGTATAAACTTGTTTGAAAAATAATTTATTTAATATTGTTTTCTTATTGTTTCTGCCTAATTTACATTTGTTTATAATTTGATCAAATGATGTCAAGAATTTAGCAATTATGAGTTGCTGCTTACACTGCCTCTCCCTTCTGACTCAATTATTGGTTTTTCATGCATTATTGCATTGGACATTTTATATCAGTGCAACGGTAATTACGTTTTTACTTTCCTTTGAAATTGTAAATACTTAATTCATTAAAATGTAATCCCAGTATGACAACACAATGAACAACAATACAATTTGATTTAACGCTTGCAATTAGTCTACTGAACGTATTTACACAATGGTGCCATCATATGTACATTCTAGGTTTGATTACGCACTGAATTAAGTACATCCCTTGAAGTCAAATCATGGGCACCAATGCACTAAACCTTAATGCTATCACCAAAATACAATAATGAAGTTTAAGAATATTGCTTCAAATATTATGCAAATACCATAAAAGCAGAGTTGTTGTTGCTTTGATGTAAGCGACTTTACACCATACCTGTCAACTTTCATACCTATTTACCCGATTTCATATCCTGATTTCTGCTTAGAACTCCTGATTATTACATTATGTCTTCAATTTTCATTTCTTCTAAACAAGAAAGAATTTGTGTCTTCACTAACTAGAATGTTAAGTTTAAACATTAACGAAATTAGATATTGTTCTTTTTTTACCTTTACAACAATACATAAAAAAACAACAAAAAAATCATCCACAATTAATTGCAATCCCAAGAATGATCACTATGAATGCTGTAACTCCATTTGCTATAGCACCATTCCCACAAAAGAAACTTATACAAGTGAACACATAGCATTTTTAACTGTATATACCAATGTTAATTACTAAATTAAAATTAGAACTGAAAATACCACGCAGCAAATGTGTCCTCAAAAATCTAATTCAGAATAAATATTTTATAGTAAACAGTACTATGCTTTACAAGTTGACAATAAAGGAATAAGGTCAGATATACCAGGGGAAAATAGTGCCTATTTAGGTACCTTTAGATCAACAAAATTGGGAATTCTTTGTTTGCCAATCAATTGCTGGTACTTGCATAACACACAATAGTGTAGAATTTGGTTTCTTTGAATTACAACAGAGGGTCAGTCGTTTTCACAAAATAGTTGCATCAATAAGGATAAACTTTTAATTAGTCACATTGGCTTTTTTATTTAAGACTAATCTTTAGCTATTGTGCAGTTTGACCACAGCTGACCAGAATATAAAAATAGGGTTCATCGTGGGGGAAATATGATGTGTCACAGTGGGAAATGGCAAATCTTTTGCGAATTTCATGCATATTGGACCTGGAAGATCAATCAATATTTAGTAAAAACAAAGATTAAAAAAATGCTATGCAAAACCTCTTGATTTTAGGTACCAATCTATTTTTATTTATTCAGTCTCCCTACTTGGCTTTTGAAATGTTTATAGGTATGCCTTACAACCCATTTTACAAAACTATGGTAAACGTGCTAATATTATGGAATAAAAGGCAATTATGTGTGTAGTGGTATAGTTGCTGGTCAAAACTCCCTCTTAATACAAGCCAGTTTCAAGGTTTTAATGACTAACTGGCCTATACTGCCATCACAAACAAAAGACAAATTCACTGACTATCATCATAGGAGATGCTGAAACATCAAGCTTTCCATTGTGTGGAAAGTTATGTTTGTTCAGCCAAAACACAAAACTAAAAATGATTGATGTTGATCTTAGTTGATATATATGAGAATTTTAGCTTTTATTATTACCACTCCTTGTGAACATGTAAATTATGCTGGTTATGTGCCTTTTATATTTAAATGTGTGTACCTTTTAAAAATATTATCTCAATTTTTAAGATTGTTTTTATCATTAAAAATGAGTAATGTGTGAGTGCATGATTCAACATAAATGAAACAGTTATTAAGGACTAGCTGAAGAATGTAACTTGGCTAAAACAATGAATAAAGCCAAATCTGCATCTAATATGTTTGGAAATAAATAAGGATTTAAGTGACGCTTTGCACTGGGTAAGTACTGAACAGATTAGCTGGTTTTCCGGGTAAACTCAATCGACCTGCAAATTATCAAGTCTGTATTTACCTTTATTTAATTTCGTGCTGGTGAAATCATAAAAAATGCACATGTAAAATAATAATAAAATCAATCATAGTACTTTAAAACAGTTTAATAACTGTTGGGTCAGCACAAGTTTTTTTTTACATGCCTATGTCTTAATATATGGAAAAAAGTATTGTTTCGTATCAAAAAATTTACCGACGGAACAGTAATCAACAAAAAGACCTAAAAGCTGTCAAGTTCAGACATTGGTCTGACGATAAAACAACCCTTTTTTTCCCCCTAAATTATTTGGCTTATACGCGAGTATATATGGTTGGTTCTACTTTTACATCAACTCTGAAAAGAGTCTAAAGTTTAATCACTGAAAACACTACTCGAAAACTGTTAATAACTGCAAGATGAAAAACTTGAAAATGCCAGTGTATTACAAAGAGAGATACATGGAAAATAAACAGAAAATTTATGATTGCAATATAACACATTAAAAAATCACTGGTTGGATCGCACTTAGGAAATGGGAGCTAAGTGCCTTCTCAAAGATGCACCAATATCAGCTGGCATAGTCAGTAATCAAACCTGTGACCCTTGAATAATGAGTCTAACACTTTACAACTAAGCTAGCATAACTCACTGAACTGTAGAACCATGGTAAATTAGAGACAGTTTTGTTAGCATAAAGTTACCAAGCAAATTTAGTTTAAACTGCAACAATCCTTGGAAAAAGTATGCAATGGAACCCAGAGTTTATGCTATACCATTCTTAGGATGTGAAATCATGATGTGGGAATTTAGTTCAAGTAAGGTGTCATCACTACAAAGATGACTGTCAAAAATGCTTTCTCAAGGACAGCTACTACTCAATTTAAAAAGTTCTGGTACATAGGACTGCAAAAGTCCTGTTGAATAGGAGATGTATCTAATAATCAACATTCACCAAGAATGAAGACGAGCAACTTGTTTGTCAAAACTGACAAATTTAGCACTGTATTTAAATTACAAGACATTTCTTTCTCCACAAAATAATTAAAAATAAATTCTAATAAAACGTTTAAAAAGAACCGTTAACATAAAATCTGTCTTTGTATATCAATATGAACCACACAGGCATTTCATGTCCGAGTGTACCTTTGGTTTACAAATTTTAGTATGTGTAAACCATAAAAATAGATATCTGACAACATAAACAATTTTGTAATGTTCCTATCTGATATACATGACACCAGGCAGCTCAGCTAAGGGACATACATTTTACTGAACTCTAGTATCTCAAAATAAATTATTTTATTGAAATCAAACCATCCTTGGTTTGGTAATGTTGTAAAACAAGTTACAAGGTAAGGCAATCAGGTGTCACACATAATGATGTTACAGAATGCATATATTAATTCATTGAAGATATATATATGGCCACCTGCCTAATTTAATTGAAAACCAACAATCCTTGTTAAAATCATGTTGAGAAATCAAAATTGGAGTATAGGTATGTATAATCATGGGTCATGAGTCCTTTAAAGTAACATCATCAATGATGCATGTTAATTTTATTTTTAAATCCAACAGTTCCCAATAAAGTAATGCTGTAAAAACAAACAAGATGGTTAGACAGCTATCTAGATGTATGTGATTACTACTGGGTACCATCATAATTTTGCGATGGGGTGGGGTGGGGGCCTCTAAATATAAGATGAATAAATAAAGCTGCAAAATTCATTTTCTAACTATTTACTCTTTATCTGATAACGATCACTAAGGCTTAGTAGCTGTGGATCTCCTTTGTACCATTTTCATAAAATTATAGTGAGTTTTTCTTACCCTCTGTCTCAATGAAGTCAATACATTTTTCAATGAACTCTGGCACAGAGGGATTATTCTGAGACATAGTATAATCTGCAAGATAGTTGCCGGTTTCTGACTGCCCACCCTTGCCATCTTTCTTTTTCACTTTCTTCTGAAGCTTCTGTTGTCCCTTCTGTTTCTTTTCCTGCAATGACAGAATTGTACAAATTTATGGTACAATGGTTCTACAGACTCATATATACAGTAATGCATATGAATTTCAAAATAATTTGTGCAAAATCTATCAACAAAATCTATATGAACTTAGGACATTTTTTTTAGCCCTTGCTGAACTTTTTTAAAAACATTAACATCAATTGTGGATTTTGCTGAAATTTATTTGGAAAAAAATATGAAAAGGTTCTAAAGACATTGAT
This sequence comes from Unio pictorum, assembly GCA_030141615.1. Classification (NCBI taxonomy): domain Eukaryota; kingdom Metazoa; phylum Mollusca; class Bivalvia; order Unionida; family Unionidae; genus Unio; species Unio pictorum. The sequence continues at coordinate 5,375,137 of JARLTB010000098.1, forward strand.
CTTAAGGTCAAAAGTCTTGTGAGTATGATGACTTAAATAAATATGGTAGCATAAATACTTTTTTTAAATACATGTTTGAGTTAACATATTCAACAAGATGCCTGTATGTGCAATACAGAATTCTTCGTCATGGTCTGATATTCATCCCAGTGCTGTGGATAAACACTGCACAGCTTGTCGCAAACAATGTCATGAGATAACCTTATTTAAACTGAACATTATTTTCTGGATAAAAAATGAAATCACTGAAGAGCCATTATTCAAGGTGTTCTTTTTACAAAAAGACCATTTATTATTCATTTAAGTCATCATACTCAGACTTTTGACCTTAAGATCAATGTCTGAGTGCTAATGCAATGTCTGGTGAAAAGTCATTTTGTTGGGTTTTCAAAGCTCCTTCACAAAGGTATGGATATACTGGTGGCAAGATATGTGCCATTTTAATTCAAAACTAATTAAAAGTGCTTTAGAGAAAACCCTATTTGAATGTCATCGTCCATTTAAGTGTACCAGTTTTACAGTTTTGAGATGCAGTAATGGCCATGTTCTGCACTTCAATGATGTTATAAGGTATCTCAAGAGTAGGAGTTTTCAGTCAAAAGTGTGTTATTAACAACAACAAATGAGGCTGTCCTCATAAGAAATGACAATGGATCTTGATGTCACAAGAGTCCCCTGTAGGGACTCATAAGAAATGACAATGGATCTTGATGTCACAAGAGTCCCCTGTAGGGACTCCTGCTCTATTGCCCAAAAAAGAATTTCCATTAATTCAAATTAGGACTATTTCTTTTTCTGAACTGCTTAGTACTGAAACCATCTGATATTCCTTGGTGACAAGATTTTCAAATCAGCCACTGTAGTAGTAATTAGCAGCATTATCATTTAGAAGCAACTATAAATCATTAGAAGATTTGCTTAAAACTCCATGTTGACATGATGATCCTGTCAGAAGAATTCCAACAAGATTTTCAATTTTTTTTTTTTGTGACAGTATGCTAGATTCATACTATTCTAATTCAGAGCCAACTAAATATCAAAATTAGTCTTGAAGTAAAGACCCATGTTGATATGACTTTCCTTAAGCATCAACAACAAGATTTTCAAGATGGCTGTCATGGTTGCCATACTGGATACCAAATAATATCATTTCATTTTGGACTAATTCAGCATCATACGTAGTCTTTTAGTGATAGCCCCATGTTAATATTACTACCCTGAACTAATGACATCAAGATATTCAAGATGACTGCTGCTGTGGCCATATCAGATGTCTGAGTAGTCTAGTTGTCATTTAGGACCAACTAGAAATTTAAAGTTTCATGGCAATCCTCCAAGTAGTTTAGGAAGAGTAGTGATAAGAAACTTATTCTAATTGACAGACACTATTAGTGATGGGAATCGGTCAGAAATTCATAATCAATAATCGGTTCCTAAGAGCAAATTAATTTTTTTTTACACAGTTATATCTTTGATCACGAGTTCAATATGTTTATAAATGTATAGGAGTAATCTCTTTTAATGACATGTATACTTTAACCTGACAATAATATTATATTGTGTGTTACTTTTGTTCAATGACTTTGTTAAATGAACACAACTTTTTATGGCTGATCAGTCATATATCACTGAAATACTGACAATCCCCCAAAACTTCGTTCACATGTGATGTGTCTATAATTTAAAGTAAAGAAGGACATGATTTTCTTGTTTGTCATTGTTTATAAATACTACAAAAGATGTTGCAATTTAACTGAAACAAATCAACAAATGTGTTTAAAGTTACTAACTCTACAATTTAACAACTTGACCATGTAATAATAACTATATGGTCCTAATTATGAATCATAAGATATTTTATTTGTAGTTGTGAAGGGATTAATAAATTTCAGGTCAACTTTAGCGGCTGGGAGTTTTACAAACCTTTGTGCTTTGCATACACCTAAAAGTAGTCTCCCTTTACACACAATCGATTATGGAGTTTAACAATCGATTATCTTATTGGTTTGCTCAACCAACTGATGATCGATTATAATCGATAATCGGAACAACACTAGACACTATGCCATCATATTAAGTTCTTCTGGTCTCTGACCAGCAGAGACAAACACCTGTCTATATGATTGATAATACTTTATTGGATAGTGCAGAGGGCCTCAATACACACACACAAGCTGCACTCAACTACATTTGTTACCCAGTTTGTATAAAGGTGGTGGTAGTAGTAGTAGTAGTAGTAGTAGTAGTAGTAGTAGTAGTAGTAGTAGTAGTAGTAGTAGTAGTAGTAGTAACAGTAGTACGACCATTTATACTTGCATTGTCTTATGCGCAGAGATGATAATGCATTGAATACTTAGAAATATATAATCACTATTAATTTAAGGAAATAGCTATAGATACCATACAACAAATACTGACCGGTAATTTCAGCACATCTGATGAATATATCGGGGTGGGGGGGATATCCAGTGTTGGGAAGCTCACATTATTACTGTCATTGCCACTACTGAGAGTAATTACTGTATATACCTGCTTATAGGTCCAACAACCCTGGTTTGCTATCGCATAATGTTCCAGCAGGCCAGGGTCTATGTAGTTTCTTTTACTGATTCATTCTAACAAACTGAATATAGATTTGCCTTGGGTACAGTTGTGTCCAACTTGTAAATGAGTATATTCAATACCACTGTTGGATGATCCCCTAATACTGTAATGACACATTTTATATTTAGGGTCCAGTATAGACCAGTATACTCCCCTTCCAATAATCAGCTAAATGGGATACGGTAGTTGTAGCAAAGGTACAGGGGGTCAAAGTGGGGACCAGTATATTCCCAATAAACTATTAGCTAAAATGCTCCATGTTCAAAATAAAATATTTTCTGAATGTCTCTCAGGAAAACTTTAGTGTAACTTTTAGGACATCCATTTTAAATCCCGCTTTAAAATTAGGCACTGTTACTGTCACCTCATAGTGAAGGAAAAATTAAGGCCAATATGCATTTAAAGAAAAGAACTTGTTTTACTGTATTCCCACTTAAAGTTGATTTGATACACCAGGACATAAATTTAAATTACATATCAATTTAACAATTAATGACGACATCCCTGCTCAAACCTTTGGCTTCACTTCCTCCAGCTCTGAATCCAAAACACTAGCAGAACGTTTCAACCGATTATATGGTATAGTTTCTACAGAGCAACCAAGTGTAGCTGAACTACCACAGCCCATGTTATTTGTCAACACTTAATGATCCCTCCTTAAATGGGAAAAGAATTTATCAAACCTTTCTTTAATACAATTATTGCTGCAACAATGTTTCAATTCTACTGGACTGTATTTTCAAGGAATATTAAATGGATATTCAGTATTAAAGATCATTACTGCCAGTACATTGAAATCTGGAAATGATCAGATGAATTTTAAAAATGTCTTCTGGGTTGATTTCATGTTCAGAATATCTAATTTACAATGAATTTTCCAACACAGCATTCCTTGCACTGATTATGGCTTTCCAATGAATATATAATTCAGAATCCAGGTTTCCACACTGACAAAGTTTATTGTAGCCTATGTGGTTGTGTATTTTACTCATAATGAAATATACAATGGGACAAACAGTAAATCAAACTAAGTATACAGTTAGACAAACATTTAACACTATTAATCTCCAAAGAAATTCATTGTTGTCAACCAGCACGTGACTAACAAAGGTAATATGACTGGCAACATGGTATGGGGTTATAGCTCTGACAGGGAAGTAGTACAGATTGTAATGTGTTGTAAACATGTTAAATATCAGGTAAGAACTTTCACAGTTGCTCAAAAACATGTGAATATAAAAAAAATTCAAAATAGATATCTGATTGTATGATTCAGAACCATTCTGAATTATAAATCAAGCTTTCTTTTCTTTCCTTATGTATTACACTTGATAAGTTTTCACCTATTGTGTGTGTGTGTGTGTGTGTGTGTGTGTGTATGCATGCATGTGCATGTGTGTGTGTCTATGTATGTTAATTGCAATGTTAATTGTGCTTGGGTAGAAAGAGCAACTAAACCAACATTTACTGATTCAATGTTTGGGATTTTATGGCACATCAGCACTTTAAGGCTATAAAGCGCCACAAAAGGGTAGCATGCTTTATGCATGATGAACAAGTGGTAAAAAAAAATATTATATGGTGGGGATAATATATAAAGATTCCTGATCAATGGATAATGTAGATCTAACATTACTATAAAACAGAATTTGAACAGGTAACATTTTCTTTACTTTCCATGCAACTAATTAAATCTAAAATATAAACAGAATAAAATGTTTACATAGACACAAACTATCAATTGTACTGTGCTTTAATATAACTATTATTTCAGTGTTAATGTGAATTCAGTTTAGATTTATCAAAACTATTATTAAAGCTATTCCGTTGTGCCTATATTCAACAATTGCTCATGCATTTGTTATGCTAGTCTACAGGTTTTACAGGTAATAACATCATGCTATAAGTACACAAGTTCTCCTGTTCATGGCTTGGCTTTGTACAGGTGGTATATGTGTAGGTCATGTATTGATCTAAGCATGGTTCATTCATCTTGTAATCTGATGATAGCAGACTAGTAACTAGGGGCAACCCAGAGTAAATATACAAGAGGCTCTCTTGGGTTGTGACAGCAGTAATGAATAGGTTTATCAAAACAGAAAAATCATCCACATCGGTTAAATTTCAACATGATCATCAGGAAGGTATGCAAGTAACAGATATGGCGATTAAACAAATGCAGAGCATGCAGGGTTTAGCAATCCTGTATACGTTTTTTTGGCTGTTTATGATTCTTTGTATTTTATGCAGTTCAAGACATGGACTTTTTCAATATGCTTTTCACAAAGCTGAAGATGTTTGTTTGTTTTATTAGGATTTTTGATGTAGCTTTAAATATTTTTTAGTCATATTGCTACGATGTCTGCAGTGAGGCAGTTTATAGTAATGTCTAGCACTGGGGCATCATGTCGCATACATGTAGCATGATGTCCCATCCAGTCACATTATCCTGACACCAGGATGACCAGTCCTAACACTAACCTCTTCATGCTGAGCATCAAGCTAGGCAGCTGTTAGTACCATTTTTGTAGGTCTTTGGTATGACTTGGCCTGAGGATCGAACCCACGACCTCCCGCTTCTGTGGCATTCTCTAACCACTAGGCCACCAGAGTGGTTCAAAACTGAAGATATTTTTTTCTTCAAAAGCAACATCATGACAAAGAAAATGAAGAAAAAAAAAATATCCTTCTGTAATAATGTTAGTACTGTGATTTGTCAGATGAATTACCCAAGTTATTGATATTCTAAATGTATGTCTCAGACCTAATTATGTACATAACTCACCCAAATGAAGAAAAAAAGATCTAAGGGCTGGTACAACTTGCAACAGGATGATATCTAATGTCCCTTTTGTACCATCATAGGCAAAATACAAATATCTCTCTAAACACATAAAAATCTGAATTATAAATGTTTTACTTATTTGATTTTCTTTATGTTGCAACAAATTCTGAAAAAAATATATTTAAGCAAATACCTAGGATGAACATTTTCTACTTAAAGTCAAACAGTATGTAACTCTTTGAAAACAGAAATCCTCTGTAAACTGTGTCCAAAGGGCAAAACTCCCACATAAATCGTAACAGCACAAATGTTTGCTAATATGAAAGTTTCACAGAGATCCTCTAAAAACTGCAAGACAAGTTGCATTCAAAAGATTGTCATAAATAGGAGCTAGCTTCAGAAAAGGGCAGAAATTCTAACAATGTGAAACCATCAAAGTAACTTGTGCTCTACTCACCAAATGAATATCCAGGAGTCCAAGAAATGACCATCTCTTCCTTCCTTTCTGTATTAAAACCAGCTCTGATATTTGTGAGAAACTTCAACAAACCAAATTGGAAACCAAAGTATTTTGTTATACAATGATCCACTCTCTGGAAGATTAGTGATAACAAGGTATTCTAGATGTCGAGTCTGAGAAGTACCATTGTCATTTATGGCCAACTAAAGAAGTCTTTTAATGATAAGCCCATGTCAATACAACCATCCATTCTGCAGGAGTAGCAAAACAAATTTTTTAGTTTGCCAATGTAGTGGTCTTACAGCATGCCAGCTCAATGCCCTTTTCATTTAGGACTAACCTGACATCATATAAAGTCTTTTAGTGAAAAGCCCATGACAAGATTTTCAAGATAGTCATCACTGTAAATGTTCATAAGCAATACTTTCAATTACAATCAACTTGACAGTATAAGAAGACTTTTAGCAAGGATTCCCTGTCAAATCAAATCAACCAGACATTCGGAAGGAGAAGCAATAAAAGATTTTCAAGATGATAGGGTGGTCATATTGGATGTCAGGTTGGCAACATTTTAATTTTGGACAAACAATATATCATAAAAAGTTCTTTTTATTGAAAAACCCATGTAGATAAGAAGAAATCAGGAGAAGAAATGATGACCAGATTGGAAATTTGGAAATCTGATGGACTCCATTTTCCTTCGGGACCCACCAGACATTAATAGAAGTCTTTTAGTAAAAAACCCATGACATTACAGCCATCTGTTTTAAAATTTCCTCATAAAAGAAAAGATTTTCAAAATGGCCATCATTGCAACCCTACTGAATGTCAGACTGGCAATATTTTCATTTAGGACCAAGTACACATCACAAGAAGTCTTCCACTTTAAATCCCATGATGAAGTAGAAGCAATAACAAGGTTTCCAAAACGGCTGACAAAGTAGCCATATTTGTTATCCTTGATGCACCATTTTTATTTTGGACCAACTATACCTTGGCATGAATGCATTGGTAACATTTTGTGGCAATCCTCCCTCTGGTTTAGAAAGAATAATGATAAAAAGTTGTGCTAATGGACACCAGGTGCTGGCAAATGCCAGGACATTATACCAAAGCCCACAGCACAAATTCTTCTGGTCTCGGACCATAGTGTTGCACCTTGGTTGACATTTTATCTGTATCTCTGATCCATGTAAATGACAAGAATAATAGTATTTTGTGGTGGGGGAAATATCCCCTAGGCTCAGTCAAGGTGCAACATTGACCAGAATAGCTAAATTTATCAAGTAGTGATCTGTCCTTATGAGCATCTTCTGTACAGGTTTCATGGTGATCCTATTAGAAATATAAGACTACTTTAGTTCCATGCATCCAAGCCAAAATGAGTTCTACCCAACAAAACTCACAGGACCACATATTCTGATGATGATAATGATGATACTAGAGTCACCCTAAATATTTTCGTACATATTTCAGATAACATAAAAATCAATTCATACTGTCCTTGTGTTATTATGTTCACAATCCTGTACATGTACAGCAAGACCTCTGACCTTAAAATCAATAACAAAGTATTGAACCTGAAAGTGTTCGCTCAATGCAAATACATGTATATACAAAGTCTGGTCAAAACATACTTGTCACATTGTTCGTAAAATCAGTGAAGTAAGAAAATGTATACAATGACCATGACTTAACATCATTGTCAATTAGGTCTGGTTTTCGAACTCCTGCACACATTTGTCAGTCTGTTTTGGTGGTAAGATCTGGATTATTTTTATTCACAACCAATGTCTTTAATGGAAAAAGTGTTTTATTTTAAACACCTTGTCAATGCTACCATTCATCCAAGAGCAGAAGTGAGAACATGATTTTTGAGATGATCAACTTTGATGCACATGATTATCATTTTCTTTCAAGATTAAACTATATGATGTCGCATTATATTGGTGAAAACTCCATACTGATAGGATCATTCAAATAGAATTTATGTAATGCTGTATTTGATTGGTGAAAATCCTTTTTGGATTGATCATCTAATCAGAAAAAGCTATATAATTGTGCATGATATTGGTAAAAACCCTTTTCTGATAGATATTCTAATCAGAATAACCTATATAATTGTGCATGATATTGGTGAAAACCTTTTCTGATAGATCATCCAATCAGAATAAGCTATATAATTGTGCATGATATTGGTGAAAACCTTTTTTGATAGATCATCCAATCAGAATAAGCTATATAATTGTGCATGATATTGGTGAAAACCTTTTCTGATAGATCATCCAATCAGAATAAGCTATATAATTGTGCATGATATTGGTGAAAACCTTTTCTGATAGATCATCCAATCAGAATAAGCTATATAATTGTGCATGATATTGTTGAAAAGCCTATTCTGACAGGAAAATCCAATCAGAATCAGCTATATATTGTTGTATTTTATTAGCAAATCGTCGACTTAGGAGAAGTAACTATTAAAACATTTTTAGGATGGCAATCCCAGTATCCATTTTGGAGGCTAGACCTGCATCAATTAATACAGAAATAACTATATACTCAAGAAAGAAGTTTTGTTTTTGGAGTCTTTGTTATTTTTAAAAAATTTGAAATCGTCATCAGTTCATGAGAAGAAGCTATTATCAGTCAGGGAAATCAAAATAATATCTTTTCAATTTAGGACCAATGAATGACATATAATAAGTTCTTTAGTGGAAACCTCATTTAAGTATGACAATCCCTTCAAAAGCAGTAGTGATAACGAGATTTCAGGATGTCTGCCATGATCATCATGATGGAAGTCTAATCAGCACCATTTATGTTGAAAACCAAGTCTTTTAGTGAAAACCTCATGTCTATATGAGACCAATTTATAAGAAACCAAGAATCTATCTTTTAAAAAATATAAAATTGATCTGAATTCAAGTAAAATCATGTCAAACATGGTTGGGGAGCATATGGTAAAGTGTTACAGGATTTAGTATGATCTAAGCTTGACTATGGCTCACTTGTGTATGGATCAGTGCATGCAGATCTCACCTGTAGATGCTTGATCCAATACACAATCAGGTATTTAAACTTTGCCTACAAGCATTTAGAACTTACATTTCAGAAGCCTCCATGCTGAGGAAAATGAACTGCCATCACTTTAAAACTCTGTATTTTAGGAAACTATCATCTAATCTATCTAATCTAAGACAGTATTATCCTTTAGATCCAGATACCATTCTTATATGCAAATAAACCAATCTCATTCCAACTTTTGCCGTGTGATTTATTCTGAACTAGCAGCTGCCAAAATCAATGTTGCCAATACTGCAAACTTCAATGTTTCACACCTCCACCTTGATTATCAAAACTCCAAAAATTAGTATCGAAGATTTGCCAAACTTAAAATCCTTCACAAAACTTCTTGTTCTTCAAAGTAATTACAAAGAATTCAGAGTCTCCTAATATGGCCAAACATTCAAACAACAGAGACAAAGTTGCAGCTGCCTCGCAGTGATCCACTGCAGAATGTATGGCTTCATACCGCAACTTCTGATTGATAAAAAATGTAGAATGAACTCTTCACGAACAAGCTTTGCATTATCCAACCCATCATTTGAGAGTGACTAATTAAATGAGAGAGTACTGTAGGACACATGTAGGACACGGAGACACGAGACTCATCTATACTTCCTGAACGATGAAAATTACCGCAGTGTACTGACAGTGGAACACATTCTTGTTGTGCATCAGTCTCCATCCTGTGAGACTGGTTTTTAAAAATTCTTTTTACGTGAACAAAATTGTAACACATTATGAGGCAACACCAGACAAAAAATCTTGGAATTTGAGGAAATGTGTTTCACATAACAAAGTTTGACCTTTATTCATGGGATTAAAATTTCCAACATGTATTTCTGCATCATGTTTATTATATGGATTTTCAGGGGTTTATTTTCTTTTTACATACAGGTTTTTTAGGGCGGTTTTTATTTTTCAAAGTTAATGAGTGCTCGACTGTTACTCAATGGTTTACCATAATAGAAGAATGGTGTAACCAGCACTTGTGATATAAACAGTATGGTGTGACAGCAAATACTGGACTGTTTATGCTACATTGATGCAAGATGAAATTAATTTAAAATAGAATGTTTTAACAGGCTTTCATGAAGTAAAAAATGACGTAAACATGACAAGGATCTATTTAAATTGATGATATTGTGTCCCCTTTCCACTTTCTGTGCATGAAATGTAAAAATCAGCAGTTTTAAAGCAGAATGCATATTCTAAAAAGAAACTAACAATAATCTGCTTCAAGCAGATTGATCTTCTTTATATCTATATTTATATGGACATCCTTAACAAGTCAAACATGGAATTTATAGTGTCTGCACAAATTACAGCTAAAATTTGGGGTGACACTTAAAAAAGCACTACTCTATAAATTTTCTAAAATTTAACTTTGCATATGTTCATTTGGATTGATTCAAAATGTTAAAATAATCTTAAAATTTAGTTCAATATAAACTGGCTGAAAATTACCTTTACAGAAGGTAAAGCTTGAACTTATCAAGGGATTCCCCATCTAACAATAGTAAAATGGTCACGTCACCTCCGAATCTAGTCTGAGGTGGAAATTGCAGGTGATCTTCAAGAAAATGTAATCTGATGCTTCACATTAAGTACTTTGGTAAAAAAAAGACTATTTATTGCTCGTGTCTATGGACCTAATAATTTTAAATCATTGTAATGCATTCTACTAGGAGTGAAGCAGTTTTAATATGCTGTTGCAAATCAATATATGAAGCAAGTCATTTATTGTGTAAGTGATAATGGGCATCATCTCAATGTATTACAGAATGAAAGTTTACACTATAATGTTCTCTCTCTTTCATTGCAGTTAAATATATCTACTGATCATAGCTACTCTGGCAAAGTAAACCAGACACTTGGCTGACGGTAGCTCGGTTTCCTAGACATATCAGGTGTACATTCACATTTATTAACACAAATGAAAAGTACATTGTGTATGTAATGACCTATATATTTCTTGTTAAACCAGCTATCTGTATGCCAAGTTGATTTATTATTCAACAGATGGCACATTTTTTTTTATCTGATTACACATATGAAAGAAGACATAAATCTTAAATCTGGATTCATTATATAAATAGTAAATAAAGTGTACAATAAAATTGATTTCCTACAATATTTTACTGGTGGCAACTCGTCAATGGCTAAGAGATTCTGGTGCCAAAGAGTGGGTGACCTCTGGTCAGGGGGGATTGTTACTGAGCGGTACCACTGTAGTCAGCACTGTTTAATGTTTGATTGAGGTAACATGTAGCTAGTTCAAAATTTTCTGCGAATTTGTTAATGTGATCCCACTAATATCGCAATGTTATTTTCTCTCTCTGTAAAATGTTATAAAATTTTTTAATCAATTATCAATAGAAGGAATAAATTGTATCCAATTTTTAAATGAAGTAAGCTTTTCCCTCACCTGATACATACACAAAACAATTTTGGTTGCTGATGTTCTTAACCAGGGCCAATGCATGCTACACCTCTTCCCCAATAACTCGCAAATACTTTGGTCCAAAAACAGAGACCACACTATTAGTAAGGACGAGAGTTACCAAAGGACCTCTAAAAAATCCACTTGACATACAGTGAACTGCATGGGTTGGTGGGTGGGGTGGAACTGGGCTGTTTAATGTCTGAATCCTCATTTTATAATCACGTTGAGAATGATTGTCAATAAAGTGCTTTTTTCTGGTGAAATTGTTCATTATTCTGTATAAATTAAATCTATTTTCAAAGTGGCTAACATCTGAAAGATCAATAACATGATTTGAACTGGTTTCAACAGCTTTCGTGGTATGTGAAATCATTAGTTTAATGTCACTGCTTTTTGTTTTGTTGATTAGTCTGGTTCCCAAAGTAGTGTACAATAAGACTACACTACCAAGCAAGATTTCTTTTTCTCAAAAACACTTTTTTTGTGAGGTAATGGTCAACATCGAAACTCACCTTTTGTATTGTTTAATTAGTAAAATATTGATGCTGTGATTTCAATGCAAGTAATAGTGAAACTTCTTATCATCCTTGAGGATATCTCTATTTATTTATTAAAGTACTGCCTCCACTTAACATGACAATTTCATTCGTCAAAATTTCCTTGAATATCGTCAATTACGGTGTACTAAGAATGTCTTTTGGAATGAAAATGTAACAAATTATATGACTTCTATTAAAAGTTGATATTTCATCATGATGATTAAAATTTCAAGGTCCTATCAATCGTTTTATCAATTTTGATCGCAATTTTCTTCAAGTTTAACAAATAGGGATTAATTTCTTGGTATTTTCTGGTTTAAAAAATGAGATCCATACCTAACCCTTCATTATAAGCGGGTTCATGAGTTATCAGAGAGCGAGTTATTGAGGGAGTGGTGTATGTGTATGCAGTGTATTTGCACAAGGTGCCATTTTTAGTAGGGCATAACCGATTAGCATTTTTCTACTGATTTCAGATTCTGGATTTTGGGCATGAAATTTTTCTGATTCCGGATATGATTTAATTAATCGGAAATGCTAAATCCGTATTTTTTTTTTCTACAAAGTTTCATCTTCCGTTTCCGGGTTTCTAGTATCTCGTTTTGCCGTGTCTAGCATGTTACTTAGTACTTTACCATATCCGGCTTCATTTCCGGTTTTCACCCACCAGTTCAAATAGATTGTCTCAGCATGGTTGTGTTGACCATATTGGACTTTTCTGACTTCTTATTTAATTTTATTAACGCACTATCGAATGACATGCAGTATTAGACACGGTGCTATAGAAATTCAACTTTATTATTTTTATTATCCGAATCGGCCGTTCCTGCCTTGTCCGACTCCGATTAATCGGAAGTTCATACTATCCGGTGGAATCTGATTTCCGGATCAAAAGTCGGTTATGCCCTAATTTTTAGTGGGGTGTCAAAAGGTAGAAGAAATGAGGTACAAAAATCAGACAGGGGAACTAACATGAAAAAGTTAAACCTTTGTTTTTTCTTCATAAGAAAATCTTTTTATTTGGTCACAGCATCAATTTTGTAAAAGCTTCTTCTTGTTTCTTTTATCTTGGGTGTGTGTGTGAGTGAAAATGTCTGTTTCACCACAGGATGCCTTAATTCTCATTCTGGCCATGTTCTTATATATATATATATATATATATATATATATATATATATATATAATGAAGTAACATCTGGTTATATTATTAATGAACAAAATGTTTCGAAGGTGTGTTTTGTGTAGAAAATTTGCAAGAATTAGATAACTGTCCCTTCTATGGCGACGAGTTGATTTTGTGAGAAAGTCAGTACTAAACACAAGTGCTATGTTTTAAATTATAAAAAAGATACTGGTACCTGTCAGAGGTAATCAGCAATATGAAGTAGTGCTTTATGGCACTTCAGCACACTAGAGGCTTTCTGGTGCCAACGAAAGGTAAATGTCCAAAATATACACATCGTTATAGTAATGCTCCAGAACAAGATTAACTTGTATAAACACTATAACTGCCTATTATGCATACTGCGCACAAATACACAAATGAAGAAGTATTTTGTCTGCCAATAGGCTTGGTGCAAGCTAGTTAGCCATCATCATTATAATCCATTAAAACAGGTGCTACTGTGAGGATAAAACCACTGGCCTTTTAATGGCTAATTTCCTTTATTAAAAGATGTTCTGGACAAATGTTAAATCCATACTATATATATTCACTTGAGCCCAACTACAAACAACACAGACTCTGAACTGTCAATCCAAAATGCACCAGCTGATCAGGGTCTATGTTGTTTCTTCTACTGATTACAACTAACAAACTGCATAGACCCAAATGGGACACGGAAAAGGGAAAGGATTAATGAAAATGCTTTCTGTTAATTTACCAGTTGTGACTGTACTGTGCATCCAAGTTAAATAAAATTAATGCTGAGAGGAAATGCATTGATTGCAGTGACCAAGTAGTCAGTTAAGAAACATGGAAAAGTTACAAGTAAACTAAACAGTGGGGAAAACAGCAGAAGTATCTAACAGGCCATTTTATAATGCAAAAATAAGCATTTCTTTGTCATAAAAAATGTGCACTCTTGATGACATGTTTAAAGGGATTCTGGAGTACCATAGGTTTACCAGTTTAAAAGAAACCTGCCTGAAGATTCTCATTTCTTCCAGCTGGTGGTGAACCATTATGTGGTAGTTGGCTCTGTATCTGTGTGAAATGCAACCATCACTTTCTGTTATTTCCAAAATATTATTGTTGGTTGTATTAAACACAGCCTAACTGTTAAAATATGTGTACGTTTCTTTGTGTGTTTATGTATGAGAGGGAACATGTACAAGTACAATACCAGTAATAAAAGTAAATTCACCTGATGTAATTCCATTGGTCAATTATCATATCTATGTCATTTTATCACAAAAATTAAAGACTCAAGCTTTTAGTCGAGATGTTTTATGTAACTTTAACCCCAATGCCAAAGATTTAAAAAAAAAAAAAAAAAAAAAAAAAAATCTGCATAGTTAGTGTTTATATGGATTTTTTAAATGTATGAATGAAGTTGTTGTTGTTGTTGTAGGGTTTAACACCATTTTTCAGCACAAGATAGGCTATACAAGGCAGCCAGTAGTAAAGATGGAGGAAGAACCCCAGAAAGAACCACCGACATATGAGAAGCTACTGACAAGCTTTTTCATATACCCGCATTGGCTGAATCGGAGACTCAATCCCATGCAGACAAAGGTGAGATGGCAGTGATCCATAATGGAGAGCACTTTAGACCACTTGGGGCCCCATATGAATGAAGTAATTTATTTCCCAATTCTTTTTTTTTTAAATAAAAAAAAAATCTTCAGTTTTGCTGGAGAAGCAAATTTTATAAAGTAAAATTAGCTTCTTTGTAGATACTTGACTGATCAAAATATGTTAGGAGAACTACTGCTACCTTGTAAATCATGCCATTTGAGATCAAAATATTTGAGCTAACATGCTAAAAGTTATCTGCACACCTAGGTTGTATTAAGAGTGATCTTCCCTTGATTCCATAATTGGTCTAAAAATCCCATAAAATCATCAGTTACTACTGAAGCAGAAGGCATATGGATGTAACTGCAGGGAGGCTAGGAGGGTATATGTGTCTTATGATCAGGCAAGTATTATCGGAGAAACATATTTGACCAGAAAAAATGTGTTTCTTCTTTTCTTTAAGCTCTCAAGGGCAGTTATAATGGTGTCATGGATGCTATAGTACTCATTGCAAGATAATGTTACCTCTAGGAAACTCCTAATTACGTTCTAAACAAGTAAAATCAGTAAAATGTCCTGTATATAACTATGAAGTTGGTGCCAAGACAAGACAATATAGAAAACTTACCTGTATGCATCCAGACATAGCAGAAATAATACAACAATATGAAATGGGTTTGTTGTATCATGCACCAGACCTGCACTTATTAATATGTTTATCGTAATGTGAGGAGATGCCATTGTGACCTGTGCAGATTTAGGGTGCCTAAGCGTGCGAAGACAGCAAAGTGATAATACTTAAGTTCAAAGCTATGCTGCTGATGATAGAAACAACATCAAATTTTGAAATTTAAAAATGGAGTATACTTTCCTTCTAAGATGAAACTCTTCCAACTTGTCTCAAGGTAGAAAAGAGCTGCCTGGCATGAGGAAAAGTAGTAACTGACAATTTCACTGGATATGGGCTAATCATGGTAAAAGGGGAGTTCACTGTCACCTTTGTGGGCATTCAACTTTGAGCAGCTAAAATGTTTTAATCTGTGAGGGCTGGATTTGCGAGGTAGTAGTAGTTCTCATAAGACATTACGATCAGGTAACATACTAAAAGAAAGTTGATTATTCTCACCAGAGTGTGTGCAGTAAATTAGTAAATTAGCACCTATTGTTGAGGTGCTCCAGACTGCTAAATGGTCTAAGGCACTTGCCTTTATGAACACACACACACATATCCACATGAGTTCAAGTCTTAGCTCTACCAAGTGGCAGTGGTTCTTCCTCCACCAAATATATATATATACTGTCTGTTCTGTCATGTACTGAAAATTTTTATTAAGCCCAGCAAAATAAATCCAAAAATTTTATCATCAATAAAAAACATGGAATCCTTATTCATACAGATTTTTTTAAAACTAATATCTTATCATCTGCAAAAATTTAGTAGATATAAAAATATATACAGGTATATATACAAAAGATAAAAATGGAGGTCATTGAAAATTTGGCAATCCCAATGCATATCACAGTGAGATATTCTGTGTGACAATGCTGGACTTTTTCTATAGGTACTTAGACTGGTCCAGACTAATTATAAAATTTCAGGTTCTATTTTAATGAGAAATAGATGGAAACTATACATTTAAAAAAAAAAAAAAAACAATGATTACTGTACTCACATCTTCTTTTATTCTCTTGCGCTCTTCCTCCTTTGCCTTTTTCTCTTTATTTCTCACAGTATCTTTGCCTGCTTTTTTCTTCAGCCAGGTGCCCCAATTACCACTGTCATTTAGATCGATTGAGCTGTCCTCAGCCCCTCCTCCAGACTGACTTCCAAACTGAAAGCAAGAAATTTTCAATTTGTTGAAATTACAGTATAGTACAGAGTTATTGAAGCTACAGTGACTCAGAAAAATCATACTGTTAGATCTAAATTTCATTGTAACCATAGTAAAATATTATAAAGAACACTGAACCTGTAATGTACTGCATAAAATCCTACTTTATATTGTCATTTATAAAAGGAGTCCAACTGCAAATGACGATTCTGACCTGCCATTGCACGATGTGCCAGCAGATAAGAATTTATGTTGCCTGTTTTACAGTTTATGCTGCATGATCTACTGATTACTACCAATGGCACTAGCCCAGATCTGATGGTACATTATGCAATGGTTTATATGGGTCTTTGCAGTTGAACTTTTTATGTGTATATACAAATTCAAATTTTTTGTGCACAAGTCGGGCAATAATTACAAATTATAACAAAAGTCCCTCAAAGGGACTGATGGTCTGATGGGCTGAAAATGTCCAGGAATTGAAGACCATTTCTTCCTTTAAACAAATTAGTGTTGAAACTATCTCAGATATTCCTGATTAAAATTAGCTCCTGTGGTTCACATATTGTTAGCTTGGCACCATTTTCATTGAGGAAAAAGTGGACATCATTAAAAGTCTTTTGGTGAAAACCCCATGTCATCATAATCATTCCTTTAACAGGAGTGGTGACGAGATTTTTAACGCATCCTGGCAGTAATACTGGATGTATGAATAGCACCATTTCATTTATAACCAAACAGATATCTTAAAAGGTACATTGGCAAAATCATCATCATTTTACGTAGGCTCTTCTAGACACAATAACATGCCTTCTCTTTACAAAAGAATATGCCAATAAGACTTTATCTTTATAGTAGAAGCTATAATAGGATAGGTATGAAAGATTCCAAGGTTACTGGATGTCGTATTGGTACAGTGTGACCTCACTATAACATGATCCATTATAACGCGAATTTAGATATAACACAGTTGAGGCATGGCTCCCTAAAAATCCGGTTCATTCTTACAAGTACTTTTCTCAAAAACCAAAAAATTCTAAAAAGTATGAAAAATAAAATACATAATGAGTATTATTATCATTTTGGAGACGAGATTGCATATAAATTTGAATATAAGATGATTGTGGCTGAATTATCATATACATATATTATTCTCATACTCTTCTTAAAAGTGCTAAAAATAACATGTACAAAATTTATTATCATTTTGGGGAGGAAATCTCATACAAATTTGAATATAAAACTTAAAACCTAAAATTTTAAAACTTAATCAATTTCTTACAGTTTTGTGCCAAGATAAACATCGGAAATACGAGTATCTGAACCAGTGGCTGGGCCTTTTGAGAAGTCTGATCTTTGTTTATTGTTGAAAAATGACAGCTCATAAGTGATAATATTATTATTACTGATCTTTGAGTAATGAAGCCATCAAGTCTACTTTGTGTTTGTCTACAATGCATTACATATACAATTGTTACTCTAATAATATCTGACATATGTTCTCTAAATTGCATACACAACTAAGCAACAACCAATGCGGCGGTTGATAAGAGTCTTGCCAGAATTTATTGATCAATTAATTTAAGTACTTTGCTCATCATTAAAGTTGACTGCTGAGCTAAACTTGTTAAAATTAGGGGGCAACAATTTATAAAATATCAAAGAAACAAAAGCTGCCAACATGTGAGCAGGGCTTAGTGTTGTTGTTTTATGCAATCTGTTGACTAGTGAATAATGTCGTCAATTTCCAACAAATATTCCCTATTGTTTAATTACAATTATTCTTGCTGCAGTCATTCAAACCAATAGGTGTAAAAGTGTTAATTAGTGGACATTTTGAATGAAAATGGGCAACGTAAACGTAAAGCTTTTACTGTTAAAGAAAAGATTGAAGCATTGGACAGGATCAAGTCCAGTGTTAAACAATCACATGTAGCTAAAGATTTAGGCATGAATAAATCAACAGTTCGAGAATGGAAGAAGGAAGGACCAAACTTAAGAGAGTTGATTGTGGATATGCATGAAAGCAGTCAAAAGTTTAGAGTGTGCTTTGAGATGGATGGAGACACAAGATATTGACTATGTTCAAATTCTTCAGCTGAGAAATATAATTGACTTTGCCAAGAGCTTATGTGACAGTAGCAGAAAGCAGCTGAAAATCAGTTTTGTGAACAATAATGTATTACAATTCACAGATGAGAAATTTAGTGGTATGCAATTTATATTGACGCCGTTAATGAACTTTCAAATGTAGTGTTTCATCATTCTTATGTACACCCGTAATGTAACTTTTTTGCTTCCATTGAATTCAGTCACATAATGAGCTTTGACAGAATTATTAAATATTTTAAATGTGTGGATATTTTTTATGGAAATACTTGTATGTGGATTCAAAGTACGTTATGAGATGAGCGAGTGAGTACACGATGTTGATACTCTATTCATGCATTAGATTAGACATGTATATATAAGCTATGCATGTGTATGTACCAATGCATGGTTATCTGAATAAAGTAAGATATTATATGCAATTTCTATTATCAATGCAAATGTTTATCTCATTTAATATACATTTATTTAAAATGGTAACTGTGCCAATGAAGCATGCATTTTTGCACCAGCTTTTATTACCCAACCCCCTTCTGCCCCCTTTCAAGATTACTGCCAATGAGGTCATACTGGATATCAGATTGGCACATTTAGGTCCATGCAGAATAATGCTGATGCTGACGTGACCATCCAATCACAAATTGCAATAACACGATTTTCAAGATATACTCTGTGATTTAAGATAAGCCAAAAATTATAAGAAGTCTTTTGATGAAAACTATGTCGACTGACCATCCAACTAAAAGGAATGGGTCAGACTGACACCCTTTTCATTTTGGACCAAGTAGATATTAGAAATCTTCCCATTCAGGAGGACAAACAATAACAAAGTTTTCAAGATGGTTACTGCAGCTGTCAAGTTAGATGTCAGAGCAGCACCATATTATAATATAGATATGCTTCTTCACTAACCTTGTGTAGTGTTCCATATTCTTTAGGGCCAGTGTTGTCATACTCCTCAAAACCACGTCCTGGAAATACAGGATATAAACACCATTAACTTTAAAGTAATCAAATGAGAATTATTTATATGAAACTTCAAACCTTCAAAAACATCCACAAATTTTTAGTAGTCCAATTATATTCCAACAAGAAAAAAAGTCAAAGGTTTTCAAAATGTTTTGCCAGCACATAGGATTAGAGATAAAATTTAACAAAAGTTTCTCAAAGGAACATGTTCTACTGACCAAAAAGAAAAGCCTGGAATTCATTCCTATATATATACATTTTCGAAGTAAGATGTCTCATAACGTATAATGTATGCTGTGTACCTGACTTGGATCATGATTGTAATTGCAGGTTGAAATGGAAGTTTTTGCCTTAATATTCTCGTTTTTTAAGATTTTTTTTTTTACACAAATTGTTCAAACCCTAACCTTGTTTATGAATATTTACAATCTGATGGAATTTTCCATTCAAAATTACACGTATCTAGGGAATTCCAAAACAATCTAATACATGACAGGTCAAGTAATATTTGTATAAATAGAGGGGTTTTGTAAACAATTATTCAATCTTGTTTTATATTCATTTTGGGAATCTATTATTGAGTTAAAAGTTATGTTTAGTTATAAATCTAAAAGAAATATAAGGATTCTTCATTCAAATTATGAAGCATTTATTGACTTTTTGGATTTAAACAATGCTTTGGGATTACCAAGAATTCTTGCTATTGGTTTATCAAATTGCTTATTCTAACACTGTAATAGCCATGTTATTTTTAAACAGATATATATATATATATATATATATATATATATATATATATATATATATATATATATATATATATATATATATATATATATGTATGTATGTATGTATGTATGTATGTATGTATGTATGTATGTATGTGTGTGTGTGTGTGTGTGTGTGTGTGTGTGTGTGTGTGTGTGTGTGTGTGTGTGTGTGTATATATATGTCAGCACATCTCCTCAGCTCCATTTTCATTTGGGACTAATTAGGCATATGTTCATTTTTACATGACCATTTATTATGGATGAGTAGTAATAATAAGACTAAAATGATGGCCACTTTGAGTTAGGAGAAATATTTTTTCTTTCTTTCTTCCAAGATGCATACTGTGGTGGCAAATGCAGATGTCAAATCAGCATCATTTAGAACCAACAGGGAACTCAATGTTGATATAACCATTAATCATGGAAGAAGAGCAATAACAAGATTGTTATTCTGGTTTCCAGGATGGATGATGCATGTCGAGAAGTTTTCACAAAGTTGTTTTCATTTTGACTGGTACATATCATCATCTGTAAACTTAAAAGCTATCTATGCAAGGTATTTTTCTGTCAAATTTGGTCAAAGTTATTTAAATCTTTTCTATTTTTAGTAAGACTGGCCATATTTTCTGGTGGACTGGCATAATATGAACCAATTCTAAAGACTTTCATGTGTGGACACTCCATCAAATTTTCAAAAAATATTGTTTAAGGCTGTTCTATTAAAACATAAAAATGACAGCACTTTAAAAACATATAAGCTAGGGTAGTTTGTTTTCAAAAGGACCCAATGACAGCACTTTAAAAACATATATGCTAGGGTAGTTTGTTTTCAAAACTGCTTCTGTTGCAGGTTGTTTATTTATTAAAATAGGTGGTTGAAATAACTGGTTAGGTAGGTCTGTCTAAAAATGCAAGCTAAACATAATCAAAACTTTAAACTTCTGATATCCAGTTATCAAGTTCGTATGTTATGTTATGCATGCTGTATTTGTTCCTGTCAAGTATATTTCTTTTGAAAAGACAAAAGACTATAAAACTTCTGTCATTGGTCAGCTATATATAGATCAGGGAAAGCATACCACATGACCCTATATTTGTAGCTTTACTAATCACAAAGTAAAAATCTCTCTTTACTTTCTTAATCATAAGGAAAACTAGCTGATTTTTTAATACATCACTTTATAAAATGAAAGTATAAATTATTTGGCCACATTAATTTTAGTCTAGTGGGACGTCGTTTGCATCATTCAGATCCGTTACAATGCGCACTGCAAAAAGAACCAAATGTAGCCATATTGTGAGAGTAATAGTGGTGAAACATGTTTTTGACCAGGGAAGAATTCAGTTTTTAGAAAGCAAAGCCTAGATAAATAAATGACAGTTGTTGAGGTAAGTTTTGGCATGTTAATCAAAGTGATAAAAGACTAGTGAAATTCAGTTAATAAATCATTATGAATGTTGTTGTCATAGACTAGTTTATGTTGGTTAACAGCCATTATAACAAGTACTTGTCTTCATCCAATTAACTGAAGATGAACAACACACACAGAATCAGCAAAGTTATTAGTTACCTTGTGTTAATTGACTGAAGAGAGCGAAATGATTACTTGTGTGTAATGGAGTCTAGGTTGGAGATTTGAACTCCAACATGTAATCAATCCAAGTCCTGTTCCAATAGATAATTCCAATGTTTTGGAATACAGCTTCATAAACTTTGACTAATGGTTATCAGAGAAAAAATCTGATTGATGGCACTTTAAAGTTGGAAGAAGTGCAGAGCATAATAACATTGGCATTACTGTTTTAAAAGTTTTTATGAAGTATCTTATTACATTAAATTAACTAGTTTCATGGATTCAGTTGCATTTTGTTTAATCATTGTGACAGTAAATCTCAGAACTATTGTAATAAATGGCAATACATGTATTTAAAAAGAAAGTTAAAGTTGTAGAACAAAAGTAAGAAAATTATCTTGAAACCAATGAGCTGGTGAGTAACAGATCATTCATTGTTCACCCAATCTTCCAGTTATTTCTGCATAAAAATGATACTGTCCAAACCTAATTAAAATGTGAAAATGTGTTCAGGGTTTTTTTTCATTAATACTTCAGATTCTTAATATGTAACAGTTCTTATTTTCTTCAGTGGAGGTCATAACCATGAATGCATTTATTAACAATGTGGTCAGTAGTGCCTTGTATACAAGTAGATGATTACTACCACTTTATGATTAGTATCCAGTCATCGCATTTGCTCCCAAAAATTTAAGCACAATGCTACCATAGTTACAAATTGAATTAAATAAACATTGTTGACTTTATGTTTAGATTTTGCTATATGCATGTCAAGTTGCTAAACATCTGGACAATACACCAATTGTTTGGTATATTTATTATCTCCAAAATACACATACTGCTTTACACTCGTTGCTTTCTTTTTTATTTATTTATTCACCTGAATAATTTTCATAATGAAACCACTAGTGGTGATTTTTTTTAGTTCACACAAGTTAGTTTCAATGTGAATCTTATTTTAGCTTTTGTTTTGTTGAGGACCGTCCATTTTGTATGTTCACATTTCCAATTTGTTTGTATCCCCTTACCAATTTTAAAATGAAAAGCATAAAGAAAAGAAATTACAAATAAGCCAACTTTACAAATAAATGTTGACAAATAAGATAAAAAAGCTTAACTTTAGGTTTACTGAGGAATAAACTGCCATCAATTATGCAAGTGCTGCTCTTAAAAAAAGGCCAACAAATAGCGTTGATATAGAATGGAGTAAAAACAAAGACGATTATAAACTACCAAGACATTAAGACTGACCTATACCTATGTAAACAGTATTATTCAGAACCAACCTGAGGGAGATGTAATATTCTCACTGTCAGACATGCTGGGACTAAAAGTGCCTGAGGTGTTTGGGCTGCCTGGAGTTTTGGTCTCCCTCTTGAATGATCGACGCTGCTTGGATTTTTGTCCTTGCAACTCATCCCCAGTTCCACCACCACTGTCCTCTGATGGTGAATTACTCCTCGCTGAAGCATGAAAAAAGTAGTCATTTGGGAGATAAAACTAATTTCAAATATGTAGTATTTGTCCAAGGAGATTTTTCCTCTTCCAATTAGTAACTGGAAGGCTAGAATAAAAAACCTGTTCCAGGTTTAATACCCCAGTCCACGTCTGACAATCAAAATATCATCCTTCTCTGATTGGACAGAGACTGAAAGGACATCAGCGCAGTGAATGGGAAATGGAACACGGCAACAATGACAGGTAAATATTACAAATTAAAATTAGTTGTACACATTCTAATAGCAGCAATACATTAAATGCTTTTACTATGTTGCTAAATTTGCCAGCATGGAGTGAGACTGATGGTTAAGATATGATATCAAAGTGAACTTACCACTGCTGTCAGTAAGATGCTCTCCTGCAGAATGGAGAATTGCTTGACAAAATGTTGGCTGATGCAGCTGGGACCAAAGAATAAAATGCTCATTCTGGTAAAATAATCAGTGAAGGAAAAAAATGACAAGAAAGTAGGGTGCCATACGGCAGATTTAATGACATCATCCAAACAAAAAAATCATCGAAAAGGTCATATGATGCAGCCTGATCTCATGGGCTTTATTTTCTTGCAAGAGAGATCTCTCAGAGATAGATGAGGTCTCTTAATAGTCTACACAATCTATCTCAAGACGGTGACTGCCAAAATATCAGAGGTGCCTTTCAGTGGAAGAAAAAGAGGACTAAAAATATGTTCTCATTTTATTTAGAAAGAATTGTAAATCTCTAACTGGCTAAAAGAGTCTATCTTGAGTCTCTTGACTATCTGCAGCATAGATAAAACTGAGACTTGGGATTTCAATACAAACAGCAGGTACTGAAGGAACCCGATACTTGGCAAGAAAACCAGGTTAGCAAAGAACAAACCAAATCATAAGTTACAATTTGACTATAAACAACCATTTTCCACCAACAAAGCATGAATTTCACTCCTCCAAGAAACTCGTAAGAGAAAGAAAACTATTTTAAGTGTAAGATTGTTGAAGAAATCTTCACTCAGTCGTTCATATGGAGGTTTAGATAGCAAAGATAAGAGATTCCACCTGGGCATTCAACAGAAAGACCGTCTCAGGAGCTCTAAGTCTCTGATTACTTCTGAAAGACACGTGTCTGACCATGTAGTGGAGCACCAAGAGAATTTGGAGAGCCGTCTAAAGTACTTAACTGTGGATACTTAAAAATCTTTTGCCAAAAGAGTTAAAGAAGAAAATCTGCAAGTGCTGTTAAAATGGGCAGATATGATTTCTGCATTTCAAAATGCACCAATTCTATAAAATTCTCCTCTAGGCACTGTAAACCTAATAAGTCAACTGCCACCTTGATTGAGCAATGCATCTGGCAACTTTGCTCAAACATTTCTTAGTGGACTGATCGTGTGATACAGACCCGGTGTGAAGGTGGAGAATTTAAAAAGTGCTATAGAAGAGGGACTCTGTGCCACAACATCAGATCGATCCTTTAGCAGTATTTCCCTGGGTTCATTGACCAATAGGTCAAGGAGACTGCAGAACCAAACTCGAGGAAAACAATGAGGAGCTATCTAAACGAGACATGACCTGGAATTCATGAAAAACCTGACAAATATTTCTAAAAAGTGGATGAAATAGTCGTACAGATGATAACATATCAAAATGAAGGCATCCATTACACATTCTCTCTGGTCTGGCACTAAACAGACATAAAAAGCAAGCTTGATTCAGTAGCCTTTCCACACACATGACTTGACTGGTACAGACCATCCCTTGATGTATGAGGTTTGCAGATCTGTCTAATGCCACCAATGCACCCTTCCAGTGCTATAAAACCAGCTCCCGTTTCTAGATAAAACCTTAAATAAGCCACTATAACACACATCACTTTGTTGAAGGTTTTGGGTGCAGAAGTTAAACCAAACAGAAGAACCCTATATTGAAAGATCTCCATCCCAGATAAATCTACAGGATTTCCAAATGTCCAACCAAATGCTTGATCTGGTACATACTCGAACACTGAAGACCACCTGGTAGGAGAGGGTGTGACTTTCTAGGGAAAACTGCTATCTCCTTGGGTAAGGGAGGGGTCTATAGGCTTCAATCCCTGGCGTCTTCACCACCTCATTATGAGAAAGACAGGTGGAATGCAGTTAAACTTCATCCAATGATTCTATTAGTTTAAAATGTTTCAGAGGAAGGCTGTGAACCTTCCAGGATGGCGACATTAACTTCTGGGTCTTGGTACCTAAGGCCCCAAAGGAATGGTGTTATTGATCAAGTTTTGTAAGGCCACTGTAGGAATTAACTAATCCAGCAACACCTTTGATATCCCCAAGGCAGGAACCTATACAGAGCAATGAAGATCTATGGATATTGAGAACACGTCAATGTTTTAGCAATAGTCTGTAGCACTCTCTGGAATAGAGCCAGAGACAATGATTCCTCCTTCAACAGATTAAAAGCAGCAGTCACAAAAGGACTGGCCTGTGAGGCTAATGAAAAATATTGTCCAAGCCTACAGTTCCAGAAAGCCTAGAGTGCCTTGACAAAGATAAAGGCCAAGGTCCCTGCCAATTTCCCCACCCGAGAAGTTCCGTTGCTGAAGTTCCATTTTTGGCATTTGTGTTTTTTTTAAAATCACAATTGTTAAAGATTGGAGGCTCTTAGCCTCAGGACAACTCCTCAATACGTTCACTCACCGTAAAGTAGCAAAAGCAGAACTCTAATTGGGATGTGACCCGGAGAGCCTCTCTGGACCTATTTCTCCTCCATCATCTAACCTATAGGCTGGAACAAAGGTTACTCCAACACATGAGAAGGACCCAACATGATGGCTTCTTCTAGGAACTTGATTGTGCCAAGAAAAAATTAGTGTTATTATTTCAGTCTTTGAGTGAGGCAACATTTTTTCAGTTTCATCTCCCTCCTGGAAGATGGGGACAAAATGGCTGAAGGTTTATCATGCTGTTTCCTCTCATGGCGGCTGGGGTGGAAGATGGTACTAACCTGTTAAACCTCTCTCACTGGAGATTGGGATTGACAATTTACTTTCTGGAGGAAGCAAGTAGTTGTCCCCCCCTCCACTTCCCTTGAAACTAGTGATGGGAATCGGTCAGAAATTCATAATCAATATTCAGTTCTCCTTAACCAACTGATAATCGATTATAATTGGTTACTAAGAGCAAATTTTGATTTTTGTTAAAAAAGTTATATCTTTGATCAAGAGTTCAGCATGTTTATAAATGTACACGAGTAATCTCTTTTAATGACATGTATTTTTTTAACCTCACAATAATATTACATTGTGTGTTACTTTTGTTCAACAACTTTGTTAAATAAACGCAACTTTTTATGGCTGATCAGTCATATGTAGCTGATATACTGCTACAATCCCCTGAAATTCTTTAATTCACAAGTGATGTATCTATAATTTAAAGTATAGAAGGACATGTTTGTCATTGTTTATTAATACTACAAAAGATGTTGCAATTTAATTGAAACAAATCAACAAAATGTGTTTAAATTTATTAACTCAACAAATTAACAACTTGACCATGTAATAATGACTATATTTCCTAACTATGAATCATACGGTTTCATATTTGTAGTTGTGAAGGGAATTAATAAATTTCAGGTCAACTTTGGGGGCTGAGAGTTTTACTAACCTTTGTGCTTTGCATATGCCTAAAAAGTAGTCTCCCTTTACACATAATCAATTATGGAGTTCACAATCTATTATCTTATTGGTTTGCTCAACCAACTGATGAACAACACTACTTGATACCATGGAGCTATGGCAGAGTCATTTATGGTCTTGTGGTAGGGAATGGGGACTGCCTGACCACCAGGGTGGGGCTTCACAAACAACACAGGGATTACACAGGAATATCAAGACACGTGGCTTTAAAAGTCAACCTCTTCTGGAGATGGGTCAACAAAACTCAAAACAAAGCCCAGTCCCCATAGAACTGACTAGGAACAATGAGAAAACAGGTTTATCAAACTGATCATTTCCCCATGACAGGTGATCAAAACCTGGTACCTGGTCTGAAGCTGGGTGTCTGGCACCCTGTATGTGACATTCTGTGCCCAAGACTGAAAACAGTAAAGCAATGTAAAAAGTCCAAGAAAAAGAATGATGATATTTGATTGCTGAAAGTGTACTAAAATATCAGACTGGGAAGATGTCGTTTATCATTCTAGACCTCCAATTACTAATTAGAGGAGGGAATAATCTCCTTGGAATGGGGACTAGCACTGATTAAAGATAAAGCAATGCAATAATTGCAGGCAATGTAATACTGCTGCTATAAAATGAAGGTACTTTTTAGTTTTAAGTTTGCATTAGTAATTTCAATGCAGAGCTTCTCAAACACAATTCTGCATCTAATAATTCTGTAAGTGTAACACTTCAGTACACATCCATGAACTATAAAGTTAAAGTTAAGTATCAAAAGAGAAATGAGAGTAAGAGTACCATGACCTCTTTTTATAGAAGTTCATCACTAGCATGGATCCACCATAAATAAGCAATCTAGATCATACTCCATGCTTTTATTTCACACTAAAATGGCTGCTTCATAAATATCAAGTTCTGCAAAAGCAGTGCTGAGCAAATACTTTCTTGACTGTCCCAGACAAGTAAGAAACGAAGAGGTCCAAGTGTGCCTTTTATCACATGTACCTGACTATAACACTAACAGTCTTATGCAATATTTAAGAACACATATGTAAAGTTCCTCAGATCATAAAATTATGTAAATTTTACATGTACCTATTTATTATATCATGATAAAGAAGATGAAGACATAATTAAAATTAATGCAGTCTCCTGCTCATAATTGAAATCAAGGATCTCTTTGATAACAAACCCAACTAAAAAACATGGTTTCTAAAAAAAATGGTAAAAAGTCAAGTCAATCTGGTGCAAGATCACCATATTATTATGCATTGATCTTGCTCATTACTGAACCCTTCAAGTGCTGCATTGTCTTTTAGTACAAGGCCCCTCAGTGCTGAATTGTTTGAGGGGGAAAAAGAAGAAAGGAAGGGTGACAGTTTTCTAAAAATCTACTCCTTTTGTTTTGTCTGGTGATTAAACCTCAGCAAAGGCTTCATTTTTTTCTCTGAATCATTGGGCTGATTTTATGTAAAAAGTCACCTTGATTGCTCTCATTGTCTGACAGGTGTAAATTGCTTGGAATAGCTAGAAATCTATCCCATACTTATTTTTTGCTGAAGTATGTGGTTGATATCACATCATCAGTAGTCCAGTAGGAATCGAGATCAAATATATGTACCAAACCCATTGCAATAATCAATGCGATAACGTTTTAGATGCTCTGGTGTGACAGGCCACTATTTCTTCATGTATCTATTTTCCTTCAAGTCTGCCCCATGAACTCTCTGATTTGCATTACGATTTGTATGAACTACTATCAGATGCAATAACTCATCATCTATGAAAAAGTCTTCAATAGTCCATAGGTTCATTATTCACCATCTTGACATTTAATTTTGAATTACCTGTGAATGGGGGTTGACAGGCGCACCATCTTTTCACGTCAAGCGAGCATGTACATCCGACTCCAGTTTCACATAAATTCCTGGCTCAAAATCATTCATGGGTATTTCCATCAATACTTCGCTTGCTCCAAATTCTTCAAAATCATTATTATCATCACTATCAGAAGTGAGTATTTGTTGCAAGAAATCACTATTGTATTCAGAATCGGCCATTTTAACTTTTTCCAGGTACCATGTGTTTAAAAGCAAGGATTTGTAAAACTTCATCGTTAAATGCACAGTAAAGTACAGCAGAATGCTTGTTCCTGGCCTTTTTAAACCAATAAATATAGTTTTACAAGCAGTCATTGCTAGTTGAAGTAATAGGATGTGTACATTGTTGCTTACCTAGAAAGCGACTTAAGTCGCGACAAGTACTAAGAGACGTCAATCGACTGCGCGACTATTGTCACAACTAGCACTTTAAGGGTTAAAAAGCCCAAGATCAGGATGACAGAACTGTTTTCTAAGTTTTACCAAATAATGTCAGAAATATGGCTTCCAAAAAGTGCAACAAGTACATCCTTGATTATATAAGCATATATTCCAAGTTCAACAACAGTCAGATCAAAATATGACATCCAGATTTGTAACTAGTTCAGCCAATCATATGGAAGATCACCTCATTTGTATGCATGGTTCTTACTCATTGATGAAACCATCCAGATTGGTAACAGTTTAGCCAATCATATGGAAGATCACCTCATTTGTATGCATGGCTCTCACTCATTGATGAAACCGTCCAGATTGGTAATTTTTTAAGTCAATCATATGGAAGATCACCTCATTTGTATGCATGATTCTCGCTTGTATTGATGAAACCATCATTGGTAATTAGTTAAGCCAATCATAGGGAAGATAACCTCATTTGTATGCATGGTTAACCATCTGAGATATAAGCAAACATTTAAAATTGGATCAGAAATATGGCCTCCAGCATGATAAACAAGCTCAACCAGTCAGATGCAAAATGATCTCATTAGTAAATGTGGATATTGCTCATTATCTAACCCATTAAATCTCTTAATGATATAAGCACATATTCCAAGATGTCTGATCAAAACTGTATCAGAAATGTGGCCTCCAAAGGAGTAACAAGTCCAGCCGATTAGATCAGATTATCACATTAATATGAGTTGATCTAGCTCAATACCTAAATTTTATTTGGATTTTAATGGCACTTTTAACAAAATACTGGCTATATCATGGAAATGGCAGTTAATTTCCTTTGCAAAGGACACACCAAGGTAGCAAACCCTGGCTGTTCATGCCAAGTATCAAACCCACAACTATTGGATCACAAGTGTGATGATCAACCAACCAAGTTACCTGAGCTTCAATCCCATCAAGATCTTGATGATACAAATTCATATTGCAATTTTCATCTTGCTTCAAGATTATTTTAGGTGCAACTGAGTCAGATTTGCACCAATGAAACTTTATTCTGAATCACAATGATTGGTATGCAACTCAATCACAATGTTCCTACCATCAGCTTAAACTGATCCAACAAGTAGCTCTGTTTATCACTCAACCAAACAAATTTATACAGCATCGATGATGCAGCTCTATGAATAGAGCTCTGCAGCAAAAAGGTTGGAAGTGGTACTTTTGAGTTATGGTCACAGTGGATGGGTTGACTGATAACTCTTGTTGAAAATGCTGGTTATTACCAACTTTATTCAGTTGTTTAGAGCAACTAGTTTAAAACCAAGACATATTATTTTACATACTAGATGTAAATCTGCCTTGGAAATCAGCAGCTCTGACATTTTTATAATGAATAATTTACTTGCTTCTGACAGACCTCTTAATAAGTTTCACTAAGCTAATGAAAAATTCCTTGTTTTGGACATTGGGACTATTTAATTTGCTCAGTCCTGAACAGGGTTAATCTTCATTGAAAATGACTACTGACATTAGTCAATGTATGTATTTTGCCACATTTTGTATTGTAGTCGATAGTATGTGACAACATCCAAGAAAAACCCATTCAACCATTCCAATCGATACTAAGTTTACATTGGGTGATTCTTCCTTGTTAAATGTATGATCAAAACCAACAATTTGTGACTTTAGCTTTTTTTGAAGAAAAAAAACCAGGTATGAAATGCTCAGAAGAACCATACCTTTCTCGCCTTGATGATCAGCAATATTCAAATGTCTCTCATTGAAGGGATGGCTGATGATGGGTCTCTCCTCTTGGCTTCCAGTGCGGTGCTTATGCTTCTTTTTGTGCGGTGTAGGCTTTCTGTTCACCTTCCTGTACAAGTCTGACTTGTTCTTCTCTCGCTCTAATGAGCTGAATTCAGAATCTTCTGAGTCTGTCACACCTACTGGTGGTGAGATAAAAAGAAAATTAAAAACCAGACAGCGAATTAAAGAGTTCTGTTCCAACTTCACAAGTCTGTCTCTTTCAATGTCAAGCTGATAAGGACAGGAATGAATAATATCAGCAAATCTGCTTCATCACTTTTTTTACATTCTAACCTACCAAAATTCAAACATATCTGGAGGAAAGGCTGATAATGGTGAGTTAAAAATAAATCATCTTAAAATGAAACGTCTCCCATCTGTTCCCCATCCTATGTCTCGACTTCTTCTAAAAATACCCTATGGTCAAGCACTCTCAAAATGTATGCAACATATGTTATTACCCTTTGGTCCAGTACTCTTGATATTTATACAGCACAAGTACCATATAGTCCAGTACTTTCAATATATGTTCAAATTATGGTAATACCCTATGGTCCCAAACTCGCAATGTTTTTAAACTTGTGCTAGTATCCTGTGGTCTAGTACTCTCTGTTTATACAACTTATTCTAGTACCCTATCGTCCTGTAATCTCAATATTTATGCAACTTGTCTTAGTACCATGTGGTCTATTACTTTCAATAGATATACAGCTTACACTAATCCCAGTTTTATACAACTTATGCAAGTAAGATATGGTCTATCACTCTCAATTTGAAATCTATTTATGCTACACTTTGTTTCCATGGTAACATAATTATTAAATGCAGAAAATCTGAAGTATAAAGAAGCACCTCTTGTTTACACGTATAATGCCTGGTTTGAAAGACCCTTAACAAACTGGAAGTTTCAGAAGGAAAATTTTTATAGGCAAACAGATGGACATGGCAACAGATAGTCCCTTCCCCATATTACATATAAATGTACTTCCAATATAGCTTTAGTAGCATTTTATTGGACCACTCCAGTGGCCTAGTGATTGGAGCATCTGCCACAGAAGTGCGAGGTCGTGGGTTCAATGCCTACCCGAATCATACCAAAGTCTTACAAAAATGGTACTAAAAGCTGCCTCGCTTGACACTCAGCATTAAGAGGTTAATATTAGGACTGGTTGGCCTGGTGTCAGGATAATGTGACTTTGTGGGACAAGCTACGTGTCAGCAGCATGATGCCCCAGAGCTAGACATCACCATAAACTGCCTCAATACAGACATCATAGTGATAACTGAATTTTTTTAAAAAGCTACATTAAAAATCCTAATCACATAAACACACATTTTATTGGCAAACAGTATACATGTAAGTTTTCATTGCTTTCACTAACCTTGATTTAATGATGCCAAATGTTTCAATGAAGCTTGCTGATTGCTTGAAAAAATTATATGATTTTTCTACTGTAATTCATCAAAATGTAGTACCCACCATCAATTATAATATACCTGATATATAAAAGACGGAGTCGCTGAGTTGTTTTTTTTGTGTAGGGGGTTGGGAGCTGGTTTTAAAAGAAATTTCAGTACATTTTTAGGCTATATTATGCAAAGGAAAGGTGATCTAAATGCCTCTCCCAAGGAAATACCATGGCAGCCAACAAAGTCTGGGCAACTAAGGAACATGTGAACCTTGGACTCCAATGTTCAACCAACTTAGCTATCACAGCATCGCTGGAAACAATTTTGTTCCCTTGGTCCAAATAAAATGAAACTGAAACCAACCATTTCTCAGCAGCATAAAGGTATCAATTTTCAAAGCATTATCTTAAACAGTTTTGGACTTTTGCCGGAAAAGAGATAGATGGATGGAAAAATTAAAAAAGAAGTAATGCAAATAAGAACCAATGGTCCAATATGTAAACCAACAAACTAACTGAATGAGATATCTCAAACAGTTTGAGAGTTATTAAACAGAAGAAAAAAATGTGTACAGAGACAGAAAGAGACTGATATATCACCCCATATTACATATCTGGGGGAACAAAAGTGATCAATGTGATATGGCGTTTAAGTCCTGCCTCAAGATTTGTAAATACTGTGATATGAAGGTGACAGGACAGTATCTGAACAAAGATAAAAACAATTTGCAGATAATAAATCCAAATGTAAACCAGCATCGATGCCACCCCAACCCCAAAATCAACAGTAATGCAACAAGATGTGCATACCCTTAATTACATGTAAATGTACATGTCAATGCTAATACCTTTTTCCTTTTTCCTCTGAGTTGATTTTATTCTATGAAGCTTCCCTTCAGGCAGTGCATCATCAACTGAAGCATAATCCCCATCTATAATTGGACCCTCTAAAGCATCCTGTTGAATACAAAACATAAGAGATTATTCGCAAATGCTACTTACAAACAAATGTTTACTTCCACCCCTTTGTTATATCCTTTAATGTAGCAATTTACTGTGCCTCAGCACAACAGGTAAGGTAATGTAAAGTTCAAAAAGAAAAATACGAATAGAATTAAAACATCATGAATATAAACTCTTCAGAAATGGTAATATACATACAACATAATAAAATGATTTTGATTTTAAAATTCTGTAAAACAACAGTAATACTTTAAACCAAGTATTAAAGCAACTATTCAACATTTTTCAATACTGATTGCTGATAAGATCATACTGTAGCTGAACTTTTACATGTACATTTGAATCAATGTGACACAGGAGTTATGTATTATAGCTGAATATTTGCATGTACATTTGCAATCATGTGACACAGGAATATGTATTATAGCTGAATATTTGCAGGTACATTTGCAATCATGTGACACAGGAATATGTATTATAGCTGAATATTCGCATGTACATTTACAATCATGTGACACAGGAATATGTATTATAGCTGAATATTTGCATGTACATTTGCAATCATGTGACACAGGAATATGTATTGTAGCTGAATATTTGCATGTACATTTGCAACATGTGACACAGGAGTATGTATTGTAGCTGAATATTTGCATGTACTTTTGCAACCATGTGACACAGGAGTATGTATTGTAGCTGAATATTCGCATGTACATTTGCAACCATGTGACACAGGAGTATGTATTGTAGTTGAATATTTGCATGTACATTTGCAACCATGTGACACAGGAGTATGTATTATAGCTGAATATTTGCATGTACATTTGACAACCATGTAACACAGGAGTACTTTTGTGCACAGAAAACACAACCTAAATAACAATAAAGACAGAATAATTAAAGCCACAATAATACTTTACATTTTAGAACCAATTATTAAGGCAATGCCAATGTCGATCAAAGTGGACAGTAAGACAAACACTGTACAAAAGACCATCCCATAAGCTTTTTTACTATATTATCTATGGAGTGAAAAAGAAAGTAATAATGATAATTCTGAAGTGTTTCTGACCTTAACAGTGCCATAGTCTGCAATTTCTATATGTTCAGGCAAAGCAAGTGGAGCTTGAACTGGACCTTTGGCACCCACAGAATACCTCTGAAATGGGGAATTCTGAACAAGTTTCAAGGGCTGAAACAAAGCAGAAAAAGTATGATAACCAGAATAAAGAATTCTTACCATTCCCCTGATCTACAATCAAGGTTGACTGTTCCTATCTCAATCACAAGTAGAAATTACTGTATCAGCTGTGTTTGTATTATGTATAATACTACTGAAAGCCTCATTTCTGATGAGTATATCATGCATTTAGTAAGCTCTGCTGTATCCATAAATGGCAATAAAGACCATTTAAGAATTTCATAGAAATTGATGTTCTTGCATTAAATGAAAATGCATATTTTGCAAAAGATTCTGAAAGAATCTGGCTAGATGTAAAAAGACTTTCATTCATCTGATTCAAAATTATTAAATCTATCACACTCAACTTCAGTCAATTTTTCGCACTTGAACTTAACTTAATCTTTGCAGATATACTCAACATAGATAGATTTTAGTCTGAATAAAAGTAAATCCATGCATTTATTTTTAATTTTAACCTTCACTCATTCCTACCAGTCTGTTGTCAACGTATTCCCATTTCTTTTCTTTTCTTATTTTTAATGCAATTTTAGGCTTGTGGCTTATATGTTACAGCACTACCATGTTTAGCGTGCACCTATGCAGTACCAGGTTTCATTCCCAGTTCCAAAACAAGCAAAAGTATGTGGTCATCCACTGGTCCATTTTGGGATCTCCTGTTCCTTTTGGTTCTTCTTTGTGTTCAAACTGAAATAATGACTTGAAGAGAGGCATCTATTTCAATGTTGAAATGCATACTATCTTCATGCAGCAACACTTTAGAATTATTTTAAATTAAAACGCTGAAAACATGATCAATGGGCATGAAGACACGTTAGATTGCAAAAATTAAACTTACATGTGGCTTATGTTTGGATTTTGGAGGTCGTGCAGCTGCTCGTGACGGAATTTGAGAAGATGTAGTGTACATTGAGTTTTCGGACCAAATCATTTCATTACCGGCTTCCTGACTGGAGGGAGGTGTTGGCTCAACTACTTAAATAAATATATCATACACATACTTAGATATTATGTTATTATTTGAATTAGTTCAAGGTTTACACAAATTATACTTTCTTCACCATTACCGGTACTACTTAAATACATAACAGAAATTTGCTATCAATTCATCCTGAAATAAACATGAAACATATACAAACAAAGTATGATATACATCAGGGGTTGGCAATCTATAACACACATGCCACAAGGTGGCATGCAATGGGCAGCCAATTTTTTTATATTTTAAAAGTCTTTCTCTCTTACTGGTGGCATTTGCTCCTTCATTTTGTAAAAAGGAAAAACATGGAACATGGTAAAATAGGTTGCCAAACCATGGTATACATAATCAATGTACTGAGAATACTAATAGCTTGGAGAGCTGAAGTCATACATAACTTACAAAAGATGTTACTCCACCGATAATACTATTCCTTTAACTATATTACACATACTAATCTAAATAATCTTAATAATATTCTGCTAAAAATTATTTTCTTATATATCGCTATGGAATTTATATTAAAACATTTGAGATATCATTTTTTTAAAAAACCATTATTGTTTACTGCTGTTTCAAAAACTGCCACAAATCCAAAGATAACCTATATTTTGGAAAGATTAGTGTGTGTGTGTCTATATATATATATATATATATATATATATATATATATATATATATATATATATATATATATATATATACACACACACACACACACTTTGTTACTAACTTTAGAAAGACCATAAAGAATGTTACTATTTTCAGTTTTGTTTTCTTATGGTTTAACGCCATTTTTAAGCACAATATAGGCTATACATGGCGGCCAGTATTAATGGTGGAGGAAGAAACCGGAAAAAACCCAGAAAGAACCACCGACCCACGAGAAGCTACTGGCACGCTTTCTCACATAACTACATTTGTCGAATCTTAGACTCGAACCCACGCAGACAGAGGTGAGATGGCAGTGATCCGTAACGGACAGCGCTTTAGACCACTCGGCCGCTCAGTAATACAAACTATATCTAGTTACAAAGAATGGACAATATGCCATACACAAGGATTATGTGAAATCCCTACAAACCAAAAGTATAAAAGGCACTCAACTTCTCTGAATACAATAATTTACCTTAAACCAAACAAATGAAACAATACTGCATAGTATGGATATAATAAATATGTTGATAATTTTCCTTACTGGAGAAAAAATAATGATACTTAGGTACATTTTGAACATTGTCTTATAAGAAAAGAAGATACATACCAAAATTCACGATTTTTTAAAACAATTACAAAATGACAGAATACACTAACTATTCCCGGACTATTTTCTAAAACAAATAGTGACATAAATACAATCATGAAATGGATAGAAATGATATGCTAATATCTATTAACTGCTCTGTTATGAAATTATGATTAATTAGTGTGTTTAAAAAGTCTACATTGACTATGTAATGCTAAACAGAATTCATTTTTAAAGACTAAATTATGCAGGGCAAAACCAAACACAAAATGTATAAACATATGGTTGTAAACATCCTACAGTCAAACCCATATTAGCAGTTACATCTGTGATCTGCAAAAGACTGCCTCTTGAGACAAGCAACACCTCATTAGGTTTAGTTCTACATCTTTAGAATCACTTCCTGTATGTAAATTATTCTTTCTGCACTTTCAGCCCTACATATATTTAATTTGTCAGTCTACTAAGATACATTTTTTACTCCATAATTGTAGTTTTCATTGTATCAGATAGCTATGCATTTAAGTTTTGTTTTGTTTTTCTTGGTTTTAAGATAATTTTAACATATTGGCTATATCATATTGAGGAAATAGATAGCAATTCTTTCCCAAGGATATACATATCAATGCAACCCAGGCTGGCTAGAATGGGTATCAAGCCAGCAACCCTTTGATTAGGAGTCTGACACTCCACCAACTGAGGTGCCATGGGTCCACCAAAAGAAAGAAGAAATTCTAATTCTGAAAATCATTATTCTTACCATATTATTCATGAAGCATTAGAGAGTTTTTGTAACTAAAAATCTAAATCACATTGTGTGTTTCATAACAATGCACCAAAAGTCATATAAATAGGGTAAATACTGCCCAATCCAAATGCTCAAATACAATGTACATGTACATCTGTTTTCCCCAAGTTGCAACTGATGAATTACAACAAATAAACAATTCATCTTCTTTACAATTTAAATGGGGTTTTTTCTTTTATTTTGTTACAGTTATATCAATATACCGGTACATATAAATCAGATATGCTACTGAATTATCAATGTTTGAATTTTTTTTTATTGTTTCCTTGTTCTATAACTTTTACATTTATGACACTTTTTCATTATTGAATCTGTTGTTGAACCCGGACCCAATCTTTATATTAGCTACTCAAGGGTGGTCTCTTCAACACTGCAACTTTAGTTTTGATTGTAGTTTTTATTGTAAATGGGTTGTTGGTAAGAAACTATCTTGTCATTGTTTAAATTTCTCTCCCTTTTCCTATTTTTTCACATGCTCATCTAGGTTTTTGTATGTGGTCCTTTGTGTACTCAAAGTATTCTGGGTAAGTGCTTTGCCCTCCATTTTTTTTTAGTTCCTTGAACACTGCCTTCTAAACATTATGCTCAAATGTATATGAGCAATTATTCTTTCCATTTTCGTATTAAATAATGCCATTTGACAAGGAGGGTGGTTAATAAAATTCAATAATTTTTCCAATAATAAGGAACTGAATTTAAAAAGATGAGTTTAAAAACTTCATTCAACAGAGCTTTTATACTGAAAGATTGACAAAAAATGTATCCACCATGTGCTTTTGAAATGAAAAAATGTTGTCAATTATGAACATAAATCTCTCGATCTTAACTTCTGTAAATGTCACCACATCACAGAACAGCAACATCACAATGGTTTCTTTTGCTGCCTTGTTTAAAAATTAGGCTGAAAATGAAAACTTAATACAATACATTGCTTTCACCCATCTTGTGGTACTTTAAATCAAATTCCACAAGATGCTAAAATTACAGATTTTCTCAAAATGTAATTATGCTCAACTACTGTGCAGATTTGTACTTACTGTAATCAGTTCTATATTCATTTTATGTGTCTTACCTACTTACTGTAATCAGTTCTATATTCATTTTATGTGTCATCCCTACTTACTGTAATCTGTTCTATATTCTTTTGTGTGTCTTCCCTACTTAATACAATCTGTTCTATATTTATCTTATGGTGTCTTCCTACTCACTAATCTTTCATAATATATTCATTTAATGAGTCTTTTCTACTTACTGAATCTGTTTGATATTGCCTTGTGTGTCTTTCCTACTCACTGTAATCTGTCATATCTTCATCTTATGTGTCATACCAACTTACAGTAATTGGCAATAGTCTTATATATCTTCCCTATGTACTGCAATTGGTTCTATATTTGTCCTGTGTGACAAATGCAATTGAAGACTTGTATACAAGTTCTGCACTTTCTGATATGTCTCTAAATTTACATATAGGCAGTTTCTTGTATTCCTGGACTTCAGAATATCTACTGGCTTTCCAGAGGCTGCAACCAATTTAACGCCATATATTAGGCAGTGACAGCAGGTGGCCAAAGGCAAGCAGAAAAGGCCCACAGGTGGTCTAAGATAACATGTTCTTTGTCAGGCCTGATATTCACTCAATTTAGATCTAAAAGCACATTACCAGTGCTCAAATTCTGGATTTTAAAAAAAAATGCATAGATTTACATGCAAAAAGTTGATATGTAACACATTTAGATCCAAAACATGTCTTATGTGGATATTTCATTTCCTAAAAATGTAATAAATATCATGATTTTAACAGACTAAGTTGAGAAGTTCTGTGAGTATCAGACCAGGTTTGCAAGTCTGAGCAACTTCAGCATATGGCATATTCTCATGGCATAAAGATAGAAAAATACAAAGAAAGAAGCATGAACTCTTCATCATGTACATTTATAAGCACCCACCTTCTTGATAAATGGAAACTTTGTTCCCAAAATGATATCTTATGGAGTTCTAAACACTAAAACTGATTTATTAGCTTAAGTGTGATAAAAAGACAGCTAAAAATGTGTAAAATGTAATTTTACATTTTTATTGTTGATTGTACCAATGAGGTAGTCTTATTAACTATCAGGAAACTGTTACTCAAGCAAAGAAGAACATCCAAAATGAATTTCAAATGCACATTAAATAAGTCATGCTTAACATTCACTCCTTGTGTGATATATTTCTATTAAACTTAATCTATCTACAAGCTATGGAACTCTGCCTATGGCATATAAACTATTTTGGTTCTCTATTTTAGTTTTTTTTTTCAATAAAAAGTTTAAAGAGAGAACCAGTCCAGTAAATCCAGAACCCCTGTGCCATGGGTGATGTGTGAGTTCCATTCTGACAATTTTTCTGTCTAACATGCTGAACTATCTGTTAGATCATGTTAATTTTGTTAAATGTCTGTCTGTACAGTTAAACATCAATTATTTTTCTCAGATTTGAAGAAAAGACCTTTGTGTGAATATTTGTTGATTGCTGATCAACGATAATTATCAAGGCTTGATTTTTTTTTTTAAAAATGGCATACTTGCCCAGAATAAATTTTTTTAAAATGAAACTTAAAAATATGAACTTTCCTTCAACTTCAATATAATATTCTGGGAAAGTTTTACTTGCTCAAACAAAATATTCAACTTCTTGCAAATGTGTCCAAACCTAATGATACAAGAATTTAAAAAAGCAGCCCAAAATAAAATTATGATCATCCAGAAAGGTGAATGAAACTTTCTGTATAATTGATACACAGGTAATTGATGTTTAACTGTAACTATGGTTTTCCTATGATATAACAAAGCATAGCATCCAAAAAGACACAATCAGTTGAGGAATAATATCTGACGAATTATTTAAATAGCCTTTCGTAGCAGAGTGCACAAAGAATTTCCAGTCACTATCAAGTAAAAAGGTCAAACTCTAACAGTCTAATTTCATAACATGTGCTAGCATTATATTTAATGGAAAAATAATAAAATTATTCAAATGCAAGAAACTGGAACTGATGAGTATGATAACAAGTATTTTGACAAGCCGGATATAAAATTATTTCCTTTTATTTTCCAGCATTGCTGTCATTCAATTATCACAAACATTCTGCTGAACACAGTATCGCCTCCGTAAATGGCATTAATAAGATACAGCTTTCTGGTTAAACAAATAAAAAGGAGCTCAGAGCATATTTGGATAGGCATGAAGTAAAATGTTAAATACAGCAATTTGTGCAGAAGACTTTCAAAACCAGCAACTTGGCACCTTGGTACTGTGGTCACCAATGCCATCATCACCATCTCTTTCAGAAAAGTGAAATGAACATTGCACCATTCATGTGAGACATAACCCACCCACCCCTGAATTATTAGTGTATAAACTTGGTTATCCTTATTAATATAAGAGTATAAATTATGTGTGAACATCTCTGCAGACACAAGAAATTCTTTGTACACACAAACAATATTATCTCTAGATTAAAACATAATAGAAAACTAATATGTTCTATAATCCTTGCTGTTCTTCTTGGAGCTACAAGCTACTACTAAATCTATTATTAAAGCATGAAAGAGAAAAGCAGCTAGCAAGAAAAAGTTATTAATCACCCGCTTGGCTTGAAGTATCTTGATTTGTGCATGGAAATGTGGATGATTTCATCTGTCGCTTAGGCTCATTAATTGCCCATGCTTTAAGCAAACAGAATACAGATAAAACGGTCATAATATGGTTAATGACGAAAAACATTACAGGAAAATAATATTCTACTGCTGACAATAAAAACAATAAAAATAAAATGCAACACGTCTCAAATAAAATATTCAAGTACCATTACACCAATGTGTGATCCTACAATGAGATATTACATAGAACCCTATAAATAAAGATTATTTATAAGCCTACTTCTGCCACCACTAAATTTATATATGGGACAGCTCCAACCAATGATAGTTATCACAAAGTGGGAACATTCTTCCAAAAGAACATAATACAAACAAGCTCTCATTTTCACAAACATACCAAACTCTAAGAGCAAACATATGAAATGATTCAAACTCAAAAGTCAACAAGTTATATTATATCTTATAGCACATGCTGTCCTATATTTTTTGCAGGTACATGTATAACCAGGATTTCAGACCTGCCAACTTTTTACCAAAAGGCTTACTCAAACAACCTCTACATTACTGCACAAGATATGAAACTGTTATTGTGATGGTCAAATTCTGATCTTGACTTGTCTGGGTTTGGTTCAAATCTAGGTTTTCATACAAGATTCTGTGAAGTTGGTCAGCAAACCCCAGACTAATATACAGGCTGTGCCCTTGACCCTTGAATATATCCATGCTATTCACAGAAAATGCACATGATCAAGACTGTGTTTTACTTCATAGCATAGTCTGAATATGTGGTTGAACCAACAAAAACACAATAAAGGCAACAGGTAAAATAAGTCTCATAAAACTAAAATCCAAAGGCACACAAGTATAGAAAAGCTTATTCACAAAAATCTTGGAAATGAAGAAGGAAAGGCAAAATAATAACAAAACCTTTCTCCAGGATTGGTACAGAAAACAGTTTCACCTATGAGGAAGACTACATATGATGTGACCTGAAAGACACCTCGATTGACACTGTTGCCCACTCTAAGCAACAAAATGTATACAAGTATGCCAAACTCTTCTGTTAGTTTCAGACAATGAAAGTGTTGAAGAAAGATTGAAAACCGATAACTAGCGATTAGATGAACTCTTGGAGATTTACATTTTGGATATGGTTATGAATACTATGATTGAATACCTTGAGGTCGGATTTAGAATAATTGACAAATAAACACCATGCTCACATCCCCGAGGAGACAACAGTGTGTATGAGTACATAACAGATGAAGTGTGCATTAACATTAGAAGTGTGATCTAACTGCACAGCAGAATTCTTATCATCACTAAGATGATTACTGTTGTGGCAGATAAAAAGGAAACTTGGCCATTTATGTTACACTTTACATTTATTGCATACTGTGTAAGTATATTTGAATATTGAATTTATTGCATATTATGCATGTAGAATTGAATACTGAATTTATTGAAAACTATGTGTGAAGATTCAGTACTCAATTTATTAAAAACTATGTGTGTAGATTTAAGTAGTCAACAGTAGACATACTGCCACCACCATGTGAATTATAAAGAAAATAAATGAAGATTATATAAAGATCTAGCACAAAATCACTGACCTCCACTGGGTGTGGGACATCAGTTTCTGCAACTGAACTGGAAGTCGTTATGGGCAGAAATTTACTTTACAAATGAATATAACGCTGCTTTGAAATTTTTCAAATGCATATTTCTCAAGTTCACAATATGAAACAGTTGCATGACAGAACAAAAACAATTGCCAATGTATTACAACACTTATGTCTAAGATTTCATCTACACCTGTTTTAAAGCTTGTTATTGCACACTTAGATATGTTCCAGTACATCAGAATTGCTGTTCAGCAAATAAAATGGGGACTGAATGCAAATGGAAACAAAGACAAACAGGCACAAAAATAAAATAAACCGTGAATTTCACTAAATATGTTTCCTGCATAACAAGTTTACCAATTCAAAGCAAATATTATATTTACAAAATGTTCACACATTTTTTTTTTACTTTGGGTCATCAAATGAGCCATCCCAACTAGAAAGGCCATTCAAAGTTAGGATAACATAAAATGCTGACATCATGAATTTAAATCCAATTTATTGTATGTTTAAACTTAAAACTAAGAAACAAAGAATGGGATGGAAAATAATGCCTGTCAAAATTATCTATGTTTTGTTGGTTTTAATAGCCCTAAATGGCAATATGCTGCCACAGAAATGGAATATAAATGCCTTTGAACACATCAAAACAACCAACCTGAGCTGCCCATGGCAATTATCAAACCTGTAGCCTTTCAAAATCATAAATTGAACATAAAACTTTACTGTCTATATGTTACAGGGTTCGTACACCTTTGTTGTGACAAAATTCAAGGACGTTTGAAGGACTTTATCCAATTTTTTCAAGGCCACCAATGCCCAGTGAACTTTAGGTATATTTATCATTGGCCATTTAAAGGATTAAAGAGAATGTTGCAATTTCCTGATAGGTGGTATCCTAATATTT
Organism: Unio pictorum; assembly: GCA_030141615.1. Classification (NCBI taxonomy): domain Eukaryota; kingdom Metazoa; phylum Mollusca; class Bivalvia; order Unionida; family Unionidae; genus Unio; species Unio pictorum. The sequence goes on from JARLTB010000098.1 coordinate 5,419,034, forward strand.
GTGCAATAGGCTTGAGAGTTTATAATATAGATTTTTTAAAAATTAAAATCTTAAGAGAACAACACTTTATTTCTAAGAAAAAGAAATGAATTCTTGAATATTAGGTAGCAGCTGGAGTTTATGGAGATTGCCAAAGCCCACCTCTCTCTGACACACTTCATGAAAATACAACAGCTGACCTTATATATAGCAATATGCATAATTTATGCATACCTGAACTTGTTCAAGGTGGACATATAGATTTCTGGAATAACTTTGAAGCATGTTATGATGCATTCAAGTAGCATCTTAAAATCATTCAAAATTTTACAGGCACATTTACATGTAGATGTACATAGATTTATAAGAGGCATACAGCCGTAAATTATGCCCAAAGTTTGGTCATGACACCGAAAAAGTCATTACTAGACTTCCATTAGACTTCTGAATTTTAAATGGTATGTCGAAAATTAAAAGTTTGGACATTCAATAAGAACATATTATGACCATTTTTGTGTGCATTTTTCATTTTGTTTTAAGAGTTTGTACAACTGATTCACCATGATTTAAAGTACAAAGATGTACTGCCACCACGGAAAATAATTCACTGAATAAGAAAGATCATTGGAAAAGATTCGTGCACTTTTAATACTCTCTATAATCAGGTCCATGTATAATTATAAATATCTGATTGGTCAGGTGTTGTAAACCACCCAACAGCAAACATTTTTATTTCAATTATATGATGTAATGGTATGATAAGAAACTTTTGTTCATTCATGTGTCAATTAATTATATATTTTTCAAGGAAAGAGGCTTTATTTTCAAGTAGTATTCAAAGATAAAAATGATTTTCAAATGATTTTCAAGTAGTTTTCAAGGATGCAGTTGTTGTAGGGTTTAATGCCATTTTCCAGCACAATATAGGCAATACATGGCAGCCAGTATTAATGGTGGAGGAAGAAGCCGGGAAAACCCACGGAAAAGAACCACTGACTCACAAGAAGCTACTGGCAAGCTTTCTCACATACCTATATTGGCTGAATCTGAGACTCAAACCCACACAGACAGGGGTGAGATGGCAGTGATTTGTAACGGATAGCGCTTTAGACCACTCTGCCACTCAGGGCCCCTCTTTTCAAGGATGAATAGAAATCCAAGTATTTTTCAAGGTACTGTGCAAACCCTGCGTTAGAATTAGCAAATTTATATTTTTTTCATGAATAAGGACCTTTATGCCAAGCATGACATTTGTGATAGCAGATCTGGATCAATGGTATTTATAAATGAATGAGTTTTCTATCAACACTATATTTGTTAAAATGGTTAAAAATAAAACTACTAAGACATCAACAATGATCATGTTGGCATTCCACTAAAAGAAATGCTATGAAGAACAAATTATTACTATAAATCTATACATTACAGGTAATTCTGACAGAACTTGTTCAAATGATGTGGGATGTAAAGCACAAACATTAAGAAGCAGGTTTGCACATGTCTTAAACAAGGGCAAAAAAAAAAAAAATCAACTTTTCAAGAAAAAGCTCAAGAGATTGGAAAGATTATGCTCAAAGAAATCAAGAAATACAAGATAACAGGAGTGCTAGTATTGGCTACTATAACAGAAAAACAAGGCTATTTCCTCCCATTTTTTCTGAGACAACAGTGTTCAGCAAATAATGTGCAAACACTTGTAACATGAGTGCTTCAACTAACACTGAAAGGAAATTGAAAAGCACGAAAATTCACATTTTTTGCAGTACAAAACATCGTGCTACCAAAGACTTCACAGGAGGTAAACTCAAAAGAAGCAAACGCAAACATCTACAAGGTTTACTCTGGATGAGAAAGAACATGGGAGTGCAACCAACCATACACCAAGCTAAGCACCAAAAGCCCCATTGAAAATTTACAACAACCACATTTTTCCACCAATCACCTTCAAGTTCATCCTTTACTGCGAGCTTCATGCTTCGTGACTTCCTGAACTGATAACGAGGCTGGTTTGCCTCCGAGTCTAGGTGTTCAGTCATGCTTTGGCTCATAATGCCACTCTTCCGCATTTTGAACACCTCACTTTCCAACACGGGGAAAGATTTTCGAAATTGCTCCCTTTTAGGGCCTGTAATATGTGTTCAGTTTTACTACAGTAGCAAAGACAAGCTCCAAAAAGCTAATAAATTTTAAAGCAAACTACGATATATGACATTGAAGCTAGAATAGTAAGGTATGTATAACTAAGGTATGTATAATTCTTTCTAAGTGGATAGCAATGATAAGTTGATTAACAAAGTATGTGAATTCTTTCAAAGTGACAACTTAAAGACTGATTTTGCAATATATTTTATTTCACTGTCTTATCAGAAACCTATCCAGTTTTTGTTAATTTTTACACATTTTCTAAAACATATATATTTCATTTATTATATTTATATAAAATATTCACCTTTAAACAATTACCCATACTTTGAACAGCCTGTCTCCATTTATCATAGTGTCTATTTACCCTGGTTTTAAGGAGTCTATCCACCTTAAAACCATGAAAAATTATCTATGCTTTAAATAGTAGACCACCATTAAACATGTCAAATTACCCACAGTTTAAACAGTCAATCCGGTTACCACAATGTCAAATCACCTACAATTTAAACAGTCTACCACCATTAACAACCCTGTCAAATTTTCTACACTTTAAACAACCATAATTTACCACAAGATTAAATTACCAATGCTTTAAAGAGTCTATTCCCATTAACAAGTATCAAATTACCTATATTTCAAATAGTCTACCCCCATTAGGCAAAAAAAGGATGTGTTTATGGTCAACAGATGGTCCCTGTTCTCAATACCAAATCCTATCACTTTTAGCACTTTTCAAACCCATGGTTTCAACTAAAAAAAATATTGCCAATTTATTTTAAAAACCAGTGCAATAACTTGAAACAGTCAAAATGTTATTAATAATGAAGATATAATTTAAACAATGTCAAACTACCTATGCTTTAAACAGTCGATCCCCATTAATCACAACGTCAAACTATCTATGAACAGTCTATCCCTATTAATCACACAATGTCAAACTACCTATGAACAGTCTATCCCTATTAATAACACAATGTCAAACTACCTATGAACAGTCTATCCCTATTAATCACACAATGTCAAACTACCTATGAACAGTCTATCCCTATTAATCACACAATGTCAAACTACCTATGAACAGTCTATCCCTATTAATCACACAATGTCAAACTACCTATGAACAGTCTATCCCTATTAATAACATAATGTCAAACTACTTATGAACAGTCTATCCCTATTAATCCCACAATGTCAAACTACCTATGAACAGTCTATCCCTATTAATCACACAATGTCAAACTACCTATGAACAGTCTATCCCTATTAATCACACAATGTCAAACTACCTATGAACAGTCTATCCCTATTAATCACACAATGTCAAACTACCTATGAACAGTCTATCCCTATTAATAACACAATGTCAAACTACCTATGAACAGTTTATCCCTATTAATCTCACAATGTCAAACTACCTATGAACAGTCTATCCCTATTAATCACACAATGTCAAACTACCTATGAACAGTCTATCCCTATTAATCACACAATGTCAAACTACCTATGAACAGTCTATCCCTATTAATAACACAATGTCAAACTACCTATGAACAGTCTATCCCTATTAATCACACAATGTCAAACCACCTATGAACAGTCTATCCCTATTAATCACACAATGTCAAACTACCTATGAACAGTCTATCCCTATTAATAACACAATGTCAAACTACCTATGAACAGTCTATCCCTATTAATAACATAATGTCAAACTACCTATGAACAGTCTATCCCTATTAATCACACAATGTCAAACTACCTATGAACAGTCTATCCCTATTAATCACACAATGTCAAACTACCTATGAACAGTCTATCCCTATTAATCACACAATGTCAAACTACCTATGAATAGTCTATCCCTATTAATCACACAATGTCAAACTACCTATGAACAGTCTATCCCTATTAATCACACAATGTCAAACTACCTATGAACAGTCTATCCCTATTAATCACACAATGTCAAACTACCTATGAACAGTCTATCCCTATTAATTAAACAATGTCAAACTACCTATGAACAGTCTATCCCTATTAATCACACAATGTCAAACTACCTATGCTTTAAACAGTCTATCCCATATACCACAATGTCAAGCATGTAAAACCTATTTCTTCTTTTCTAACAATATATGATTGTCACATCATCACAAAAGTCACATCATTTTGCATTTCTACAGCATGGGCTGAAATGTTAGGCAAAAAGAGATACTTCACATTTTTAAGCATTGTCTAGGGAAGATGTTAATATTAAAGGCACCTACCTATGCAGAGATTTCCAGATTTTTTTTTTTAAGGCAAAGTAAGCAGAATTATGCAAAGAGCCCAGATTTACAACTGTTGTAAAAGCTGTTAAAAAATGTTCACCTAGAGATACCTCTATTAAAATACCAGACACAACTTTGATCACCAAGTAGACCAGTCAACATGTGACTTTTACATGGACTGGTTTTTTTTGTTTTTGTTTCAAAGGGTACATTATTTCCAAAATCAGTGAAACTTGACACAGGGTGAAATTGATTTTAACTATCTCTAACTCTAGAAACAATCGTAGATGTTCAGTCAGTAATATCGTTCCTGACTCTAAATAACATTTATATTTTAAAAAATGAGCACACATATTGTTTGCCTAAAAAAACAACAGATTACATTACCAAGTCAATAATATCATTCAATTTTTAACTCACCTACAATGCTCCCTTGACGATTTTTCAACATGCTAGGCTTAACAAGCTGATCACCTTCACGCACAGAACTGTATAAATCTGAGTCAGGTGGTGGGGCTGATAATGGCACGGGTGGCGGAGATGGAGAGGAAGCTCGTTCACTGTCGGATGGATGGTGGTATGGGATGGGTTGATCATACAATGGCTCAGAGTCTTCTGTACTTTGGCTGCAGAAAAAAAAGAGCACATGCATGAATAGTATAAACAAATTCTTTAAAAAAAAAGAGAGAGCCAAATTTTAAGATTACTAACCTGATTTTCTCCATGACAAACATGCTGAACAAGAGCATCCTATACAGTACATTACAAATCTACCAGGTGGTAAATGATATTACTGTATTTCATGTACACAGAAAAATAATTATTAATTTCAATGTATGAAAAATTATATGCAAAAGTTTTAAAAATTCATTTGGTGGTACTGTGTACAAAAAAATGAATGGATAGTACCTGAACAAGTTCTACAGAACACATGCTCCTCGACAACCTAACGGTACAAACATTGTGTGTGTGTGTGTGTGAGAGAGAGAGAGAGAGAGAGAGAGAGAGAGAGAGAGAGAGAGAGAAAACACAATTTTGTCAGTATACATCACCATATTTATTCAGGGTATTTTTTAAAATTGGTTTGAAAGAGATGGTATTAAAAAAAATGTTACCTGATGAATGTGATAATCCTCATGTATTACAATCCAAATATATTCCATTATCAATAAAAACCGCTAAATCAACAATTCATTCCACCTTTAATAACGATGTACATTGTCACAACAACCATATGGCTATGCAGTGTTATTTACACAGTAATTAAACATGCTTAGCACTTCTGGTTATTCCAGCTGAAACCAGATTGAATGCAAGAATCAACACAAGAATCAACACAAGAATCAAATTAGCGAGGCTGCCAATAGGGAAATGTGGCTCTCTTTAGGGAAATGAAAATTTGTCAATGTTTTATTCAAGCCGTTGTTCCATACAGTATATGTTACAAGGACAAGCGATTATTTTATAGTTTGTATGAAACGATAAGACTAGTTAATCAATGGCCTGTGGTCTTCACTTTAGCATGTGCTGAGATGTAATTTTTGTTGGATAAGAAAATATCAAAGGTCTTGAAGTCACGATCTTATACCTTTTAAAATGAACTTGAACTTGAACTTTGGTATCAAATACTGCGGGGCAAATTAAAAATGTGGGGGTCTATGAAGCACAAATGAGGAAAAAAGGAAACACTGCTTTAGGTTCCTTCTTATACCAAATTCAAGTTAATTACTAAGTCTGATAAGAGTAAATGGTAAAGACAGTGAGTTATTGTGCAGAAATGAAGTTGGCAAAAGATGGTTAAACTGACATCATCATCACATGATACATATGGTATACAACATTAATGAAATGCATTATGCAATCTATAGAAGAAGAAAACAATGCAATATACAGAAGAAGAAAACAATGCAATGGCTCATGTGGTGGCTATGTAGATAGATATGAACTGGCAAAATTGGGACCAAATATGCATCATTAAGAAGTCATTCAATGAATAGCATCCATTCTGGATAACATACAGCATCCACAGAACATATTTGAAAGGCCATAGTTCATGTAAAATCATGTACAAATTGGTAGAGAAATCCTTGCTAAGAAGTGTAAATAACAACAGATAATACAGGCTGGAGGAAGACCCATAATAATCCATTAACCTGGACTCATAACTAGGTGATGTAAAAGGGCAGTGTAGTAGTCAAAAATTTGTCTACAAAATAAAATCATGGGTTAATGGGGATATTCCAAACCTGTTACTGGTACTACTCTTGTTTGTGTTGTAGTTAGGAAGTGGTGCTGGTGGTCGGCCAATCATGCGGTCATATGCTGGTGGTGGACTAGGTTCCTCAAAGTACATTCCTTCCGAGTCATCCCCATCTCGTCGCTCCCAAATCTCTTTTAGGAACATGCCATACACCTGAAGTGCTGCTGTTAAAGGAAATGGGTAAAGAAAAAAAAATGAACGAGGGCAATCTATGTTTCTTTTATTACCTTAATTATAACACAAGTTAAAATTTTGATCAAGAAACTTTACAACAAAAGTTTATCTGCAAAACTTATTTTTATTAGTGGCATTTACCTTTACCCCAAAACAAAGACCAACTCTATACTGACATTCTGACACCCAAAAATATAGGCTTCTTCCTTAACCCAAGTGTATGCCATTCAATTTCCAGTTTTTTGCTAAACAGTAGTATAGCTTTTAATATAGAGTAATTACATGGAATTTTGCCATAGATCTAAAGTCTTTAGTAATATGCTCAAGTATAAACAGTCATGAAAGTCATAATTTTCCCTTCTGCATCCATTAGAGAGGAAGAATACCAGACGGCAAAAGACCAATCTTTAAAAAAATGAAATTTCTCACCAATTGGGACTGCATTAATAACTGCATTAAACATAGCAATTTAAAAGCTAGTATTAATTTTTCTGACACTTAAATATCAAGAGTAGAAATCTTTTGTAGTATTTATAAACAATGACAAACAAGAAAAACATGTCCTTCTATACTTTAAATTATGGACACATCACATGTGAACGAAAGAATTTCAGGGGATTGTAGCAGTATTTCAGTTACATATGACTCATCAGCTATAAAAAGTTGTGTTCATTTAATAAAGTTGTAGAACGAAAGTAACACACAATGCAATATTATTGTCAGGTTAAAGTATACATGTTATTAAAAGAGATTACTTCTGTACATTTATAAACATATTGAACTCTTGATCAAAGATATAACTGTTTAACAAAAATTAAAATTTGCTCTTAGTAACCGATTATAATTGATGATCAGTTAGTTAAGGGGAACAGATTATTGATTATGAGTTTCTGACCGATACCCATCACTAAGACATCAACAAGATGTGGTGGACAGTTTTTAAAAAATTAAGTCCAATACATTCCGAGTCTTCAAAATCAACCCACACCTGTTCCAATTTACTATCATGATGACTTGTACATTGTTCTACCCACCACCAATATGCAACATTAAACTTACTTTTGTGCTGGAAGCTAGCTGTGGCCTCCATAATTCGACCGTGAACACACTGTGCCAACTCTTTCCCTGCAGCCAGGTACTGATTGCTTTCATTTAAATTGGAATCTGGCTCTACAAAAGGTATTAGCAACATAGGTGCCGGTATCAACACCTCAGCGAATGCCCTGAGAAAAGAAACATTTTACTGTACAGACAATGGTAAAATGAACCTGCATTTACCACATATTAACATATAAATAGCTCACTCAGCCTCCCAAATTAAAAAAGACTCAGATCTACCATCACATAATTTGCTGTTTACTTGAAAGAAAGAATCAGTATGGCATACACAACTGTAAAAAGTTACTCAATATTAACCCAATGGCTGGCATATCGGCTCTTATTATCCAAGTGTCACTATGACACAATCTGTATGATTATCATGCTGAACCCGTATCTTTTCTAACTAATGGCCCCAAACAACAACAAATAAAGGAAGGAGGGAGGAAGGAAGGAGATTTTTAGAATATAGGAGATGTTATCAAAAATTAAATGTAAGGCTTGAAAATATTATGTCCAATTTTGGTGCATTTGGATCATTTTCAACTCATTTCAATATCAGCATGAATCCTGCAAATTACATATTCTAGAACAGACACTGAATAACCTATTATAATTTTATTTCACATCATTAAATTGCCTAATGTTATTTCACATTATTAAATTGCCTAATGTTATTTCACATCATTAAATTACCTAATGTTATTTCACATCATTAAATTGCCTATTGACATCTTTCTGCACTTTCATGACAATAACATAGAGGGAAAATTCCCAGCATAAAGTACTCTCAAATGGGGATTAAATGTAATACATGTAATAAAAACAAAGCACTCTCTATATGGGGACTTAGTGTAATATGTGTAATATAAACAAAGCACTCTCTAAATGGGGATTAAATGTAATACTTGTAATAAACACAAAGCTCTCTCTAAACTGAGAGTAACATGATTACTACACATCATGATCTTCATGATCATTAAACAAACACATTCATATACCTGTAGAGTCATTAGAGTACAACCCAAAATATTGGTGGTCAGGGTAAAAAAATACATAAAACACAAGTTCTCTATGAGCTCTTTTACTTGCATAACAAAATTTTTAGCTACTTTGACCTACATAACAAAAATAGTTCCTAATTCAAAAGAGTATACATTTACATTGAAAGAATACACATATCAACATTACAACATCGATGGCATCATCAAATTAAAAGTTTAAAAAATATTTGAGATGCAAATAAAATGTGAAAAGTCAATGAAAAATGGAATGTAGGCCACAGTGACCAACTTTTGGGGTTATGGTGTCACACACATCACAGAAAATCAACAGAAAGGTATATAAATGTACAAATTGTTGTTGTTTTGGGTTTAACACCATTTTTCAGCATAAGATTGGCTATACAAGGTGGTCAGTGTTATTGGTGGAGGAAGAACCCGGGATAACCCAAGGAAGAACCACCAACCCATAAAACCTACTGGCAAGCTTTCTTGTGTACCCACATTAGTCGAGCACACAGAATGAAGTGAAATGGCAATGACCTGGAGCAGTGAGTTCTTGAGACTACTCGGGGCCCCAATTCTACAAGTAAAATGACCAAAAAGCATACTCATTTATTGACAAAATGAAAGTCATGGTGGCCATTTTTAAAATATTTTTGTGGTCATGGAGTATACAAAATAATGGATTCATAGACAAAGGCATGCAATGAAAATCATAATCAAAATTAGTAAATGAAAGTTTGATATATCATTTACCTCAAATTTGAATCAACATCATGAAATTCTAATTTTTTTTAACAAGGCATACATTTTTGTAAAACTTTCTTTCCAAATACATTCTTAGTACATTGTAATAAAATAGTCAACAAAATTTTGATAACTGAAAATGTCACAAACACCTACCGGATACAGCACTTTAGTTAATAAATACCAATTAAATAAGTTTTGTTAAGTTTGTGTTTTAGTTATATATTTTAGTTCAGTTTAAACTTAGTCATCACAAATGGAATTGACCCTATTGTATTTAAATTTGAAATATTTCAACCTACCATAACAACTATATCCACAAGCAATTCTGTGTGAACCTAATTCAGTGCACAGAGTGTTTGGATATCTGACGCAGAAGTACTAATTGCAATGACTTGTAAGCATTATAAGCAGATCTGCTTTGTATTTTTACTTTAATTATGTCTTTTCTATTAAACCAAATAAAGGGGGTGGAATAAAAGAAAAGTTAATTGGAATGCATATCCTTTCTGCTAGCCACCATAATCCTGTGTCAGGTCAAGTTATTTCAATTGATAAATTTTACACTCATAAATTTCATTGTGTAAATAATATAATTAAACTACTTTAAATTAGCAAACTCACTCATAAATGTGATCAAAGATAACACTGTAACAAATAAAAACGAGTACCTGATGAAATATAAAGCTTAGTTTTACATAAACAGTTAATTGTGGAGAAGCAAGTACCACAGTTTGTAGTGAACTTAAAATTCCTGAATTGACACATTTCTAAAGGATGCAAGGAAGTTTCACTATTACTTGCAATACAATCATGTCATCAACATTTTACTAATAGAACAAATTTAAAAACCAGAGTTTCTAAATTGACAGTTCTTTCATGAAATAAATGTCCCCCGTTTCTGTAGAATGGATCTGGCTGTAAATCACATGATGGTTGTTGAAAAGTTTGAATAATGTTAATAATCTTTTAGAGGATGGGTATCTCGAAAATAAGGACTATTTATACACAAAAGCAAACAACTCCATTAGAAAAAGCTCTTTATTGACCATGTTCCCAACACATTTATAAAACAAATATTCAGCAATTAAATAGCCCTGTTGTCACCACCCCCGTTTTCTCATCCTGTGGGGATGGCATTCTTGACTTTTTGGGAGGTCCCTCAGTAATGTGTACCCATGTCTATGTTATGCTACATGTTTCTGGACCCTGTTATGTGTGATTTATCGAGGAAAAGGTGCAAGTTTTGCTGGGTACACCTTTTTAATTGAAAAAAGAAACAGTCAACCTTCAGTGCTATAAAATATATATCCTTTCCCTCTATGCCAATTTTAATACATTCTTAACCACATTTAAAAAAAATCCCTAAAACATATGCATTCCTTCATTACAGCATGCCATAAATTTATTTACATGGTAGGAGCCAATAAAGTTACACAACAAATCTATTCCATGGTTCAATTTGATCCAATGTTTTTGATAAGCTGAAAACTGCAAATGTTGACAGATGTATGAGGTCATACCATTTGGCCAGGTGAGAAAACAATCCATGAATATGTGTATCATAATTTTACAAGTCGTGAAAGTTGTGATGTTATAGCTAAACCATGTTTAATGTCCGACACTATATTTATTAGCTTCTGAGTTACACATGAAAAGCAAAAATAGTAATGTTCACTTTAAGGACCTCAAAGGTTTTCAAAGGGGTTTTCTGGGTTCTTCCTCCACCATTAATACTGGCTGCCATGTATAGCCTATCTTGTGCTGAAAAATGGCGTTAAACCATAAAAACAAACAAAACAAACAAGGACCTCAAAGAGAAAACTATGAAATTGGACAGCCATTTCCAGAGTTACAGCCCATAAAATTGAGTACACACACTTGAGCTTAACCTGGAACCTGGACCAGACTGAAAAAGTGATGTGCAACACCCCTTCAAGTTATGGCATGTAAATACAAAAAAAGTATCCTACTTTCATATATATAATTTCTTCAAAGTTGTATCACACATGCAAATTTCTTAAATAAGTGGAGGATGGGTATCCTGGATAATTTGCCATGGTTAATATTAAAATCAGTATAATTAAAAGCATGATGATTATTCAAAGAGTGAGATATGCACTGTAGTTTTGTGATTTTTTTCCGAGTTTCAATTAATGCATAACTGTGACAATTTTCATTTATGTTTGTTTAAAACTTTAGAGAAACTCCAGGTAAAACGTTATTTTCCGTCTTTCCCTTAATAACATATTCAACAACCCTTATTTTTTCTTACAAATAAATTGCTCTTTTCCACAAATCTGAATCATGAGAGAATGCAACATATATTACAGAACAACTGAATGGAAAAAGAAAATTACAAAAACGAAAATAAAATAAAAATATCATTGTAGGTACATTTTTTGCATGCTTAATCATTCATTCAAAAAGGTTTTGATTTTCGTTTAATGTTTAATGTAAATCAATAAATTATATTTCCATAGCACATGTCACAGCTCTAGAAAAGCATTTGGTATTTAAAACCTAGTGAGGTTTTGCAAAGATAGAAAAAAAAAATTGTTTTTTTTTTCATTCAGAAAACTTGGAATTAGCTTTACAAATTGTCAAGCCCAAAAGACCCTAATATGTCATCTGAAAAATATGCATGCAGATCAGAGTGTATGTGGACTGTTTTACTGATTAGTCTCAACAAACTGCATAGACCAAGACCTGCTGGTGTATAATGTGATGACATATATGGATCTGTACAATTTGTATTTGGATTTGACTTGTAATTAAGTATTTCTAGTAAGTTTAACATATAATGACATCAATATGTCTAGTCCAAACAAAGCAACACTGTTTTACATACAAACATTGATACAGTGTGCCATTTTCCTTTTCCCAGTTGACTACACAAATTTGGATTATTTATTAAGCACAAATAAAACTACTTAATGGATGCTTCATTAAGTTGATGTAGGGCTTAATTCCATTTCTCAGCACAAGATAGGCTATACTTGGCAGCCAGTAAAAACAGTGGATGAAGAACCCTGGAAAACCACTTAACCACTGACCAACGAGAAGCTAATGGCAAGCTTTCTCATGTACCCACATTAGCTGAGCCTGCGACTTGAACCCACGTAGACGACAATGATCAATAATGGCAAGCACCGTAGACCACTCAGGTACCAGCTTTGTTAAGCTGAGATAAAATAAAATCATTCAAAGTCTGCTTCGTAAAGCACATATCAAATAAAACTATTCCTTAAATCCTTGGTAAAACACAAATCAAATGAAACCAATAAGTGGTTGCTTGGTAAAGTACATATCAAATAAAACCATTCAGTGAATCCTAGGTAAAACACAAATCAAATGAAACCAATGAGTGTTTGCTTGGTAAATCACATATCAAATAAATACATTCAGTGGATACTTGCTAAAACACAACTCAAATGAAACCATTTCGTGGATACTAGGTAAAATAAAATCATTGAATGGATGCTCAGTAAAGAACATATTTTAAAAAAAACACGCGATTCTTCCCTAACAATGAAACGTTCAAGGCATAGGACAACAAACATCTGTTGGTTGATTCCTGTTTCATCTGAAGAACAAGCAAGCAGGGGTAGTAAACATCAATTTATGATATGATACCTGAAAAGAAGGAAATAAAACATTGTAATGAATAAGGAAGTTATAAAGCAAAACAAAATGATATGATACCTGAAAAGAAGGAAATAAAACATTGTAATGAATAAGGAAATTATAAAGCAAAACAAATTTTAAGTGCAACGCTTTTGTAAATCAATCTTCAGTGCACAAAGAACATGATTCCCATATACTGCTCTCCTACCTTACATACCTGATGAGTCGACCATTTTATAAAGCAAGCTAGTATTATAAAAGTTTTAAACAGCAAGTCAGTACTGTAACCCTATAGTGTCTCCCAAACTTTATATTGTATCAAATTTATGATTTTTACCACGGTATGGTAAAATTTCCTTACAAAGGTAAGGCTTAATTAATATGCATAGATCTTGGTAATTATAGACTCATCTTGATGAGGTAATGAATTTAACAAATTCTATGAAAACTGGATGAGAAATAAAGTCAAAAGAAAGGTAAAAAGGTCAGTCATTCCGATGCAATGGCACGTCATTAACATGCCCCAATCTCACTATTCTGAACCTTTCCAAGGCCATACTGATCTCAGCTTAATAACACAGTTTGAGTAATATCGGATCAAACTTTAGACTTGCAAATACCTCAGCAAATGGGATACAAGATCAACTGATAAATAAGCATCGATCCTGCTAATAAACAGTCATCCAAAATCTTGGTGAAATAAGATTAATAAACAATTTTTATAAAAATATGAAATTAAGTCAATCGCCTTTTGACAAGTCCATCTAATCACATGCAAGATCATAGATCAGTTTCATAGTCATATTCATTGGATATTGTACTGATATATGCACACTTACCAAATTTCATTAAAATCCTATCCAAAACATTTTCCACAATGGTAACAAGCTGAGCCAATCAGATAAACTCATCAACAATTTTTCAGTCATAGTGATGTCTAGAACTGGGACAACATGCCACAGACAAGTAGCAACATGTCCCACCTAGCCACACTATCCTGACACCAGGCTGACCAGTTGTAACACTAATCTCTTAATACTGAGCACCATGTGAAGCAGCTGCTAAAACCATATTCATGTCTCTGGCATGAATCAGCCTGAGTTTAAAATATGCAACCTCCCACATCCGAGACATCCACTCTAACTCTTTAGGCCACCAGAGCGGTAGTTCAGAGTGGTAACAAACTGCCACACAGCAGACTTCGTAGAGATATCACTGAAAATTGTTAAAGTGATGTTAAAAATCACAAACAAACATTCACACACACGCATCTGATTTACTAACCTTGATACTTTAATTAACACTGCTAATAACATCTACCAAATTTCATGGTAATTCATATGAACAGCAGAACTAGTTATTCTCAAATGATAGAATACAAAATGGAAGGATGGATTAAGTGATGAGCAGACAGATGCATGGATTCTTATATAATGCGCAATACATGCTGAGTATACAAAAGAAAAATGACAAGGAAAATGATGATTATCATTATCGTCATAACCATCAATGTCATCATGTTAAACTGCCACTGCATTCAGCAAGAAATCAATTTTAATAGTTTTTTTTTTTTACAAAAAAAATGTTGATGCAACACAGGTAATGCCATTTTGTTTGCATAACTTTACTGTCTAAATTTAAGCACTGAAATTGTTAATATACCATCTATTTGATATATATCATATATGTCAATTCCAAATCGCAAACATCAGAGATCCTGATATGGTGATTCACAATGCATGGCCAAATCAAAGTCTATTATGTTGTTTCATTTACTTATCAGTCCTGGCAAAATGCATAGACCCAGACCTGCTAGTGCAGTATGTAACTGCAGATCTGTGTATATGCAGTTTTCAGCTCTATCTGATTTGTATATGAGTATATATGGTATTTCATATCAAATACCTGAAATCATATGGTTCATTCCTATAAGAGCAATACTGATGACTGTACATGACTGTATCTCTCTGTTTTATGGATATTTATGTACACAAAAAAACTCACTGGGATATTAAAAATAATAAAGAAGCTCGGGTAATGCTAAATTTACAAAAGCACCTGACATATTTTGTTTGTGTGCAGTGAGATTTTTTATTTCAAAATTGATCAGTGTTAACAAGCTCAGACAGAAGTTTTAGTTATGTGGACAACATGTAAACAATAAAATGGCATAATCATGGGGTTTAATTATAAGACAAAAAAAGTATATGTTGGACGTCAGACTGCACATTTATTTGACCTAACGTTTTATCTATCATACTGAATAAATGTCCATTTATCCATTACACATACGTTTGACATTGTCATCAAAATTAATGATACCACAAACATCTAAAGGAATGCATGTTAGGAAAGAATCAAATAGATTATCAACTTACTTGTAGCTATTTTCCACTGGCTGGATGTAAGAATAACCTTTCTTTTGGTCATTCTGACTGCCATATCTTCTTTCATCATCTTCTTTATCATTGAAAAAGTTTTGTGCAACATGTTTATTCACATTTACTTTCTTACGTAATGTAGGTCTTCTTCAGAATGATTTGTACATGCAGACAATAATGTCTACAGTACAGCTGTAGCCATTTTAACAGTGTAAAACAGATGTCTTGTGTGCTATTTATGAGAACTCAAAACCAATGGAATCTCTTAACGAAATCCAAAACTCTAATTTCAATTACCAACCTAAATCCAAAGGTTTAAAATGCATAGCATGGGTCAAACTATGTATCTTCTAAGAAAATAATACCCTTGACTTTATATTTTTTTCAAACTGAATATTGCTAAAAACCGATGTACCTTTAACCATGAACACTATAAAACTAGTGTCACACAAACAAAAATTACACTCCTAAAATATGTGTGCAAGAAAAGCTGTTTTCATTTCAAGCTCCAGCGTGTATTGGCGACATGCAGTGCACATATTCTGACAGAGGGCTTCATTTTTCCCATATGCAGCTTCATTTGTAGGTGCGGTTCCAGACTCTTTCAACCATGACTTCTGTAATGTATATATTGCAGAGGGCACAAAATGCCAGTCCTCGAGTGTTCAGTTTTCTTATAAATTGACCAACTCAATTTCCGTTGACAATTTGTTCCAGCCATTCCCTTCTGTTTCTTTTAAAACCTTCTAATATTTTCGTGTCATCATCTCTCTCAACAATTACAGACGCCATTTTTTGCTTCATCTTTCCATTGCCATCAGTTTCCTTTACACGAAGATTCATTGGATGAATTTAAACTTTTGACCAATCAGAACACTCTTTATGAGAGTCGTGGTGTAACTAATATATGGAGTGAATATATTACAAGGGTTGTTGTGGAATGGGATTGAAAAGAACGGTTAAAAACCAGAAAAAAAACAAATCGGACATTATTTTAAAAAAACAGACTATATGAAGAAAAATAGGATTAAAGTCCAGAGAAAAGCAGAATTACATTTTAAAACAGGGAAAAATCATATCTGAAAGAACTGTATATTTCGTTCTGCACATTCTTAACAGTAAAAAAATGATTTATACATATTATTAATTGTAAACGTCAGTACACAAATTAAACACTGAATGCAGAACATTTTCTAAACATAATCTCTAGTCCACTATAATATTCAAAAGTAAAAAAAAATACAGCCTGCAAAGAAAGAATAGAATTTTTACCTCATAGTGGAATATGATGCCTTTCTTTGTGGAGAATACACTAGAATATATCCATGATACAGTTCTCCTCTATTTCTTAACATATATCCTCCATGATATGAGGTAACAGTAATTTCTACTTTCTGTTTAGGATAGTCCAAGAACACATCCAGTGTGAACACACATTGCTCCTCAGTGGAGTCTATGACCATTGTAAAAGTGTCATCGTTCAAGAAAGGTCTGATTGGCATTTCCATGGAAAATGGATCACCACACATCATACACATCAGAATCCTGCCAAATATAAGGAAGGAAATGAACTTGTGTCTTAATGGGTTTAAGAAAAAGGAATTTCATTTCTCCCATCAATAAAAGAAATTTTCTAAACTGAACTCAAAGTCAATCTGTTGTTTATACCTAGTGTTCTCATTACAAGCATTCAGCAGATGAAACTTACTAGTGTTTCAGTCAGGTTTTAAATTTAAAAGAAAGGGCAATTTGTGACGATAATGGGCACATTTCATAATAATATGAGATAATTTTTATAGTGTATGTTACCTGTTATTTGAAAGACCATATAAAAATAACCTTCATTACTGTATGATTCTCATCTTTTATACCTCTGTCCATACTCCTAACAGTGCTGAAGTTGACAATCAATTGTATGCCTCAACTACATTACAATCATTAGTCCTTGCAAAGCTTCACATTTTAATTTCTCGAGGATATGATATATTTATCTATCTTGGTTCCACCATTGTGGAATCAAATTCTTCATAAGTAGTGTTCTTTTCTATTTGTCATTTAGTTACAAATGCTAAAACATGAGATGGAAGATGCCTGCATAAGCAACCTCATTTTGTTTCATATTTTTATCATCAAGTCTATTACAATCTGATAGCATACCAACCCTAGTCTTAATCTTTAAAGCAAGAAATAGTATAAGATATACTGAGTACTCGATTATTTCCAAATAACACACAAGTTTTGCAACATTCAGTGTAAAGTGTTGAATTTTGAATAAGCACTGAACCTTAAAGTTGAATACACTGAGCATTAAAATTTTATTGGATTTATGCTGGAAAAGTTTTCATGACAGGTTACTTCGACCGTTCTTCATTCATCTTCCCCCCATGTCAGTGTTAAACTTTAAAGGCCAGTATCTATGACTCATTGAGATTTGACCGGGGCATCACACACAACACTGTCCTGAGAAAGTAAACAATTGAGTTACCAACCAAAACCGCTTGCTAGGAACTGTGTCAAATAGTCATTCTGCAAAGGGAATTGTTATGCAACATGGCTCAAAGATTCAATGCTGTCCAAAATCTGACGAAAGGAATGATTATCTAAGGAAAAATTTAGGAACTACACCTTACGATTAGTCAGAATAAATTAAGGCATACACTTTGGAAGTAATGTGAATTTAAAGTTAAAGCCTTGGTCAAAATTCTTTAGTAAAAAATTTCCTGTGATTAGAGAAGTTTGGCATATACTGTCTTGCTCAATTCTCTGCTGATGATCTATCTATCCACTCATACCAGGTAATAAAAGTGAGCGAGGTCATTCCTGTGATAATGCTAGCAAAATCCCTTAACTACCCCTCTTAAAAAGAGATCAACGTTACAGTCAGGATAAGGAGAATGGTGGAAAACAGATTGAGCATAGATCAATCAAAAGATCAACTGATGGCTTTTTTTCATTTTCATAAAAAAGATCAATATGCAATTTGGTTATTTAATAGTGTGTGTGTGTGTGTGTGTGTGTGATTTGGATTTTTAATGTAGCTTTAACAAAAATTCAGTCATATCGCTATGATGTCTGCAGTGTGACAGTTTATAGTGATGTCTAGCACTGGGGAATCATGCCGCAGACATGCAACATCATGTCCCACCCAGTCACATTATCCTGACACCTGGTAGACCAGTCCTAATGCAAACCTCATAATGCTAAACATCAAGCAAGGCAGCTGTTAGCACCAATTTTGTTAAGTCTTTGGTATGACTCAGCTGGGGTTCGAACCTGCAAACTCCTATATCTGAGACAGTCGCTCTAACCAATAGGCTACCAGAGCAGTCAGTTATTTAACAATGTTGGTGCATATGTAGCAGATTAATGTAGAAAAAATACATCTTGTTCAAGTTTGTGAGCTAGAATTAATGCACAAAATCTCTTTTAAAAGTTATGGTGCTTATTTTTAACAAAATCCCACTAGGGCATGTATTGGCTGAAACTATGCTTCCTAACTATTGTAAATTTTCTGCCAGCTACATTTTAAAATTTTATAAATCATAGTTTGATGCCCAATTTTATTTTAGATACACTGACTAAAACAATTTAATGAGATGCATTTAAAATCACCAAACCAATCAAAAATCTACCATGGAATAAAGATTTTCATTATTTTTATTTTGTTACTATTCTACAATATAAACTCTTCTTAACTGTCAGGTTTTACTTTCGATGAATTTGTTTTCAACTTATCACACATCTGAACAATTCAAACAAGGCTGAGCTTAAAAAATTCCCTTTGTCAACTTCATCCCTTTACCTCAGATCTGGTTCTGTATCCTCCAGTATTTCAGAACCAGTCCCCATGCTGGGCCCCCTGATTACTGCTTTCAGAGCCTGTTCTATCTGCTCTGGGTAAAACTTTCTTTTTTCTGCAAGGTCCTCAGCAGGGATGTCCACAAACTCACCATGAAGACTAAAGAGGAAAAAGATATACCTGAAGTTAGAATCAAGACAATGTAATGTGTGTCAAACTTAGAAAACTTTGCACTCATCTGTGTTTTCTGAGTTACTTTGCTTTCTTCCATCTTTAGATCACAACATACCTATAGTCATGACCTTCAGAGTATCATCAAATATTACATGTAATAGTTATGAGATCTTTCATGAATAAATCAAATAAGCTTAAACCTTATTTCACTGTAGGGCATTTACCTAGAGGCCAGCTGCTTCCCATGTTCTCTAAGGTAATGTAGCTCTCTCTCTCTGTAAGATGGGTTGTATGCCAGTATCACAGCAATTGGCAGCCCTTCAAGGGTCTTCCCCTCATCTCGTGCCAGATCAGACCGCAGTGTTGTGCTCAGACTAGATTGGACATAGTCAAGGGACTCTTGTGATGAATAAACACATAAACACCCTGAAGTAGAAATAAAAATGAGGATAAAATATGTATTTCATGATCACCGTGCATTGTTTTACTACTGTAATGTAAACTCCATGCATTGCAAATTATATCCAACATGACAAAGATCACCACTGAAACATGTAATTGTAAGCACTCACACCTGTGCACATGAGTGAAACTCCTCAAAGCTAAAACCTCAGTATACCAAAATCCCCTCAAGACAGAATTTTGTTTCCATAGTCCTGAATATTTCCTTCTTTAATATCATCATTATCCCCCAGTATACTGAAACCACTCAACTGCAAATACTAAAAAAAAATTTGATCTCAAATTTCAAGTGTACACTAAAATAAACTCAAATAAAACGAAAATTGAAATAAAAATATACATCTCTCTCTCTTTCTATATATATATATATATATATATATATATATATATATATATATATATATATATATATATATATATATATATATTTGACTACAAAGTTCCTGACATGCTGGAACAGATTCATTCAGTACTAAAATGGGGTTGATCTGTGAGACAAAGACCCAGAAAATGTCATGACATGCGTGGTTAAAACAACAACTGACACATGTGCAGACACATGTTTGGGCTGACAACAGTCTATCCTGAAGTCATTGCATTGTAACGAGAGACGGCTTTCAAGGAGAATTCTTAACAACTAACTGCTTTTAGGCAAGCTATTTAATAGCGAAAATGCTTTTCTGCTTATTATCTGTGATCAATGCTATTCATCTAAACACATGATCAATACAATTATGTTTTCTTGTTTTTTTTATTAAATTAAATGTCTGGGCTTTATTAACAGGACATGTGGCCTCGTTTTTGATTTGTGCATTTAAGGCAAGATATTGTAAACATCTGCTGTGTTATCTCGTGGCTAAGATTGATTATGCAGACAGTGTTAGCGAACTTCGTAAACAAATCGGAAGCTATCCACTGAATTTTAAAAGCACGGTCAGAGATGAATGCCTGTTATAATCAAGAATTGCTCTGAACTTGACGGCTTCCCTTGTAAAGCAATTATTTCATCAATGACGATGATGATCTCTTGGCTCACGAATTACAACTGTACACTGACCATGAGCACCTATATAATCTTGGCAACAATTTTCCTGTTGAGGATAGATTTGATGACTGGGAGAGTGAATTCATGTCACTGTTTCATGAAAACAATGAGGTCAGTGCAAGAGATGAATATATGATGTACTGTATGTGCTAAGCCACCTGACAGTGATGTGAGATCTTATGTTGAGATTAAAAACTTTTTAATTGCTACAGACAAGCAGTATTTAGCATGGGAAATGGAGTCATTAGCACAAGCCACATTAATTAAAGAAAGCTTTAAAAAGGCATTTTTTTCAGATCTGCAAAAAACAAATCAGTAAACCAAAAATGATAGTAGTAGTAGTAGTAGTAGTAGTAGTAGTAGCACATACCCATCTGACCGAATCTTAGAAATGAACCTACACAGAGGTGAGATGGCAGTGGGAGCGCTTTAGACCACTCGGCTACTCTGGGCCCCCAAGCATGTGTATTAATGTCTTCATCAAATTTGCCTGACATTTATATTAATATCTGAATAACTTGTGCTTCATAGCAGTCACAAATGTTCACGACAATATTTGTTAAGATAATCTCGCTGAATTATCTTAAACACTGCACAGTCAACCTGCCTTTAAATATATCAACTTTTCCATGACTATGTTCATGTGTACTGTATTTTCCGGCCTATAAGTTGATGCGAAGTATAAGTCAAATTCACCAATTCGACTTATTTTCCATCCCTTGTCCATATATAAGTCGATTCGAAGTATAAGACAAGGCCGTGTCAATATCTTGGCTTTGTAATTTACACTAGTAATGGTATCGTTGTATGATATTCCATATTACCGGCAATCGTGAAATTGCATTACCGACGCTAACATACTTGTGATTTTACTTCTGAACAAATCACTGCTTTATTCTGTTATCAAATGACACAGCTGATTAAACAGCCCATGCTTATTTTATTATAACTGAAAGCACATACATGTTGTAGTTCATTTTATTACCTGTAGTTACATACGTAAGTTATATAAACTTTCAATGACACAATGCATATATAAGTCGATTCGGAGTATAAGACGAAGCCATGACTTTCAAGTAAAAAAGTATCGACTTATAGGATAGAAAATATGATACACATAAAACCGTTTGTTTTTAAATGTCATAAAGTCATGCACATTTTTCACATTACTCGTCATAAATGATGAATAAACTTAATTTGACTACATATCCTCGGTCTTATAATATGACCTACTGACAGCAGTACTTGTCTATAATTGTTTGGTAATATGACCTGTTGACAACAGCATGTGTCTACAACTCTTTGGCAATGTGACCTATTTACAACAATACTTGTCTATAACTCTTTGGTAATGTGACCTATTGACAGCAGTACTTGTCTATAACTCTTTGGTAATGTGACCGTTTCACAACAGTACTTGTGTGCAGCACTTTGGTAATGTGACCTATCTACAACAGTAATTGTCTACAATACTATGGTAGCTACAATTACAGTCTCTGAACATAAAAAAAACGGGCATATTTTGGCAGGCATGGAATTTTCAGATCTTCAAAAGTTCTTATAATTTCTTGGTTCTTTTACATATCATTTTTCTACACTAGCCACACATTTTCTATTTATTAAGGTCAGGTCAGTTAGTGAGTTACTTGTGGAATATTACTCCTCCATTTTGTTCCTTGTGTCTATCTCTCTGGACCAGTGTACAGGCACAGATTGGTACATCCATGATTGATCAAAGAAGTTGTTTGAAATAACAAACAAAAGGAAGTTTTTTAAGTATGTCAATATGTTTAAATTAGTGTACAAAGGCAAGATTACTCACACCATAAGAGGTTTAACAACCTAACATCATACTCTCTGTCAGGATCAAGGTTGAGGTAAGAAAGTAAACTTTCCATTTCTTGCCATTTTTTTCTCCATCTTTACTTCAAATATGACAACGATGGTCATCTCACCAGTAAATAGTACTTTCTTCCCATCATGTTCAACAATGCATAAAATCATGTAATATTTCAGCTGTACCATTTAAGATGTTTTTACAAATTTAATGCATGCCTAAAGAATGCCAGACAAACACTTTCTGTAAGTTAGTTGTTTCCTGCAACAACTTCTATGGGTCATTTTTACAACGTGCAAAAGTTTATTCCTGCCCAATTTGTGATGACTGACTGACTGCCTTCTGGAATGAGCTTTATTTTCCACATTGCCTCTCTCCAAAATATTTTCACAAGTTTGCAAGTTGTAGAGTGATGAATTCCTAGTATATGTGCAACTTTTATAGACTTCAGTATCTCCTGAATACGATACTTTGGTCTGAAACTCAATTTTTTAAAAATAACTTTTTACTAAATATTTGCCAAAAAATGACACTATCATCCCAAGTTCTTGTTGGCAGTCTTTTATTATCTTGCACAGTAACTTGATCTAAATTCAATTTAAGAAATAGGCAGAGTCAATGCAACAATGAAACATACATTTGTTACAGTAATCAAAAAGTGGATAGCTATACTGCAGCAATTTGGAAAATAACAATGTTTTTAAGCCAGCTCCTGATTGCTAATAAGACCACCATATATTTAAGGATAATGGCTGTCTATCCAAGGTTGGGGTATTTCCTGTAGGTTTGAGGACCACATTTTGTAAACATCTGAGCCATCCAAAGTAAACTTTACAAGATGTGATTGTTTTCCTAAAGAGATGTCTATCAAGAGTTTGCTCACGTCTGTATATAATTTTAGCCATCTGTCCATACTTTGTTATCTGAAGAATTTTAGGTTGACCATTAAACATGAACAGTTTTTTAAAAAAACTTTATCTCAATGCTTCATTGAGCGAAGTTAATCTTATTAAACTGATGCCTCCACCCCCTCTCTATACAAACCAGTAAGCCTAAATTGGATGTGAAATCATAAATTTGATGTGTATATCGTTTTTTGTAAGAAGATAATGTCATCTGTTATTCAGACTGATCATAAATCCCATTGTTTTATTTTATTGGAATCAGTTTATCCCATCAAACTTTACTTCATTCATAGTTTTACAGATGATTATATTTAGTAAAACAGTATTTTTAAGTGGTCCATTGACAGAGTTTAAGTGCCAATTAAATGGCCATAATTCTGGAATGTTGCATCTTTGTAGAAAATACCTTGCTGATACAATCACAACTTGTATTTTTGTAAAATTCTTCCATTTAAGTACACAGTTTTGTAAGTTTTAAGAACTTGTAATATGACAAAATGAATTAGAAAAAAAAAATCTTCACGAAGATATACCATGTGGTTTGAAATCTGCAGCTGCCAATGCATTCTGTTCTTGACTTACATCTCCCTCTATGGGTCGATAGTCTAAACTGTACACTCGGGATCCTGTTCGATATTCGTCGTCCTCACACAAATTCTGATTAAAAGACAAAAGTATAAACATCCATGTAGGTCCAAAAACATTTTGTTGCCAAATTGTTACAAATATAATAATATACCAAAATTATGTCATACTAATAACAACATGGTTACATGTGTATTGACAATAAGCAAATGCTAAAATGAAAAGGCACAAATATTATAAAGGATAGAATACATAAACAATTTAATGACATTAAAAATATTGTTGTAAAAAAGCAATCTTATGAGGTAGACAAATTGTAGCTGTTGAGCAGAAGGAGATTGTAAAATAATCTCCATCAAACTATATCACCTTATATTTTAGGATATTCCCTTGATCTGAAATCACCAATATAACTTGCACAAATTTAAAACACTCCCTTTTGGATGAAATCGCTAAATTTAATGATTTCTAAAAAAAAAACATTTAATACAAGTTTAAGTACATTACCCAATACCAATTTTTCCACAAATATTAATATGAATGTATTCTTTGCAGCACTTAACAATGTTAAGCAATGGTCAACCCCCAAATGCATGTTAAACAATGGCTTAACCACCCAAATCAAATCTGCTGTTAAGTTTAGCTTATCTAATTTTCCTGGAACCCTTGGATTATGGTATAAAATATTATTTTTATATTTTTATGCTGTGACATGGGAATCTCAACAAGAAGATTTGCCTTCTGGAAATTGTAAACCTACATCATGGTTAGACAGATGACTGTTGATTTCAGACTGTATCTATTAAACTTTAATTCACAGACAAGGTTTTAGGTCAAGCACAAATCATCCAACAGAAACATATATCAGATACCCTCTTCACACTGCTCTGCCAACTCTCTGGTTAATTATGGATTGGCCAGTTGCATGTGCCATTCTGGCATTGTTGCCAGTTTGCTGACATCATGATATCATTGTGTGACAGTGTGACAAACAATTTACTAGAAACACCCAACCTTAACCTCTATACTAAATCATCTACTTCACACTTTAAGTCTCCATTCAAATTCACTCTTTTATTCTGGATTTAAGTGCATCTTTATTCAAACTATTTTCATGACTATTCTTTTGATCTGCCACAAAATCAAGGTCATGTCATCAACTCTAATTTGATGTTTATGCAAGGGAATGTGGCTTCAAGTTATAAATTAAAGATATGAAAAGTATTGCAGGATTTATTACTGTGATTATATAATCTTTGTCTAGCAAATTTTAAATAATTTTGGACAGCGCAAAAAACAATGATTAGTTACTGTAAATATCATATGTTTGGTTTACAAAAACATTGATTTACTGTTTAATAAATATTACAAAGCAATTATCATGGAATGAAACAAAATTGGAACACTTTAAAATCAGTCAATACATGGCATTCAGTGTATACTGTTTGGACCAATTCCAGTAACAAGTTTTATTCTTGCAATACCAAAACCATATGCTCTCATTTTCATTTACTGTATCTACATTCAATTTTATACCACAAGGAATTCTTTAAACCTACATGAGTATTTGTGCAGATTTATTAACAATCTCCTGTGAACATCAAGCAATTATTTCTGTGCAAGTTTTAATACATGACACACAACAGAAAATATTTGAATCTTTTGAAATTGTATTCTATGGTGTCAATCTTGAATGAAAAATTATTTAAGAATAGAATGTTTAAGATTGCAGAGAATAATGTTCATTTTAAAAACATTCCACACTTTTGCAAAACTGTGCACACAAATAAATCCAATATTATTGAGAACTGGTATTGGTGTTTTATTGACCAAAACATTAGTTTTTTCAATACTCAACAAAAGCTAAAGATCTGAAGTGCCATTTTACCCTGATTTCTTTATACAGCTCTGTGGAAAGTCCCTCTCTTCCTAACAACACAAGATTCAGTTGTGTGGAGTTGTCTACAAAGGAGTCTACTAAGTCTGGAGGAGCCAACCTGACAAAGACAACAAGAGGAGCAAATGCACTATCATGTTGTGAATGATCACCTTCTATTACAAATGCTGGCATATTCATTGTCCCTACTAAGTACCTATAACAATCGACTGACATGCCATGGAGAATATGCTGATTTGGCTAACAGCTGAAATTATGAAGGAGTCATTAACAAAAACACACTGGAGAACATATGTAGAATCTATGTTGGGGTTATGGACCCAGACAAGGAAATCCCAGTCATGGGGAGACATATAACCTTCAAGTCCAATGTTACATCTCGACAGCGATGAAGGAGGTCTGTTGACAACCCAATTGCAATAGGAAAAGCTTGTTAGAATAACTTTGCCAAAGCCTTTAATGGACAAGGCAACATGTGATAATGATTCTTCTTTCAGTAAACTTAAGCAGCTGAAAACAGGTCAGCATGTGAAGTTATAGTCACTAATGACCTGGCCTTTGCCTCTAAAAACTCTAAGGATTTAACTGAAAGGCAAGTAAAAGAACCCATTGAAATGTCCACTTGTAAAGTTGTTGTTGTTGTTGCTGTTGTTGTTGTAGAGTTTAATGCCATTTTTCAGCACTCAATAGGCATTACATTGCGACCAGTACTATTAGTGGAGGAAGAACCCAGGAAAACCCCGGCAAGTTTTCTCACAAACCCACATTAGCATACATGCCAAGCCCTGACGATGAAATGGCGTAATCCAAGTGGTCAAAAAGCAGAATCTAGGCAGAAAAAGCGTAATCCACATATAACATGCTAAAATTTCAATAAACAACAATTATTTGCCCATCTCATCTTTTAACATTATTACTGTTTCAAGTTTTCATATGTAGCACTTTTAGCTTTACACACATCGACTAGAAATCAACTTAAGACGTTTAGCGCTAAATTTTAAAATTCTTTCGACACGGCCGGAAATAGATGTCATGTGATGCTGTACTCTTTTCCTAATATTTAGAGGATTCTGTAATATTTTGTTTCGTGAGTTTTCGGTTGCCTTTTTCTAATTTATTTGGGATGTTTTTGAAAGGGGATATTTTTGCTCACATAAATGCATTGAGTAAAATAAAATATACTTTTTAAGCGCTAAAATATCTTTAGACTGGTTCTGCAAGAAATAAGAATTAGAACATGGAATCTGTGAGTAAAGATTAAATTTGGAAAACCAGTCTGCTCTCTCCTTACTAAGCATGCAGATTCTATAAATATAATTCGAGGTCAACAGTAGAACCAGGTTAGCTATAAATAGAACATAATACTGTTACGAAAGTCCATGGTCAAGCGTACTCTTATATTGTAGTTTCGTAAAAGCAGAGAAAACAAATAATTGATTTGTTTGGGAGGTGGATATACTGAAAAAGCGTAATCCATATACGTTTAAGAGTAACGCGTAATTTAGTGACAAAAAGCGTAATGATTACGCCAAAAACGTAATGGTTGGCATGTATGCATTAGCCGAGCCTGAGACTCGAACCCATGCAGACAGAGGTGAGATGGCAGTGATCCATAACGGTGAGCAATTTAGACCACTCAGACACTCTTGGACCTGCCCACTTGTAAAGATTTGGTGTCCAAGTGAATGGGTTTCTATAGCCAAGCATGTGAATGAACATTATAACTCAAAGCTGTTCAACTTTGCAATAATTAAGGACCCAATACAAATTATTACTGACAAAAAGAGACATAGCAGCCACCTGGATGTCTCAGACTGGTTGGAATTCCTTAGAACTTTTTGGCATGTGTTTAACCTTAAAATAAAATTTCAAGAATATATAAAATATATATATATAACTACAGTCCTACCCATTTATATCGACATCACTTATCTAGACAAGCCACCTATGTCGACAAAAAAGCACAGTTTCAGTCCCTTGGTCTACTACCAAACTGTCATGCTTATGTCGACTTCGAGATAAAAGAATAACGTACATGTCAACAGAAGCCCTTGATCCCAGCTGGAACAAATCCTTTGTTTTCTAATCATTTATGTAACCAGCTGTCAGTTCAGACCAATACTTTGTTCAACAATTGCTTGATCTTGCCACCAAACTATAATTTTCCCGCCTAATCATTCATGTCGACCAGCTGCCAGTTCCGACCCATACTTAGTTTCAACAATTTTTTTTATCTTGCCGCCAGGCTTTAATTTTCCCACCTAATCATTCATGTCGACCAGTTGCCAGTTCTGACCCATACTTTGTGTAACAATTAGTCGATCTTGTTCTCTCTGATGTACTTTCTACAATTTCTAGAACTAAATATTACATGTACTGTTTAAATAAACTTGTTGACAAGTTTTCATTTCCTGGTGAATAGACCTAACCCCTTGGTAGCCTCAATAAGATTGGAACAGACTGACCAAAATCTAGGCCGATTTAAATACATGTACTTGAAGTATGTAAGTAACAACTAGACAAACATATGTTAATGCCAACACTGAATCTCGTCATGTTTTTCATATCAGGATTTGACCGTTGCAATATTTTATTGTGGACTTAATTACATAAAGGTAACCAAAATGTAATTTGTCAATATACAAGCGTATTCACTCTGGTTTTGTCTTCATGTACTCAAAATTTCTATTGTTTTCTCAAAGTGTAAATACTACTCGCTGATGACAGGTCACCCCTTACTGAAGAATTTAACTTGTATCTTTTTTCAGACACACCCCCCAACACTTATCTCGACATTCACCTATCTCGACAATACTGCCTCGGACCCGAGGATGTCAACATAAACAGGTAGGACTGTATTACTTTTAGATTCATAAAATTAAAAAATACTGCTAAATGCAAACAAAAATAAACAGCTTAAATTTGTTAACACTGCTGCCTGTGGAAACATAAATCCCTTTACTCCACTACCAGCTGATTAAACAGAACAAAAAGAATTATAAATATAACATCTTCCTGTGTTTTAATTCCTTCAGATGACATGTTATGCCTCTCAGAAAAAAAACAACAAATCTTTAACTGAATAGTCTCACCTTGGATTTTGTGGTATCTGTGGAAGAATTTTGCCTTCCCTCTCCAGAAGAGTGTGGACCTGGCATTCAGTACACAAGCACTCCTCTGGATTAGGAGTGTGAAAGAAGCACCTGTCTACAGATGATTTGTCTAAGAACACAACATGGTTTAAAAGCATGACCTTCCTGTCATCTTCAAGACGATACAGTTTTCTGAATCTGAAAAGACCACATGACTGATTCACTGTCCTGTAAGAGTAATAACTATGAATAATATTTTATAATCAATAAATCTAATGATTCAATGTGTCCACAGCAGTAAGTCTTTTTGACTAATTGACTAATTCAATATGAAGAACTCAGAATACAACAATGTGAATTGCACTTCTAAAACCAGTGTTGGTCAAAAATACCAAATCATTATAATTATCATTAGTGAACAAAAACATTTTCAATAATTCAATGTCTCCTTCAAATGTGCAAAAATGTAGTGCTTTTAAAATTGTGATTTACAGTGCATTTCCTAATTACTAACATTTACTAGCTTAATGCCTCTTAGCTCTGATAATTAAAGAAAGTGATACTAAGAGAAGCAAGAGTCTCAAGTGGACCTAAACATATCTCCCAAATGGCTTACATAACAAAACAGTTAACTAATTCACTATGCCCACAGTTCTAAAATATTAGACCATGTTGAACTGACATATTTTACAATAGTCTGGGTAAAAAAATGTTTCTCAAGATAAAATCATATTTAGCATGCATTATCTCTTGCTCTTAAGTCATCCAATATTTTGATGCTATAAAGTTTAATAAAAATGGTATTACAATGTTTTTTTTCTAGATCCTGATTGGCAACATGCCCAGGAAATCAAATGCCAGACGTCATTAATATATGCACATCTCACTAATTCCCAGACCTGTCAGAGACAATGGTAATATTGACCTAATTATAAAGCTGGAGTTGTTGTAGGGTTTAATGCCATTTTGGCTATATATGACGGCCAGTATTAATGGTGGAGGATGAACCCGGGAAAACTCCCAGAAAGAACCAATGACCCATGAGAAGCTACTGGTAAGCTTTCTCACATACCCACATCTACCGAACCTGAGACTTTTGAACCCATACAGACAGGTGAGATGGCAGTAATACGTAATGGAGAGTAATTTAGACCACTACCACTAGAGGTCCCAAGTTGGAGTTAATTCCAATTAAAATTAATTGTCCAGAGTTGCAACAAGCATAATTAATCAGACAAAAGATTACCTCCTTAATAGGTATAGATCTTGCAGTAAATCAAACTCATCCAACATGTTGATATGTGTATCTTGATCAAAAACCTGATCAGAAAGCTGCTAATGTTCACAAGCTCAGCAAATAAGAGGCAAGATCACATCATTACTATGCAAAAGATTAGCTCATGGTCATATTCAACCAAAATTGTAATGCTTTAAGTATCTTTACCAAGTCAAAATCTTATAAAAAAAACAACAGTCTCTAGGTGGTAAAAAGCTCAATCAGATATTTTACCCCATACAGATAATTAAAAAATAATCTTATTGTGATATTAGCCTGTTTTTCAAGTCTGATTAAATCTCTGTCAGAAATAGCTTTGAGTGCTTACAAGCTTATCAGATACTTATATATGTAAAGGATCAAGTTCATTAATCTAAGGCTGTGCCTCTTCACTGCTTTAAGCAGCACACTTCAGTTTCTTTTTGTTCAAAAGTACTGTGACAAAAAAGACTTGGCACTCTATTTTGAAAATGCATGCTGAAACATCATGATCAACAATATTAGAGGATACATGTTTACAGCTCAGAAAAAAAACCTCATCATAAATCTAGAAGTGACTTTTCCACTTTCATTGGCTTTACAAAACATTACATATACTGTATGTACTCACTTCCTAAGTGGAGTCCAACTGCAAACTACAAAGACCCAGATCAGCCATCACATAATGCACATGCCAATCTTCATCAATGCAGTTTGGTAGAAGTAATTAGTAGAACAAAAAACTCAGAATCCCCTGATCTGCATTGACATGTGATGGCATATCTGGGTTTATGTTGTTTGCAGTTGGAGTCAACTTATAATTGAGTACATTGAGAATATGTTGCATAACTTGCCAAGCAACTTGTTAAATGAAGAAATTACATTTGCAAAATGCGATCAGCGGCTAATATCTGTGTATAAATCTAACAATTTTTACAACAATGATGCACAAATATAACACATTTTCAAAGAATATATGCTTACCAGCAGTCTACCTCTGAATTAGCACTTATTAAAGCTCAAAAAAAAAAAAAAAAAACATAGGTTATGCAGAACACTGTATCTTGCCTGTGACAACACAAATGAGAAAGGAAACCTAGCATATCCGAGTACAATATGTCACAGCATTATGATAATGTTACCGACAAAAACAAAACAGTAAATCAAGCATATCTGAGATGAAAAATATACACCTGTAAACAGCATTATGATAATGCACACAAACAAAACAGTAAATTGAGCATATCTGAGATGAACAATATCACACCTGTAAACAGCATTATCATAATGCTGCTAAAAGAAACACAAGAGTCAATCAAGCTTATTTTGAGTAAAACAGTATGACACACTGTAAACAGCATTATGATAATGCTGTTAATGCAAATCTTGCCTATCAGAGTACGTCTTTCAATATACAGTAATATTGTATCCGATTTCAAGTTCAACAGAATACCAATTGAGATTTAAGTTGAACTGAGTATGTAATTCTTATGATTCTTAGTTGAATGAGTACCTAATGTGCAAGTTATGTGACAATAAAACATTTCAACACAAAATCTTATCACTGCTGACATCACTGTCATTGCTTTAACACTAGCACCTATATCTTGCTATCAACATGACAAAATCGAGGGGAAAAAATGACATCTCATTTACCTTTGGTCATCATTTAGAGAATTATAAATGACATTGAGATCATCTTCTGTTAAACACTGATTGAGGTTTAAACTACGAAAGACTTCAGGTCTTTCCCATAAAAGTTCTTGGAACTCGTGTTTAGTATTATACCGAAGTTCCCGTTGATGTTCATCATAGACCTGTTGCCTCTCATGCTCAGCAAGTCCTGTATAACACTCCTTTCCCACAAAATGAGTATATGTATCACTAAGAGGTGCTCCAGGAATGTCTATGTGTTTTTCTAATAATTTACGGAATTCTTCCTTTAACCTGAAAACAAAAATTAATAAGTAAGAATATTAGTAATAAATGAGTAATTTTGCTCCAATACATGCAGGCATTTCAATTCAAAGTACTACAAAAATGATAATCTTTTTTTTTGATGGGATGCTAGCCAATCTCACAAGTTACCATCCAATAGATACAACAAACCTTTAATGGCTGGGACATGCAAAGCAAACAAAAACATGATAACAGTAATAAAAGAAGATCTCTAAACTGCCAATTTCTAATCCTTAGTCAACAGCGTTACTTTTTAAACCATAATGCTTTATACATGAGCAAGAGTCACTCAAATGGTTTGAAACTCTGCTGTCTGAAAAGAATTTCAAGAAATTCAAGATTAAACCATTCATTCTCATTAAATGATGAGTGTTGAACATGTTGCTGATATCCTGATGTTCACTGTGGCAGCCATATTGGACGTCCCCGGGGTACCATTTTCATTTGGAGTTAACTTGTTATACTACAAAGTCTCTTGTTGAAAACCCTATTTTAATATGATCACAAATTCTGACCGAGACATGAAAACAAAATTTTCATGGCTGGTGCATTTTTATTAATCACCAAATTTACATCATAATTTGAGAAAACCCCATGGCAACATGACTTCCCATTTTGGAGGAGTACCGTAGGAATAACAAGACTTTCAAGATGGCAGACATGGTGGCCATAGTAACTGTCTGATTGGCACCATTTCCATTTAGTACCTACTAGACCTCATAAGAAGTCTTCTAGCTAAAAACCTCACATTGCTATTACTTTCCTTTCAAGAACATCATAAATAACAAGATTTTCAAGATGGCTGCTTTATTGCACTATTAAGATGGTTTGTCAGCATGAACAAAGGATTTGTTTATGTAGCAATAGACAGATTCCAGTGCATTTTATACCAAAGTGTGCAATATCCTTTAATGGTACCTTTGAATTTCTCTACTCCAAACCTAAGACTGTATATACAAGTTTAAATAGGCTATCACCAAAAAAAATGTGTCAGATGGTACATTTTGTCACCAACAAGAAGAAGACAACACAATTTGCAATAATGGCAAAGCCAAATGTGATCCCTGAATATAAACTTTACATTATTTTTCATAATTTGAAAAAGAATAAATCTTTTAGTATACGTGAAAAATACATGCATACTAAATTTCAGAAGCAATATCATGATTGTCTTGTATTTGAATTCATATGCAATCTCTTTTCCAAAATGATAGTTAACTATTAATGTTATTTTTCATACTTTTAAGAAGAAAATATAACAAATTGTGTACGAGAAAAATACAAGTAAATGAAATTTTGGGAGCCATTCCATGATCATGTTATATCTGAATTAATTCTATAACAGACTGTGTAATAGCAATCACACTGTATACATATGAGCACAAATTAATGAAACATTAAATATAGGTCACAGTGACAAATTTACACTGATGGCTCAAGTACTTTACCTGATACAGTAAAAAGCAATACGACTCCATCGGCAAGTGTCTGAGTAACTGGGCTAAATGGAAAGCTACAATAAAATCACTGGATCATGATATATATGTCACAGTAAACAAACTTTCATGGAAAGGTATAATACTCTGTGATACATATATATTCCAACTTGTGTGAATCTAAAATAAATGGTGCTCGAGAAAATGACATCAACACACAAAACCAAAATGTTGATGCCAGATGGATGGACAATGATAGACAACATCAATGTTTAAGCTGGAATTGGTTTGCAGTCTGGCCAAAATTGCTTGCTTTACTGTCCCTTGAGCAACAAGATGTTAAGCGAAAGATCAAGTCAAAATGTTTTCTTTTTATTAGTCAATCTTACAGTTGCTGCATACTACTGTTTTAAGTGGAAAACTGTTTCCTTTTGGACACTCTTGCCTACCTATTGTTGAGTGTGACTTAAAGTAGCAATGTAGTGGATGACCTTAGTACAAAGGCTTACTGAACATGCTGTTACACTAGATGTTTTATGGAAGAAAATGTACATGGAAAAGGAACTTCCTTAAGTTTAATCACCCATTAAATGAGTGACCTATTTTTAAAGTTAGTACTAGAATGCAAAATCTCACAATATATTACTTAATATTATTGCTGATACAGAAAAAAAAAACAAGAAATATCTACTCTTAATACTGAATTTACATTTGAAATAAAATGTTGCGAAAAGAAAATCTTTATATATATATATATATATATATATATATATATATATATATATTTGACAAATTCGTGAAAGTAATCCTATTCCATTCAATTCATTTAAGATACATAGGGATAAGGTTATGAACAAGTTATGTTTCTACAAGAAAGAATTCAGTAAACGAGCAGCAGTGTGGTAGAAATCTACATATGAAACAAGATGATCAAGTGGATCTCATATTGCTCACCTGTTTAATAATATTCACTAAGCAGACTTGTGTAGCAATGTGAGAACACAACCGTCTAAAGTATCCCCCAAACCAAATACTATCTTGATTTTACCCTTTTAACGATATCCTGATATAAATTATTTGTAACAGTTGAGGCATAATTAAGATGCAGTCTCCTGTTCATTATCATCCATGATCTTGATTATCATAAACCCAATGAATCATAAATATACCTACAGGAGTGGTAATATGCTCAGCCAATCAGATATCAGATGCAAGATCACCAAATTCAAATACACAGATTCCACTTATTTACAAAATTGCCTCAGACATCATCAATTTACAAAATTGCCTCAGACACTGATGATGTAAGGCCATATTCCAATCTTAATCCAATTAAACCCAGCGAATGAAAATGACGGCTTCACGAATGGTAACAAGCTCAGCCAATCAGATTGAAGATTACCTCAAAACATACAAATTCTTGAAACAAGTCCATATTTCAAGTTTGATTAAATACATATCATAAATATGACTTCAATAGTTGTAACAAGCTATACCAAACAGTTACAATATCACCTTATTAATATTCATGGATCTCACAAATTTTTAATCTCATCTGAAAGCCTTATGATGTAAGCATATATTTCAAGTTGAACAAAATCTGATTAGAAATGTGATCTTTAGAAAGCTAACATCGTTAGCCAATCAGGTGCAAAAACCACCTAACATATTCACAAACCTCACTATCATCAACTTGAATGAGATAATAATTATAACATAAACCCTGATTCCATATTTAATTGGAATTGGATTGGAAACATGGACTACAGAGTGGTAACAAGCAACTGCTGATGGCAAACAATGCACATTTCAGAATGGACAGCACATGACACAAGACTGACAAAACAGGGCCATACCATAAACTCACCTGGCCTCATGGCCGAGTTAACTAAAAATTGCATCTTATACAATTACATGATAATTGGTAGTAGCAATAGTAGAAGTAGTAATGCACAGAGTTTGGCTCTGTCACATATCCTTAAGATTTGAAAGTATTCCCTGTTCCTCTAGCAGAGGGAAGTGACTTCTCCCTCATGTCTGGACCTAGTTTGACCTCTGTAGATGGGTTGTGCCTTGAATCTTGATGAATAATTTTAAACAATTATAAATGTTGAACATAGATATCTGTGCACACAAGAGAATTAAACAATTTTAATGTGAAGGGAATAAGTATGTTTTTTGTGTATACAATTTTGATTGATCAACCTGAAAACAGCAAAGAATTTGAAGAACAGCTTTGTATTGACTAAGAGACTAACACAGCTGCAACATGATTGCTTGGCACCTCTTTGGTACTGGATTCAATGTCCAATTCCAGAATGTGCCAGGTAAAAGCTTGCCAAATCTAAATTAATGGGGGGGGGGGGGGGGGGGGGTTTCAACCACAACCTAAAACCAGAATCTACATGTTAAGCTGATAGAAGCAGTGTAAGTGAAGGTTGTTAGAACCTGTGGTAGATTAGATGTCACTGGAATTAAGTTTAAGTTTTAAATATTTTGTCTTGAATGCTTACTCTTCTTTTCGGCGTGCAGCCTGTAAGGCATTAACATGATTTCGGAAGCTATTCTCAGCTTCTGGTGAGGAAAGGAAATCAAATGGAAGGCGAGTTTCCTGATAATCATCCACAAAGTCAGTGTACTTCCAGCTCATTCCAGCCTGACACACCTCAACAAAGTAGTCATTGAAATTCTCATCCTGTCGGATGTAATTCTGACAACTTGTCCATGATCTGAAAGATACAATTATTCAGTATTAATAATGAATGAATGAAGTTATGAAGACATAATAACAAGCAAAGGATTAAGGAAAGTTAAAGACAATCACTATTTACACATGTATTTTTCTAGCATGTAATGAAAAAAGCTGAGGACATTCCAACTGGGTTTAACCTTTGATTAAACTCTTGTCCAATGTATAAGTAATCTGGCATTTTGGGTCACTTGCTACAAGTACCAGTAGTTTATTAGGAGTGTTTAATGGCATAGAGGTAAAAAACAAATCAAAAAATTTGTAACAGTCAATTTTTTTAAAATATAAACTGCATTCTCACAAAATCTCCAATATTTTCTCTGCTACAACATGACCATAAATATTCATCATCGAGTTCACATCAAAAACATCTGTACCACTGGGTAAAAGTAAATAAACTCAGTAAGAATGTTCCAATGTCAGTGGACACTAGCAAAGTATCATTGAATGTGCTATGTTCAAGGTTCACCCTTATGCCATGCATGTCCAATATGTATAGAGTATAATACCACCTCATCTCTGCTATAATTAGGCGAAACCAGCCATTTTGTATTGAGATGCATATCACAATAACTGCCCTCAGTATAAACGTTATCATGTTAGTATCACATAGATAAATAAGAAAACAATTATACAACTTCATATTTACAAAATAAACATATAATGCGCCATCCATTATAAAAATGTGTTGAGAGTGCAATTTTTGGTACACATTTATTCTCATAATCACGTTTCAATAGTATTAGTTGTTATCACAATAAACCAACACCAGATTAATATTGACATCTGCTGATATGGTCCACTTGAGACAAAACTATATCATCACTGGAGGCCAGGCAACTAAATTTTGCGGAAAATTATACACTTGTATTGTGTTGATGTTCAAAGATCAAACTGGTTTAGAACCTACAAGGGCATTTTTGTTCCATCCTGAATTCTTTATTCTCAGGAGATCTCATGCCGGTAAAGTCACATGTTAAATGATGTAGATATGAATTTTTAATGGAATTTCTTTATGGGATATATTTAAGTCAAAGTTACATATTGCTTATATTTAAATTTAAGAGATCATCTCTTTTAAGCAGACTATGACATCAGAGGCATTAGATCAATGATTAATCTATCCTCAGGTAGAACAAATGTTTATCAGAACTAATATAAACATACAAAGAGTATTAATTTTAAAAAGATACATTCAAGTATTAAGTGCAATCTTGTGAACGACTAAAATCCTGTGACTTGAAGAATTTGAGAAGGTAGCTATATGTAAAGCAGGTACAAGGAAACAATTGTTATGCTCTTGTTAATCCCTTTACTGACCTATATTTGACCAAGTCACCAACTAAATAATTTTCAACATTGGTACAAAAGTCTACACTAGAAAACTTGCATGATGCACTGTATCTTGCACTATTTCAACATCCAATGTTGCTACTTTTCTTAGAAGTTAAATCACAAACTGAAACAGCACTTTTACTGAAAATCAACCTCTACATGTGTCAGTTTTGCATTCAAAAGAGCTATATTTCAATAAATTAAAAAAAAATATCCCAGTAAAGTCGTACCAAAGACAAAAAATATGGCAAAAGCAGCTGCTCTGCTTTGCACTAGGTATTAAAAGGCTGGTGTTAGGACTGGTCGACCTGGTGTCAGGATAACGTGAATGGGTGGGACATCATGCTACATGTCAGCTGCATGATGCCCCAGTGCTCAACATCACTATAAACTGTTACACTGCAGACATCGGATCGACGACTCCAACTGTTCAAGCTACATTAAAAATCCAAAAACCATACAGTGATACACATATACAACTTTCAAAACGATTTTAGTGAGAGGGAACAAGACTAATTCGTACAAAAATAAATACAAACAGAAATTCCAAATGGTATTAATATACTGAAAGAGTTCTTGTTCTTTACTTATGGAGGTTTAATATCATTTATTCTCATAATCCTGTTTCAATGGTATTAGTTGTTATCACAGCACCAGAGTAATATTGACATAACTCAAGGTTATCCAACTAACTCTAATAATCTATAGGATTTGTTCTAAATGAAACAGTTCATAAAGATATTTCATCAGGAAATTCAAGCACTTTTCAAGGACAAAAACTTAATTTTCAAGCACTCCCACTAAATTGTAGAAGCTCAGGAAGAGTGTTGATATCAGCAGTTTCCTGTTACTGTCATGTCTGCATCAGAGACGCCTCAAATTTTTAATCTGACCCCAGTTATGGCCCCAAAGTTTGTTTTACTCAGTCTGAATCCCCTGTTCTGTGACCAAGGGATTTTTCTTACCCTCAATCTTGAATTCCTAAGAGAAACAATGTTACAGTATGTGAACCATTAAATAAATATAATAAAAATAAATTTAAGTATTTTATTCTTAAACAAGAACTAAGAAATATTTTCTGCTAATAAATAGGGCATAACCGACTTTTGATCCTGAAATCGGATTCCACCGGATAGTATGAACTTCCGATTAATCGGAGTCGGACAAGGCAGGAACGACTGATTCGGATAATAAAAATAATAAAGTTGAATTTCTATAGCACAGTGTCTAACACTGCGTGTCATTCAATAGTGCGTTAATAAAGTTAAAAAAGAAGTCAGAAAAGTCCAATATGGTCAACACAACCACGCTGTGAGACAATCTATTTGAACTGGCGAACCGAAAATGAAGCCGGATATGGTAAAGTACTAAGTAACATGCTAGACACGGCAAAACCAGATACCAGAAACCTGGAAACGGAAGATGAAATTTTTTTAGAAAAATAAATACGGATTTAGCATTTCCGATTAATCGAATCGTATCCGGAATCGGAAAAATTTCATGCCCAAAATCCAGAATCGGAAATCAGTAGAAAAATTCTAATCGGTTATGCCCTATTAATAAACTTAAAGACACTGTCGCTCATTGGGCTTTGTGGCAAAGATGAAGATATGCCAGTCTTTACTCCGCCTTGACTGTTTCATATTTAAGGAAAATAGAAGCTAAATTGATTCATACTGTTGATATTTCATTTATGTATGCTTTTTGACATTTCCATTGGACTTAAATTCACTTTTACTCACTTAGGTTACTGTAGCTCTGTAAATCCACAGTTCTACTGTGGAGACATTTCCACTGGACTTAAATTCTCATTTACTCACTTAAGTTACTTTAGCTCTGTAAATCCGCAGTTCTACTGTGGAGACTATAAATTTATATCCTAGTTACAACACATAGTGTTGTGTGTACAGTCTACTCTAAGACGCTAGTAATTGTTGAAAAGAGACTGTGAAAAGAATTTCAGACTTTGTTCATAAATATTACTTTCTATATATGTTCATTTGCTATTGGGACAATAAAGAAATTTTGATATAAAATATGTTTGTTAATTATTAATTTCCACTGTCATTTCTGAAAACATTACATTCCAAACAGATTAAAAGGGACATTACTCATCTACATAAAAAAATGAAAATGGCTTTAACGTATTATTGCAAGTACATACAACTATGGATGTTTGGTACAAATATGTGTATTCTGATATCTAAAATATTTTGCTGGTTTAAAAAAATGCAATTGTTTCTGATTTCTAAAATACTTTGCTGGTTTAAAAAAATTTTTTTTATCACCATACTGTTACCCGAGATGTGTCTGACCAGTTACATGGTGATCAACATAATACATTCTTGTGTTTGAATAAAGAAAACTTAAAATATTTTTTAGATATTTAACATTTGACAAATTTATGAATTTACAGACAAACCATGCATGTTTGTCCATTTTCACCATTATGTCAATAAAATTTAGGATTCTTTTTTTTACTGAAAACTCAAAAAGTTGCACACAACATTCAGTTTGCACATGGTACATGTGCTATCCTATTGTCACAAACCACCATGTAACTGATCAGAGGTACGTTTGCAGATGATTAGAATGCTTGCCAAGGATGTTTGTAAGGATGTTACTGGACTGTTACGAGAACCAGTAAGTTATGTGATATGTGACAAAATAAGAGAAGTCTTTAAACGGGTAGCAAATAGACTTAACATAAATTGTTTATCTTTAATTACAAATACAAGACATGGTGACCAAACAAAAAATGAAAGAATTTGGCAAAGAAACACCAGTATTTTCTAAGAACTTTCTGGATGGTGATTCATGACTCACATCAGAACAAGCCTACCATAATATTTATGTACTAGAATTGTTTATCCTTGTTACAATGTCCTGTCCAAACAGCTGTAATGTGATGAAAGAAATTTAATACCAATTACTCCTTCTGACATGCATGAAAGTGACCTTATAATGGAAATTGTTATTTTTTGCAGTACAATCAAAATTTCTATTTTGACATTTGGTCTTCTCAAAATTTATATACTGATATTTGGCCTTTTCAGCAATACAATCAAAACTGTTATTCCTGTCAAAATTGTGTGTAAATCAAATAACATACACAGAACAAAGATGACAGCCATAAAACTTGAATACTGTTTACTGATTCCTGTGTATTATTTTCAGAGGATAGCACTGGCACACACTGAATTAAACTGAAAAAACTACAGTATTTCAAATTACTGATTGTGTATAATTTGATTGCTTCTAATTAACATACATGCATTTCGTGTAACATTTATTGAACAGATTGGCAGTCATAGTAAGTAATATGATTCTTGTCTGTCATCTAGATAAGTTACACAATATAATATTTCTTAGCTTAAAATCACTTTGAGATAGTTTACACGAATTGAATACTGTAAAAGAGACTTTGCAGCAACAGCATCATAACAGCAATAAGAACGAAAAAGTTTCCTTTTACATCAAGTGCTTCATTCAGAAATCACCCAATGCAAGTTGACACGCTACAGAGCACACATAAAAGCCAAGAGGTGCATAAAGAATCAACATTATGCACTGCAGATGAAAATAATGCAACAAGATATAAAAACAGGATTATATCAATATTTTAAAGTATACATATGTACTAATACATTACAGACCCAACTGTAAATAACAAATACATAACAAATACATTGTGTATAACTATTTCTGTTTCTAGGTTACATCAGAATTTGTATTGGTAGCCAAATTTTTCATGAAAGTTGTAAAGTTAAGGGGCAATGAAGCTGAAAACAAAATATTTGTAACACATATGGTACTGATAATTCCAACAGCAAACCTGTCAATTGCTGGCTCCCAAATATTCTATGAATTTTAAACAGAGATAAAAATTTGTTTGTCTGTCCTTGTTACATACACGAGTGATATTTTCTACCCTAATAAAGTTGTAATACCAATTTAATGCAACATGAAACAATGATATTCTGTTGTTTTGTGTTAATTGCACACGGTCACCAACTTCTTTAAAAAAAAAACATACTAAAAATGTTTCACATGGCAATATTTGTAAATTCCTAATGTAATGTTTGAAGTTGTTATCTGATGGATTAAGGTATATGATAGGTGGATATATTTTTTTATATTTTATACACATCTTGACCATACAGATGCTGGTGCTGCTTTTATTCATTATGTAATTGCTTCATGTTAATTATTATCCAAATAATGAAAGAATCAGTTAAATATGTGTCCATACTGTTACGCAAGTTACATGTAAATGACTGCAATGATCTGACAAGCAATATTTTGAAAACTGACATTTATCTTCCAATTGTTATTCTAATGAAGATATGATATATCTGATCCATAACTAATCTGATGTGAACACATCACATTTACAATTTGGTCTTTTCTGTCCCATAGGATTGGCTGAAGAGTATAGTTTATGACCAATATGATTTCTGTTCAAAATGAGTAGCAATAAGATGATTTTCAAGATGAATACCATTTCATTTATGACCAAATAAGAAGTCTTTCTGTGAATGCCCATGCTATGGCAATACATTCGGGAGGAGTAGCAATGACAAGATTAGAAAAGACATCAGATCAGCACCATTTTCATTTAAGACCAACTAGACCTTGAGATGAACACACGCAAACTTTCATAGCTATCCTCCAATTAATTTGGGAGTAGTGATAACAAACTTGTGCTAATGGAAAGTTGAAACAGATGAAAGGCAATCCCATAAGTGCTTCTGGTCTAGGACCAAAAGATCTAAAAACCATCTCAAGACTTAATACAAAAAATAGTGGAATTAAGCTAGTACATGCATGCAAATAATTGGTAGCATGTTGTTTGATTCTGATATCCATTCATGCTGAGTATTACCAATGAATATTTTACCTAATGAACCTAATTACAGCAGGAAGCATTGAACCTGCATGATTGCAAGGAAGCATTGTTCTTATTGTTGTGGTTTTGGGGTTTACCACCAGTTATAAACACATGATAGGCTATAAATGGCAGCTAGTATAACTGGTGGAGGAAGAACCAGGGAAAATCCCAGTAAGAATCACCGAAACACAGAAGCTACTGGCAACTTTCTGATATATCCACACATTGGCAGAGCTTCAGACTTCAATCATGTGGACAGGTGATATGGTAGTGATTTGTAAAGGTGAGAGTTTTAGATCACTTGGCCACCTAAGGCCCTGAAATGAAGCATTAAGCCTGCCTATTAGAAAATGCTTGAAAGTAGATACTTTAGAGATATATTGTTGTTGTTGTAGGGTTTAAAGCCCTTTTTCAGCACAAGATAGGCTATACATGGCAGCCAGTATAACTGGTGGAGGAACAACTCTGGAAAACCCTAGAAAGAACCATTATATATATATATATATATATATATATATATATATATATATATATATATATATATATATATGAATATTCTGCATGATTTTTGGAAGGTTTTTTTCCCTCCTCAAATGACAAATCCATGAAATTCAGCACCCATGATTATGCATTTTCTAACCATACCTTGAAATCTGAAACCCACAAAATTTAAGTCATTCACTGAAATTAAAAATGGTAGTGGCCATTT
The DNA here is from genome assembly GCA_030141615.1 of Unio pictorum. Lineage (NCBI taxonomy): Eukaryota > Metazoa > Mollusca > Bivalvia > Unionida > Unionidae > Unio > Unio pictorum. The sequence goes on from JARLTB010000098.1 coordinate 5,462,849, forward strand.
TAAGTTTTAAAAGAATTTGTTAAAGATTTTAGCTGGGACAAATTAAAAAGTAATTATCATAAACAATTTTTAAAAAATCTAATTCTGAGAACTCTCAAAAGCCATATTCTGCTCCAACCTCAAGTTAGTCACTGAAATGCACTATTTGATATTCATTAAACTGTCTCTGCTTACTGCTGGTCCTCAAATTTACTGATGATAGTTATACTAATAAAGCCTTAGCCAAGTCTGCACTTACTGATTTTCAGCTGACAATATTTCTGTTGTAGAATAATTATTCTGTATTTGTTTCTAAGTTTAAATTTTCCAAATTGTACCAATCAGCCGAGGTGATTACACGGGTCATAAAATTAGACTGGTTACTTATTGCCTTTGATTGAAACAATTCACATGAAAAGATGGTAAATTAATGCAGGAACCAGCAGCTTTGCAATTAAAATGTAATAAAGTTTTGAAGCTGCATATTTTTAATATAAAACATGGGTTTTTACTTGTAATCAGAAAATGTGAATGACACTTCTAGTTGCCATATTATGATTTTAAGGTTGCCATCTGGTGACCAGTTGACAATTTTCACAAACAAAATGTCAAATTGTTTTCACAAATTAAACTATTTTACTTTCAAATTAGAACATTGCAAAATTAGATAATTAATGATGGACAGACGTATTAAACACTGTTTAACTGGGCATTTGTTCCAATTACTGGCAATTGATGCAAAACATACACAGTGGCTTTAACAAAATGACAATTTAGTGCATCTTCAAATAATCTAAACCAATAGGTTGCAATACAGAGTGATATGAATGCCACTTTCATGTTAAACTGAGTTTCATTCCACAAAACGGCTTGTTCAAACCAAAACAGGTGCACGAATGACCTAACAGTACTCTATGGCAGACAACTGACTACTGGGTAGGCAAACTGATGTTTTTACAGTAATTTTGCTATAAAAGCAACAAGGTAACCATGTGTCCTTCATTTATTCACCCTCAACAATCCTACAGTCCCAATTTCTATCTCAGCCCCAACTCCTAAGTCAGATTAAAAGCCCAATTCATAGGACAGATAAAACTGAAGTTGTTTTGAGTAAAAACTAATTAAAATTATTCACTTTCTTTTAGTTTCTTGACTTTCCCATTATATGCAAAAACCTCCATTCTGACCAAAAGCATCAAACAGCTTTTAATACTTTGGATACACCTCTTCCACAAGAAATATACAAGACCGGAAGTCGCTGTCCTATTCTGTGCAATAAAATTAAAAGTTCAGTTCCTCTTCATGATGAATAATTACTGTGCACAATTCCACTAAATGGCATGCCGTCCCCACTCCTCCACTTCATATTCCAAATACTCAGTGAAGTAAATGAAGAATGAAACGCAAGTCACTGTGGTTTCCTTTTGTCTGTGACCATAATTTTTTATCACTATACATTGAACAATGCCAGAACAGCTGACCTAAATCACAAAACAACAATGATGTATGTTCCAAAAGCAACAAAAAAAAAAACAGATACACAGGTTTTGCTTGTTCTGCAGGCATGATACCAATTAGTGATACATGGTAACTATTCTTTAATATTTAAGTATTTCTTATAGGTCAGATATACATGTTTTCAGCCTGTAAATGGGGCTTTGATATATAACAATTTGTAATTAGAGAGCAAAATAGTATCTCTCACTATATATGGGTTCCATACAAACTATTAATTCAAAAGTGTGAGATATTCCTTGTAACAAACTGTCAAAATATGTCTGTTTAGACGCACTGACAGGCAGGGATTGAAAAAATGTTTGTTTGGTATCTGGACACAAAACTTTCTGAACAAAATTAGTTTAGGTCAAAATCCAAATCATCATGTACATAAAAATTACATAACTTTATCAAATTGTTTTAAAAAAATAATCAAATGTTTTTACATAATGTTTGAAAACTGGATGAAAGGGAATATAATGCAGGTATAATAAAACAATATCACTTCTTAATCATTTATAAATGTACCAGGACTTTCACACAATGAAAAATGTTAGGTCCCGCTTCGTGTTTTGAGATAATGAGTGAAAGAATTTTCATCTCCTATAAGATAATGACTATGTATTGAAATATGTGATTACAAATTTTCTGACATCAATGAACCATTGTACCTGTAATATTCACCAGCAATGGAGTATGAAATAACCATATAAACATTCTTATTCCTGTCTCTTACCTATCTCCTACTGTTTCTAAATCTGGCAGAAAGACCTGTAAAACATCAGGCAAGACCTTGACAAAATGGATCTCTCTTTTCTTAATCTGCTCTTCCCGTAACGCAACTGTGTGCTGTTTGATAACTTTACGAGCTTTATCAGACCCAAACAAGTCCACATAATGCTGATAATCAGGTTCTTTCTCCAATTTCTTCTTTGCACTAGCCAATGTAGTTTTTGAATCAACTATTCGCTGCCGAAGTAAATTACTGAATGCCTCTGAAGCCACTTCCAAGATTTCTTTCCTCTGGCTCATAGCTTCAATGAAAGGGATTATTTTAGTCCTAGGTTTTGTTTTATCCATCATATAAGCTAATGTCAAAAAAGCAGAGTCTACATTCACATTGTGGTGAGCTGCTGTCTCTACAAGAGGAATACTCCCTTTGAATTCTTTCCGATTGACTAATTTTTCTGCTTCCTTAAAATACCTCTCATCCATTTCATCACTTTTGGTTGTTGCAAGAACAATTGGTTTTTTGGCTTTCATTGCATTATTCAGAATCATAGCAGTGAACTCCACCTGTTTCTCCAATGACCTTTGTTGGACTGTACTGACATCGAAACAACACACAAAGCCATCAATGTTAAGTTTTCCATCAGGCATCACCTTCTGTTCATATGTACCATCTGTCTCCATCCCTGGAACAAAATGATAAACCATCTGAATATATAACATCCTATTTATCATATGATGATATGACTAATGTTTTATTTATATTAATCTGCCCATACTGTAATTTTGATACACGTAACATTTGTTAAAACACCTCATGACATTACAAATGAGTTAAAACAGCATGGAAAAGCATAAAGACTTAGGCATTCAGTGTATTTCAAGGTTGTTTCACTATTCTATTCAATGTTTCGCTCAAATAAAATTGTAATTTTGCCTCATGTAATAAACAGAATCATACATCTGTGCTAATTTTTGCCTCATGTAATAAACAGAATCATACATCTGTGCTAATTTCAAACTAAATTTATCAAACTCTTCAAAAAAATTTTGCCAATGCTCACAAAAGATAAAGATGTTGAAATGTTTCAAAAATTTCATTTAAATGAGAACTTGTGTAACATCCTTTGTCTATAATACATCTGAAAATGCAACAAGCTCTACAATTCATTGAAATTCAGATCGGTCACATTATAATCCACAAAGTAAAATCAAATGCTGCAACCTTATAATGATACTGTTTATGTAATGCACATTGATTTCATTTTCAAAAGTTTCATAAGCAAATTGTATAAATGTGTTACAATGAGGGTCTTGTAGTACCTACCCCTCTTGTACAATGTGTTACAATGAGGGTCTTGTAGTACCTACCCCTCTTGTACAATGTGTTACAATGAGGGTCTTGTAGTACCTACCAATCCTGTACATGTTACAATGAGGGTCTTGTAGTACCTACCCCTGTTTTACGACGTGTTATGATGCGGGTCTAGAGTACCAAAAATGCTGCTATTTATGTTGCTAAATACCTATTTTACCAGGTATAAAATACAACTCAATATGTGGCAAGTGAACTACCATGAACATTTTAAATTCTCCAAATGCAAGACTTATTACTAAGGTTATAAAACCAATTCAACTGCCCAATATTCTTTCAACTGCATTATCATAGTTTATTTTAACTCATCTAATCTGGCCTGTTTAAATGAATTAATATAAGCCAACATTTCTGACTGCATAGTGTTTCTGAACTTATCAACAAAAAAACTAACATCAGGATGTAGTACCATAATTTAGCACTAAAGAACTGTCAAAACTGTTGTACTGTTTATATTTGTTGGTGTCAAGAACCAAAATCAATACTGGATACTATGCTGAAACGAGATAAACCCTCTACCTCGTGCAACCGACTCTACTCCATTCGTATGGAAGCCCCTCAGGACGCCTCTACCTGATTCACATGGAAAAATGTTTTGACACCTACACCATTCTCACCTTACTACTTCTATTTAGGAGGAGAAGCAATATTGAGTTTTTCAAAATGTCTGTCATGGTGGATATTGTGGCTGTTTACTTAGTACCAACTAGACAATTTTTTTGTGGCTATAGGGGGGTTTCACGGTTACTAGCTCACCAGAGGGCCTATCGGTGCAGCTAACTTCTGGATAGTTCAATAATTAAAGACGGCAGACATGGATCAAGAAAATGTGACAAACCGCTCAAATTTTGCAAGCAGGATCAATATTTTTATGTATTATATATATATAAAAATATATTTGATAAATTGTTGTTACATCTTTAATTTTATTCACTAACTTGCGCTGCAGCCAGCTTTTAAATAAATGTTCTCTGCCCATTTCAGATCTTCATTATCTTTCCATTTTCCATTACTACATTATGTACTAGTTTGCATTATTTGATTGTGCAAAGTGTATCAATGCAGAAAAAGTTTCTTGCAATTTATCTTGACGAATATTGAGAATATATTTATTTTTCTTTATAGCTTAAGTTGATGTTGAACGACAACAAAAAAAGTCTAACTTTTTAAGGTTCTTTTATTATTGATTTAGATTGTTGCATTTGTATTAATGTTAATTATATTTTTCATTAAATAACTTGAGCTGCTTTCAAAATGCACAAATGTCATCTGTGCTTGAACAGACAGTCGCATTACGAGTCTCCTTGACGATTATTCTAATATTATTTCCTTGAATTGATGGAAATTTTAGAGTATATTATCTAGAGAAATATCTGTTAGACACTATGCGTGTATATGACATGTTGTTCTCACCTATCTGCCTGCCTGTCTGTATGTGTCTGTCACATTTCATCTAGTGCCTTGGGTATGTATATCCTCAAATGAATGTGATAGCATAGGTATACTACATAACGATACTTAGGGTAAAAAATTAGTATAATATGATGCTAAGATACTGATAGATAAAGACAACAAAGATGAATATGTGTGAGTATCCATTTATTATTGACTTGCATGGCTTTTTCTTACAAGCAGTCTCTTTTTAAAAAAAAAATCATACTGTTTGCAATTTTACATCCAGAAACGTTGATTAATATTGATTTAAAAGACCAACAAAAGTAATGGGACGAAATCTATGAAATAATTGTATTTTTAAAACTTACATCTTTAATGCAAGGAAAGTTAAACAGAATTAATCTAATTTTTAGAAGACTGTTCTAAATGAATTTGCAGGTGGCAATCAGAAATCTTGTCTAAAGAACCCAGCAAATTTGAAAGTTATTGCATGTACCGTCTGATACTTGATGTTTCAAAATTCTAAACGAAAATGAAACAAGTTAAAATGTCATTAATCTGAATATTGTACAATTTTTACACCCAAACTATGAATAAATATTCCAGAAGCATTAATTGCACTCCTTTATGATAGCTAATGTAATTATTGCTTTGTCAAATTCATCTGAGTACATTAATATACTGTTCCATTTTTTAAATTTAAAAATAAGTTTTCTAACTTAAAATATTTAGCATTACATATCAGCTACTTGTGTTATAACTTTCTTAACTCGTGTTATAGACAAACTATCAGCCTTGTGAAAGTAACTGAGAAAGAAAGATATATCAACATATCAAAAATGCAAATTGTTGAGATTGTTTGCTTAAAAGTTATGCAGCCAAAAATATTCAATAAATGTTTAAAATCGGAGAACAAGGTGAAATGTTCCTACAAATGTATCTAAAATTATGGATAATGAATCTATATTATCAGGTATAATATAAATATGGACATTCTTAAAGTATGGAAAGTAAATATTTAATTATCTGATATAATGTAAGTATGGACACCGAATCTAATTATCTGATTATTCTCCTAGCATGAACAATATAAGTATGACATATATAATTGATTCATTGGATATCTTTTGTTGACTTTATGTTTCGCTAATCAAGTGTAGAACAGTAAACTATCCGGAACTGAAAATTTTTTTATGGGCATGCGCATTGGAGCTAAGGGGGGTAATTTTAGGCGCTACGATCAGTAACTCCGTTGCAACCATGAAACCCCCTATAATGTCATGAAATTCATGTCCCAACGGGACTTTTTGTTCAGGTGAAATAGTGTTAATTTTCCAGTTGACATCCATTGTAGCCATACAGTTCAGCACCATTTTAATTCAGGCATTATGTCTTCTAGCAAACAACCCAATTCTGATATGACCATCCATTCAAGAGGAGTGGACATAACAATAATTTTAAAAAAAGCCGCTTTGATAGTCATTCTAAATGTCCAAGTGGAACTATTTTCATTTAAGGAATAACTAGATATTATAAGAAGTCTTCTACTAAAAACTCTCTGACAATATGGCTTTCCATTCAGGAAGGGTAGTGATAACAAGACTTTCAAGCTGGCTCCCATGGGGGGGGGGGCCATATTGGACTTAGCATCATTTTTAATTAGGACCAACTAAATTTTGTAACAAGTTGTTTAGTGTCATGATATTCCATCCAGAAGCAGTAGTGAAAACAAGATTTTTGAGCTGGCTGCTGTTGTGACCATATTGGATGTCTAAGCAGCAACATTTTAACAGCTAGATCTAGGGATGAACATTTATGTAAAGTTTCATTGCAATCCCCCATGTAGCTTAGGGGGTGTAGTGATAACAAACCTATTCTAATGTACAGCTAGACACAACATTAGACAGCACAACAGGGCGTGCATGGGCTCTTAAGGCATATGACCAGTAGAGCTATAAACTGAACTTTTTATAAATTTTAAGAATTTTTTCTTACCAAGCTGGTCTTTACAGATGTACATTAACTTCTCTGCTGACTGCACCTTTGATGCCACACATCGCTTTTGGTATGGTTCATTACTTCCTGTTTTAAATGGCATGAAGGAGACATCATCCACAAATTCTGTCTGCTCTATCACATGGAATGTGAAGTTGGTCCCATCATCAGTCTTTGTGACATCTCCCCAGTACAGGAAGTGATTGTTATTGATTACTCGTCCACCAAAGTCACTCAGACTCAAGATTGAAATGTGCTCTGTGTGATATTTGTCTGCAACCTGATGTATGAATCGGTTACATAAACATGATTTACCAATGCCATTTAATCCTTTTTCCTTCTCTGTCCCTGACAAGCCTATGACACTCACATTAAAAGTTCGTCCCTCAGGCTTTTTAGCCATGTCGGTCTATCACACCCTACTTAACAGGTCCATTAAAATCTGAGTCACTTAGATGCTTCATGATATAATATGGCTTGTAATCAAAGCCTCATTTTCATCTGGTTACTATCTTAATGGACTGGTAATACAGATTTAAGATTAGTCTACAACATAATTGAGCTCAATGAAAGCTCTTAATGAAGAGCTCTATTAATTTGGAAGAAATTGCATGACATGGCTGCTTCAGCTATGTATACTGTTGTGAGCAAATGAGATTGTATTCAGCCATTAACCTGTAAGATCTGCAAAAAAAAAAAAATAAAGGCAGAATTTTTGATATATGCAAGACTGATTTTGTGGTTCTAATTGATCCAACTAAATTTGTGTCAAAATGTTAAATACCAATATTTAAAACCCAAGCAGGAAGTATAGAAAATGTGATATAAGAATCTTGAAAGCTCAAACTTCCCACATGTTCATACCAATCACATTCTGCCAGGTCCTAAACACCATTTAAATGATACCACAAAAATCAATCACATTTACCTAAAGCATGTATGCTTTAATTTGAGTCACAAAACAAACAATGCATCCTTCTGACTCGCTATCAAGGTCAACTTTGGTCCATGTAAATATCTGCATTCTGCACCCCTGTTCTATAGTGTGATTTTATAATCTCTGTTCTCCTTAAGAGAAACTATCCATAACATCCAAAGATATCTCGATATCTTTTTAACATAGCTTTAACAATTTACCAGTTCAACTGCTACAATGTCTGCAGTGTGGCAGTTTATAAAGATGTCCAGCACTGGGGAATCATATGGCAGACATGCAGCATCATATCCCAGCAAGTCACAATCTTCTGACACCAGGCAGACCAGTCCTAACACTAACTTCTTAACACATTAACCCCTGTAGGTTTTAGCTGTTTTTCACATGAAATGCGAGTAGGAAACAAATTTTGAGGACTATTTCTGAATACATCCTAATACATAGATTTCCAAGCAATATTCCGTTAGACAAATTGCTAGTTGTGCTAAAGAAAATGTTTTTTCATTGGTTAGTTTGCTGGTGCATGAGCAGAAGGTGAAAAAACTTTTTTTTTGGAGCGGGGGGTTGTTGCTCAACAAACCCATAATTTTTGTATGGAGAAGACTCTTTATTCAAAATGTCCACCTTATCCTACTTTTTGCACAGGTTCACCTGTCTGTGTGCACTTCAGGCCGGTCCGCCGTAGATCTGAGGCCATAAAGTCTAAAATCTGGACACAAATTTGGATTCCCACCATGGGCAATTTTTGGGTTTAAAAAAAAAAAACAAGTCCAAATACTTAGGTTTTACCCTCTGTATTTTGTAATGCATCTAAAATGTCCAGATTATTTCCTATCATTGTAGAGCTACATCTGTCTTCCTTTCTATAATACCACCCTCATTAGTGTATCATCCATGACCTTCATGTTACAGACCTTGGAAGTAGGCTACTACCTCATGCCCCGTAAAGTTGTCGCTAGGGGTTAATGTGTTAATGCTGAGCACCAAGCGAGGCAGCTGCTAGTATCATTATTATAAGTCTTTAGTATGATTCTGCCAGGGTTCAAACCAGCAACCACAACCAAAAATATAACTGCATGACTATAAAATATGTAGAAATAGTAATATATAACATTATAGTAGCATGTGTAGAAGTAGTATTATACTCTATAACATTATAGTAGCATTTATAACGTGAAAGTAGTAATATACAACATTATAGTAGTATTTATACCATGTTTGAATGTAGTAATATATAACATTATTGTAGTATTTATAATGTGTGAAAGTAGTATATATAACATTATAGTAGTATTTATAGCATGTTTGAATGTAGTAATATATAATACACTGTATTATAGTAGTATTTATAACATCTTTGAAAGTAGCAATATATAACATAGTAGTATTTATAACATGTGAAAGTAATAATATACATGTATAGCATTATAGTAGTATTTATAACGTGTGAAAGTAGTAATATATAACATTATAGTAGTATTTATAACATGTGTGAAAGTAGTAATATATAACATTATAGTAGTATTTATAACATGTGAAAGTAGTAATATACATGTATAGCATTATAGTAGTATTTATAACGTGTGAAAGTAGTAATATATAACATTACAGTAGTATTTATAACATCTTTGAAAGTAGTAATATATATTATAGTAGTATTTATAATGTTTGAATGTAGTAATATATAACATAGTATTTATAACATTTGAATGTAGTAATATATAATATTATAGTAGTATTTATAACGTATGAAAGTAGTAATATATAACATTATAGTAGTATTTATAACGTGCAGAAGGATTAATATATAACATTATAGTAGTATTTATAGTATGTTTAAAAGTAGTAATATATAACATTATAGTAGTATTTATAGCATGTTTGAATGCAGTAATATATAATACACTGTATTATAGTAGTATTTATAACATCTTTGAAAGTAGCAATATATAACATAGTAGTATTTATAACACGTGAAAGTAGTAATATACATGTATAGCATTATAGTAGTATTTATAATGTGTGAAAGTAATAATATATAACATTACAGTAGTATTTATAACATCTTTGAAAGTAGTAATATATAACATTACAGTAGTATTTATAACATCTTTGAAAGTAGTAATATATATTATAGTAGTATTTATAATGTTTGAATGTAGTAATATATAACTATTTATAACATTTGAATGTAGTAATATATATTATAGTAGTATTTATAACGTGTGAAAGTAGTAATATATAACATTATAGTAGTATTTATAGCATGTTTAAAAGTAGTAATATATAACATTATAGTGGTATTTATAGCATGTTTAAAAGTAGTAATATATAACATTATAGTAGTATTTATAGCATGTTTGAAAGTGGTAATATAAAACAGCAGTATTTATAACATGTGTGAAAGTAGTAATATATAACATTATAGTAGTATTTATAGCATGTTTGAAAGTGGTAATATATAACATTACAGTTGTATTTATAGCATGTTTGAAAGTGGTAATATATAACATTATAGTGGTATTTATAGCATGTGTGAAAGTAGTAATATATAACATTATAGTGGTATTTATAACATGTGTAAAAATATTAATATATAGCATTATAGTGGTATTTATAACATGTGTAAAAATATTAATATATAGCATTATAGTGGTATTTATAACGTGTAAAAATATTAATATATAACATTATAGTGGTATTTATAACATGTGTAAAAATATTAATATATAGCATTATAGTGGTATTTATAGCATGTGTAAAAATATTAATATATAACATTATAGTGGTATTTATAACATGTGTAAAAATATTAATATTTAGCATTATAGTGGTATTCATAGCATGTGTGAAAGTAGTAATATATAACATTATAGTAGTATTTATAGCATATTTAAAATTAGTAATATATAACATTATAGTTGTATTTGTAACGTGTAGAAGGATTAATATATAACATTATAGTATTTATAGCATGTTTAAAAGTAGTAATATATAACATAGTGGTATTTATAAGATGTGTAGAAAGATTAATATATAACATTATAGTGGTATTTATAGCATGTGTGAAAGTAGTAATATATATCATTATAGTAGTATTTATAGCACGTTTAAAAGTAGTAATATATAACATTACAGTGGTATTTATAATATGTTGTTGTTGTAGGGTTTAACGCCATTTTTCTGCACAAGATAGGCTATACATGGCTGCCAGTATTACTGGTGGAGGAAGAACCTGGGGAAACCCCCTGGAAAAGAACCATGCCCACCCACGAGAAGCTACTGGCAAGCTTTCTCACATGCCCACATTGGCCGAATCTGAAACTTGAACTGACGCAGACAGAGGTGAGAATGCAGTGATCCATAATGGAGACCACTCAACCCCTTAAATGTAAAAGGCTTGTATGACCGTATCTAGAACTGATGTACATGTGTGAAAGCAAATTAAGACATAATGGCAGACATCATTAATGATAACCAACTGCTGCAGATATGTATTTCAACAGCATATTTCAATATTTCAATCAGCATATAAAGTACATGTTTTAAGAATAGTGCACACATACACAGCTGAGTATGATCATAAGACTTCCTCAAGTCATGTGCTTTTCTATAAACAATTGACAAGGTCACACATTAATGTACAACTGACAATACATGTTTAGAACATCTTACAGATGTCTTTATTTGCATATAGAATAAGGAAATAACCTGTATCTCAAGCCAATGCTCAAATGAAACACTATGAATAAAATTGTTAACAAAATAAAAATTGATAACTTGTAGAAAAAAGTAAAAGTTCAACCTCCATTAAAAGTCCCTTCCCATCTGCTGGCATTGTATTTTCACAAATATAATTTTCTGGTAATGTGTTAAAACCTTTTAACAGTCACATACTTTAATCATTTAACATTATTCCATCTCTTAACCTGCTAATAAACAGTTTGCTCCCATGAACAAAATTGGTTTACCATTATAGGCAATGTAGCTTTGGGTGTTTTGTAGTTGTTCTTGTAGTAACTTACCATGAATAGCCTATCATTTTTCAGCACAAGATAGGCTATTTATGGTGGCCAGTATTAATGGTGGCGGAAGAACCTGAGGAAAGCCCCAGAAAGAACCGCCAACTCACAAGAAGCTACTGGCAAGCTTTTTCACATACCCACATTGGACGAATCCGAGACTCAAACCCACGCAGACAGAGGTGAGATGGCAGTGATCTATAATGTATAGAGTGCTTTAGACCACTCAGGGCCCCTCTTTGTGTGTGTAAAACTAACTAATAATTTAATACATACCTGTTCCTATTCCATAGCTTATTCTTTCTAGAACAGGAACCCTTGTCTATATAAGAAGAATTCATTCTCCCATAAGGCAAGTTTTCAGAAGATTATGGAAGATGATCATGCATCAATTACACATCCCGGTATTCCTCATCCGCTTTCAAGGATGTTGACCACAAGTGGGAAATTAGTGTGGGGCAGAATGAATGAATCTAGCAATAGCAACAGGTAAGTATCACATCATTAAAATAAATTTATCTGCCCCAACTACATTTCAATTACAGTTATGTATTATCTTTTACTATTGTGAAGATTAATGTACCAGTTCAGTCGCTCTGACAACCCACAAAACTAGGAAAGAAAAACCTGGAAAAAATACTCACCCTTATGGTAACTAGTATAAGATGGTATGTGCTTTGGCCATTTTATTTGTGCAATGACATTTGGCCTTATGGAAAACAAGTCTTAACTTTGATCTGATAAGGTAAGAAGGTAGAAGGAACAAGTAGTAGAAACACAGTATTCATCCAAGCCTCCAAGGATGAATAAGTCTGACAGACCCATGATCTGTTCTTGTTATTGTTATTGGAGGGGTTCAACGCCATTTTTCTGCACAAGATAGGCTATACATGACAGTCATTATCAATGGTGGTGGACGAACTAGGAAAATCCTGGAAAAAACTACCGACCCACAAGAAGCTACAGGGATGCTTTCTCATGTACCCAAATTGACTGAACCCAACACTTGAACAAACAGAAGTGAGATAGAAGTGAACCGTAATGGTAAGCATTTTAGACCACTTGCGTCCACCCCACCCACCACATAATAGGCAGTAATGGCTCAAATCTCATAGCTTTCATTCAACAAGAATAAAAGGTCCTTCTCTTTAAATGGACTGATAAGCTGTCTTGATAGCTGCAATGATCCACCTTGAAATAGTGGAAGCTAAAATGTCAGCAAAGTCTTTTAGGAAAAGCAAAAGAAGCTTCCTATCCTTTTGTTTCTCTCTACAAGCTGCACAATACAAATTAAAAGCCCTAACTTACATTTAAAATAAAGGCTAATCATACCCTGCACAGATATTGAAAATCCCATGAAAAAACCACCAACCTATGAGAAGCTACTGGCAAGCTTTCTCACATACCCACATTGGCCAAATCTGAGACTCGAACCAATGCAGAAGTGAGATGGCAGTGATCTGTAATGGAGAGAGCTGTAGACTACTCGGCCAATTAGGGACACCAGATATGATCGAGACTAGGGATCTTTACATGAGCTACCAACAGAAACATGGTTGGGAACTTTTTATTGCCACTGTTCTATGGATGGGGCATGAAGCTTGCTCCTTCCTCTCACAAACACCAAGTACAGCAAAGAAACAGCCTTGAGGCTAAGATTCTTGAAAGAACCATCACCAACATATACAAAGCAGTTTAAATTAAAAACCACAAGACACACAAGAGACTACATCTTGGCATTGGAGAGCATTACACTGGTTTCTGCCACTAAAAATATCTAATCAGGTCAGCAATATCACAATCTGAACTAATGGCCGGGCCTTTTTTGAAAATTTGAGTTTGTTGGATAGGACTGCACTTTAGCCTTGATATGGGAAACTGAGCATTCTCTCTATTCAAAGAAGAAAATCAAGCACTGCATTAATAAATGGACAGCTAGATCTTACTACCTACTTCACCAATTGCAATAGATTCTTCAATTGGCATTATGGACCTTGGATGCAGTCTACTGGACTGACTGATGATGCACTTGGCAACTTTACTTGAAAAACTGTCCAGGTGGACAGATCTTTTGAGACGAGCCAATCATGATGTTGGAGAATCTATGTTGTTGTATAGGAGACAGACATGTGCAGCAACAGAAGGACACTCCTCTGAGACAATGTTGTGTACTAGCAGGTTGAGAAGATCATTGAAGCACGATCATTGGGGCCAAAAGGAGGCCATAAAGTGAAATGAGCAGTAAAATGCCTTACTTTTTGAAGTACTTGAGAGATCCTCCTGAAAGACTGGGAAGGCTTAAGTGAAAGGATGATCCTACTTCAGATTCAACTGGTGGAACCTAATGAGGGTACTTACCTGAGGTGGAAGTTAATGAACTGAAAAGCTAGTTTCTTCAATTTATGAAAGGACCAAGAAATTGTCCATGATGCTTGACCACACCTCTGAAAAGATCATTACCAGCAATAATGCACCTCTTAGAATGATGGAAAGAGTTTGTAAACACTGCACGAGTGGAAGCAATGCCTTTGGACTGCCTCTCTTCTTTCTTAGGAAGAGGGAACAGGACAAAACTTCCTCCTCAGACTTTTTATATATCATCTCCAAAGGCCTGAGTGCTGAGGGCAAGGTCTGAATTGAGGATGATTTATTTTTTTATTACTAGGGTTTTTATTACTAGGGCCGAGTGGTTTTGAAGAAATTTGCTGACAGTCACTGCTTCCTGGCTAGGTTCCTCAGGACGGAATAGATGTGTTGCTGGTCTTCAGATTCTGGGAAGTTAATGAGGACACAACCCTTCCTGAAGGAGCTTCAGGTGAAGAAGCTCTTCTTATAATGCCATGAACATGGAAAAGGCATGCTGAGAACATTTGGAAACCATCTCCTGCAAGCAACTTGTGAAAGACTCAGAATGACCAGTGACCAAGCCTTAAGCTTATGTCTGCCAGCATCTCGTCTTACAGATGGGCCCAGGGTCCAGGCTGGAGTGTAAAATCTACAGCCAACTGCAAAGACCAAATGTCAGTGTAAAAGGAGACTGAAAACCACCTCTTATTCTCCCTAACAAATTCTTGTCTCCTACTAAACCTTTGGAAAAACTTCATGACAATGGCTGAGTGGGAGAGCAACAGGAGATCTGAGCAGAGGGACCACTTCAGGCAGACTTTATATCCTGGAGAAAATGTTAGCATCATATGAACCTAATGGTTTTGGGGGAAAATTCAGAAAAAAGTAAACTGCAATGACTGCCTTATCCAAGGACCAGATCTCTTCCTCCTCCACTTTCTGGGAGGCAGGACTATGTTGCCCAGTATCTGTTGTGGAGAAGACACGAGGTGTTATGGAAGCTTTATCCCATAACCTCATGGGATTTTGTAAGAAATTTACCTACTCCCCTCCATCTTCTTAATCTTCACTGTGTAAGAACGCAAGATCAACCCACAGACTACATCATCAACTTCTCTATAATAGGCCCAAGGCCCTGAAGTCCATGGCTGCATAAAAGGGAATGGTCACTTGCTGAAGAACAATGAAATATCAGGGATCCTGTCCTCCATATTATTCACATTTTTTATCAACGGAACCTTCTGCTTTATATTTTCAATATATATTTTGGTCTTAATTATAGTCATTCAAAGCAATATTTTTCCCAACAGTAGTCTAGAGTGGAGCTGCAATGTCTCTTACAGTTCAACAAGTAGTGAATAAAAACAAACCTAAGTTTGCAATTAATATTACTTGTAATGATCTGTGAACGGTCCAAACAGTAGTACCAGTGGGCATGGCAAAAAGAAATTTATTTTGTTAGCTTATAATACAGTGTAAACCAAAGAATATCAAATGGGTCTAACCAATCAATTTAGTTACTTCTACAAAGTACAGTCAAGTACAAAAATGTTATCAATAACTTATGTCAATTAAGTATGGTTCAAAATTCTTCCACAAAAACTCATATATGCTGGTGATCATCAGCACCATTTTTATTTAGAACCAATAAATACTGCAAGTATTTTCATATCATTCAAGCAAGAAGAATAGTCATAAGATTTTCTAGATGTCCACTACTGTGACAACCTACCATATATACTCGCGTGTAAGACAAAAAATTTAGGAAAAAAATAAGGCCTGGACGAAGGGGGGTCGACTTATCTGCAGGCCATGGTCCAAGTCTGAAAATTTTATTGTTTTTTCCCCTCGATTTCCAGTATTTATTGTTTCTGTCGATCACCAAAGATGAGATCACATGCCTAATGATGCCACATGGCTCATAAGATTTGTGCTGTCATGAAGTGAAACAAATATTTTTTTTCTAACTTCAGTGGTAGCACAATGAATGAAAATCATGTTTTAACATAATTAACATCTATTTGACAGATGTCCATCCAATAGAAAATACAGCCATATGTGTTATTTAAGCCACGGTGGTACGTGTATTTTCCAAAAGAATCGCCATATTAGTAATCTCCAGTAAAGTATTTAACCCTCAGCTAATCAGTAATCATTAAACTCTATGGTATCGTACAAATGCACGCTAGCTTATTTTAGTGTAAATATGAAAATCTAAGAAGAAAAAAAGAATTACAATACTGAAGGTATATATGACAAACATTTTGATTAAGAGTAGAAATACATGTACGATAGTCGTAAAGGAACAATAGCGAGAGGCTCCATAGGGGTTTGGTGTGCGCACGCTTAGGAAGGGTAAATAACAGTGCAATATATGAATCAGCGGGAATAATTGTAAAACAATATAATTTGTGGGATTTCTTTGACAGGTGTTTTAGAAGTAATCAGCAGCCACAGTTTATATACTACTCTTGTTTAGTTGTTTGTAAAGCGAAGTGGTTTGTTAGCGGTAGAGTGTTGTACAATAGCTACCATATGCTTAATCCTAGGTAAATGCCTCAGGGATAATATTTTTGTTTTGTTGCACAATGCCAATGACTTTACTAATACATGCCAACTCTCAGATGTATTGTTTAACGAGATATGGGAGTGGACATGGCTTCTGCTCAAAGTTATAAACTGTCACAATACTTGACAATGACGACGTATATAATGAAGGCATGCCAGTAATAGAAGCTGAGTTTCGTGAACTGTTTGGTAAGTCTGATACAGAGCCCAATTTTGAAGGATTCTAAAAGTGATTGAACTTTTATAATTCATGAATTTAGAATGAGGATTAATTAAATTTCCATTAAGACTTAACACTTTAAAATTGTTTTTATTTCAACATATAAATTAGCTTTCTTACTTTCATTTTATTTAATAATATGATTTGCCTAAATAAACCAGTTCAGTTTGGGGAGGTCGACTTATATGTGAACAGGCTTATACGCAAGTATATACGGCAGATGTTCTTCCACTGGTTCATAAATGTTGAACATGCCCAATATGCCTTCCTGTCTGTCATACGGGTGGCCAGGAAATGTTAGCATGTCAAACTCACAACCAAAAGGGTGCTGGTTCAGAGTCTGGGTTAGCTACTGTGGTGTGTCTTTAGCAAGGCACTTTAGTCTAATTGCCTTGACACTCGATAGCCTGCTTTTGTTTATATACCATTGAACACCAAACCAAATTAAACCAAACCTTGAGGTAGGTTAGTTGGGCACTATTATATCTGGAAATTACTATACAAATGTACACAAATATACTTCCTCGAGAAATGATATACAGTTACCAGTAACTCATAATTACATACTTTCTGTTTAAGTTCCTGGAGAAATCCTTTTCCTGCAATCTATTTGATAATCTTACAAGCTACAGAAAGGGATGTAAGTTTTTGGACAGGAACAACAATTATTGCCAAAGCGTTACACAAGCAGTCAGACATGCATAGTATTACCAGTATACTGGGTTACTGCAGTATTATTTTAGGGGAGGGGTTACGTACCACTGTACTTTTCACTGTAGCAGTATGTTGCTAGTTTCCATCAGTAAGAAATGTACAGAAATTCCTGAAGAATCTTGTATGGACTTAAAGGATATGAAGATCATGTTTTCATTATTCATGACAAGATAGTTCAACAAATTAACTTCCCTTTTTTTATATAATAGCTGTATCTGTACAAAGCAATAGTGAATATTACAAATATAATTCTATTATATGCTCATTTTTTTCTCCATTAACTTTATAGTGTCAGAATCCTTCAATATTTTATGATACTGCACTCACACGGAACTTCATACTGAACTCGTGTGCCCAATAGTGTATTAGGAATTACTTTGTAAACAAATCATGTGCACTCATGTAGTAGACACTTTACATTTTAGTAGATTACTTTGTTTCAGAATGAACTAAAGCAGATATTTTGTGGACTGCCACATACTAGCTGCTTTGGTACATTCATGTTAACTTTTTTGATACAATATTTTGGATTTATGTTAGCTATAGATGCCATACAAGGTCCTTCCAATAAGTTAATAACATACAACTGACTAGGCATAAACTGTCTTCTTTAGCTGGTAATAAGAATGGCAAAAAAAAAAAAAAAAAAATATATACTTAGTTTTACATCCTGAATTTCTTCAAAATATATTTTCTTAGTTCTGTAAATCTGAATTACAAAAGCCATGTCATGGGTTCTCAAGCTCGATTACACATTTCAAAATTGTACTGGGGGCCCCGAGTGGCCGAGTGGTCTAAAGCACTTTTCGTTACGGATCACTGCCGTCTCACCTCTGTCTGAGTGGGTTCGAGTCTAAGATTCGGAAGATGTAGTTATGTGAGAAAGCTTGCCAGTAGCTTCTCGCGAATCGGTGGTTCTTTCCAGGGGTTTTCCTCAGGTTCTTCCTCCACCAATAATACTGGCCGCCATGTATAGCCTATCGTGTGCTAAAAAATGGCATTAAACCCTAAAACAACAACAACAAAATTGTACTGTAACTTTGACTATATTCCAAGTGTAACTACTATATCCTCCTTACTGCACTCAATATGAAATAAAATTTTATATTAATTCCATAGTCTTTCTGATAATTGCAATTGAAAAACTTCATTCAATGACAGAACAGAAAAACACTTGCAGATGTCTACACACTTGTCCCTGGCTGTTTCAATCTGATGTATTTCATGTACAATTGGCACAGTTAATCCAGTCCATAATCACAACATTTTGTAGAATTGACAAAAATCTATTCATTCCAGATCAAATGGAAAAGTTGTTGCAACAAAAATTCATTCACACTATGACTCCAAATTTCAATTTTAAGTAGACCAAAATGACATTGTCTTTCAAAAGTTATGTATGGCGCGTGACCAAGTCCAAATCTATCTGGGCAGAGTTATATGTGCATTAATAATGTTGTGGAATGATGAATCTGTGCTTGTGTACTTAGTTTGAAATACAGCATACATTCAGTTACCTTGTTTCGTGCAGTATATGTCTGTTTACATAATTCAGCCATTGGTAGTCTAACAAAATGAGCATATAATGAAAAGGTTACTGCATTTATATGGAAAAATATTAACTCGTTTTGTTAGATGAATATACAGTATTTATTTTCCCATACAAATGCAGTAACCTATAATTACTGAATACCCATTTAATTTTACTTGACTGGTCTGGCATGTAATATAGATCTTCAATCTGTGATTCTGTATTGCACACCTAGCCTGGAACTACTTTTACAAATTATTCTCAAGATTTTATACTTTTGCTACTGGTTTCCATTTCCAAAGATAATATAACATATAATGATCTTTTTTTCAGTTACCATTTTAGTGAAGTGTGGGAAGGAAATTGCAGCTCAGACCAGTCTGCCTTAGATCCGAGACCAAAAGGTCTAAAATCTTGACACAAAATTGGATTCTGACCACGAGCAAATTTTAGGTGAGAAGTTTTTTTTTAGGTTTTCCCATCTGTATTTTGCAGTGCAACTAAAACGTCCAGATTATTTGGTATCATTGTAGAGCTAAATCTGTCTACCTTTCTATAATACCACCCACTTTTGTGTATCATACATGAACTTGACGCTACATACAGTCCCGGATTACCCATTAGGCAGAGTAGGCAACTGCCTATGGGCCCCGCGACTTTTATGGGCCCCATCAGGGGCCCCCATGAGACCGTGACGTGGGTCTGGGGTCCCAAAAGTTTGACTGCCTATGGGCCTCCACGGTGCTTAATCCGGCACTGGCTACATAGCTTAGAAGTAGTCTATTACCTTTGCCATTCTTATTACTGGCCAAAGAAGACAGTTTATGCCTTGTCACTTATATGTTATTTGTAAGTACCCCGTCTGAAAAAGCCTTATTGCATTTGACAAGCTGCTGTTGTGTAAAAAGCAACTGATCATGTTCAGAGATAGTTGTTAACACTGGCAGATTTAACAACAAGTGAAATAGAACTAGAATCTAGCAAGGACAGAGAGGCAACATTGAAAGTATTAGGCTGCTGTGTATCTGCAGCAGCAGCAACATCAGAATCAATATCAATGGCACTGTCAACCACTGTACCAAATTACTCCTAATATTAACATCAACTCTCTGTATAATCAGAATATAGTTGTGAACAACTACTAATTTGGGAAACAGAAAAACCATGACTAGAAACAATGTCCTTGCAGTGTAGGTGAGACATGTGAACAAAGTTATTAACATAAGAACAATACCCTTGTTCCTCTGCTTGCCTTTATAATGTCAAAAATAGTCTGAGAACTGACAAGAATCTCATTCTCAGGCTGAGACTGTGCCATTTTAGAATCAAGCTCAGATAGGGCCAACACTGGCAAAACGTGCTGAGCATTAACACATTAACCTTTGGAGGTTTTTATATGAAATGCAAGCAGATAATACATTTTGGGAGCTATTTCTGAATACATCCAAATACATCAACTTCCAAGTAATTTTCCATTAGCCTAATGCCAAGTTGTGATAGAAACATTGTTTTCCATTGGTTATTTTCCTCGCACATGTACCAAGACCACTCTTTATAACAAATGCCCACATTATCTAACTTTTTGCAAGGTTCATCTGTCTGTGTGCAGCTCAAACCAGTCTGCTTAGATCTGATGCCAAACGGTCTAAAATCTTGACACAAAATTGGATTCTAACCACAGGGCAAATATAAGGTGGGGAAAAAAGCAGGTTAAAAAAATTAGGTTTTTCCCTTTGTATTTTTAGTGTAACTAACTAAAAGTCCAGATTATTTGGTATCATTGTAGAGCTAAAATAAATCTACCTTTCTATAATATCCCCCACTTCAGTTTATCATGCATGACCTTGACACTACAGAGCTTGGAAGTAGTCTCCTACCTCCAGCCCCATAAACATGTGTATGTTTGGTTAATGTCTTCACAAGGATTTTGGAAAATTTTTGCAAACTGTCAAGCAATGGCTAAATTTATATTAGATGTGCGATGTCAATGCACAAGTGATTAAATATGCATGGAATACACGTATTCATAAAATCATAATCCTGGACTCAAATTCAACAAGCCCAGACTCTCAAGTTCCACATTCCCAAAAGTGCCTCTTCGATATTATTTGTCACACAACAATGCAGTTGCTACAATTCAAATGTAAAGAAATTAAATTAACTTGTGTGTTTATTTATCTTCTGTTGAGCAGTTTTCCTGCAGGTCCTGAGGTCAGCGAATGTCTAATTGCTCTAAAAACATCCTTCTAACTCAGTGGACATTGCATTAATTTGTATTCACTATTTCTTAATACACCCTAATACATAGACTTCGAAGCAATTTTTCATTAGCCTAATGCCAAGTTGTGATAGAAATATTGTTTTCATTAGTTATTTTGCTCACGCATGAACAAAAGGGGGGAAAAGTTCGATTTTTAAAAAAAAATTAAAACCAATTTTTTCAGTGGTTCACTTGCAGTTTTAGTGTACCTTGATATATATAATTTGTTTGTACTTTTGATGTTGTTCATGGGTGCTGTTTAATTTGTTTAACCAGTGTTTCATTACACTAGTGTAATCGTGAGCAGAGGAAAGAACAAATATGTTGAACAAAGCAATAGAAATTAAACAAGAAAACTTTTAAACAAATCTAAAAACGTTTGTCTAAATTAAGAATCAGTCTTGCCTATTTTCTCCACCAAGGGACAGTTGATTTTTAATCAAAAACTAAAAAACCAACATTACTAGATCTAATCCCTTTATTACCCATAATACCTATTTAAAAAAATCCTGCATTCAGCCTAAACTCTGCAGAATACAACAATAAAGTAATCAGTTTATAGCTTGTTATGTATACACCCTAGCCCTAATCACATTACGCTGCCACGCATCATTGCACAAGTTGCTGAAACAGTTCCTGTGCTCACAAGACTGGTTCCACCACTCCGGGTGGCCTAGTAGTTAGAGCGTCCGCCTGAGAAGTGGGAGGTCGTGGGTTTGATTCCCGACCGAGTCATACCAAAAACTTACAAAAATGGTACTAACAGCTGTCTCGCTTGTCACTTAGCATTAAGAGGTTAGTGTTAGGACTGGTCGACCTGGTGTCAGGATAATGTGACTGGGTGGGACATCATGCTACATGTCTGCGACATGATGCCCCAGTGCTAGACATCATTATAAACTGCCTCACTGCAGACATCATAGCAATATGACTGAAAAATTGTTTAAAGAAAGCAATGTTAAAAATTATCCTAATATTGCATTTGTCATATAAATGCACATGGTTTATATCTTTTGTTTTGGATTCTATAGAGGCAGATTAAGTTCTGACCTAATAAATAAAAAATCAGGCAAACTGACACAAAACACATGATCAATGAGACCATGAAGAGAATCATTTTAAGTTAACATCCGCTTGATCAAAATTAGTTGAACTATTGGCATTTATCTTCTGTCCATTGATATCCAAAATGCAACAAGTTTCTAACTTGAATAATTGTTAACAAGTCTCTTGTGAGATGCAGTTTTACAGTACGATGTGATTAGTTGGGAGTTTTACTGAGTATACTGGATACACTTAGGGACTGACAATTTTATTTTTGTGTGGAGGTGGGAGGAGCAAATGGGATTGGGATCTTTTTTAGGAAAACATTCTAGCTCCCTATTAGCCTGAGAGAAAAAAAAAACATTCTTGCTCTCACCTGCAAAATAAAATATAATTATATCCATTATATGTTGAAGAAAAAAAAAACTATATTAAGGTTTTAAAAAAAACGCGAATATTCTGATTTGAAAGAAAATCACCCCACCCCTACCACTGAAATGGCCAGTCCATTTTACAGTTGTAATAACAGGAAAGCACACATAATATAATCAACAACAATTATGATATGGAGTGATTGTCATGTGGTAATAGACACATGAGAGGCACTACAATGAGATCTGATGATGTTAATAATGCCATGTATGTATCAGCATAATATATAGGTTAAAAAACATTCCTCTGGTCAAATTCCTAAACGAAACCCTTTACAGTTTTAATCAACCTTAAATTTTCATACCAAAATACAAGAACATTTAAATTTAAGAAATATTCCTATCACTGTTTAATCCAAAATATCAAGCCCCCAAATGTGATACTGAGGCATGAGGACTGATGTCACATGTTCATTAAAATGTGCAATTTTGCTGCCTGCAAATCTTTTCGGAACAAACCTGCATACACATTAGACATATATTGGTAATTGACAACAGCCTTATCTTGCACATAATTCAAAATTGCCACAAGGAATGAGGGTTGTGCTATTCCATTTAACCAAACATAGGATTTGCTCCAGAAATATAATGTACATGTTACCAAAAGAACCCTTCAGCCAATGATAGCTACACAGCCACGAGACATACTGATATGTGGCAACAGATTTTTGCACATTTTAATGAATAGGCAATATCAACCCCTAAACCACCATTCAATATCATCATGGGTGTGAAGGTTGTCCTTATTCAGTTTGGGGTGGGGTGCTCCCAATTTATTTAAATTAATACATAAGACCCACCCTGGTTCATTTTTTTCAGAAACTGAAGTGGTGATAGAGAGATGCAAAGCCCCCAGTCAGCAGTGCCAACAGTTAAATTAATGATAACACAAAATGTGTTGTTATTCTTGTAGTGTTTAACGATATTTTTCAGCACATGATAGGCTATATATGGTGGCCAGTATTATTGGTGGATGAAGAACCCGGGAAAACCCCCGGAAAGAACCACGACCCACGAGAAGCTACTGGCAAGCTTTCTCACATAACTACATTAGCCGAATGTTAGACTCTAACCCATGCAGAGGTAAGACGGCAGTGATCCGTAACGGAGAGTGCTTTAGACCACTCGGGGCCCCTCACAAAATGTGAAATTTAAGTAACAACAATTCAATAACAGTCATCTCTCAAATAAAATTCAACTAAAACCCTATCACTCGACCAAGTGATGGCCTATTTCCTGTGAACAATTTTACGTAACTGTCTTTGGCAAAAATAAAGCACGCATCATAGTTTTATGGCTATGTCAATTAACTGAATGGACACCTTCATACATTTTGAAAGCAAGAAATTATAGCCTCAGGGTCTAAAATCTGGTCAATTCAACAATGTGACAATGGGTGAGGGGCTTGTTTATCAATCTAATCACTGTTGTACAGGAATATAACTACAACAAAACACTGTGGAAGATGAAAGCTTTTTAGAAATCATTTAACTTCTTGGGGAGGTGTGACTAAAAATTCTAAGCCCCAAATAGCTTTTTAAAAAATTATCTTGAACTTATTTGAAGACAAAAGAGACTACTTCAACCCAGTCTATCAACTCAACTAGAAGAAAAAAAGAAAGGATGGAGACAAATGTCATTCATGTAATTTGTAACCATAGGTTGAGCAGTATTACATTCAATTTGGTCCAATCTCCATTCTATGTCCTTTTAGACTGAAACAGCTATTGTGGTGTGTCCTTGGGCAAGGCACTGTACTCCAACTGCCACAGCACTAAATAGCCTTCTTGTGTTGCTGTGCTATAAAACACCAAAACCAACCACACAACCCTAAATCAAAACACTGCAATGCTATCTTATCCCTACACATTTCAGCACATTCTTACATTCAGTCAGCTATGATGACAAATACACTGCATGCACTCTTAAGCTGTGCTTACCACATACAAATTATTATTGCATATGGTCATGTTTGCTATTTATATACTCTGTCATGAATTGGCATGGGATGGGGACATTTTGTATTCAAATACTCAAAGTTGGATCAACATGACAGTTTAAAGAAATCACAGCTCTATACCATTTTTAATATAATAAACTGGTTCTGCACAGATGAACTTCAATTTGTGAGTGAACTGGGTTCACTTTTAATGTTACTTTTAGCACATTTGATTACACCAAGCTCTGGAAATGGAACAAATTGCTTCCCCAAGGCATCGAACCCAGGCTATCCTAGATAACTATCAAACCATCTGCTTTGGTACACAAACTGGTTCTCTGAATGAATTTCATTATAAAAGATAATTATTTTAAACGTCTTCGATTTACATAATAAATTGCAATTTTCAAATTTTGGGTATGTAATTCAATTTCTTGACAATAAAATATGTAAAATTAAATCATGCGTAGTGCTCATTCCAACAATTTTGGAGACCAGTCTACTTATCCAGGATTAGAAACTGGAAGAGTCCTGAAGTTGAGATTCCAATTACAGAAAGTTCTGGAAATACTACCAGAATATGTTGCAACTTATATTTAAATAAGCAATTATAAACCTCTGTGATTGAAATTTCTAAACACAAGCTCATATTTACAAGTGGAAGATCAGGAAGGGCATGTAACTTTTTCAAGATGCTTATCAAACTAGACAAGTCACATCCTAATTGGATTCAGGATTATGTATAGTGTAGGACAAGTCACACTGATGCAGTACAAGTAAAATTCCATGCAACTTGCCATTTGGTTCTGTGGGGTTTCATGCCATTTTTCATCACATGATACATGTACATGTCAGCCAGAATAGTTGGTGGACAAATAATAATAATAATAATAATAATAATAATAATAATAATAATAATAATAATAATAATGAGGACTTTGTATAGCACCTAATCTTTAGATGCTCTAAGCGCTTTACAACATCTATAATGATATGGCTAAAACAAATTAAAAAAGCACCATGAAATTGGAAAACAAATAAATGGTGAAAATATTTATGGTAGGAAATATTTTTAGATCTTTAAGTTTGTTTGTGCAGTCGAAAAGGTGAGTTGTAAGAGCACTCTTGAAAGGGATCACAGTGTCTCTGTGTCTAATTTCAATGGGCAATTCATTCTACATTGCTGGGCCATGGTTTGCAAAAGAGCGTTCTCCATATAACTTCGTTTTCATAGTGGGAATAATAAGTATATGATTGTCAGAAGAGGAGCGTAAGTATCTTGCCGGTGTGTACAAACAGGTCAGGCCGGATAGGTATTTTGGACTAGTGTCCGTCAATGAATAGTAGCAACAGAGAACAAATTTTGTGTTTGATTCTGGATCGAATGGCTAGCCAGTGTAGGATACTGCTCTGATAGTGGTACTCTAAAGATGATCCGAGCAGCTGTGTTTTTAACTTTTATGATGTTTCTGGAGTAGATATTGAGACGAACCAGAGAGAATTGAGTTACAATAGTCCAGTCTTAAAAGTACTAATGAACAAGCGTTTTAGTGGCATCAACGAAAGATATATTTGAATGGAGCTGATGCATGTCAGATCAAGATATGCAGCCTTGCATATGTTCATGACATGTTGGTGCAATGTGAGATAAACACAATGAACCCTCAATCCAATGGAACTTACTAGCCAGTGTTTTGAAATGTTCACACTGGTCAAGCAGACACTACAACTTGCACAAACAGGTGTGACAAGAGTGATCCTTAAAGGCAACCACCTTTGAACACTTGGCCACCCAGACCCCTCTGCATGACCAGTAGCAAAGTGAATACAGTGGGACCCCGCTATAACACGGTAGTTGGGAGCCATAGAATCCGACCGGGCTATGAACCGAACCGTGTTATAAGCAACCATGTACAATACCAACACATTTTTGGATTTAATTGGGGGGGGGGGGTACATAAAGACGGGTGCGAAAATGCATGGCACAATTACCATTTTTGATCAATATATATTAAATGAGAAAAACATTTGCTGTGGTAACAGAAATTGCAGATTTAATATATTACTTTATTCAGAGAACCATGCATTGGTACATACACGTGTCTAATTTATATATACATGTATAATCTATTACATGAAAAGAGTATCAACACCGTGTACTCACCAGCGAATCTTGTAACATACACTGAATCCATAATACAAATATTTCCATCGAAAATATCCACACAAGGATGTAAAATATTCAATAATTTTGTCACAGATCATTATGTGACTGAATTCAATGAAAAGAAAAAAACAAAAATTACGTAACGGGTGTACGTAATGAATGATGAAATAGTACATGTCCGTAGGTTAAATAATGGAAGCTAAACTGTATTCTTATAATAACTACATGTACATCTCAGGATCTTTCTGTCTCTGAATTCAGTCATTGTAAATTTCAGCACATTTTCCCACCCAAGCTGCTAGTATTAGAGCAACGATTGTATTCAGAATGCATTCAAGACAAACACAAAGTAGACACGATGGCTTCATTACTCAGGAATCAGTAATTATAATATTGACACTTATGAGCTGTAATTTTTCAACAATAAACAAAGATCAAAGTTCTCAGTAGGCCCAGCAATTGGTTCGTATTTCCGACGTTTATTTTGGCACAAAACGAGAAGAAATTTGATAATACATTTTCTACACATTCTTTTTCGCACTGTTTGCACGAATATGAGAATGATAATTAAACTCTTGACATAATTTTTTGTTTTTTCATACTTAAAAATTTTTTTTTTGGGGGGGGGGGGGTCTTGGAGAAAAATACCTGTAATAAATTACCCGAAATTTCGGGAGCCATGCCACGACCGGGTTATATCCGAATTCGGGTTATAGCGGGGCGGGTTATAGCAGGGTCCCACTGTAGTATTCACACCCTTATCTTACTGAATACAAACTATTCTCAATGGAAACCATGTTCATAATGTTTGTTATTTTTTACCAAAAAATATTTGGTCCAACTCTCTACATTAAGCAAAACAAAACATTTTACAAACTTCTGTAAGAAGACTATTTTTGTTATCAAAAAAAATTCAGATAACAAACAACCAAATTCTTCTTTCTCAGAATGAACTAAAAGACTACTGGAAGCAACCAACTCATTACATCATAAATTCAACTAGTGTATTGATCATCTTCTGCATAAATCTGAATAGCATGTTTTACATTAAAAAAAATCTATTCTTCACCAAATCAATTCTTACATATCACTGATTAACCTGTAATTCGTCAAATTTTCATCATCATTACAATAGATCTGTTGAGAAAAAACTCTAACAAATCTTGTCTAAGCTCAGGAACTATTTTGTTTAACAATTGGTAGAACAAACTTTACTTTAGAGTCAAGAATTTTATGAAGATTTTAATAACTCTAACAAATACATCTAAATGTCACAATAAACTGACATCTAGAGTAGGCACTGGATAACTGCATGTATCATATAATTCACAAGACAAGAACTGTGTTAAGACTCACCATAGGACAAAGAAAACATTTACGGTCGGAAGCCATACCCGTTTCTCACTGCCAACCCTAGCACTTTTTCTTCATGGTAAAAACAAAAATTACATGAATATATAAATATTTCAAAAATGTGGAGAAAAAAAACCAGACCTGCCTTACCTGTATTTTCAAGCCAGAGCAATAAGAAACATATTTATTTGTGCCTTATATGCCCTGAGATGAACCGACATAACTGAGCATCAGTTATTCTGGAAGTTGCTGCTGTGAAGCAACAAACATAAATGAGTGTGCATCAATTCAAAATTTTCTTTTCTATTTTTATAGCTTTTCGTGTCAGCACTATGAGAAAGGATGCACTTAAGTCTTTGCATTTTTAAATATGTAGAGCACAACAGTGACATAAGTATCACAATTTATGATCAATCTTGAAACCATAAATATGTGCGGGAAATTAATTCTGAAACATTACCACATAATACTATTGAGTATTTTCAAGGATCAACGTCCTATTGTCTATACAATTAGCTAACACTCCTTCGTACAACTTGTTGTATTTTCGAAGATGTTCCATTTAACATGTTTCCAAGGCATAACCTGAACTGGAAAGAAAAATACCTGATGGAAACTTTATGGTTAAATTGTTGAGGGGTGGCAATTCCTCCCCCATAAAGCCTTGATCCACCCCTGAACCTTGCACTAGACATATACAATAGCAGGAATCTTTCTAGATTAGAAAACTGTCCCCCTTAATGGGTCCCAATGTGGCAAAAAGTATTGTAATTTTACCATTTTTGGTGTGATACCATAATGATAAGAAGTCTTGGGACATCCTTAATTATTTTAAAAGTAATGTGGGAAGTGGGGTCTTGAAATTAAAGCAATTTTACATGCACTATAAATCTTTAAACACCTTCTACATCTTTGTACTACTGATCAGTGTGTTTTATTGATAATATCAATAATATCACCAATTAAAACAAAACAATTACTGTGTTTGTAACGGGACTATCGTTATAAATTATTATATATAAATTTTAACTTTTGTGGAAGAAACATGTCCTACTTAAATAGAATCGCAGGTGACCCATTAAATAATGAGTTGGTAAAACGTGACTAGTATTTACAATACCTATTTCAGAAAGATTTCTGGCAAAAACCCACTTGAAATTAAAGAGGGAGGAAAGAGGATGATGATCAACACTTGCATTATAACTGCCTATAAAACTGCAGATAACGACACAGATGACCTCATCTACTTTGATATGTGAACATAGTCTGGATGCTGGGGCAGTTGGCTTTTTTTGTGTTTGTCTCTTTACCTATCTTTCTCTCATACAGTACATGCATCTATATACACTGAAAAATTTATTTTTTTAACTTCTGGCTTAAAGTATCATGCAGTTACATCACTCTTAACTTAGCTTCAACTTCGGTTAGTTAGTCTCAGGAAAATTTTACCATAAAATCTAACACTACAATACTGTATTCCATTCCACTATTTATAAAATTATAAACTGTAAACAAGTTGAATTACTACCTGAAAAATATATACCACCTAATTAAAAGGCATTTATAGTCAAGATGGATGGTGAAGTTTAATTTTATCAAGTCCCCTAATAATTCTTTGAGGATGCCAATAAAAGTGAGTTGTTGATAGCATCTTTTTTCTTTAGTCTGACCGAGGTATCACCTATGGTTCAAAAAGGTATCATGTGCTGACACATTGTTCCAACAAGCCATGTGATTTTGAGGGAGTGATATAATGTCTATAGTACAGACCTTAGGGAAATCTGTTTTTTTTGGCACCCTAGGTCCATGAGATAAGCTTTCACACATTTTTTTCTCTACATTACATAAATAGGGAGTGTTTAAAGAACTGGAAAAACCTAATGAGGAACAAACTCAGTCTGATCTTTAGAATACCTTAAAAAGAAACAATCAGTAAAATATATTCAATGGCCACTGATTTTTATTTTAAATCAAGACTCTTTGATCTAATGATTTTTTAGAACTATGACCAATGTCCATTTGCTCAGAGTATGTGCTAGTCAAAACTTCTGATCTACAGGAGGTGAAACACTGAATTTTACGATCTCTCTCTCTCTCTCTCTCTCTCTCTCTTCTCTCTCTCTCACACACACACACACAAATTCAAAATTGTTTCCCAAAGTTTTGAGACAAAATGGGAACTAGTGCCCTTTCAAGTTATAGGCGCAAATTACATTACTTGTTAGTAAGAACAAATTTCTAATGAATGAAAAGTTACACAATCTAAAACTAAACTAGACTAGTGGTTGTCGATAAAGGACATCCGCAGACAATGCCTATTTTCCTATCCCACCCCCGTATGCTTTTGTCTGCATGTAGCTTACCCACTCACTAGTGTTGTTCCGATTATCGATTATAATCGATCATCAGTTGGTTGAGCAGATAATCGATTGTGAACTCCATAATCGATTGTGTGTAAAGGGAGACTACTATTTAGGTGTATGCAAAGTACAAAGGTTAGTAAAAATCCAGGCCAATAAAGTTGACCTGAAATTTATTAAATCCCTTCACAAATACAAATATGAAACCTTATGATTCATAATTAGGAACATACATGTATAGTCATTATTACATGGTCAAGTTGTTAAATTGTTGAGTTAATAAATTTAAACACATTTTGTTGATTTGTTTCAGCTAAATTGAAACAGCTTTTGTAGTATTTATAAACAATGATAAACAAGAAAAGCATGTCCTTCTATACTTTATATTATAGACAAATCACATATGAACGAAAGAATTTTGGATTATTGTAGCAGTATTTCAGTTACATTTGCCTGATCAGCCATAAAAAATTGCATTCATTTAACAAAGTTGTAGAACAAATATAACACACAATGTAATATTATTGTCAGGTTAAAGTATAAATGTCATTAATTTAAAAGAGATTACTTCTATACATTTATAAACATATTGAACTCTTGATCAAAGATATAACTGTTTAACAAAAATTAAAATTTGCTCTTAGTAACCGATTATAATCGATGATCAGTTGGTTAAGGGAAACCGATTATCGATTATGAATTTCTGACCGCTTCCCATCACTACCACTCACCCCCTTCCAGGCTGTGGACGTCCCCATCTAGCATAATACACCGCTCTATAGTCAGAGTTGAGAGCATTATACAGGCCATTGTGCATCTTGGCTATTTGTATACTTGCTTAGGTCCACAGAGACAATATGTGGGCCATGTAATCAACCTTAGGAACAGTGAGCCAGACCTATGTATTAATGACAGTCCATTCATATATATTCTGTGGCACAAATCGTAAAAACTGAAAATATAATAATTTATACTTGCACTGTAGTTCTAAAGCAGCTGTTCAACACAGAATAACATAACAAAAATTACTTTCCTGCAGATGTCTGCAAGACACCTTTACAAACCCTCCCCCATCTTTGTGGACATCCTTTATGGATGATCCCTTATGAATGGGATTATAATAATATTTTTAAAAAATGTTCAAATATTATTGGCTGCAGGCTAGAGCAAATCCTATGTCTGGTGACTTGGTGACATGGAATAGCACAACCCTCTGTCCAAGACTATGAAAGATTGAATAATCACATTTTGTAATATACATGCATATGATATACCCCTCAACTGCAGATAAAACCAGTGGAATGTTTTGCAGGACAAGAAAAGGCACTGTTGCTTCTGCAGGAATTTGGGACAGTAAGGCCAGAACAGAAGTGAAGCATTACAGATTCTGATCAGTGTTTTCTTCAATAATCAGATTGGACTGATGTATGTTTCTGACCATTTAACTTGTTAATTTTCTCCTATTTTTAACTGCCAACACAATGACTGAAGAAAAAATGTTTACATGTTTATGTAAACTTTATTGATATCTGTAGTCTGAGTATACCTTGTGGCAAAAATAAGACAAGTTGAAATATTCAGTATATTTTACATGTACAGGTCCATACTTGAGGCCTTCCATTGATTCAAAGTTGGAGGCAGGTTGCCAAAGTAGGAGGGTGTTGGGGGAGTTACCCGCAATGGGAATACAGGTTGTGAAATAAATGTAGCCAGATAAATTACTACAGCTCCTGGTCGATATGGAAAGCCCTGCATATTGGTGTATATGTGTGTGTGTGTGTGTGTGTGTGTGTGTGTGTGTGTGTGTGTGTGTGAACTGGACTTTTAATGTAGCTTTTTTTTTAAAAATCGGTAATATTGCTATGATGTCTGCAGTGTGGCAGTTTATAGTGATGTCTAGCACTGGGGCATCATGCTTTAGACAAGTAATGTGATGTCCGACCCAGTTAGATTATCCTGACAACAACAGGTTGACCTATCACTAACCTCTTCATGGCAAGCACCAAGCAAGGCAACTGCTAGTACCATTTGTATAAATCTTTGATATGACTCTGCTGGGGTTTGAAACCACAACCTCCAGCATCCAAGGCAGCCCCTCTAACCACTAAGGCCACCGGAGATGTCGGCAAGTATATGGTGTAGTTTAATAAAAGTGAACATTTTAACAGTCCTGTCTTCCACTATTCTGTTTTGCTTGAAAATGTGACAGTTTGCCACTCTATACATGTTTCTCTTATGCATTTCTGATTTCATATGTGATGTCAAGGTGGGCTATCCCATGTTGGACTGTTGATATACTTTGAACACATTCCACAGAATGCTTTGAATTTGCAAAGAAAGGTTACTCACTAAAGCCATCCATGAAAACACTCATCTTCTAACCATGCATCATTGAACAATATTATATAGTCTGGCATTTTAAATCATTTTAATAAAAAAACATTCGGGATGAAAGAATAATTAGTCTTGCCACTGAAGATTATACAAATCAAACTATGTGAATAAAGAAACTTAAAGTACAGAAAAAGGAAATCAATGACTGTGCATGCATAAAAATGATTAGGCATACATGCAAAAATCTCTTGGTTACCAGACTCAACCATGGCTCCCAATATAATATGATTGTTGCACAATTACACACATTGCAAAGTTGCAGATGAAAAACAATGTATCATCTCAAACAAAACTTTTTGTTTAGCTTTTTAATATCAAATTCCATGACATTTCATGACAAAATTAAATTTTCAAGTAGGTTTCTGTCATGTTTTTTTTATACTGAATTCAAATTTCAGTTTGATTCCTGGGCCTCCTTAAAAATCAGGAGGGCACAGGATGTGCATTTTTTCTTCATTCTGTACATTACATACCTTGAGAATACCATTTCTTTTCTACACAAAATATGCAAAAACAATGCATTATTATCATACAAATGTACGGTACACCTATTTCCTTCCCTCAATGCATATAGAAAGAATGAATTACACTCCCAGCACATATTTTGTCAAATCATGAATGAAAAGACTAAATCCTCACTGAGTCATCAAGTGTTTTAGTTGACTGCATTATCATGTTCCATTCTTCCTAATGCAGGGATTGGTTAATTTATTGTCCTTTTTTCTTTCTTTTGTAACTTCAATGCAAATTTTTCTTATTTTGACAAAGGTTATCTGGTGTTATTAGTTTGTGATCTCTTTCCTTCTGTAGACCTTTTAAGTACTGGTATACATGGGTGTCAGCACTAATCTGTCCACATTCAATGATGAGATCTGCACCCAATTATAACCTATAAGCATGTACATGTTTGAGGCACATATGTAACATGACACACAACTCAATATAGCTAGATGCAAAACAGTTAATACAGACAAAAATGGAAAAGGACCTTCTTATAGCATATATTTTATGCGAGCCCAGTAGGAATTTTTTCACCAGTGGATTTGATTTTGCTGCTTTTGAATCATGAATTTGCTAATGTAAAAATATTGTGAAGCATTGATTTTAACTGATATTCCAAAATTCTTGGCCTTGAATTTTACATTACCTTTTCTCTTCTCCATGTGGAGGTGATTTGGGGTGAAAGGGTTTCTAAGTATGACTGCCAATTAACCAGCATATCCTAACTGGTCCTCTGAGTTGCTAAATGAATTTGTTTTTATCAAAAATCCACTTTTCTTTATTGAATCACTAACTTTGACCTATGGGCTAGATATTATAAGAAATCTTCGGTGACAACTCTATATGCTGATATGACTATCAATTCAGGAGGAGTATAACTGTATAGATACGATTCTGAAGAAGATGGATGTTAGATCAGCACCCTTTTCATCTAGGACCAACCTGGTACACTATTTTGATATCAGCGACCATTTAGGGAGGAGCCTATGAATACATCCATCCACAGTAAAAAAATTGTCAGCACAGTCCACTAGTGCATATCACACATGCCAATAGTAATATGCAACAATCATCTTTGACATAGATGACAATTAGACCAGAAGTACCAGGATTCAATTTGTGTGATCAGATGGGAAACTATGTTCTGGTTTGTAAAAATGTTCTTTCCCATATAAACAATTTCTCGAGATTTAATAAACTCTTGACTTTTCATAGGTAGAATAAGAGACTAAGGATGTAAGATTCTATTATTCCCATAACTTCAGTGAATACTTTGGGGTTGATGCAATAATGAATGACAATATCCCGAACTGAAAACTACCTGGTCCAAGCTTAATCAGCCAAAATACATGTATGTGCAAAATAAAAATTCTGAGGGTCAACAGAGACTGTTAATCTGATGTACACATTGTGTTTCAGACTGAGGAAGTGGTTTCCATCTTGATATGTTACTCCATAAGAAACCAGTATTATGGGGAAAGGTCAAGGATACATTATTCCCCCTTTTTCTTAGTGACCATAAATATTGAGGAGAATGCATGAGACTGATCATTCAAGACCCTCTGGACTACCCCTTTCTAAAAATGGGTATGCACATCTTTCCTTATTGTCACATGATTTATCTGGTGAAAAAGCATAGGGGTGCTTGATAAAAGGAGTTGTTTCCAAATTGAAGTCAATAACCATCGCTCACAATAGAAAGGACTAATCTATGTATGTGATATTTGACCAAGCCTCCAAAGAAAGGCTACAACAAACACCTATGGGGAGATATTGGAGAAGAATGCATGGCAGGATAGGGTACAAGACCATAAGACTGCCCCATTTCCCAATCCTTCGGAAAGAAAGGGGAGTTAAAGAACTTTCTTTTAGTGACTGGTAATTTCCATGGATTGAACCTGACTAATAAAGATATGGTCTCATTTGATGTTAGACATTGGACTGTGGCTGCTTCTTGTTTGAAAATATCAGTGGGTGGTCCCTTAGCATGATTTGCATTGGTACATTTCCTGGATGATTTTTATGGGCCAGGAGTGGATGTTGATGATCCTCCCAATCCTATAAAGCCACAATAGGGAGAAATCATCCAGTGAGGGACACAATTGCTTATAGAGAAGCAACCCTCGGATCAGTGAAAGTGAAAGCAAGGACTTCACAATTGCTTATACCAAATGCCATAATGCAGTTGGGCTCATGGGTTCAGAACAGTCAAACTCAGCAGATTAAACAAAGTCACTGAGAAGAGGTCATCATAGGAAACAATAGTGACCAGAAGCCAGACTTCTGCTTCAATTGTTTTAATGGATAAGCTGTACTTAGAGCAAATATCCACTTGGGACAATAATTGAATCCAAATGAGGTGTAATTGGCCACTTCAATCAATGAACCTGGTAAATTGAGGCTGAGACCATAGATCTCAAGGTTAAGGGAGAAAATTACCACCCTCTATGTTGTCCAGTGATGTCTTGGCCTTATGAAAACCGGTGATACTTCTCAATCATAGATAAATGAGAAAGAAGCTGGAAATCTAGTTGTGGTTGAGTCCTGGAGATTTTTTCCAAAAGATCGTTTTGGGCATCAGTCCACAAGATCTGGTAAGCCTCATTTACTGGCTTATCAAGGGACCAGATCTCTTCCTCATCCAACTGAGCGGAGTTGGTTATCTGACAGGAGGTGGCACTTGAGCCATTTCAGCCTCAAACTCATTGGAGTCATCACACACATATAAGCATCATCATCTAAAACACTCTGATCTTCAGAGAAAGCGACAAAAGAGCACTTTGGGCCATTTCCTGTAGTTGTTCATCAATGCGAGTAGATGCTCTATTTATTCTGATGAAGACAAAAGTGATCAACTTCCTTGAATGATGTTATGTCTCCAACCTACCTGACAAGTAGGTGATGGAAGAACACAAACCTCAGCTAGGTACAAGA
The DNA here is from genome assembly GCA_030141615.1 of Unio pictorum. Classification (NCBI taxonomy): domain Eukaryota; kingdom Metazoa; phylum Mollusca; class Bivalvia; order Unionida; family Unionidae; genus Unio; species Unio pictorum. The sequence goes on from JARLTB010000098.1 coordinate 5,499,537, forward strand.
TCCAGCAGCTGAAGTGGGCATAGGGGACCAATTACCCTGAGGTGGAGGACCCACATTTTGGGTGAAATGATACACATGTGCCACATACTGATATGATTCATAATACACAGCCTACAATATGTTACATTACCAATATACATACAACTCGATGATCTTTCCATTTTTAGGCGGTTTCTATCATTGACAGGTGGTACCCTTTATGTATATTGACATATTTATTGAATATCAATTATGCACACAGACATAGGCTTAGAACCTATTTATCTGCCATACTTATCGATGACAAGATAACAAAATAAATTCAAGTAAGCTAACTTTCATTTATCTGAGACAGTAATTCAACTTTTGAAGCCATTTCAGGCTGGTTCATTGATAAGATGCTGAACTTATCTTGGCTACCATGCCCTTTTCTTTGCACTGCTGGAATGATTTAGATGCATCTTATTAACAGTTTCATGTCTCAATTAAACCTGGAAGACATTATAGTGTTACTTTCAAAACTGAAGAAATAGTGCAATTTCCTGGTGCAAGGAAAATCTCATCAAGAATCAGCTGAGTGGGTGTTGCCAATATTTTTTTTTCTTCTCTATTGACCAAATTGAGCAGATGCCCATGACAGCTATCTCAAATAAATTCTCAATTTAAAGAATAAAAAGGCAAACTATCGATGACCGTTGAAGAGTATTACTGTATATCATTTTGTATCTATTCTCCACCTTCTTTATCAGTGTGTATCGTTATGGCAAAAGTAACAATGTGGTGGCTATGTTGAAAGTCAAATCTGTGGTTTCAATTTATAATCAACCAGAGATCATAAGAAATCTTCTGATGACAATCCAGTATTGGGAATTTGTATGACATATGCAAAAAGAAATCCATGTTTAAAAAAATAATTTTATAAAGCAAGGATAAAAATACGGAAGTATTGGATGGGTTTTGACATGGCTTTGGGAAATTATAAAAAATCTATACATGTGCATAGCATATGTAACAATTAATCAAATAAAAAAGAAATAATTATCTCATCCAGAAAAAGAACCATTTACTCTGAGAAAAAAAGAATGGCTTCATTCAAAGATGACAGACTAGAATTAACTCCATAAGCAAAGTGTATAGCCCAGTCACACCAACTTTAATTGACAACAGCTTTGTGATTGGGATGTTATCACTTCACATCAGGAGGAAAAACAACAAACATTACAAGTCCTGAACACTATCAATCGAATCCCGCTAATGATTCTCTCTTGCTGGTTTATTCATCCTCAAATACGGATAAACTCTTAACGACAATACAATATATGTGACCGCTATGTCAATGTTGGCACTACGTGACATGTACATTAGCCTGGTTTAAGGACTATAACATCTATCACTGGTAACATTAATCCTTTATTTTTAAATATTTCTCTTATGTTTGTTTTTTATCTCAACAATCATTACTAATCAAGCGGTAGTTGAAACAATTACATATAGGTCAGTGGTGTCTGTTCGAATGATACGGTCATCAAAAAGGATGCTAGGTCCTACGATAAGGCCAGGAAGTAGGCTAAGTGAGGTAATAATTAGCCTGGTTCCCTGCTTTGCATGATCTCTGCATTGCTCACCCGTACATGACAACATATGATGAGGAAAAAGTATAATCCAAGTGGTCAAAAAGCGGAATCCAAGCAGAAAAAGCGTAATCCACATATAACATGCTATAATTTCAATGAAGAAACATTTTATTTGCCACTCAGGTCTTTTAACATCCTTTATTGCTTCAAGTTTTCATATGTAGCACTTTTAACTTCACACATACATTGACCAGAATCCATCTTAAGACTTTTAAAGCTGAAGATTAAAATTCTTTTCACATGGCCTGTAATAGACATCACATGATGCTGACCTCATGACTTCATATTTGGAGGATTCTGTTATTTTTTGTTTCATTTATTTTTTTTTAATACCTTTTACTAATCCATATGTAAATTATTTGAAAGATATTTTTGCTCTCATATAAACATCGACTAAAATAAATTATACATTTTAGCGCAAAATACCTTCAGACTGGTTCTGCACTAAATATAAACTAGAACAAAGAATCTGCACATAAAGATTAAAATTAGAAAACCAGTCTGTTCTCTCCTCAATAAGCCATACAGCTGCCATAAACAGAATATTAGGTCAAAAGTTTGAAAGTAGAACCAGCATGTTTCTTGGTAATAGGATAGCTGCTATAAATAGAACATGATACTATTAGGAAAGTGTATACAAGTCCACAAACTAACGTACTTTTAAATTGTAGTTACGAAGAAGCTGTCTTTTCTAAAATATGGTCTGAGGGATAAATGGAATATTAATAAAAACAAAAACAAATAAAAAAAATTAGGAAGGTGAATATACCGAAAAGCTGTAATCCATGTATGTTTACGCGTAAGGCATAATTTAGTTTAAAAAAGCATAATGGTAAGCATGTATGCTCACCCCTATACAAATAGCGGAGAACAACACAGGGAGAATATGAAGCAGGAAACCAGACTGAGACATAATCTACCTATGTATTTGTCTGGTTTACGACAGAAACTATAAAACACTATAAGCATAGCTAAAACAATTTAGACATCAGTAGCCAGCAGTTTTTTTTATTTTGTTTTATATTCAGAACATTATGAACGCATGTTTTTACAGGGATTAAATAAATGTCATGAAGTTTATCCTCCTTTTAATGATGCAGTCATTCATAGCAGTGTCAAAATGCATATTTTACCAAGACATCGTGGTCGCTGGTCGTGTTCATTAGGTGGTCACTCAAAACAGCATGTATATAACAAAATCAATCCATGCCTTATGATTGTGGTTGGAAATGACAGGAGGTCGCTCATAGCAGTTTTTACTATATCAGGTTTTCCATGTGTAATGTCACTCGAATTAGAAGAAACGACTAAGTACATTTTGTGGAAATTCAAGATTTCTAAATGTACATATATTTATTACCATTCTTATTACCAGCTAAAGAAGACATGATTATGCCCCATCATTTCCACGTTCACTGGTGAAGGGACCTCTGCTATGACCAGTATCATACAGCAGTATTCTATCTGAGGCCAAACATCGTATCAGAATAGTTAAAAGGAGAATATTGCAAATCAGCTGTTGTGTGAAAGTCCATTTAGCCAGTGGAAATAAAAAAATGTTGTCGTCTTGGCTTATTTGCTCTGAGGCTGTTTCTTACCAAACCATCAGTTGCTTTTTTCTTTCTTTAAAGTTTTTATTTTGACTCGGTAAAATGGCATGTTTGTGATAGATATGCAATAGCCCTCTGCCTCAATATAATAATAATAATAATAATAATAATAATAATAATAATAATAATAATAATAATAATAATAATGAGGACTTTGTATAGCGCCTAATCTTTCGAAGCTCTAAGCGCTTTACACCATCAATAATGATATAACTACACTACAGAACAACAAATGACAAAAACAATGCAATTGGAAAACATAAAAACATGCTGAAAACATATAAGATACAAAACATGATTAGGTCGCTAAGTTTGTCTTTGCAGTCGAAACAGGTGAGTCTTAACACATTAACCCCTAGCGCCTCGATAACTCGTCGCACTTTACCTCCCTTATCTCCAGAGCGCCTCGATAACGGGGCTGAGTTTGCAATGCTTGTCTCCTGAGCGCCGAGTTTAGGTGGCAGTATTTAGCAAGGCCCGTATCCCGCACGACGACTTGTGTCGTTGCAAACCATTGGTTAGTTTGAAGCTATTTTCGAAATATGCTGGCAGCTTAACCAATGAAATTTCAGCTTACAAATATAGAGCGAACATTCGTGAACAAAAGAAACTTTTGTTTACTTCGATTGCAGCAGAAATAGTGAAGATATATAGATCTGAAAATCATGGAAATTGAAGAGAATCAGGAGCTTGGAGCAGAGTTTTGTTTGACAGATTCTGACTGTGAATTTTCGGGATTTTCATCAGACGAGATCGATAGTGACATCGAAATCGCTATTGATGATAACAGCGGCAGTGATGAGGATGAGAATGTTGAAGAGGCTGCAGAAGAAGAAGAAAATGGAAGAATAGCTGACCGATGGATCGTAAATGATAGAACGCACGTTGACAAGAGGCCATACACAGGACCAACACCAGGACCAACAACCGATTTAGATCCGAATGCAAATGAAATTAATTTTTTTGAGCTTTTTTTTCCAGCATTTTTGTTTCAGCTGATCGTAGATGAGACAAATCTCTATGCAAGACGAAAGCAGGAGGAGAAAGAAGACCCAAACTGGAGAGATGTTACGGAGAAAGAAATTAGAGCATGGATGGGAATGAGTTTTTATGAGTATTCTTCAGCTCCCAGAGACAGCTATGTACTGGTCAATAGATGCCCTATTTGGAAACCTGAGTGTGAGAAGAATCATGAAGAGAGATAGATTTGATAAAATATCACAATATTTTCATATCAATGATAGTCGTCATAATCCTCCCAGGCTTCGACCAGGTCATGACAAGCTGCATCACGTGAGGCCAGTCCATGATGCTATTCTAAAGTGCTGCTTAGAAAACTACAATCCTCATCAAAATGTAAGTGTAGATGAAGCCATGATAAAATTTCGAGGTAGGCTATCTTTTCGCCAGTATCTACCAGCCAAGCCGACAAAGTATGGAATCAAGGTCTGGATGAGGGCTGACCCAACAAATGGCTACACCAATGAATTTCAAGTTTATACAGGTAAGGACGCAGGTACTAGAGAAATTGGATTAGGAACACGTGTCGTTATGGACCTGACAGAAAAGATTTGGGAAAGAAACCACATAGTAAATGTAGATAATTATTTCACCAGTCCAGATTTATTTGAGAAGCTTCTACAGAAAGGTACGTATGCACGCGGAACCATAAGATCTAACAGAAGAGGATATCCTATACAGCATCTTAATAAAAGAGATATTAGGGTTCAAGGGGAATTCAAAACAGTACAGCGCGGGGAAGTAACAGCCTGTATCTGGATGGACAAGAAGCACATATACACTCTATCAACAGCAGAAGATCCAGCAGCCATAGAGAGAACAGTACAGTGTAAAAACAAAAATGGGCAAGTCAGGGAAATCAGAGCACCATCTATCGTGCCAGAATACGACAACATGAAGGGAGTGGACACTGCAGACCAGTTGAGAACATAGTACAGTACATATAGAGCAGCGAAAAATTGGTGATTGTACCTGTTTTGGTTTTTGTTTGATGTCGCCGTCACCAATGGATTCATACTAATGAGAGAATCAGAACATCATGTCAAGCGGAGCAAGAACAGACGGATAAAAGGACACAGATTAGTTGATTTCAATATGAATCTGGCGAAATTGCTTATTGGAGATTACCGGGAAAATGATCTAGCAGCACTAGCTACAAGCACAGGAGGCCACTATCCTAAGAATGGTGAAAAGAGGGGAAGATGTCGACAGTGCAGTAAAGAAAAGCGACGCCGTGAAGTTATGAATATGTGCATTCATTGCAATGTTCATTTATGTGTAGATTGTTTTAAGCCATATCATGTAGATCTTTTGAAGAATCGTTAAATAAATATTTGTGAATTTTTTTTTACCACGAGTGTTCATAATTCAATGTCTGATAAATGTTTTATTAGTTTTTAAATTTTCAGTTAGAATTCTAAGGAAGAAAGGTAAGTAAAGATCAAGAGAAATATGCCAATATGTGTACAGTATTCTAAGGATGTCAAGTCTACAAAAGAGATGACAAATGTTATTTCAGTGTACATAAATATAATTATGTAATGGGTTGATGGTGTTCATAATTCTGTGTGAATTCATAATGGATTGTATGGGATATTCATGGCAAGAGAAGCAAATTGGTAAGTATATCATTTGTTGTCACCTTTATGCATGAGTTATATTTCTGCATGTAGCATGAAATTTATACCATTATGTATGTAATTTTATTGAGAACTGCTGTGTCAAATTTCAGCTTAATTAGATGAATAGAAATAAAGTAATAACCAATTTATTGCAAGTAGGTCCCTCTATAAAAATCTGCAAGCCAAGTGCTGTCAGAAAGTCTCAGGGATACAAGCACTGGTAATGCTAACACTGCTGTAGGTGATCTCTGCAATTATGCTGCAGAGGGCTGCCTAGCTATTTGGCTCAGGGGTTAATGTGTTAAGAGCATTCTTAAAAGGGACCACTGTGTCTTTGTGTCTAATTTCAATGGGCAATTCGTTCCACGTCACCGAGCCCTGGTGTGCAAACGAACGTTGTCCATATGACTTTGTTTTCACCTTGGGAACAATGAGTATACGATTATCAGAAGAAGAGCATAAGGATCTTGCTGGTGTATACACATGGGTGAGGCTGGATAGGTATGTTGGACTGGAGTCTGTCAGTGAAACATAGCACAGAGAACAAATTTTGTGTTTGATTCTGTATCAAATTGATAGCAAGTGTAGGGTACAGAGCATTGGTGAGGTGTGCTCTGATCGAGGTACTCAAAAGATGATCCGTGCAGCTGTGTTTTGAACTTTTTGAAGTTTCTGGAGCAACTGTGTTTTGAACTTTTTGAAGTTTCTGGAGTAAATATTGTGATGAACCAGACAGAAATGAGTTACAATAGTCCAGTCTTGAAAGTACTAATGAACACACAAGTGTTTTAGTGGCATCAACTGAAAGATATTTACAAATGGAACTGATGCATCTCAATTCAAAATATGCAGCCTTGCATATGTTCATGGCATGTTGGTGAAATGTGAGAGTACTGTCTAGAGTAACGCCTAGGTTCCGTAGTGACTGTGAGAATTTAATGTTGGTGTTGCTGATATTTATTGTCTGAGGTAAAGGATGTGAATGAGAAAGTCTTTGTGTTGTGATCAGAATAGCCTCAATTTTATCATCATTCATCTGCAGCTTGTTACATGTCATCCATGATTTCACATCAGAAATGCACTTCTCTACTCCATGGATGGTAGCATCAACTTCAGTTGGGTGGCTAGACTTGTATATTTGGGTGTTATCAGCATTCAATTGGTAAATAATCTATTTATTATTATATGTATATGTTTAAAACAGTCAGGTTCAAATGCTCCTAACGGTTGTCGCTGAAATTCTGCATCATAACTGTATGGTGACGAATCAGTTGAAATTGTGCTGTCAAGCAAATCTCTAATGGTTTGTACTTTGTCATCAAAGAAATTTGCAAATTGGTCTGGTAGGTCCAGTGGAGAGAAGGTTTTTGGAAATGGTGATTTCTGTATTTTTTACAGCTCCTAGTGAGAACTGGTCATAGTATCAACCATTCTATTTGCAAAAAGATATGAATATTTCTTCTAAATAACTGTTTAAATTAGCAGAATGATGTTTTTCAGTATTGCATCTCTCATGTTTGTTGTTGCGATTGCAAATATCATTTTCATTCATTTGCTTGTTTGAAATTTTCATTTATGACTCAGTCAACTAGTCCATGTCATTAACTTTAATATATCTACTTTGGTTTATTCCCAAACAAATATAAGAATGAAAGCATTTGCTACATGAATACATGTTGTATGTTTACAATCAATGTAGGTTCTAATATACCATACTATTTTTTGACACATGTCATGCAATATGAAGATGTGCAATGTGGAAAAATAAATTCTTACAATGTAAAGTTAATGGGGCGAAAAATGATCATCATAATAATTCATATTTTAGAATTACATTTAATAATAAACATTTTCTGAAAGCTGACCGATAACACTTTGAATTGACCTTGTTTGCAGTTAAGATTTATCTGGTGGCAAACTCATAAATTACCACCTTTCACCTGATGACTTTTTTGCCATTATCTATGTGCAATTCAGAAAGATTTTGATTTCTAAGATAAGGGATGTATCAGTCTGCATATTGTGATAGCAGATGCAGAATACTGTTTAATACATTAACCCCTAGTGCAGAGTTTACAGGGCAGGAGATAGTAGCCTATTTCCAAGGTCTGCAGCGTCAAGGTCATGCATGATACACTAAAGTGGGTGGTATTATAGAAAGGTAGACAGATTTAGCTCTACAATGATACCAAATTATCTTTACATTTTAATTGCACTATAAAATACTGAGGAAAAAACTAATTTTATGGACCTGTTGTTTTTTTCCACCCAAAATTCGCCCATGGTCGGAATCAGATTTTGTGTAAAGATTTTAGACTTTATGGCCTCAGATCTACGGCAGACAGGTCTGAAGCACACACAGACAGGTGAACCTGTGCAAAAAGTAGGATAATGTGCACATTTTGAATAACAAGTCTTCTCCATACGAAAATTTATGGGTCCATAATGCAAAAAAAAAAAACCACCTTTAACTTTTCACCTTCTGCTCATGCGCAAGCAAACAAGCCAATGTAAAACATTCTTTTTAGCATAACTAGGCATTGGTCCAATGGAATATTGATTGGAAGTCAAGAATTAGGATGTATTCAGAAATAATCCCCAAAATGTGTTTCCTACTTGCATTTCATGCAAAAACAGCAAAAACCTCCAGGGGTTAATGTGTTAACAGTAGTCCCTCAATGTAATAAGGTCTTGCTGCTTAAATAACAGTGCTGTATAATGTGTTTCAATGTCAACTAACATTGTAACAAGTCATATTTTCATAAATATATCACAAACTTGGTGACTTTCTTCAAATTAAAGTCATAATGTTTTAGTCAGACTTTACTTACTCTGATGTCTTTTTTCTACTAAATTCAAATTTTCACCCAAGAAAATGGACATGTTTTCAAGTTTTGTTGGCTCCATATCAATTGGCTGGAAAGCCATGGAAGATGGGAATGTCAAAACTGGGTTAAGTTGAAGTACACTTCTTTAACGAAGCAAATAAAATATACTAATATTGAAAAAAGTGTTTACATAGCTTCATTTCATTCAAGATTCATATAATTCTTTTAACGGATTTCGATACAGTAAAATCTGTTTTGAAAGACCACTTACGTGAGACCACCCATCTTTACAGACCACATTCTCAATGTACAAATTTAATGATTATACAGCAGTATGATCTGTTATGAGAGACCACCTGTCTTGAAAGGCCATATCTTTTTTGGGAAAAGAGGTGGTCTTTCAAGACAGGTGGTATTGTATTCCTGGCTTCCATCGCATTTCAGCCAACTGAAACCAAAATTTCTGATATTAATCTACATCAGAACATGCAAAACAGTAAAATTATTTGGGCAGGAAGATTTTGACACCCAAAACATCAATATTATGGTTGAGGTCTTACATTGTAGGATTCTTATTTAATTCATTCAGCCCCAACGAAATTCTCAGTAACACTGTTACTGTGCCCCAGCCACACTAAGCTGTGTCTAGCTGCTTGTGCCCCAGAGTGTTTTACCTGTTTGGAAAATTTTGTAAAAATCATACACATGCCTTCACATTTACTTTAATTTCTCTTCTTGTATCCAATATTAATCCATGAAATTTTCACCAATTAATCCAAATGAATTTGTCTACACAGTGATGTATTTTTCTTTCTATTTGTCCAAGTCTTTCACAATTTATTTATACATTTTTTTTACAAAATTATGTGCAACATTGTTAGGAATATCAAATCAACAGCACTAAATTCCAATGAAATAAACCAGGAAAATTTAATGTGATATGGTTTGAAACAATTTGTACATACATTTACTTGGCAATGTTCACATCCAGTTTTTGGTTCAGATAGAACTTTGTTCAATAAACACATTTTGCAGGTTGGATACCACGTTTTGCTTCGTGAGACCAATATTCATTTTTAGGCATATGGATTGGTTTCGTTTGCGATGTCCGTGTACAGTTTCTCCGGAAATAATAATAAGTTAAAAAAGATAGATTTCTCTTTTTTCCTTGTCAATTTGTCATTGTAATTGCAGGTCCAGGATTCATTCCACTAAAATCATTGATTTGGACAGGCAGAAGATGATCGCTCCAATCTGCTAGATCGGCTGAAACTCATTTTTGCGATCATTCGAAATCTCGCAAATTATCCAAATGTCGAACATATCTTTCCTCTATTTACTCAATATTTTCTAGATCAAACCCGAGAAACTCATCATTTTCGCCGTCACCACCATCAAAAATCACTTGTGCTACCGCCATAATTTTACGATTTTATGCGTGTATTGAAACGGATCTAAAGTCATAATCCTTGGTTTCCGAACATTTAAATTTTGCCCAAATGAAAGTACATTCATTTATGATTGGTTACAAGTGGGCCTGATGCTTGGAAAAGCCCCATTTGTAACCAATCTGAGACTTTCTCTCGACCACACATTCGGACCGCGGAGCAGTGGTACCGGCCATTGAATGCAGTTGAGAAATTACACGTAAATGCGGTATCAGCTGTTGAATGCTGAAACTAGTTTATGCGCAAAGGTGGTATCGGGGCCGAATGAGTTAACAGCATTTTGTGTTGACTGTTTTCTGATAGAGAATACATTCTTTTCCTACTTTAATATCATATATATTTCGTCTGATAAAATATATTTGAACGAGTGGCATTACAGCAATTCAAGATCTGTAATACAAGTTTTCCCTTCAAGCCATGTGATGCCTGACTGTGTAAGCCTACAGAAACTAAACCTGCAGCAACAAATATGTACAGTTTGTAACATACATCAAATAAATAGAAACTGCATAAAATTTCAAACATGGACATCTGACGACATAGGCCTCACTGCCACTCTTGTCTGATTTTTCCACTTACTTAACTGATAAATTCACTGTAGTGCATTGCTGAATAAGACTGGTGTTAAGATATGAACAGTTTAAAAAATGTCACGAGCATTTTACTGCAACAGATGATGTCATCCCAATGTTACTGCTCTATCAAATCACTGATATTTATAAGATCAGCCAAGGAAAGTGGGGAGAATTTACAAAATGGGAATTGCCATGTTCGGTTTGTTTATTTTTTTAAGCTTTGGTTCTGGAACAAGTTATGTAAATAATAAAAGGCCTATGTTCTTTTCCGGAGTAATTACTTAATATAGTTTATCTTGTGATACCAAAAAAACGATATATTTTATCTCGCAACTTCGCATCTCGTTAAATTGTCACTTTTTGTATAATCACACGATGAAATATATCTGGTATTAAAGTTGGAAGAGAAAACATTATCCACATATTACACTTGCCTGTTACACTGATCTAAAACTTTAAAGTGTTAAAAATAAATAACGTAAATTATTTAAAGTGTTTAATATAAAACTTTATTTTTTAATTTAGAGGTATGGACTTTGTAGTCTGAAATAAAGAATTCTTATCTTCTTATCTTATCTTATTGATCAGTTACAGTATAGTTATCCCCATCCTACCCTGTTCGTTTTTGCTGCAACAGTCATAATCAATACATGACACAAACGCAGCATTAAACAAGTTCTGGTGCTTCCAAATTACGATTGACATAAACTGTATTTAAATAAATCGACTGTTTTTGTACAATACACATTGCAGCAAAATAAAATATTTTCATCAAGCAAAAATCTCAGCATCATGATCAAGCGATCATACCCGAGAATAACCACCCTAGATTTTAAACTTAATCTCACTTATGTTGATTCTGACGAATAAATCATGCGACTGAGTCTCATCTATGCCGCATAAACTAAAAAAAAAAATTACCTTGTACTTCTAGTTGGTGAAATTACTATTTTTTCGGCAAGTCGAGCATCCTTCCAGAAATTAGCAAAAATCTATTCGCCATATTGAATTGCAGCCAGCCAAATAGCGATTGGTTCACTGTTATCGTTGCATAATGGAAGCGGAAGCAGAAAATCTTTCTTATTGAAATGTGCAGCAAACCCGTCAAAAATTTATGTTGGGATATTATCCGTGAACTTTTGGTGGCTAATTAATATGAAGATTGTGTAGCATAACGTAAAATATTTGCAAATGGTTGTCTGTTCAGTTGTCTTTTTCATGTTCAATGTACAAACAAGTATCATGCATGGATGAATAACTGTGACTCAGCGCTATATGGGTCATTACGTATGTTTCAATATTGGGGTGCCGATGGGGAAATGTGAATTCAATCAAATTTCGAAACCCTAGACGCAGCCGGGATTTTTATGGTCGACGTTCGTTTGTATTTTCCCACCAAAATTAATGTCTTGTTAATTTACCCAACGTACCCTTGTTCTATTTTGACCGAAACTTAAAAGTCTGTTTCAGTCCCTTTCGTGTTCACACAATCCACTCAATACTACGACTACGGAGTTTCGCACTTATGGAGAGGCGGCACGATTTACCATAATCCACAACAATCAGCGATAAAAACACCACAAATGGCATTAAAAATAATAAAATATACAACAACAACAAAAATAACAATTAGGTTAAGAAGGAGGAAGACGAGCTGAAAATTGGACGAATGGCGACCCCATCTATTTATTATTAGATGTATATGGTTAAAACAGACATCTTCAAAAGCTTTACATAAGTAATACTAATATTGCAATAAAATGTCCGTGTACACCGAAAATGGAGACTGGTCTGGCACTGGTGGAAGACTAAGGGATAACAACAGAAATATATATGAGTATCGTGCACAAATACAGCTTTTTAAGCATATTTCAAAGTGTAACCGTTTCATAGTTAATAAATACATATATATTTAAAATATCGATTTATTAGTATATACATGTTTATATACCTCGCATGACAGAAATAGTAAATAACTGATAGTATTTGTCTTCTTAACAGGAAACTTGAACATTACCAAAATTTGTACTAGAAACACGACAAGAAATGTGTTCATTAAAACATCCCAACGTATTAACATATTACCATCATGATGAAACAGTAGCTTTGTGACGGAAGTGTTTGATTGATATATTCCAATAAATAGAATGTACACATCTTATGGAAATGTTTATTGCTGCACTCAGGTTCTCTGCTACTGGTGTTATCTCGCTGTTCAGTAAGCATGACTGCGTAATCAGTTAAATAGTAGTTGTGAGTTGTTTTGTTTTCTTCTCAGTTCATGTTCATATCATGAATGAAAAGTACATACACACCATTACTTCACTTAAAGTTTAATTATTATAACAAACGAACTTCAGACTTAATATAAAAAAGTAAATAATTGTACAAGTCATTCTCACATGTGCAATCTGGACAGATTACTATCACATCGACTATTTCTGAATGTCCTTCTGTTCATGTAATGAATTTACTGTCTTTCAAAACGAAGATCTCTTCCGACATATTCTTTGTCTTTGTTCATTAGTTTGTGTCAGCAATTCCGTTTTAGACATTTTGAAATTCGATACCAGAATCAATAAGTCAGTATTATAGTCCCCAGTAACGCACTTCTTATATTTTTCAGATGTCCGTCCGTCCACGTGTCATTTAAAAACGACACAAATTATGTCAAAGAATTTGATTTCCACTCAGCAATCCGCTTTAAAACGCGGTTAACTTATTTGCAATTGTTGTTCGTCCAAAATGTCGTAGATCAAGTCCCGACCGAAATTATTTATAATAAAAAGCAAACTCCCCAAAGAGCATTGCGACCAATTTTTCAAATACAAGCAACATTTTAAACAACAAGACTTAAAATACTGCTAAATGTGTTATAATAAACACTGCTCATTAAAAAAATCGACATCAGCAGACAGTAACGGCGTTCCAACGTGTTTCATATGTTTGGCGAATCAGAGTTCTTTACACCTTTCAATGTTTCCGTTGGCAGCCCCCCCCCCCCCCCCTCCATTTCCTTTGAGTAGAGGAACGTTCTTAGGTTTTTATATGGGTTCAGATCAATAAGATTATTTATTCCTATTTTAAAATCGATCTTTCTGGAAGTAATTTTAGTTATGTTCTAATATAAGGAGAGGAATTATATATTTAAACTATGAATTGGAGTTATCAAGTCCTCGTTGACATTTTCGACTAAAACACGACTTTGGAATTATTATGAATTCATTCAAGGGCATTCCGGATTATATAGTTGTAATTCATAAAGACTCTTGGTATATCAGCATATTCAAGATTATCGCAATTCAACACGATAAAGACCTGGTATTCATTCAGAACATACTTTTGGACTTGTGATACATCTTAACTGATTTAATTCACAACACTGTACGTTTGTTCAAAATTGTCATTATCTATTTTAGGAAAAATTATTTGCAGAATTTGACTAAAATTGTGGACAGTCATCCTATTTGATCCGCTAACAACTGACTTATCACAACACTATCTATCTATCCCTTAGTCTTGCCGACCGTTGGGGCACCACTGATGACCTGACAACCAGCTTCCTCCATTCCAATCTGTTCTCTGATAATCTCACTGTGTCACTCAGCTTCAGTCCTGTCCACTCTGAGATGTTATCCTCCCATCTTTTCCTCTGTCTTCCTCTCCTTCGCCCTCCCTGCACAGTACCTTGTATGATTGTCTTAGCAAGCCCTGTTGATCGTGGGACATGTCCATACCATTTCATTTTGCGTTTCTTCACAATGGTCAATAGCTCCTCATAGGGCCCAATGGCTTGCCTAATTCTGTTTCCCACTTCCTCATTCGTGACATGATCTCTATATGAAATGCCAAGCAACCTTCGAAAGCATCTCATTTCAACAACTTGTATCCTCCTTTCGAGATCCGCTGTGAGGGTCCATGACTCAAAGGCATATAGGAACACAGATGCAACCAAGGAGCGCATCAGTCTGATTTTTGAGCTGAGGTGTTTCTGTCTTTCTAAACTGTCTTCAGCCTTGCCATTGTTGTTATTGTCAGCGCAATCCTGGACAACACACTATATTTACAGTTTTTCTTATCGTTAACGAATGCAACTTCTAAGACTTCAAATTCCTCACTAATGCCATTAGTTATTTCGTTATTTTTCGTATTACTTTCTTGTTTGACATAAGTGATTTGTGCTTATTGTTCACAGAATGCTTGGATGTTAAGAAGTGATGTATCTTTTTCTTCATTTCCTCAGAAAATATGTCGTTTTCACGTGCAAAACAAACGATCGTAGCTCCACTACTAGATCTAAACTCTAGTAATGTTCGTTTGCGCAAGAACAATCTTTCCAACATGAATTATTACAAATATAAAAGTTGTTATGCTTTTATGCAGATATCAGTAATGTACGCCATATCAGATCACAATCACGTAGCTTTCTACACTGAAACCTTTTCTCGCTCGCACGTGTCGACAGTGAAGTGTTAGTAGAGCATTACTTCTAGTCACTGTGTTCTTTTTAATTTATTCGTGTTAACTGTTCCTTTCCCGACGGTTCATTTATATTTTTACGACGAACTGTCTTGTTAGGATCGTATTAAAATGCAGTACATAGTGTTATTTGTCAGTTATTTCAAACGAAATAAAAACATCCAGAGAATACGGTATGCTAGATAAAATGCTTAAATGTCATCAAGAAGCTTACAAGAAATTTTGTTATAGATGAAACTTTAATTTTTTTGCCATTTTTAATGTTCCCTGGATCTTTTGAGGGCGGAATATTTCTTCTTTTACGTCAGATCATTTATTCTATTTGGCTGACTCCTCTGGAACCACTTTGTATTAGTATACCAGATCGTTTTGCACTGTTTTAAGCCAGGCTTTGTATTTTATTAAAATATGTTTTCACTGAATCGCTGAAGACTTATCTCCTACAATTTAGAGATCTTCAAATTGTATAGGGCTTTTAGCTAAATACAATTTTTTGTTGTTTACCCACGTAAAATATACAATGTATTCCTTGCTCATACACAAACGTACAGTCACTTGAAATTTGACCATCGTTTTACTTTTGCACATATTTGTTGTGAATTATACACACTTTAAGTAAATAGATACATATACCTTTGCTTTAGTACCCTTTCTAGGAACGTCAGGGCTCTTTGTAAATTCTTGAGGACCCCCCCCCCCCCATCCTAACCCTTGTCGGGTCTCATTTGCCCAAATAGTAATTTTGAAGTACCATCTTGAAATAATACTTTTCTGACAATTTTGTTTAGTTGACTTAAACATTAAATTTTCTTATGCATTGTGAGAGTCCGCTTAGAAAAGGAACTCAACAAACTTCCACTTTTATGAATGAAACACTCTGTTTACGGATTTCTCTGTGACAGCCAAGTTAAGTTGTATATTGGTGACATTTTCATCATGTGTTATAAAAATAACATAGGTGGGGCAATGGAGCAGATTAAACATTTATTGTTGTTTAAATTAGTACCAATCTGTTAGAATACACAAAAGATAAGCAGATAAACGGCGAAAACGCGTAATGTGTGCGAGCGCTCATATTTTCTGATACAGTTAAAGTTGTCAGTAATAAACATGAATTGTGAATATATTTAATCTAAACAAAGGTATTATCCTTACTTCGTTGGCATTGAATGAAAACCGAGAACCAATCGCTTCCCATAAGTCATTATTATTATTATTATTATTATTATTATTGGTTGCAGTGGTAGTTGTTTTTGCTGTTGTTGTAATTGTACAATTCTGCATGTGCGATGCTAGCATGTAATTCCGTAAATACGGAAATAGCAGAATGAAATCGAGGGTCATGGGTGGAATCAAGTATTTGGAAGTTACGAACCTTCTCTTTTTATATAGTATGATAGAGAGGGTTCTATGTCTGAATGGGTCATGGGGGTAATCTAAGGTATTTTTTCTCCCTCTGTATGATTTTTTTCCCCTTTAGATTATTGTTTTTTTTCTTCACGTCGAGCTCGATTGGAGCACCTGTGGGTATTTCTCGTGTCTCTTTAGTTAACGTTGTTTTAAATGGGTGGGGTGGTGTAGAGGATATGTAAATAATTTTCGGATCAAATCCGGGTGACAAGATTTACCACAATCAACCACAATAAATTAACGTTGTTTTAAATGGGTGGGGTAGGGTCGGAGGATATGTAAATAATTTTCGGATCAAATCCGGGTGACAAGATTTACCACAATCAACCACAATCTACAATGAAAATACTGCAACCGTCTACAATCTTCTCTAATCAAGCGTGAAAGTACCACACTCGATCAGTATATATATACCACAATCCATTAGAATTTACCTCAATCCTCTAGATTCTACCATAAACAAATACAGTCTACCTTAATTCACTACAGTCTACCACAGTTGATGTGAAAATACCACAATCGACCTGTATATATTAGCCAGTTCTCTACAATATACCACAATCGACCTGTATATTAGCCAGTTCTCTACAATATACCACAATCCACTATAATCTACCACATGTGAATATGAAAACATCAATCCACTACAGTCGAGTATAACAAAAAAAAAACAAAAAAAACAGTCAACGATCATTGACCCTGAAAACACAATAATGTATTTTTTAAAAATTGTATTTAAATAAGGAGACAGACCATCTGAAAACCCGTCGGTCCGGTATAAAACCGAATGGCCACCCTACTTATATTTAAAAGAGGTATACTGTTATAACTGACCCATTCAAAGTCGGGGTAATGGGTGTCACGCACAAAGACAACTTTTTGAACATACTTCTTTCTATATTTAATCGTTTTGTCTTTTTTTAAACATTATATGCAACGTATATTTATAAATATAATTTTTTAAAAATTTAATTTAAAAAATCCAATTTAGATCAGCTGAATTGAAACATCTACGGCCGTCGCATCCTTTCACGTGAACAAAGACTGAATATATGCAAACAAATGTTTAATTACATATACCAATTAATTAACATTACTATAATTTATATTCCAGAGGATAATTTAATAGTATCTAAATGTTGATATACACTGCATCACATAAATTATCAAAAACTTATAATATCAATTTTGTTTAGTATGAAAAGTAAGCAAATTTATATTCAAGAAAAACATGGCAGGAATCGCATTAATTGAAACGTACCAACAAAACGACCGATTAGCGTCGGATGAGTTAAATCATATATTAAAATAAACAGATAAACTGAAAAGGTTTAAGTTGCTTCCCTTTCTGAGATGGGGTGCTTCCAATTTATTTAAATTAATATAGAAGACACACCATGGCTTGTTTATGTCAGAAATTGAAGTAGTGACAGAGAGATGCAAAGCTCTTTGCCCCCAGTCAGCGGTGCTGACAGTTAAATTAATGAATATACAAATTGAAATTCGAATAACAACAATTTAATATGATTCAAACAGTAATCTCTCAAATACAATTCAGCTAATATCATATCACTCCACCAAGTGACGGCCTAGTTCATCTGTCACGAGTCCTACTCATCTGTATATTCTTGTCTTCTTTTGTCTTTCTCCGTTATCCCTTCTACTTCTCATTCTGTCTTTCCTTCTCTCTTTTGTCTCCCAGAGACTCGGGCCACAGCTGGGGTTATTTTCTCTGGTCCCTCAAACTTACTTCTATCTTCTCTTTATCTCTCAGAGACTCGGGCCACTGCATTGAGTACTTCCCGATGGTTCCTGAAACGTCTTCCCTTTTGTCTCCCAGAGACTCGGACCACATCACGGAGTAATTCCCTCTGGTCCCTAAAAGCTTCTAAAGAAAACATACACGGACATTAGCAAAGGATATACTTTTTGCTACGTATCACACACTAACATTAGTATCATCAGATAGGCCATTACCGTTTTCTCCTGACGCATTCGTGCCCATCGAAATACACATTCTCCCTGCTAAGTGTACACAGTAAATATATAAATTCTCAATCTTATTATGTACAAAACAATATCATATAATCAGACGCATTTCTGTACATTGCACTTCTACAAGTGTACACAGATATGCACATTCATGCTCTGATATATCCATACACATGATACTCCTACAAGTATACACAAATAGGCAAATTCCTATACTAATGTTGCACACCGTAACATTATACAAAGTTTATAATTCAATTCAACATTTGCAAATCTTTAATCAAATGAATACATGCATGAGGTTACTACGAATTAACACAATAACGAATCGCAATATTAATTCTACACATCACATTGCACATATCTCAAAATATGCATGTATCTCAAAATATGCATGTATATCAAACACTACGAATGAATCAAACTACGATGGTGATTTTATATATACTCGAATATATAGATATACTGCAATAATTAAAGTACACTTACTTTGTAGTAATATTTCACAACAATCGAACAAATAATAACTGACTTGTTTCGAAGCTTTCTGATTATTCTCCGAATCATTCCGCCATTACGAATGGTCGAGGAGTAAGTTATTCGCATTGTCCCGCCAAATATTTGAAACACTACTAACTTATGAGTCTCAATGATCATATATTTAAACTTAAGATTTTAATGTCTGGCACGCCTAACTCAATTTCGATTGGAGGTTGGTTCCTAATGATCTGACATTGCCCCTCCCAACCGTCTGTCAAAGATGTTTACGATAAAAATTGGACAATGCCTTGTTCCACCAAGAAATCGAGACTTACCTGTGAACAAGGTTACGTAACTGACTTTGGCAAAAATAAACGCGCGCGTTGAGTTTATGACTATGTCAATAAACGCGCTCGACACATCAGACATTTTGCCGGCGAGAAATTCTAGCCTCAGGGTTTTAACATACCCATCTGGTTTCTCCTGTCCCGTGAGATATACATTCAATCATAATGTTTAATGCGGCACTTGGGATCACTGCAACTAGTGTTGACTTGCTGTTAGATAAGCATGGATGTGTGGATGCGTAGAAGTTTCTCCCTTTTTTTTTTTGCTGCATAAAGCAGGATTTCCGGTTTTCCATTTCCCAAAGCTGACCGAAATCTGTAAAATAATGTTTAGTACCAAGGAAAAATTATTGAAAATCAGTATAAAAAATATGTTTGAATTGATGTTTTTTTCTTCTCATGTTTAAATTATGAATACATAATTTGTACAAGTTCAACCACTTCGCTTTAAGTTTAATTATTATGGCAAACGAACTTTTAAATGAATGAAACAAAGTGATTAAGTGCACAAGTCATTCTTGGGTGCAGGCCAATTATAACAGATTGCTAGTATATACACGTTTATTCACCGCATCACATAAATAACCATGTCACAACAAATGTGTTCATTGAAATATACCAAATGAAATAACAATATGATAATGAAAAAGCAGATGACAAATAGTGGTAAACAAGTCTCAGCCAATATTGAAGTCAGAGGACAGGAACTCGAAACAGTGAGCCAGTTCAAATATCTTGGTTCCATAATCACTGAAGAGGGATCAAGAGCGGACATTTTGTCACGAGCAACACAAACAACAGCAGCTATGTCAAAACTAAGATCCATCTGGAGAGACAAGAATATCTGTCTGAAAACTAAAATCAGACTATTGAGAGCACTAGTCATCTCAGTCTGTCTGTAATCATGTGAGTCCTGGACCCTCACATCAGAATTACAACGAAGAATCCAGACACTTGAAATGAGATGCCACATAACCATCCCTGGCATCTCTTACATGGACCACATCACAAATGAAAAAGTGCGTAACACCATTAGGCACAAATTTAGCGATTACGAAGACCTCCTCACCACTGTCAAAAACAGAAAGCTGAAATGGTATGGTCATGTCACTAGAGCCAACAGTCTATCCACAGCAGTACTGCAGGGCAGCGTCCAGGGTGGCAGAAGGAGAGGTAGACAGAGAAAAAAAGTGAACTGAAAACATCACAGAAAGGACCAGGAAAAGTTTTGCAGAGACACACATTGGCACAAGACTGAGAAAAGTGGAGGGAACTGAGCAGATGTTCAGCAGCACAGTGCCTCGACCACCACACTAGGTCGAGACTGATGACGATGATGGCGTAGCGAGGATATTTGGCGCCCAGGGCAAAACACCCAAATTTGCGCCCCCGGCTGCCCCTGATGCGCAGTTATGTACCTTGTACCCGATTTGGGCGCCCATTTGGCGCACCCAAGCCACCGGCTCCCGGGGCGAATGCCCCACATGCCCCTCCCCTCGCTACGCCACTGTGATGATGAAAAAAGGTTTCGCGGCGTACGTTTTTAATTGGAAACTGATTATTTCTTTCTCTTAGTCTTTATGTTTGTCACTGTCCGTTTGTTTATAATCCTTTTTATTTGTCCTTGTTACTTTCCCGGTGACCTCCGTTCCACCGTGCTGACTGTCAGTTTGTATATGTCATCTATTTACTCTCTTTCATAGTTTAACATCGGATTTTGTCCACTTTAGAAATTTGAAACTGTGTGCGACTGTCAGTGAGTATGTAATAGGTAGTCCCTAGTAATGAACTTCTCAGATAGTTGAGCTGTCGGCCACAAGGCATTAAAAAGATGTACAAATTCTGTACAAAACTTTGATTTGTACTTAAACATTTCCTTGAAACCGTGGTTAGCTGATTCACAGTTGTTATCGATTTGTCCTGAAACAAATCCCGAACAAAGTCATTAGACGAAAAGACAACGCCCCAAACAGTATTAGGACCAGTTTCTCAAATGTAAGCGACATTTCAAAACACGCATACGATACTAATGAATATATTATAATAATACCACTCCGATGGCCTAGTTGTTTGCGCGTCTGCCTCTGATGTGGGAACTCGCGAGTTTAAACCCCGGCCGAGTCACCATGCAGAGACTTATCAAAATGGCACTAAAAGTTGCCTCGCTAGGCGCTCAGCATTTAGATGTTAGTGTTAGGACTGGTCGACCTGGTGTCAGGATAGCGTGACTGGTAGTACGAGTTTTCTCTGACGTCTTGACACCCCAGTTTTATATTTGGACATTTATTTTGGGATGTATACGGACTATGTGACTGGATGAGACATAGTACTACGGCATGATGCCCCACTGTTAGACATCACTATAAAGTGCTACACTGCAGACGTCATTGAGATATGACTGAATATTTTTAACAACTACGTTAAAAATCCAAATCACACACACACGCAAACACACACACACACACACAATACATAATGAATATAAAACAAACAGAGATCTGCAGTCAAGAACTGCGCTCCGTAGTTTCATGTACAGAAACTTACAATAGGTATTCTTTTCATCATCCCAAGAAACAAGTACTGGTTCCATCACGATTGGATCGTCACCTGTTCTTCTACTACTAACTGCTGGATTTGCTACGATATCGCGCTTAATCTATATAGATCCACAATCGACATCGTCGTTATCACGTCGACGATCGTGGATATTCTAGCTTGAGACGTCTTCAGTAGCAGTCATCAGTCCGGTGGATCTGCAGGATCACAAGCCCAGTATGGATACAAATTATATTGTTTGTCGCTGATTGCGAGTCCTAATGACCTTAACGTGTCATTGCTAACAAATCGCATTTATCTGCGACGTTGTTTGCTATGGCTAAGATTTACGCTGACGGCCGAAGACGGGTGTTCATTAGATTTGCGTATTGAGGAGATCATGGTTTATATATTCGAGATTGATCCAAATGAACGAAAAGGGATCGTCGTTGTAATAAATAAGACAAAATTTAATCACTCGTTCTAAATTACATGTCCTCAATGTTTATTAGTTATTATTATTGCAGGGTTTAACGCCATTTTCAGCACAAGATAGGCTTTACATGGCGGCTAGTATTAATGGTGGTTGAAGAACCAGGGAAAGCCTCGAAAAGAACCACCGACCCACGAGAAGCAACTGGCAAGCATTCTAAGAGTTTAAAAGCTAAATCGTACTGATGAAGAAAGACAATTGTTTTTAACATAGTATACGATGCCATCTTGCGTGAAAACAGATTTTCCATACAAAATATACCATACAAGTTGTAGTGACTCTATCTAATAAGCAATCTCCCAAATGTCTCTTCAAAAGTTAATTTATTGATGAAAAACATAGATGTTAAAAACGTTAAAATTAAAATCTAAAAAAAACGTATAAAAACGCATTTTTTTATCAATAAATTAAACACGAAAAAAAAACGTTCCAGTAGTTTTTAGGCAACACAAAAATCAATATTTTACTTATTTACACGCTACATACCAGTTTTAAAGTTTTAGTGATACAAATATGAAAAAATGTCAAAAGTTTTAAACCGTAGTCCAGATAACATTTAACTTTTTTCTTCACTCAATGTCGATGTCACCATCTGACTTGTCTGATCACTCTATGGTTTCCTCCATATAATTTATATTGTTCAGCTTTTACTGTAGGCGAAGATTTGCATGCACACACACTACATCTCGCACTCTCTTGCACTGCATACGGTTTCGCTATTTCGTGTTAATGAAGTCAAACGTTGACCAGTTTCTCTCGCAGACGGAGTCGGACGTCACCTGTGCTAAGACTCTAACCGCAACTTGTTGCAGCTCCGGAACGTGAGCTCCGAATTATATCCACCACCTGTATGCTGGTATTTCTGTAGCAGCTACAACCGCCATCGGTCGAGCAAATAATCCTTGTCCTGCACGATACACGGCGTGCTGTTGTATTTCTTTCACCTGCGACTGAACGTCGTCACGGTATATTCTTTCTATCATCGCGTGAAAGCCTGAGGCGACTTCTTCGTTTTGATGTTGCAAAAATGAGAATACTCAGGATTGAGCACAAAGCCGGCTGCATGTAGATATGTATGCAACATTTTCCATCTGTTCATAACGAACTGGCGAATTTGTTTTTATTTCGTCCTGGTGGTAAATCAGCAGCTTCCACAGACTGATCGATTTGGAACATTTTCTAATATACTTTTCCTGTACAAGGTACTTCTCCGTCGGCCAGTCGCAGTAGCTCAACAATCGGCTCACACACTTTAGTTGTTTCCACCGAGCTCCAAAACGTTCCATTCAAAATCATGCTTGTGACTGCCTCTCCTTTCTCTTTATAAACTGCATCATTTAGCCATTTTGTGTACTCACGACTTATCAAAGTTTCCTGCAGAGTATCCTTAACTGTACTCAAGCGTTGGAGCATAATAAAGTGAGTAGCAAATCTCGTTTCGCCGAGCTTTAAAAGCTCTAGATGAGAATGATTGCGAAATCATGCCTGGGGATACTGGTGATTTTATTATGATGAATTTAATGATATCTTTTGAATCAGTAATTACACTATCTATCCATGGCAGCTTCCCTATGCCTTCAAGTAAAAGATCCAGACAGTGAGTCGTGCATGGCGAGAAAACTGTTTTAGGATATTGCTGCTGTATCATTGTACGAGCTGCAACACAATTTGATGCACTGTCTGTAAAAACTTGTACAACACTTTCCATGCCATACGATACAATGCACTTTGATATTTCACCAGCAATAAACGATCCATCTTTGATTTTGCCGAAAGTATCCAAAGCATTGAGAAAAATACAGCCGTCACCAGTAGCTGCAAGAAAGTTAACAATGGGCTTGTTCTGCACATTTGTCCAGCCATCAGACATAAGCGTAACTCCGTGCTTGACGGCCTCTTCCTTAAAAGAGGCCATAGCTTTTTCCACTTGATGTACTGCCTCAGCTAGCATTTCAGTTGAAATTTTGATTCTGCTTGCGTGGTGCTTTATAGTGAAGACCACATATTGCCACGGCAGCTATTGCAGCCTTAAAATAAGTACTGTTGGCAATAGCGAAAGGTATGCCGCTGGTACAAAACAAACGAGCGACAACTTTGTCTGCATCCTTTTTCGTAGTACTAGCGAACATAGACGGTAACGACATCTGCTTCTCACTCGCCTTACTACTAGCGGCATTTGTGGCTTTATCCAGTGCGTCGAGTTTCCGTTTTTTTTCGCTTCCGCTTCTAGTCTCACTGACTGCTGCTTCTGTAAGGCCTGCTACACTTCACATGGAACTTTTGAACATTTCCTGGTGCCACACTTTGGATCTCCAAGTAGGTGACCTCTTACACGCACAACACCACCGTGAAATTCTTTATTACAGTAAATGCAACTAACTTTGCTCAAAGTGATGTTACCTTTTTCATCTAGTACTAAAACATGTTTCCATTCTTCACATTTTTCTTTCTGCATTTTAACGATTATACACATGAGGTATTTATTTTAATTTCGTAATTTGCTGTCAGAAAATCTTCACCGCTACTGGTCCATTAGCTGTGTATGTAAGGCTCCAGCACGAGCCAGTATCTTTCTGTAGCCCAGGCAGCTCGGCCTACGCACCGAGTTGTCGTAGTGGGAGAATCGATTTTCCCACGAAACACCACGACTATTAAGTATTATGTGGAATATCGACTGAAAAGTTTCTTAAAGATGTTTTCGTAGTCAACTAGACCTATAAAGTATATGAAAATTGTTTAGGCATAGCTTACAGTCAATTTCAGTCTATAATTCCTATTCTGTGAAAGATATTTATCCTAATCTGATGAATAGAAAATACTAAAAAAAACTACAAAAGTTGGACTTTATAGCATGCGAAACATTCCAAAAAAGGACTGCAAAAGGTTAAACACAGCGTCATCTTCCAATGTATACTCGCCTGGCCGACACTACCAGATATCAGCACTATGTTGTAGCATATTTACGTAAAGTATCGTAGACTAGCATCATATATTCCTTATTGATCAATATTTGTTATCTAGAGTATGATTGAGGAGCGCCTGTATGGCCGATGATAAAAAAATATGGAAATACGATGATAAAAAACATGGAAGTACCAAATATAAAAAACGCAACAAAAAATATAATAAAAAACGTAGAAAAAAACGCGTTTTCGAGGTAAAATAAAAAACGAAAAAAAAGTTTTTTTTATCATCTATGATGAAAAGACTAAATGTGCATTCATATTGTAATAATAATGTTTTGTAATCATACAAGTTGGTGGTTAAATGACACTGAGAAAAGAAATGCTTGGCAAAATATGTAAAAACAATGAATGTGTCATTTGACTAAATTGTTGTGTCAAATTGTGCTTACATTTTATTGTAAGAAATGTAATATTTTTGTGCAGTTCACCCACCAAATTAAAAGTGAAGAAATTTATATTACCACAGGCAGAAAGTAAACCACGATAATTTGTGACAGTTTGGCGTAGACCTGATGATCTATGCAAGCTTTCAAACTTGAATCATCAGTGATACATTAGTAGTATATGGGGATACAGTAGGGCATATGATAAATATGTAAAGAAAACAGGCAGTTGTACTATAGTGCAGTTGTACTATAGGGCATATGGGACACTATGGAGCAGTTAACATAGAAGCTATATATTATGTATATTGGGACTGTATAGAGCCAAGGGAAAGTTTGACGTTACGGTACCCAATGTGGCAACAATGTTACAAGTGGCTGACCTCAGTCGTGGGCCAAAGCCTAATAGGTTTGCACTAGACACTGTAGAGCGTCAAAGAAAAGTGCTGCCGTCATGGTACTGAAGATTGGTAACAATGCTGCAATAATGGTAGGAACAGGTGTGCACTGGGTTATATATATATATACTCCCAATATGTATGGAGTGACAGTACACGTACATACATACAGGGATAAACAT
Organism: Unio pictorum; assembly: GCA_030141615.1. Taxonomy (NCBI): domain Eukaryota; kingdom Metazoa; phylum Mollusca; class Bivalvia; order Unionida; family Unionidae; genus Unio; species Unio pictorum. Next base: position 5,525,918 of record JARLTB010000098.1, read on the forward strand.
TTCACATGATATTAGTTTCTAGGTTTAGGCAAAGGAAGCAAATCTTTTCAAGACCTATGAGTGGTCCTGAAAAGGGCCTTTGGAGGCAAGGAAAAGAAACATAAAATATACTATCCACACAGAAGGGAAGGAAAACAAACCACATAATCTCCTATTAACACAGAAGGGAAGGAAAACAAACCACACAATCTACTAACCACACAGAAGTGAATGAAAACATACCACAAAATATACTATAAAAAAATAAAAAAATCTACTATCAACACAGAAGGGAATGATAACAAACTTTACAATATACTATCCACACAGAAGAGAGCAAAAACATACCACACAATATACTATATAAAAAAAAATATCTACTATTTTTACGTGCTTAGGCTCGAATAAGCAGCAACACAGAAAGAGTGAAAACTAACAAGCTTGTATAACTTTGACAATGATTTATTTAGTACAATTATTTTCATAAAATAAATAAACTTACAGTTTTAGAGAATCAAATCCAACATTAATCCAATATAGAATTCACAAAAATAATCCACTAATGGAATTGTAAGAGTCCTGATAAATAAATGTCCTAATAGTTCCAGGTTCGAATCTTGACGATGTAATCCAAAATGGCTGACAATGTCACGTGATGCAGTTCTTGTTTTATTTATCATCCACATGAATTATAAGCACATGTTTTCTCCTCCAAATAAATAATAATCCTCTTTCTTCAATGAATTGACACAAAGTCCAGAATAATTATAACACTCAAACATGAAATACACAACTTAACTTTAAAATAAGCCCAAATTCTACTAAAGTTAACCTCCAAAACACAGATATATATATATATATATATATATATATATATATATATATATATATATATATATATGTAATTCCCTCGTAAACAAGAGGAATCATGTGATTCTGGAAGGTCACAGAAAGAAGCTACATTCTCCAAGTCACGTAATCTAGATATTTACTACCCCTAAGAACTAAAAATAAAAATGTTGTCCTTGAAATTGACCAATAGTTTTAGAGACTTGTTGACAATGTCTAAAGCAAGGTCAGGATTTAGGTCAAACAAGCCAAGGTCAAAACTTGTTTACAATTAGAGAATCTAAATCAGCCTAAACATTCTAGAATAATTTCCCAATTAATGGATATTAAACCCTATAAGATAAATTTGGATTTAACAATTAAAAAATAAATAAATTAAATCCAATAGCCGTAACAATATCAACACAGAAGAGAGTGAAAACAACCCACACAATCTATTATCAACACAGAAATTTACTATCCACAATCTACTGTCCCATTGTATAGCGAAAATGTCCCATACAAAAATATTTTTGAAGCAAAATTTTCGGAATAAAATAATTTTAGTTTTTGATATCTAAAAACACTATTTCCAGTCATGCTTGAAATCTGAAGATGGGGCAAAAAATTTAAAAAAAGACGAAATGTTCTGAAAAGTATAAATACTTATTTTAATATGGTTCTTCTCATTGCTTTTTCCTCAGCAACTTTCAGCAGTTAAAAATATGTCTCTCATGGGCATTTAAACAAGAGAGAGAGAGAGAGAGAGAGAGAGAGAGAGAGAGAGAGAGAGAGAGAGAGAGAGAGAGGGGGGGGTTATAGCCTAAACATTTTGTTAGTACTCTGTAAAGTGTAAAAGTGTATGTTGTGGGGGAGGGGGGGCTCGCGTAGGTAGGTAGTAAACGTCGCTACAACATGTATGCTGTATGCAAAGTGCCCGATTCCAACCGCTATATCCGGGAAAATTAAACTAATGGGAATGAAACTAAAACGAAAAATACTCTGAAAAATAAAAATCTACGTAAGTATAATACAGACTTAATCATTCTTTTTGTTACGTATCAAGCACACATAATTCTATTTGAAAAAAAAATCGGTTTATAATATTTTTGCCCAATTCGTATCATTTTTAAAATGTTTCAGTTTTGACTACATTTAAAGTAATAATTAACATATTCAGATGACAATACTTGTTAAAAATAAAAATCAGTGATGAATACAAACATAAAAAAATAATATCGTAAAATAATGGCTAATAGCTTTATTGCAAGGTGTACGGGTGTGATGTGGATCCATACTGTATACAGTATGTGTCCTGCCTTTCGTTTAAATGACTATATTTATAATAAAGGAATATAAACCGACAGTAACAAAATTCTCCAACTCCAATAGGATTTTCTTTTTTTTTAAATATTATACACTAAACATTTCACAATAATCTTTCTTCAGGAAATGTAATCTGAGTTTCCTTTTACCCTTCCCGTCCGATTTTTTAAAAATATTTTTACATTTATGTCAAAAATATTAGAAACTGACGTGGGAAGGGTAAGAGGAAACTCGGATAGATGGAAAGGGCGACGAAAAATCTCCGTTTGTTTTGTAGTTCAGCTTTTAAAACACATCTGCATCTTTGGAAAAACCAGGATGTCTTGTAGAGTAGCTTCTAAAATACAGAGGCATGTATGGGTGCGTAATTTCATGTATGCATTCACATTTATCATTATAGAAGCACAAATTAAAAGTAAATTTAGGTTGAAATTCTGTACGTTTTTTATTTATAAAAATAATGGCTATGGTAAGTTGTACAAGCGAAGCTGGCAAAACAATTTCTTGTTGGTTCATACTTTCATTCTTTGTACAGACCTTCAAATTTGTATGGAATTATGCGACATCTAGATCGCGACAACATTCTAACAGACTGCCAGCATGGTTTTTGTGCTAGACGAAGATGCGAAACACAGCTCATAACCCTAGTAGATGAGCTCTCCAAATCCGTATAGAGAGGGAAGCAGTACGTACGACCTTGCTATCCTTGACATCAGTAAGGCTTTTGATCGTATACCCCATGAAAGACTCTTTAGTAAGTTGGACCACAATGGCATCAGCGGTAACACTCAGAAATGGGTCAGAGATTTCCTATCAGACAGATCACAGAGAGGTATAAAAGATGGGGAAACATCAGACCCAGCGCCAGTTGTTAGTGGGGTACCTCAAGGGCGTATTTTGGGTTCCATCCTCTTCCTGGTGTTCATCAATGATCTACCTGCGAGCTTCAAATCCAACTCGAGACTTTTAAATAAATGTCTCCAAGGACTGTGAGATCCTCCACGAAGATCTGAACCAATTGGCTCTCTGTGAAAGAACTTGGGGTATGTCGTTCCACCTAGAAAGTGCAGCATTCTAAGAGTTTCCAGGAATAAATCACCAACCTTGTCCGATAATACGTTTAAGGGGCACAAGTTAGCCAATAAGCAGTCAAACAAATATATCGGGGTTGAATTGTCCAGAGACCTCTCTTAAAAAAGTCACATAGACAAGATAGTGAAAAAATGGAACGGTAACCTTGGTTTTCTGCGCCGCAACCTCCAAATCAACAACGAAGTAGTAAAAAGTGCGGCATATTTCACTCTGGTTCGACCAGGTCTTGAGTATTGCTCGACTATGTGGAACCCACATAATAAAGACCTAATAAATAAGTTAGAGATGGTTCAGAGGAGAGCTGCTAGATTTACCACAAATAAATATCGTAACACTAGCAGTGTCAGTGCAATGTTGAACCATCTCCAGTGAGAATCACTCGAATCCAGGCAAACCAAGGCCCAGCTGACCATGTTGTACAAGACTGAGAAAACCCCAGTGGCCATACCGGCAGACAAATACCTGACCCTTGCATAAAGCCAATCTAGGTCAAACCACAAGAAAAAGTTCCACTTAAAGTCAGCATCGACAAATAGTTTCAAGTTCAGCTTCCTCCCAAATACAATAGGGACTTGGAACAAATTACCATCAACAATTGCAGAAGCTCCTGACTTGTTATCTCACAAGCAGGAGCTTTCCAAAATCACATTCTAATGAACTAGTCATCTACAAGTAAGACCAAGTAATTATCAGGGCTATGCCAGTTGAAGTTTCATATCCGTAGCCGGATTGATCTGAGTATGAATTGACTAAAACGTATTCTGACACTCTTGAGCTAATTTCTGCCTTTCCTATCATTATTCTTCTGACTGTCCTATCACTTCTGTCTTTACTTTATCTTTGACCACTCACCGCCCCCGTTGCTTAATAGTCAAGTGTGACTGCGTCAACGTACATATATATATATATATATATATATATATATATATATATATATATATATATATATATATATACACAAACACACACACTGCGTCAACGAGAGAGAGAGAGAGAGAGAGAGAGAGAGAGAGAGAGAGAGAGAGATTAACGTGAAAAAAAGATAATCTTTTAAAATTTGTTTTGAATTTATGTTCCTGCAAAATGTCACCCGCGTCATCTTTGATATATTTGAAAAGTGCCTATTCTATTATTGTATACGGTCTTTTAATGTCCCACGTACGTTTGGCTAAACGGTTCCGGTTGAAACATCCGGACGGCAGAGTCTCGGTTCAAACTCGTTTTTGGTATGAAACCCCCCCCCCCAAAAACCAGTAACTAAAGTTTACTTCCGTTAAAAGGACAGCGTGTCATGTAATTTCGGAGAGTTCCAAAACCGTAGTCATGACTGACGAGTATGAGAATGAACCTGACTATAACTATCTTGGCTTAGATAAAGAACTTTTGGAAATGGTATATTATACTGTTGTATTACAGTTTGTTGCGTTTATAAAAAAATAAAATAATGATGATTTTGTTTATTTGCTTTTGTTATATTACATTAAATCGTCATCTGCTTTCGTTTAATGCGTAACATATTTTCGATAATACTTTTGTAGTCGTGAAGTTAATCGAATTTGCATAGTATAGTTCATACACTATGTTTGTTACCAGTAGGCATAATTTCTTGCAGAATCTACCACAGAGAATATACAAATTGTTTTGTCAAAAACCATAACTTCATATATAGTAGCTTTCTACGGTATTGTGGGTTCTATGGTGGGTGCATAAAAACAACGGAACGCACCGAAACGCTAGTCCTACAATGTAAGCCCCGACGCTGGTAGCACTAAAATCAAGATCAACATGTGATACGTCTTACGGGTAGGACTAACCGAAACGCCAAAACACCGAAATCATACTTAAAGCTGTAAATTGTGAGAAAAAAATTTGAACGAAAATAGCATTTTTTTTAAATAATAGGGTCTAATACAATTTTTTTTTAAAATGGTCTGTTTACCCTCTCTACTGCTTCATGGCTCTAAATAGTGTGGTTCTTTGTTTCTCTTTTTATTTTATATCTCTAGGTTGAAATAATTCTTTTTTTAATTTGTGCATAAAACAATAATAAAGATGTGCCATGAAAGGCAAACTGTGTGTAATGTTTTTCTTCTTCTTATTAATATTATTAAACAATCAGTATGGAAAATGTAACTACTCAGAAACACTGGCCATACAATTTTGATGTGATGTAAATTCCAAAATATCTACGGAAATGATTTTACATGCCAATTATGTGTGTATCTTTGTATTAGATAATTAATATAGTTGTCTGCTTATAATTCTTGATTGCTACACTTACAATGTATGGTTATTTAAATTGCTTATTTTCTTAAAGTTCACACATCCCAGCGTTTTTAGTAAATCATTACTAATATGTATTTATTATAGATTAAGCATTAAACATGTAAAATTTTTATTAGACACTATTAATAGTAAATGCTATTTTATTTCATAAATGTCGCAAATTTCACAATTTCCAGCTATGGTATATATAATATTGCATTTCAGCATTTTCATTGCATTTCAGTGCATTATGGCATTTCAGTGTTTCTATGCACTGGTATTCTATGGTATCATGGTATTTGAAGTTTTCAGTATTATTTTCTGCATAACAACACCTAGTGTATTTATCATATGATATGCAATACAAGACCTATTTCTGCATCACCAGTTGATTTCAGGAAAATTACAGAATTTCTGACTAGGACACTATTTTAAAAATAATCCCATGTTTCCAAATAATGGCCATACCCCATGTTCTCAAACAGAATCATCTTAATCTTCTTAAAATCTCTACCATTCTAACATATTGGTTAATGTATTTGTCATTTGATAATGTCCAATGATGTGCAAGAGTTAGATGACATGTTTTCCATATTTATCAAGAACCAAGAGATCAGAATCTATTGTTGCATATAAGTCAAAATGTTAAGTATACTATGACTATGCTAAGTTGTTTTTTTTTCTGGTGGCTTTTAAAATTGACAGATGTTGACTTTAAAATTGGTTGTACATGATTTATTACTTTTCATTGGAACAGCATTAGTTTGTTTAAGCAGTCTGAGGTCGATATGTACTTTCATGCTCATGTTGGTGGTCTATTTTCAGTGACAATCCCAATGCTACTTTCTCCATCACAGGTGGATATGCATTTACAGATGCATTTCTTTAATTCTGATAAGTTTATTTTGTATAGCAAAAGTGGCACAAAGAGTGCCATCGGGCAAAATAGAAACAATGTGTGAGTTACCTATTGCACAGGGTTTAAAATTAAGGTAACGCAGATAGGGATTTTTCTTTTTTAACATTATATATATGTTAATGATTAGTATGTATAATGTAATAAACACTTAAGAACTGGGTAAAACTGAGTCAGTTAAATCAAGTTCATGAATTTTATTCTTTTTAATTTTGATTTTCTTTAACCAGGGTGGGTGGGAGGAGTGCTAGGGTAGGCAACAAAAAATAGGGACTGTCATTTGATTGAAAACACAGTTTTTGCTTGGCCTGGGAGGAGCATTCATATTTTAAGTTGATTTACACATTGCGCAACATATAGATCAAGTTCCCAACATTTGGGCAAGTATATGATTTATTAATATTTTTTATTTATTACTGTGATATCACAGTATTGATGTATGGGGCAAAATCAGCACTAATGAAGCATGGTGCAGGATTCCAATATTCCAATTTTAACAAGGTAATAAAAAGACAAAAAAAAAAGGTAACACATTTACACACATTTGCTTTATTGTATGTAACATGATTAATCATATGTGATCTACAATTCAAACAAAAGCATACAATTAGCATAAAATTATATTTTACATTTTCACAACCACAAAAAGTACTATCCTTAATTGTAATCAGTTTTGTGTAGTATGATATGAAATATAATTATAAATAATGCATATAATTATAAATAATGTATCATTTCCAATGCAGACAATTTTACGTGTTGGTGTTTGGTTTGCAAAAATGGCAGAAAAAACCCTCTTCAGTTTATTAATAATATAATGACAATCTGTATCACATATGCCCCAAGTACTGTAGAATGATGAACCATTTTTCTGATAATTTTCAATGACTTTTTGTGTCATTTTTCAAATTCTACTGCAATGTTATAAGAATGTGTCCAACTTTTATGTTTGTGAACAGATGTGGTGAATAGCATTTTGCTACTATGTCGTGAAATTGATGCCTAATTTTGATTGGTCAATGAGCCTAGTTTGACAGGTTGTATTACTGCATTTGCCTCTAAAATTACAGTATTGTGTACTGGTAATCAAAATTAATGATCAACTTTACATGCTTACACTCACTCCCTCTCTCCCTCTCTTCCTCTCTCTCTCCCCCCCACCCTGGTGACCCAACTCCTTCCCACGTGCTCACTAACTCACTCCCTTGCTTGCTTGCTCACTCACAAACCCACTCACACACACACACTCACTCGCTCACTCTCACAGCTGCTGTGACTGTAATACACTTGTGTGTTCATTAGTACTTTCAAGACTGGACTTCTGTAACTCAATTCTGGCTGGTTAATCTCAAACTACTCCAGAAACTTCAAAAAGTTCAAAACACAGCTGCTCGGATCGTCTTTAGAGTACCACGATCAGAGCACACCTTCCCACTGCTTTGTACCCGACACTGGCTATCCATTCAATCCAGAATCAGACACAACAAAAAAAAAATGGGGTCAGCAATGTTTTGATAGAGATTTGGCCTTCACACAGCATTTTTTTTTAAATTGACAAATATGACCAGACATAATTGTCATAGTGTATCTGACCAGTGACATATATTTTATAAATGCATAATACATAACTAATATTTATCTAAGATCATGGGTTAAATAGTTGGATCATCATCATCAGAGGAAAATCTGTTTATTTCAAGCTGAGTCTTGGGTATCAGTTTTCCACCTGGAATTTCATAAACTTGTTGAAATCTTTGAATGTTTTATAAAAGAAACTGACATATATCCTGGATGTATTATTGTGTGTTAGGTTTTTATATCAATGTTATTTACTTGAAAATGTACTCATTCTTGCCTTAACATCTGAAGCACAATGTCTTATTGTAGTAATCAGTTTTTAATTTGGTTGGATTTATTCATTCAGTTTAATAAGTGTTCAGTACTATTCTTGGACTAAAACTTAATTTTGGAATTATAGTGAATTCAGACAAGTACATTTTGGATCATATTATTGTGATACATAAGATACTGTTAGCACATTGCCACACTCCAGGCCATTCACACATTAGCATGTTTGAGACTACAGGCCCATCAGCATATTCAATATCTACATTTATTTGCAATGCCACTGGAATTCAATTGGAATTTAGTACATTTGGACTTGTGATAGATCTTTTGGGACTATTTGTGATTTAATTCATATAATACTACTACTACTACTACTAATAATACTAATACATCCATGCAATGTTTGAACACAAGATGATAAAAGTTTGTTATTTTCAACTCTATGCACAAAAGTCTTGGTTGTATTATCTAAAGTAATGCAGAAAATTAAATATGATTATATGTTACAGGTGATGGCTACAAAGGCTGACAATCCAATGCACTTTCAGAGTTACTGGGAGATGGATGAACAGGGTATTGAGGAAGATTCCATGGAAGAAATCGAGAGTAAAATTACTGCTAATCTTTTTTTCATTTGTTCTGTTTGCTGCTGTGGATCATAAGGCAAGAGGCACAAAAATTTCATCAGGAAGAACACTTAAATTAGCAGAGAATGCATATGCACATAATTCTCTTTTTTTACTTGTTCTGTTAATGTCCATGACACTATAAACTCTAACAAGATTCCCACATTTTGTTTAGATCTGAAAGATTTTTATAAGACAAAACTGTTAATCTTTACCACCAGGAAACTCCATGATTATAGTGTCTACCGGTAATCAGTTCTTGGTACATATGCTGAAAAACAAGTATTGGTACAAATTTTTTATTTATCTTCAGACACGTGAGAAATTTGTGTTGAGTTTAGATTAGCAAAATTCAATAGATGGATAAAAAATAAACCCAATATGCCAGTTTATTGGTCTGCCTAAAAATGGAATTGTGACATTTCTAATACCCAGATGTGCAAAATAAAAATGGGAATTGTGACATTTCTATAACCCAGATGTGCAAAAGAATGGTCAAAGAACATAGCTGAAAATTCTTGCTGATATGTAAAATAAAAAAGGCAATTGTGAAATTTCTATAATCCAGATGTGCAAAAGAATTGTCAAAGAACATAGCTGAAAATTAATGCTGATAGGTAAATTAAAAAAGGGAATTGTAACATTTCTATAATACAGATGTGCAAAAGAATTGTCAAAGAACATAGCTGAAAATTATTGCTGATAGGTAAACTAAAAAAGGGGATTGTGACATTTCTTTAACCCAGATGTGCAAAAAAAGAAAGGAATTGTGACATTTTTATAACCCAGATGTGCAAAATAAAAAAAGGGAATTGTGATTGTCAATACTCATTTCTAATAATTTGATGCATTATCTGTAGAGTAATTTAGAAGAATGAAAAATCTGAATCACTTGGTGAAAATAAAACATTGTAAAATTAAATTGTGGTTGTAGTTTAGGTCAGTGCATCCTTTCAATAACAACAATTTTCTTTCTATTACCTAATGTACTTGCTTTTAAGTCGAGTCAAATTGCAATCAACAAAAATCTGGTCTGCTGTAGCATAATGTGCTTGCAGATCAGGGTTTATGAGGTGTGTTCCACTGCACAGACCCAGATATGCTGGCACATTATGCAAGAGAAGATCTGGATCTGTGCAGTTTGCAGTTGGACTTGATTTATAAGTGAGTATATATGGTAAGACCGAACAATTTATTTGCCATTTCTAAAGAGATTTTGCAATGAAAAAAATGAATGTCTAATAATTAATATATAAAAACATGAGTTTGGTAATGTCAAGTTATGTTTTCAGTTAAATATCTTATCTCCGGTTAAAATGATTATTGACAGTGTCACACAGTGTGCAGCACAGATTTATAATACTAAAGCACAAAATAATAGAAATTATGAACTGACATTCATATATGAATTCCATTTTAAATCCAAATCAATGATTGCAAAGCAGCTCAATGAATGGGTACATTTAGCAAGGTGTGGGAGACTCATATGGCAATGAGTTAGATGGAAAAATTGCAAAGTGGGTTCTCATCCAGCATGATCTGCAGATTCCTGTTAGTGTGGACACTATATGCATTTATGCCAAGGAACTGGTGTCAGGTGAATGTCTAGAAATTGAGTTTCAAGCCATTAGGAACTGGGCAACAGGTCTTTTAAAGTGACACAACCTTGTGCTTCATTCATGGACAATGATGGCCCAGCATCTCCTAGAAGATTTGGAGGAGAAAATAAAATTATTACACGAATTTGTAAATCAAGAAGTGAAGAAGACGATTTCAAAGACAAGATGATAATTAACATGGATGAAACTCTTATGTACTTTGATCTCATTCCCAGATGAACTGTCGAAAAGAAAGGTGTTAAAAGTGTGAGAATTTGCATGACTGGTGTGGATAAAAAGCATTTAACCTTAGTACTTCCAGTTTCCGCAGCATGAAATGTGTTGCCGCTGATGATAATTTTCATAGTGTGAGGGAGCTAAAATATATTCGGGCACCAAAAATGGATTGTATGTGTGCAGGAGAAGGGTTGGTTTGATGTGGAAGTGATGCTGCAGTGGATTAAAGAGATACATGTATATCCCAAGAATACAGAAACGCTTTTTGTGATGGATTCAATCTGTGCGCATATTTACAGATGTTGTAAAACAGACTTTGAGAAGGGGTAACATGGTGCCAGCAGTTATTCCTGAAGGATGCACCTCCAAGGTACAGACGCTAGATGTCAGTGTAAATAAACTGGTCAAGTCCAACATGAGGAAAAGCTAGACAAATTTTATTTGTAAAGCAGCAGAGGAACTTTCCAAGGAAAATGATAATATATCTTGTATTACGAGTACAGATAAACAAACAGTTGTGGACTGGATTTTGAAAGCAGTCAAATTGCTTGGAGACAAGCCAGATCTGATCTGAAAATCATTTGAAGTTTGTGGTTTTAACAATAACTTGAATGGATGTGAGGACAATATCATAGGAGATACTGAATGTGATAGCAGCGACAGTGAAGACGACAAATTTGATGGATTTGAGCCTGAGGAGGTTGAGTGGGCAACTAAGAATGTGGACAGATTGAAGAATTTAAATTAAATATATTAGCGGCATTCAAATTTTTTCAGCAGTACATGGATTGTCAGATAAAACTACTGTGGAAATAAAAAATGTTCGGTTTTGGAATTAGTATGTTTATAAATTACTCTGTACTATCACTATCTCTCTACTGGTATCTCTCTCAGTGAACATATTTTTTACATACTTGCAGTGTACAGTTTCTACTGTGCTCATTGAAAGTTATTTTGCCAAAATAAGTTGTATAATGAGCATGAATGACAAATAAACCTTGGCAATTATTTTTAAAACAACTTTGTTGAAGCATAAATTAGAACAGAAAAAGTTGAATTTGTTCTCATATACACAAATGATTCATTCTTACCAGAGCTCATGTTCTTAGCAAATTTGTATCTAGGAAGAAAAGTGTAAACAAACAACACTCACAGTGTTCTCTTTTTCAAAGTATTATTTAATAAAATTTACATTTGAGTGCATTTTCCGACATGTAATTTTTTAATGAATAAAAATATGTCCCACAACTTATGACTCGAAAAAAATGTTGTGTGCCAGAACATATAGTGTACAAAAATATTACTTTTTAAATTAATTTATAGTGTCCCATTATATACGGTAAATACAGTAAATTCATTTCACTTTTAGCACTGAGTATACTTGCTTATACATGTGCAGAAATAATAGACTCAGATATTATAATGTGCAGGAAAATCAGGGTCTATGATGTTTGTTGTACTGATTACTCATTACAAAATACAGAAGCTCAGGCCTGCAGGTGCCTTATGCAACTGCAGGTTTGGATCAGTGCAGGATATTGTAGGATATTGTTTATAAACAAATGGATGACAGCAAAATGATAGGAAAGATTAACAGCTGCATTGCATATCTTAGTTTTATTTTCATGATTGGCTTAATGTGTCTACACGATGGACCTGAGGGAGTGGTCTTAGATCTGCTGTGTACTCAAAGATAAAGTTGCCAATATCAATCGATTACAGACATGCTTTTTAGAGACATTGATACCTTCAGATGTGTTTTATCCTGTTAGGCATAGCTTATCGTATGTTTACAAAATTCAACAGTTGCAAACTAAGATGATGTCATAATGTGAAAACACATTCAGGCAGTGTCCAGTGACAATGTCCATTGAAAAGGCAATGTCCAGTTTAAGTGTAATTGTTCAGGCAGATACTTATGAGTTGCTGAATGTTTTTATTTTTATTTTTATTTTTTTAAATTTGTTTTTTATCATTGTTGTGCTTACATTTTAAAATCTTAAACCATGTTGTAATGAAGGGTACTATAAGTGATAGATGTTGCAAATTGATGTTCAAAGTCAGTAGAAACATTTCAGAGGATCCCAGTAAGAAGATCCTGTGGGCAGCAGAGAACAATAACTTAGATGTGGTACAGACATTGCTAGCTGGCAATCCTGAATTGATCCACACCAGAGATGCTGATGGATACACCCCACTACACAGGTCATCCTACAATGGGCATCTGGAAATGATAGAGGTCATAACACAAAAAGTGCTCATTTCAATATATAGTCTTATTTTGCTAATTTGGATAACATGGTATCATGTATCTAGCTATGTGATAATATTGAGGACTATTTGGAGAGCAATTAAGTGCAGTTCATTAAAGTCTGTCAGTGAATCTGAGAGTGGTGTTGAATGGGAAAAATTGGGGTCAGATCAGAAAAATATAGACTTTTGGTGAAATTAGTTCTTGTAAAAGATGATTGATAAACAAAACAAGTTATGAAATTTTAATTTTCCATTTTAATCAGTCTTGTATATGTACAGTTGGACTGGTTTATCAGTTACTAAAGGATAAAGTAATTTCAGTGAACTGATTTGGTAAGCATTAGTAATAATAATAATAATAATAATAATAATAATACTTTATTTATAGAGGGTGACTCAGTCAAGGACTATTCTACCTTGAGGCCCTCTTAAGAAGAGTATAACAATGCACATTATAAGAAGATAGCAATAATTACTGTTTATTTTAACATGTTTAGTATTTAAAATACTAAATTCCATTATCTATTAGAAACACATACATGCTCATGATATCTCTTCTTAAATACTCTAATATTTTCAGCCGATTTTACATGTAGTGGAAGCTTATTCCACAGAACTGTACCAGAGTATTGAAAACTCTGTATAAATTGCTCTGTTCTTGGGTTTTGTACTAGAAGGTTTCCATGTGATATTGATCTCAACTGGTATTGTGTTGAAAAAGGCCTGAATAAGTCCTGAAGATACTCTGGTGCAGTTTCATGTACACATTTATATAAAATAACTGCCTTGTGAAAATCTATCCTGTCATATATTGTGAACCATTTAAATTATGTAAATAATGCTTTTGAGGGATGATCAACAGATGCATCTAAAAATTACACGTGCTGCTTGTTTCTGGAGTTTATAAATCCTGTCAAGCTCAGATTTAGCACAGTGTCCCCATACATTAGAACAGTAATCCATTGTTGGAAGAATATATGACTTGTAGTATAGATTGTGAGTTTCCATAGGTAAATATTTCTTGATTCTGCTGAGAAGGGCAATTTTGGATGACAGTGTTTTACAAAGCTTATCAATATGGTCATTCCATAATAAATTATTTATGGACACACCTACAAGCCTTTCATGTTTGACATTTTCTAATGGATGATTATTTATTGCAAGAGATAGTTTTGGGTTCCCTGACTTGTGTAGCTTTTGTGATGTCCCCAAAATCATACTGTTTATTTTACCTTCATTAATTACCATCCTATTATGTTGTGCCCAGTTATGGACTCGAATAAAGTCTGAGTTTAATCTTGTTTGGATAACTTCAGTAACAGAACTAGATGTATACAAGGTTGCATCATCTGCAAACAAATCTGTATTTGTGGATTCATTATTTAATGGTAGATCATTAGTATAGATAAGGAAGAGGAGAGGGCTCAAAACTGAGCCTTGAGGGACTCCTGAATGAATAGTGCGAGCTTGAGAGCTAATATTGCCAATGCTAACTTGTTGAGACCTTTGGTTTAGGTATGATCTAAACCAGTTTAAAGAAGGATTGTCAAACCTGTAACAGTTCAACTTTTGCAGCAGAATTTCATGATCAACAAGATCAAAGGCTTTCTTAAAGTCAAGGAAAACAATCCCAGTTATATGTCCATTATCCATTTCCTTCAGCCAAAGATCAATTAATTTGGTAAGTTTTGTTTGGCACGAGTGGTACTTTTTAAATCCTGATTGTGCTTTATGAAATAGAGAGTTTGTTTCAAATAATTTATAGACCTGAATGGCTACATGCTTTTCAAACAATTTTGACAATACAGGTTGAATTGAAATTGGTCTGTAATTTCCTAGATCCTCCATTCTTAAGGATAGGTGTAACCTTTGCACATTTCAGTGTTTCTGGAAAATTACCACTCATTATACTTAAATTTATGATATGTGATAGCGACTTTGTTATTACTGGTGCAGCAATTTTAAGAATTCGTGGACCAATACCATCCAATCCAGAGGATTTTTTAATATTCACCTTAATTAGAATATCAAAAACATCAGCTTCACTAACATTAGCTATTGAAAAATAATTATCATCAGGATTTTTAGCTCTTACAAATAATAGAAGAGCATCAAGTTCAATTGGGATGTTAGTCTGGTTCTGAATACTGTTACTGGAGATGCTTATGAATAAATTGTTGAACATGTTCACATTGTCTTGTACAGATGTTGCTATATCATTTTGCTTAAGTCTAGGGAGAAGACAACTGTTCTTGGGTGGGTTCAGCTCTTTTAGATGCTTCCACAATGTTTTGGTACTCTTACTTTCATTAATAGCCTGTTTATAGTAGTTCTCTTTTACCTTATCTATCAGGTGCTTAGTTTTATTCCTCCACTTTCTAAAGCTTTTCATGTCTTTTTTCTTGTGGAAATTATCTCTTAGGTGCCTAGCCTAATTTATCTCAGGGGTAATCCACTTGGGTGTAATTTGGTGTTTAACTTCTTTTGTTTTTGATTGGGGCATGCTTGTCTAAGGCTGCATTGAACATCTGATACCATTTGTCTAAAGCAGTGTTGACATCAGCTATATTGCAGACTGATTGAAAGGGTTTGCAAACTAAATCATTTAAGAACATTTCCTCATCAAACTGTTTAAAGTCCTTTTTATTGTATTTCAATGTGTTGGCCATTTTTAGATGATTTCGGAACATGTCTAGTTATACAGACTGGACAGTGGTCACTCAGTGCATACACTGGCACATTAATTTCACTTTTTATGTTTTCAGGTTTATTAGTATAGACATGATCAATGATAGTAGCACTTTATCTATTACTCTAGTTGGGGTGTTCATTAATTGAGTAAAGTTGTGAGTTTCAAAGTTACTTATCCATGTTAATATGTGAGTTTTCATGTAGTCAATGTTAAAGTCACCTAATATGATAGTTTCTAAATCTTCCTTTAGTAATGCTTTTTGAATTTGAGCCTGAAATCTATCAATCCAATCAGCTGTGGAGCTAGGTGGCCTGTAAATTGAACATAAGAGTATTTGCTTTGATTGGGTAAGGGTTCCTTCGATCCAGATACCATAGAGAAGAATACCCCCCCCCATGGAGTCTCTATCTTTTCTTTCAAAGTTGAAGTCCTGTATTTGGAGAGCCAGATCATCAGTATCATTGGAAAGAAAGGTTTCACATAGACCTAGAATACTGACTGATCTAGTTTGTAATATTAACTTTATCTCATTCAGTTTAGGGAGGATGTGTTGAATATTTAGGTTGATTACTTGCAGACCTCTATTGAGTAGCATCAGAATCTGTGAAACTAAAATATGACATGAAATTCAGTGATGAATGGATATTGTAATTTCATCGGTTGGAATAATGTTATAAGGTCATAAATAAATTATGCATCCTGTCCTTCATGTAAAGTTGACTTTGATAGCAATAGTGATATTGTGTCATGCAGCATTTTAAAGTACATGTATATTAAGTGCAACAATGAATATATCATCACTAAAATCCATCTTTGTGGAATCTGCATTAAATGTTGATAAATAGAGACATTGTTTGCTAGTCTTTTAACGAACATAATCTCCCATTTATCTAGTACAGTGTGAAAGTGTACCCAATTGTATCCATCCATCTGTGTGCTATTTGGTAGTTATTTAGGTCAGTTATAAACTATGTTCTGATTGGCAATCACATAAAATGCAAGGGAACACGCAAAAAAGTAAGGGAATGCCATGTGTGTGTATATATATATATATATATATATATATATATATATATATATATATATATATATATATATATATATATATATAAGCTGTTTTATGTAATGCAGTGCAATGATGTATTTTATTGACAAATATATTGTAATTTATAATGTACATCCTTCCAGGTGTTACTGGCTCATGGAGCAGATGTACATGCAAAGACTTTGGATGGATGGCATCCCCTTCACAGTGCCTCCAGATGGAACCAGGGTGATGTGGCTATGTTGCTTCTCCAGAATGGAGCAGACATTAATGCCCAGACTGATGGTGGGCAGACAGCTTTACATATAGCATGTTCAGATCCAGGAAACAGGGAGGTTGTGGAGCTACTTCTCTGGAACAAAGACATTAATACCAGCCTTCAAAACAGCCTTGGTGAAACAGCCTTAGATATATGCAAGAGAACTAGTAACTTGTGTGAACTGTTTGAAATGGTGGAGGACAGTGTGAATATGTTAAAGCAAAAATGTTGAAATTCTTGATTGCTGTCAATGTTAAATGCATAAAATTCCAATGGAGACATAATATCAGTAAAAGTTGTGTCTTCACAATTACAGCATATGGCATGCTGGATCTTGCAAGAACTCTATGGCCGTTGTCCTTTTCATCAGTCTAATTGTTCATTGATACATCAAGGAGTTTATGAACAATCTCCTTGTAATTAGTAAATTTATGTTATTTGAGACATAATGTCCGACAGGTAGAAATTCTTGTAATTAATGAGGATTTCTTGTTTGCCTTCAGATAACTATCGATTCATGCTTATACTTTCATAAATTTGTGGTCATCAGTATAATCATCATTTGCTTTGTGTAAAAGCATTGGCCCTTTGTGAACCTAATGGATCAGGCCCCCCATTTCATTTAACATCTTACATTTTTTTCTCAGATTGATTTTTTAAAATCTTTCTTATTGCTTGGTTGGTAAGGATTTTTCACAGACCATTCAGCATCCATCAAGAATTAAAACTCAGTCATAACATCTTGAATTTTCCTTCAAGGAGTCTTGCTTTATCTTGTAGGAACTTTTGAGCATTTCCTTACATTGGTGGAATTAATCAATTCTTTGTTAAGATCAAAAAGAATTATATATGTTTAATTTTAAAACTAAAAAGTGATTTTGCATCCTTGCTACCATCATCCTGTTTTCTGTTTTTATGGGAAGATACAGTAGTTCAGCTGGTAGAGCATCAGACTTGGATGCTGGTTCAATATCCACCCAGATACATTGTTTGGTTTATCTTTAGGAAGGACATGTAGTTCCCATTTTCTTTGCTTGATGTAACCAGTAATGTCTTGAATGTGTTGTTAAAACCCAACAACCAGCATTTTGATGTTACTTTCTTTTATGCAGCATAATAAACTTCTGGTTCAAAAGAGAATGTAAATTTCATTCATGTCATGGTCAGAGTGTTTGTTTACACTTGTTAACTTTGATCCATTTTGTTAGAAAAACTTTAGGAAAGTCCAGTTTTTAACAAGTGTCAATTATAAAAAAGATAAACAGCCTGAAAATAATTATGTTTAACTAATTCTGCTTTTTCCAACCTGTTAGGTCCTCATCAAGTTCCATACTAACTACTCTGACAACATGAATCAACTTCCTGTCATTTAGCAACTGAGAATATGATAGCATGTGACTCAAAGAGGACAGTTGCATTGGTAACACAGTTTAGAATGGCATTATAAATATTCATGTGGAATTGTCATCACTAATTTTCAGATGTGGCCCATGTTATAATTTGTGAATATTTTTTTAAAAGTACATATTTTTGTTGTTGATTCAGTGTTCTATGACTTTTTTTTATGTTTATCAACGTCTTAGTGTTTTGCTCATCAATATAGATTAAAAATATTACTTGAACAGTAATATATTTTTAGCTCTGTTGGTCATATACCAGAAGTGCTTTTGCAATAGGTTGTTGTCCATCATCTGTCTGTATACACAAGTTTGTTTTCACAATTCCTCCTAAACTACTTAGAGGATTGCCAAGAAACTTTACACACGTTCATTAGAAGATCTCATTAGTCCTATATGAAAATATTGCTGACTTGACATCCAATGAGACTACCACATTTGCCATTGTGAAAATCATTACTCGTCCTGAACACATGGTCCTGTTAGCTTGGGTTTTTACTTAAAAGACTTATGATATCTACTTGGTGCTAAATAATAATGGTGCCAATCTGACATCCAATATGGTTACCATAGCAGCCATCTTGAAAATATTGTTATACCTACACATCCTTAAAGGATGGTCATATCGACTTAAGCTTTCACTAAGAAAATTTCATATGATGTCTATTTGTCCTAAATGAAAATGGTATTGATCTGACACTCATTATAGCCACCATCTTGAAAATCTTCTTACTATTACTGCTTCCTGTTGACATGGAGTTCTCACTAAAAGACATCTTCTGATGTCTAGTTGGTTCCAAATGAAAATGTTGCCACTCGGACATCCAGTAAGACATATTGTAATATCTAGTTGCTAATAAGATGTCCAATCTCATGGCCATGGTGGCCATCTTTAAAATGTTTTTATTTCTATTTCTTTAGAAGTTATTGTCATAAAAAGATGGGTTTTAACTAAAGGGCCTGTTGTGGTATGTAGTTGGTCCTAAATTAAAATGGTCCCTATCAGACATTTAAATATGGCTACTATGGTTGATCTGACATCTAACATGGAACCAATTGCAGCCATCTTGAACATGTTATAGCTACTTCTCTTGAATAAATAATCATATGGGATGTCACTGAAGACTTTTTATGATTAGTTGGTTCTAAATAAAAAGGTTACTAATTTTGGCCATCTTGAAAATCTTATCACTACTTCTTCATATTTAGATGGGAATTTCACTTCCTGCCAATATGTAGTTGGTCCTTTAATAAAACGATGCCAGTGTGATGCCCAGCATATGAAAATTCCTCAGCATCTATTTCTCTTAAATAGTTAGCCATACCAATATTTAACAGAAGAAAAACTTTCTTAAATATAGTTATCTGTGTTAAAATAAAGGCTGATCAAAGCTCCAAAATGGCTGCTTGACAACCATCCAGAAAATCTTTATGTGCCTACATTCCAGATGTTCTTATTGACACTGCTTTTTTCTCACTTAAATGCTATTATAGCAGTATGTAGCTGGTTAGGATAGAAAATGGTGCAGATCTTATAACAACATATCTAAACTTTTAATAGTCTTTAAAAATCAGACTTAACTGACCCTAGTGTAATAAATGATATAAATCCATTTTAAAGACTATAGAGTTTAATAACTAAAGATTCTATTAGTTGTTTACATGACAAAACACCGCTCCGGTGGCCTATTTGTTAGAGTCCACCTCAGATGTGAGAGGTCACGGGTTCGAACCCTGACATATTCATGCCAGACTTTTAAAAATGATACTAACAGCTGCCTTGCTAGGCACTCAGCATTAGGAGGTTAGTGTTGGGACAGGTTAGCTATCTGCTTCAAGGTCAAAGGCCCTGGCAAAGAATTCTATATATTAAGATATTATAAACATGTTAACTCTGACATGAAAGAAAATATTTTTGTTGTGTAATTTCACAAGAAAATCAGAGACGATTTAAATTCATAGAATTAAAAATGAATAAAAGGACAGAAGAAATGAACTTGTCATTGCTTCCTGGAAACTTTGGTTAGGAGAGTGCAAGTCTCTTAATAGGGCTTTATTTTCATTTGATGTATGAATGAATACTGATATTTGACATATTGACCCATATAGATTAAAGATTTGCAGATAATAGTAATGATAAAACAATTGAAATTAAAACATTTCTTCTGCAACTTAATGTATTTTTGTCCTTGCACGCTTGGAGAAATGAGTTATGACTAGAGCCAGTAAATTTTGAACATCCAAAATAGTACGCTTGATGTTCAGCATACCTACATTGTCAATCATATTAAAGATGGTTCACAACCTAAATCTACATTTAGTCTAGGACAAATCCTAGACTTTTACTTCAAGAAAGAAAAAAAAATACATAATACCATCATGATTTTCTCCCATATTTGATTAAATTAACATGGAGAAAATTATACTCAAAATCCAAAGGTTGTAGGTTTGACCAGTCATGGTCGTTTGCCTCATTGTGTCCTGGGAAAGGCACTTATTTTGTTTACATGATACAACCAGTAATGTGTTAAAAATGCTTTAAAAGCAAACAAATACTATAGCAATTCAGAAGAAAACTCACCAAATTGAAATCAGCAAAAAATAATTTAGTTTTCAAAATTTATCTTCTTTCTGTGTTTGATATTGTTATTGATCTGCAGCATGTTTAATAACATACCGATTATTGCATTGCTATGTGTTTTTCTGGTGCTAGTCATTGGTCCAAGGACATTATTCCCCATTCTAATTAGTAACTGGAACTTAAAAATTAAAAACTACA
The DNA here is from genome assembly GCA_030141615.1 of Unio pictorum. Lineage (NCBI taxonomy): Eukaryota > Metazoa > Mollusca > Bivalvia > Unionida > Unionidae > Unio > Unio pictorum. The sequence continues at coordinate 5,547,058 of JARLTB010000098.1, forward strand.
GAATTCCAGTCTGATGCCTTAGTCCAATTCTAGTACCGTATTTTCGCGTATATAAGACGTGTCTTATACAAAGTTTTACGTACCCCGCACCCAGGGTGCGTCTTATATTAATGGGCGTCTTATCTAAGTATGTTTTAACACGAACGAACGGTACAGTGTGTGATATTGAAGTATGATTATTGCGGTCGATATTCACGTTTCACAATTTTCATTCCTAGTTGTAAAAACAATTGGGTAAGTGTTCTGTAATTACCACGTGTACCAATCCAATGCAGGCCACTTCAAATTTAAAATCCTTTCGTTTCAATGTTTTGTATACCGTAATTATTGCAGATCTAAGTTTAGTCAGAGTAAATGTTTTAAATTTATATAATATAGTATGTTTAAATAGTTTTGTTTATTGTTATTAATTATCACAGCAAAAACTACGGCAGCTATATTACCTATACATCCGGTTGGGTTCAGAGATACTTAAATTTTTAGTATCTTTGGTGGGTGCGTTCGAAAACAAGACAAGACTAAATAGTTCAAAAACAAAACAAGAATTTATTCAATATTGGACTTAAATATGAAAATCAGTTATACCATATATTTAATTTTTTTTTATTAAACACAATATAATAAACTGTTACTAAATAGTGATTGACTTGATAAAAAAATCAATGTACTGTATTGTTCTATTCATCTTCATTTTCATCGTCATCAGTTTCGGCTTCAAATCCACTGAAACTTGAATCAAATTCACTGTCGTCGGAATAACTCCATAACTGATGCTAATAGATCCTCATTGGCATCAGTGGTATCGGACGCAGCTGCGTCGTCATCCAAAGAACTGATATAGCTAGCCGATTCGGGAATTATCCCCCACTTTCTGAAGCCATTGATGATTGTCGTAATTTTCATTTTCTCCCATGCCGTATATGGTTTTTGCTTCGGCATCGTGACAATTTTATAAATTTTAAAAATGCTTAGCAAATTGATCACACATTTATTTATAACAAGAGACTGTTCCCACGTTTATATATGCTAACCGCATACATCGGGCATTTATTGGTCTATGTACTAACCCCACCTGCTGAAAACTTGGCCTAGCGGATCAAAGAAGTCGCCTTTACATCCGGCGTTTATTGTTCTAGAATCTAGATACAAGGTACTAAACCCATCCGCTATTGGCCTTTGATCTCAACTAAAAATGGTAATGAAGCCTTGTTTACATCCGACGGGTGATGGAACATTGGACAAATTTTCATTTATGATAAAGGAAAGGAAACCACTGGATATAAATTGCTCAGTGCGGCAGATGGCTAGGCCGTGTGCATATTATGTAAAATATGTTTTACACAAATCATCAAAACCCGTGTCTTATATATGGGTGCGTCTTATGTAAAATATTTTTTACACAAATCGTCAAAACCCGCGTCATATATATGGGTGCGTCTTATAATTAGGTGCGTCTTATATGCACGAAAATATGGTAGTTGGAATATCCTGATTCTGTTCCTTGGACCTTATGCAGTTTTTTGGCTTTTGGCTTTCAGTTCTTCACCGCTTTAGTTATCTTGTCACTTCTGCTGTCGCATCCATTTTGTAACTTTGTATATGGTAACTTAATATCAGTACATGTGTAATACATAACCTGTTGCTATTATGTAGTTTTCTCTTCTCTGGACAGAAAATACCTTGTGATGAAAATTCATTCTCTTGTAGGGTGAACCAGAAGGTTCTAGATTACTAGACTGACCCTGGTCCAAGTTGTAGATGCCATTCCCATGCTTACCATCTTTCATTCTTTTCCTGGCTATCATCATTGCAGCTCCATTATTTATGAATTGCCTTTGCTTCATTATGTGGAAATCCTCTGATCAGGAATGTTTTCTGTTCAAATTGAGTTGTCAAGATGTATTGGCAATTTGTTCTGGTACACATTTTTTTTATACTACTTTGCATTTAGGTTCATAACCCAAATAAGTGTTATCATACTAATTTGTTGAGAATTATCTCTAAGACTGTCATGGTACTGTCTAAGAGGGTAAGTTGTGAGTAAATGACTACCCATATCCATAGGATGTAGTCGTCAAATTGGTACAGACTGGTTTTGTCAAAATCAAAACCAGTCAGTACAGGTGTCATGTGTACAGACAGCTGCAAAACTGGAGTATTGGTAATTTTTGGCAGACAGATGGCAGTAAGATCCCAGGTAATGTTAACATTCCATGGCTCTACCTGACAAGGCATAGGACAGTATGCCGCAGAAGCATTAAGGTCACTGAATGGTTAGGAGCTTGACCAGGATGGCTGGCCAGTACAGTCAGCTGTCAATACAGTATCACACTAAGGTGCAGCTAGACAGCATGGCTAATTCAAGTTAATTATAAACACCATGTGCATGTAATTACATACCTAAAAACCATTCTTAGAAGTGCAGGGGGACTTACAAGTACACCGCTCCCTTGATAACTTGCGCCCTGATAACTCACGAACCCGCTTATAATGTGGTGTCTGGCGTGGATCCTGATTTTTCCCCAAAGATAAAATATATTTTAAAAATCTTTCAAAATATGCTGAGCGTGAAAAAATTACGATAAGAATTCGTAAATTAAACCTTAATACATTTCTCGTTTTATCATTAAAAAGGTGATTAATGCCCACAAAGATCGATTCCATATTGCGAAATTTGCAAATTCTAAATAAGATATCACATTATATTCGGGTTTATTTGTTGATACACCGTCATCAATATGCTGTAAAAAAAACAGTCTGGTGAAATAGCGATCAATGACAACGTCCGGTAAATGCTAACAGGTGGCAACAGAAAATGAAATAAACCGCAATTAAATATCTTGCTGTATGAAAACCACATTATAATCCTTTATTTCTGTTTTAATATAAACATTATAATTGCAACATATTCTTTTCTATGAAAACATGAAAAGAGTCAATCAACCGTCACATCGAAACCCTTGAGTACTTTCATGAGAACGTAATTACTTGCCAGCTTTGTTTTGATCAACAAACTTGGCAAAGTGTTTGTTGCACTAAAATAATCCATTAAAAGAGACTTGTGTTGTTTTATCACGTATGTCTGGTGCATGTAATCAAGCAAGTGACGATTTTGCTCGACAGCAGTGAAATCAGGGAGTAACACAAAATTAACTGATTTTTTCAAAATGTCTAGTCATTTGTCCAGCGTATCACAACCGGCATTTGTATTATCGTGTTCTAATTTACATTGTTTCAAATTTTTCATTTTACTTCTGCCGCAAACAAATATGTACACTGTATATGAATCGATCGATCGACATTGTTTCTCGAAAAGAGAGTCGATCTTTTGTATTAAACAAATACGTCTAATTTGGATCAAACAATAAAACAAGAATTATCAAATTCAGCACAAAAATTAGTGATGTAATACACAATGTGTGAATCGGTACACGTGTTAATTGAACCACATTTTTTTAATATATATTACCCATAAGGGGAATTCATGTTGTCAGAGGTTTCGCCATACTTTATTGATAAAACGTCAGACTCCTGTGATCGAACGGAAACCACGTGGAATAATGTTTACAATTAACTCCTCAATATACAGTAATTTATCCTGAAATTAATGTTACTCTATAATCACAACATGATTATAAAGTGAGTATTAAAAACTAAAAAATCTGCCACCCACCCACCCTTTTGCCTTTGTATCGATCCTTTTGTTATTATAGGTCCCTCGATAACTCGCGCCTCACTTATAGTGCGGTCCATGTTTTTGGACCCTGATGTGCGCGAGTCATCGAGGGAGTGGTGTACAGTGTTATGTGCTGTCTAGAATTTGGGATACACCCCCAAAGTGTCAAAACTCTCAACTGAAGCAGAAAAAGATGGAACGAATGGGAAAAATTGGCCTGAACTGCTCAACTTAGTTAGTTCTCGATGTACTAAGCAATGCTGATGTAACTCCTGAGATATGACTTATAGTGCAAATCTTCAGTTTGTAATATGCAGGTGTTGTGGGAGGGATGGACAATGTCTTGGGAACCATGTTTTAACTACTGGTCTAGAGAAAGAGATAAGTTTGATAACCTCCCACTTTCTCTGCTTCCATTCAGTCTCTATGGGGAACAGACTTTGAGTTTTGAGAACCAGTCTGGGATAAAGGAGTGGTTCGATACCCCTCCCTTTTCAGTGTACCTGTCCAACCACTATGGACCTTGTGGATCCCAAGAACATTGATTCGGCCATGTGTCCTTCTACAATGATTACACCACTGAGAAATGTTGTGGATCAATGGATCAGACGACCAGGCATGCCTAGATCTTCTCTGGCTTGGTCATTGAGGAAAGGGGAGGTAGACTATCACTATCAGTCTTTTCCATCCTCTGAGAGTGTTGAGACGATGATGAACCGTCAATTGTTGTGGATTCATACAAGTTCCTTGATGATCCATCAGACCAGGTCCTTCCCATGTACTGGATTTGACTTTTTTATCGCATCCAATGGATCAGGTAATGGCGAAAGAAGAGACTGGACTTCTGATAAGGTGGTAAATGAGGTCTGTGGCCTACTTCCCCCAGATTTGTGATCCAGGCCTTCAAAATCATTGGTGGCTAAGATTTTCATGTTTGGTGAGGTTCGCAAAGCTCAAGTCAGACCTGCTGTTTGCCTATATGCTCAGTGATGATGAGGGAGGTGACTCAGATACTGTTGAAAGACCAAGATGGGGCTAGACAGAAGGAGTGTCCCTTCTATGCTTTGGTTCTTGGTCTCAGCCAATAGCTTCTGAGTCCATTTGCCCCATGATCCCTTCAATCTACTGAAGGAGGAATCTTTGTCTCCAGCTGCCTTTTAGAGACTATTAGACTATTGTCGCCAAGATGTTAGGACATTAGTTCCTGAGGTCTAGTGTGTTCTCTGCAAAAGTCCCAAACATGGAAGGTATTCTACCCTAGTAAGTCACACCCAATATTCTGAAATGTCCCAAAAGGTGCAAGAATAGGCATTTTTGCTGAGACTTGGTTTGACCTCTTGATTGATGCTAGAGGTCCTTTCCACAACAAGGAGGGTTTAGCAGCTTTGCCTCCAGAATGCAATGCTCTTTCAAGGACCATTATTTTGATTCACCAGTCTCAGATAACATCTCTATGGGATACGGCAGGGGTCTCAAACACTCTGCCCTTGGGCCAAATGCAGCCCACCAATCTGTATCCTGTCACCCTAAATATGATTGGCATTGCAATGTGTCATGAGAGATAACAAAGTTGGTGCAGCTCACGGGCCATTGAAAATTCCCTCATTCAGACCTCAGGTTGGTTTGAGTTTGAGACCCATGGGATAAGGCATACTCACTTCTTAGGAAGGTTGCATTAGCGTGGATAAATCAAATACGAAATCCATGATTTTATTCATGGATTGTCATTGTTTAAAAGAGAGGGCTTAGTTTCAACTTGTCATTGATCTTCTTCCTTTATTTAAGTTCATTTTGAAACACCAGTTCAAGATGGAGACTATTGTTTAAGCCACGAGATACTGGTTGTAACATGCCTCTGACAAAATGAGAGTATAGTCATACCCTTTCAGGTCGAAAGTCGTGAACCTTCACTGGACAGCTTATTCAGATACCACTCTCGGAGCTGACCATATTCCAGGCAAGAGAAATGTAATATTGATACACTATACTTGGTGGCCAGTATTAATGGTGGAGGAAGAACCCAGGAAACCCCCGAAACGTAATGTGGAAAGATTTTCAGGACTTGGGCATGCAGTCCTCATGGAATGGTCTCTACATCATATGGTAGTAGAAACACTTTTTCGTTTGTGGGGAAAACCAGTGGGAGGCTTCTTCACAATAAAGCTGCTAATATCAAACTCCTTCTTTATGACTCCTGGCCAGACCAGGTGGTATGGGTAGTGGACACATTCAGTCTGTGCTGGGACTAACTGTATGTTTACATCCCACCTTTCAAAATTATCCCTCAGGTTCATAACAGAGTCAGGACTTCTGAGTCATGGCTCATCCCGATAGCTCCACTGTGGTCTGAGCAATTGTGGTTCAGTAATTTCTTCTAGCTTTTAGTTGAAGACTCCAAGGAATGGCCACTGAGGGACCTACTATCACAGCACAGAGGGTATCTTGTGCATAGCACTCCTCAAATCCTTTGCCTTCAAGATGGTTTATGTCAAATGATCTCTCTGCCAAGACCAGTTTTCAAGTAAGGTTGCCACATCGTTCAGCCAAGAAAGTAATCAACCTCCTATTAAAGAAATATCTTTAATTGGTACCATTGAGAAGAAAAAAAAAGATTGCTCAGTATTCAGTTTATTTCAGGCCAGCAGTCTTTGAATTGGACTGGGAAAGTCAGCAATGACATAACAGGTAATGTATTACTCCTATTAAAATGTAGGTTTTTTGAGGCAGGTCTAATTTAATTATGTAGAACTTAACTGGCAGTTTATTGCACAATATCTTCCTCTCTTCATACTTAGATTTCCTTCAGCCTTGGTCCAAGTGAAAGGAGAAGGGTATGCTGACTGTTGGAAGTGGACTAAGTTATCAGGTTAGGATTGTTGTTTTCCATTTCTAAGCTTCAATTACTTATTGCAGGAAGGAATAGTGTCCTTGGACTTGAAAAAGTAAGAGATATAGCAACGCAATACTAGCAGGCAGTTATTACATAGCAAAATTAGTTTTACCCTCCACAAACAACATTTTTGACAGATCACATGTACAGCAGTGCATAGAATAGAGTAGATTCATAGGAATTTGTCAAACTATGTGACTGACTAACATACATACAATCTTTCAAACAAGGGATCCTTTGAAAGTCAGAATGGCAAGAAGAATATGCTATTGACTGAGTAGAAAAATATTGGTCCCAAGTGCATGTAGCAAAGGATGCCCTCGCTATGGTCCTAGGCTCTGTCTTCACATTCCATAGCCTTGGCTGGACATTTATTTTTACATCTCCTTGCATTGCTGATTCTTGGTATTGTGCTTTTTCTGATTTTATTTGAAATTTTCATGTCACCTGGATATTTTTGGTAAATCTCTTGCCTCCAACTTTATCTCTTCCTCAAACTGTTGAAAATATAAATCTATCTCTTCTGGACTTATCTCAAACAATCCATTGAAAACTTCAACATTTTGGATGAGGTCAGCATTCATTGCCATTTCTACATCAACGTAGACAAAAATAGTTCTTTGAAAGTGGGCACATTATAACCTTTTAAGGAAGTGGTGAATCTTAATACTTAACTCTGGTCAATACCATTGGGTATTGACCTGTAGCAACAATGTAAACTAATGGGACTATTTATGAAGTGTATAATAAGAGGAAATATATCATTTGATATTTTATATAAATAGTTTACTTAAAGAACTTGTGTTTGAAATATTTTTAGTGGCATCAGTGTGAATGCATTATATTTCTGAAAATGTCAAGGTAACTACTTAAGATTCCAGGACATATTTAGTTCAGACAAATTTATTTTTATTGTCTGCAGTACTGTAAGATAATGTAAAATCCAAATCAGATGAGAAATTTGTAAAATATTAATGAAACCAGTTCCAGGGGTACAAGTAAATGGATTGTGAAATTCTTTTTGAATAACATTCTAAAACCATATTGCTCTTTAATTTTACTTGCTTCAAATATGAGAAGCTACTGCCAAGCTTACTCATATACCCACATTGGCCGAACTTGAGATTCGAATCCACGCATACTGAGGTGAGATGACAATGATCTGTAACAGTGAGCGCCTCAGCCACTCTGGGCTCTGAACTACTCGAGATATTTTAAAATAAATTTTGGTAAGTTATATATATCAATGTATACATAGTGTTGCATACAAAATTAAAGTCCATTGTCAGGGTCAAGGTAAGGAAACTTAATTTTGACTTGTAACTATGTCTTTTGAACAACTGAAGATATTTCACTGAAACATTAGTTATGTGTGTGTGTGTGTCAATGATTTGGATTCTTAATGTAGCTTTAAGCAATTTTCAGTTATATCACTATGCTATCTGCAGTGTGGCAGTTTATAGTGATGTCTAGCACTGGGGCATCATGCCACAGACAGGTAGCATCATGTGCTCGCCCCCCCCCCCTCCACCAGACACTAACACTAACCCCTTCATGAGGAGCACCTAGTAAGGCAGCTGTTAGTACCTGTTTTATAAGTCTTTGGTATGACTCAGCTGGGGTTTAAACTTGCTAGTTACATATCATGACTACACAGTGTGTCACATGTCATAGCAACGCCTCCTACCTTCAAGTCAAAATCATGGCAAGGGAAGATATAAAATTGGTTACCTCTATTAATGTGCAGGTTCAACTGAACCAGTGAAGATACTTTAATGAAACTTTATCCTGTTATATATCCTGACTTGATAATGGCTTGCCTATTTACAGTCACACAATCATGGTTAAGGGCACAGTAATAGATATGTATGTTTATGGCTTGTTTTTTTTGCCTGTTTTGTTTTAATCAGGCTGCTCTTTTTTAACTCTTTCAGATAGTTTGATGAAACTTTTGACTCAGGTTCACATTTCATCATACATTTATTAAGTCCTTTGCTCAAAGGTCAAGGTCATTTGTACAAAAAAAATGTAGAAGATGGGCATGTCGTGTACAGTTTGTGACAGTCTTGTTTAGAAAAAAAAAGTTCTGAAAAGAAATAGCCCTTATTGATTATGATTTTAATTGAGATTACAAAAGAGTGTACTGCGCACTATATTGCCCTCTCACTATAAGACCCTTCATAATATCATAATTCTTGTTACCAAGCAGGTATGATTATGGATTTAGTTTTATCATGTAATACTATGATGCACTTCATTATAGCTTGATCTCATTAAAATCCATAGTTTCTATGATAATGAAGGAGTGCTGTATTTTGTGAAAAATGAGAACCAAAGCTAGCCTAAACATTATTATCTGACATGTAAAACACAAATGACATAAAATAATGTTTACACACGCTTCATTCAATGTTCTCAGAGGTAAGATTTTTACATCTACTTTTCACACCTGAAATATAGATTCTTATTGGTATAGTGGGTCCCCCATCCCCCCCCCCCCCACGATCATCTAGTGCTATAAACTTAATGATAACTATGAAGTTTTATGGGAAATTGTCAAATAAACTGATCATTCTAAGAACTCTTTTCTATGCAGCATCATTTTATTTACAATAAACTGATCATTCCAAGAACTCAGCTCTTTGCAGCATTATATTCCAATACAATAAACTGATCATTCCAAGAACTCGTCTCTTTGCAACATCATATTCCAATACAATAAACCAAGCATTCCAAGAACTTGTCTCATTACAGCATCATATTCCAATATAATAAACCAAGCATTCCAAGAACTCATCTCTTTGCAACATCATTTCTCAGTACATTAAACTGAGCATTCTAAGAACTCATCTCATTACAGCATTATATTCTAATACAATAAACTGAGCATTCCAAGAACTTGTCTCTGTGCAATATCATCTTCCAATACAATTTACATGACTATAACCCTGTAGTTTTAGAAATGTAAATTTATGAAAATATGTCAATTACTCTCTTACTTTCCATATTTGACATTACTTTGGCTTTTGTCTGTTTTCTACAGAAACACACTCCCATGCAGGCATGGGGATATATAATAGGTAAAACATGTCCTCCTAAATCTCTTATGAGGTGACTAATAGAGGCAACATTTTGGCCCAAGAATGTGTCTTGTGTTCTGGCTGAAGGATGTCCTGTGTTTGGCCCTAGGATGTGTACCATGTTTTGACCCTAGGATGTGTACCATGTTTTGACCCCAGGATGTGTACCATGATTTGACCCTAGGATGTGTACCATGATTTGACCCTAGAATGTGTACCATAATTTGACCCTATGATGTGTACCATGTTTTGACCCTAGGATGTGTACCTGTTTTGACCCTAGGATGTGTACCATGATGATATTTCAGCTTGGAGGTCTTTGATATTTCAAGAGTGTGGTTAATGCAATTTATCGAATATGTTTTAAAATAATTTTGGACAACCTGGAAAAAGCTTGAATAAATCAGGTTTGTTTTATTATTGAAAAGTCATTGCCTTTGTTGAAAATCTCTTTGAGTTTTCACATAAACTCGTTGAACATTTCTGCTGAAATACAAAATTGTTAAAACTGAATAAAAATATAACTTTTTAATTTCCGAATTTTTGTTGTTCACATGATTTCCAAAAATAAAAATAAAGTGTGATAAAATTAAGGTGCAGCAAATTATTCTTAAAATGGAACATTAACTTAAGGATAGTTTTGTTGTAGTGATGCATTAGTTTGTTACATTGTTCTTCTATTTTTGTACTGATGTATGCAGTGATAAATATCAATTTCTTTAAGAAAAATAACTTGAAAACTGTAAGAAGTCCTTATAAGCTTACTAAACAGTCAACTTTCTGGGTCTGTATGAAAGATGTTTAAGGATTGTACCCTTTCTTCCTTTTTTGTTGTGTAATGTACACTTTTGGAAATACCCTAAACTTGTTTGCGCCATATAGCTAGGAGTGTGCTACGTACTGTCAAACCCTTTACATATACACTGTTTACAGGCTGATGAAACCTTGTACAACAAGTGCAAGTAACAAGTAGTTCTGCATTTTGTATGGTATCTGCCATTATTTCACATTAACATGGACATTTCACAGTTTTATATGTGCAAATATTGCATACAAGAGTTCATTTCACTCTAACTTTTCCAAAGTGGTACTTGAATTTTTCATAGGCTGATTCACTTAAAAGAACATGGACAATCAAGTTTTCCTCACTCTCATCTGGATATGCTGACCAGACAGTTCCTTCCTTGTACAACCAGCTGAAATGAAAATACCACCAGAAAATATAATTACTGAAGGATTCAAATATAAGCACTTATCTGGTTAAGACACAGATCATGTAGTAATGACAATCCTGATACATGCCATATTGTAAATAATTTGCCAATGAACACAATCTCTAAGCAAAGAAGGCAAGCAAGAATATTTACACATGTAAATCATGCTCACATTAAAAATATTCTAAATAGACTACTTGCCTTGAAACAAGATTTTCTAGAAACTATAAAATTTGTTCCCAAAAAATAAAAATTTGACCTGCCCAGCACATTTCCAACATTTCTAAGGCTATTGGGCAATTTTGAACGTATCAAATGCCGAGCTTTCTCAAAAACAAGCAGTCCCTGTGCTGTGGTCTCATCAGGATATAAATCAACTAGTTCTGATCCCTCTAACATGGTAAATAACACATTATGCACACTGCTTCATTCAGTGAGTAAGGAAATTGAGAGTACTATGTTTATTTACCATCAAAATCTGGACTGGGGCAAGTAATATGCACTTTGCTTGTTTCATATGCTATTCAATGGATCAGTAATAAAATTGGATGAATAAGGCACATGTACGATTGACTGACCATGGGTATGCCATACATGGTAAACAAAATATAAACAACCTCTTGTAATCATAAACAATGGCCAAGCCTTTGCCTGCTAATCCTAGAAAGTCTGATAATGTTTATTTTATAATGATTTTCATCATTTTTGGAAATGGGATGTTTAATGCCTTACATTGTAACACACCTTGTAACAGATAAATTCCCTGTGTTTGATTCATGACTTCTGCAATACTTTAACAAATTCGCAGAATCTAGATTTGAATATATGGTATCCAATACTACTGATGCTTAGTTTTAGCTATGGTAGAGAACTGACCAATGTTTGATAAAGATCATGGTTAGACTGGTGATCACTAGATTGCATAGTAAATTGACAGATTTCCAGTAAAATTGTGCAAAACCAGTCATTCACTATTCACAACTTCCGCTTGTATCAGTGAACTTTAATGGCTCTTTTCAGATTTGTTAAGGATTGAAAAGCACATTTTCTTCAATTTATACAAAAGAATATTAAAGGTCCAATGGACCAGTACTGCTTACATATGATTGGTCTGCAGTTTAAAAAATTAATCTTGGACCTCAGACCAACGAACCAGACAGAATTGAGTTACAATAGTCCAGTCTTGAAAGTACTAATGAACACACAAGTATTTTAGTGACATCAACTGAAAGTTATCTGCGAATGGAGTTGATGCATCTCAGCTCAAGATATGCAGCCTTGCATATGTTCATGACATGTTGATGCAATGTGAGAGTACTGTCCAGAGTAACACCTAGGTTTCATACTGACTGTGTGAATTTAATGTTGATGTTACTGATGCTGATATTTATTGTTTGAGGTAAAGATTGTGAATGAGAAAGTCTTTGTGTTGTGATCTGAATGGCCAGTTTTATCATCATTCATCTGCAGCTTCTTACATGTCATCCATGATTTCACATCAGTACCTCTACTCCTTGGATGGTAGCATCAACTTCAGTTTGGTGGCTAGATTTGTATATTTGGGTGTCGTCAGCATACAATTGGTGAGAAAATGGATGATGATCTATGACACTTGAGAGTGGCTGAGTGTATAAAATGAAGAGAACAGGTCAAAGAAACAACCCCTGTGGAACACCACAACATAGATTAACTGAGCTGGAGTGTTTTTCATATGCAGATACAATTTGTGTCTTGTTTTGTTGACTATATTAAAGTAGGACTTGAACCACAGTAAGGGTGAATTGTGAATGCCAAATACATGCTGGAGACAATGAAGTAATATATCATGGTCTATTGTGTCAAATGCTGAAGACAAATCAAGGAGGGTGAGGACTGTAATCTTTCTGCTATCCAAAGCAGAGAGAATGTCATTAACTACTTTCAGAAGTCAATATGAGACTGCACATTCCTAAAAGGACTGTTTGAATTCAGATGAGATACAAGTTGGGTTAAAACAAATTTTTGTATGTTTTTTTTTATATGAACGGGAGATTAGAAACTGGGCATTAGTTCTTTGAATTGTTATGGTCAAGTGTAGGTTTCTTCAGCACAGGCTTTACAATGGCAGTTTTGAAAAATAATGGCAATTCCCAGGATCAGAGAGAGGTATTAATAACATCAATATTGGATCTAAGCACTCGAGCAGCAGTGATGTTGGAACTGGATCAAGTTCACATGACTTTGGTGCACTCTTCATTACGTTTGTCCATACTAAATCCATAGAGACAGGTTCAAATGCTCATAATGGCTGTTGTTGAAATTTTGTATTGCAACTGTATAGTGACTAGTTAATTGAAATTGTGTTGTCAAGATTATTTTGAATGGCATGTACCTTGTCACGGAAGAAATTTGCAAACAGGTCAAGAAGGTCTACTGGAGAGAAGGTAGTTGGAAGTGGTGTACATTTGTTCCTTGGCATTAGTTTGTTGGTAATCTCGAAGAGCTCTTTGTAACTGGAACTTTTTGTGATCTTAGTACTTTATTGGGAAAATTTGGCAAGATGGAATATACTAGTGACGTTCTTCTTAGCGGGTTAATAGATTTGTTTATTAATAATGAGTCTGGTGGAAAGCCAAAGCCTCTCTGCTTACAGCGGTCTTTTTAGCAGTATGAAGCTGGTCCCTAACACTGCTATATCAATCAGAAGACTTTTTAATTGATACTCTTCACTTGGTGGCTGGGGCATGTTTTTCAAGCAATGAATGCAGGCAGTTATTGAATGTTTCTGCTGTACGAGGTAAGAAAGTTGTTAGGTTTGCTTGGATGTCATGCATTAGTTTGGTTCTATTTATCATGAAAAGGTTTCTCTTAGTTGCAAATAAAGGTGGAGGGTTAGGGACTGATATGTCAAGATGGCATAAAATGCAGAGGTGATCTGATGCAAGTTCATGGGATACCAGGGAGGACCGTAGAATATTATTATTGGGTCAATGAAGAATCCAGTCTAAAATGTGATCATGTTTATAGGTGGGTTGGTTAACTGACTGTTTAAGGTTGAAAACATGAGTGGAATCTAGGAGTTTTGATGTGTATGGGTTTCCAGGACAAAGTGAAAGTTGAAAATTCCAAGAATAATCAGGTTGCCACCTATCAAATTTCCATACTCCAGGAGATTCAGAAACTGCTCGAAAAAGAGAGATTCAGTCAGCTTGTTTTTTTCTACTAGGAGGAGGGCAGTTGAGGCAGAAAAAATGGACTGACCTTTGTTCCAGTGTGAGTGTTGTTTGGACTAGTTCAAACGATGTGTGACAAAATCAATATTTAATATTATTTTCAATCAATGAACTTTATTCAGATGCCAGCTTTAAAGAACTGTATGCATCATGGCTCATTATGAGGTTAGATAGTCTAGTAAAACTTTTCATACTCAGAAGTTCACATTGTACAATAATACTCAAAAGTTCACATCATAAAATAACATACTCAGAAGTTCACATTGTAAAATAAAATATACTCAGAAGTTCACATTGTACAATAACATATACTCAGAAATTCACATTGTAAAATAACATGTACAATAACATATACTCAGAAGTTCACATCATAAAAATAACATAGTCAGAAGTTCACATCTAATAAAACATTAAGAAGTGTACATACTAAAATGATCTACTCAAAACTTCTTTGCAAAATAACATCAGTTTACATAACAGATACTCAGAAGTTCACATAAAATAAAGATACACTGTACTCAGAAGTACACATTAAAAAATAATAGCAAATAATTTCCAATCTTAGTTTTTGAAATAGAAGATATTAGTAGATTTTAAATACACAGAACAATAGTCTGCATGTTCAGTGTTGAGGGGGTAGGGGGGGAAATGTGATAATACTGGAATTTGTTTTATCAGGAAAAATAGTTTTGTATGCTAAATATTATATAAGTCCATTTAGCATCTCCGTAAAGTATCTATGTAACATTACCACAGATGAGGCCCCTGCATTGGTACTCTCAGCTTTTTTGCCAAAAGACCAAGGTTTGCAATCAGCCTCTGTTGAATACGTTCTTGAAGTGCAGTTAGTCCCATACCTGAGGTTGCCGAGACATACAAATCTCCCTCCCTGTCAGAGCCCCTGAAATATTTGATAGTTACACTTAAGCACACATGGTAGGGGCAGCAGCATGTGTAGAGCAGATTATGTTAAGTAGTATGTTCAGATGAAAGCAATTTTATTATAAAGTAAATAATACACACTGACACTTATGTGATTCATTTCTCCTACAGAACCCCCAAAAGAAAAATATTTGATTTACTTATCTGACTTTAAATGACAGCACTTTTATAACAATAGTAAATGTATGTATGTCACATGAGCAATATCAGGCCCACTTCTGCCTCTTGTTTATATATAGCAGGTAGTTTGATTCTCTGAGTACTTACTGTGGAATGCGTGTCAGAAGGTCAGCCTTGTTACAGACTTCTATCACTGTGTCTAATTGTGTTTTAGGTATCATTTTTTCCAGTGTCTCCAATACTCGCTGTTTCTGATTCACTGTGTCGGGATGACTAATATCACGAACATGCACTACCACATCCTAAAAAAAAATGTAAGCAATACAGACTAAATGTTGTCACTAAAGTCACATTCTAACACTTTTTTTTGAATCTGCTAAACTTCAAACGTTTTGGTAAATTGTAAAAAGTATGCCATTGCAACAAAAGATAGCTTCTTTTGAAGCAGAGTTATTTGAGAATATTCCAGCTAGATTCTTGATAATATCTCAACAAAAATTTCTAAAATGTTTCTTAACATGTACACATCATGTATTTATTTATTTTCATAATTTTAATGATTGCAAATATTTATTTTAAAGGCTCAGTTAATGACATTTTAACTGACCACTAATGTCTTCAGAGCCTTAAAGAACAAGGTTGCTATCCCATCATGGTTCATACAGATATTTCAAGCTTTTCTCAAGGCCCAAATTTGTTCAAGCACTATAGTTAACTATGAACAAACTTAAGAAAATGTTCATTATGGTATTTACAGTCAACAAAATTTAAGAATTAATTTAATTCATTTAATTCACTTTAGTTTAGTTTTGGTAACTACACTTCAGGTGAAGACATAGTATCTCAAAGGGATTTGGGTGGGTGTGTGTAGCGGTGCAGTCATCTCAAACAGATCAGTTTGGAGTTAGCAATCTTATTTGCCAGTTTTGAATACCTTGAGTTTTTTATATTTGAGTACAAATTATTTAAAATTCATTCCTACTACAGACATTTCTTTGTATACTTTTCACTGGTGTTGAGTCTTCAAAGCACCACACTGATCTAGCTCAAGTTACTTTAGCAATGTAAGTGCCCAAGTTACAGTGATGGTGATGACATCTGAGAAGTAATTTTGCACTTGGCACCAGCTCTATGGTATTTCTTCACTGATTTTGACTAAACAAATATAATGCTATTTACTACATGAAATTTGAGGTGCACATTGGCCAGAGACATGTAATTTGTTTTAGGATAAAAGCAATTTTTATTATACAATAAAGCTGACCCTTTCTACCAATGGAAAAAAAAACATCATCTTTAATATGTACCATCTTCACATTCTAAAAGGTTTAAAATGTATATCGACCACAGTTAAGAGTCCACATCATAGACTAATGTTTTCTTGGACCATGACTAATGAAGTATGTCACAGCAGGGTGGAAGGAGGGTCTCTAATAATGACAAATATAATTCTCTTTATTGACTGAGTGCAGAATATACCAGTACACAATCTTGTTGTTTTTTTTTTAAATTTAATATTGCAGACTAAAATTCAGGTCATTCATTGGACAGGAAAAATATTCTGACTTTTAACTGTTAAATCCATTATATTAGAAACAAGCAAGCAATTCCACTGATTCTTTGTTCATTACATAACAAGGTGAGGTCAGCAAATATTGTACTTGTGCCATGATGAACCCTGACTGTGACCTTTGCGACTGGGTTGTAGAATTAATGGCCAAACATGTAAGTAAACAAGTTTATGGGATCTATGGGCATATCAGTTATACTGTAAAATTAGGTGTGAGGTAGGCAGGAACCTTGATCTTCAAGATGCAAAGATTTAAATAGAGGCTGACTGAAATTTTGTTTCGGTTTCGGTTTTGGTACTGAAAGTTGGCAAATGGCCTCTTTCTGCATAGTTTCTGAAGCCAAAAAGTTAGCTTTCGGTTTGCTTTCAGTTTTAGCCGAAACTGATATTGATTTTCGGTCATCAGCTGAAGATCTATTTTAACTTTCAGAATGCAATGCTAGTGCTGCATCTATTACTCTGCTTGTTGGCCGGTCAGACATACAATAATTATAAGTTACTGCATTCATATGGGAAAATATGAACAAGTTTTTCAGTTGGAAATACTGCATGACCTTAGAATTGCAGTATATCCATCCAACAAAACGAGTTCATATTTTTACATATAAATGCAGTAACCTTTATATAATATGCTCATTTCCTTAATCTACCAAAGGTTTAATTATGTAAACAACATACACTACATGAAACAAAGTAACTAAATGCATGGCGTATTCAAAACAAAATACACAAGCGCAGACTTATCATTACACAAGAACATTATTAATGTGCACATCACTCTGCCCAGATAATGTTGAACTTAGTTGAACAATAGCCATCACTTTAAAAAGAAAATGGAGTTCTGGTCTACTTAAATTTGAAATTTAGAGTCATATTGTGAATGAATGTGCATTGCAACAACTTTTCCCAATGGTATGGAATGAACAGATTTTGGTATTTTTTTTTGATTCTATGAAATTTTGTGAGTATGGACTGGATTTTATCTGTGCCAATTCTACATGAAGTACATCTGATTTCAGCAGCGAAGGAGCAGTAGAATGTTTGGAATCATAATGTGGAAAAAATATGAAGTCTTTCAAGTGTAATTTTAAAAAAAACTCTACGAAAATATTGTTCATTTCAATTTGAGTGCAGTATGGAAGATGTAACTGCACTTGGAACATAATTGAAATTACAGCACAATTTCGAAATGCGTAATCAAGCTTGAGAACCCATGACATGGCTCATGTAATTTGGATTTGCAGAACTAAGAAAGTACATTCTGAGGAAATTCAGGATGTGAAACTAAGTATATTTTTTGTCATTC
The DNA here is from genome assembly GCA_030141615.1 of Unio pictorum. Lineage (NCBI taxonomy): Eukaryota > Metazoa > Mollusca > Bivalvia > Unionida > Unionidae > Unio > Unio pictorum. Next base: position 5,565,068 of record JARLTB010000098.1, read on the forward strand.
TTATTACCAGCTAAGGAAGACATGTTTATGTCTTGGCACTTGTATGTTATTTGAAGGGATCCAGCAATTTTATGACCTGCGTTTTGTCTATTGTTAGCCTAAATCAGAAACATTGTATCAAAAAGTTACACTGAATTTTGCAAAGCAGCTGGTATGTGGCAGTCAATGAAACATCTGCTTTTAAAATAGTTCATTCAGAAACAAATTTAGCCAACCAAAACATAAATCGTCTACTACATAAGTGTATATGATTTGTTTACAAAGTAGTTCCTAATACACTATTGGGCATATGTGTCGTGCATGAGAGTGCAGTATGGTGTGCAATATCGTACAATATTGCATGATTCTGACAATGTAAAGTTAACGGAGACAAAAATGAACATATAATAATAACATGTGATTTGGACAATGAAGATGGAATATCAAAAGTTATTTATAAATCACTTTCAGGTAATGATGCATAAGTATACCAATTTCTTCTATTTTTCCAAAAACAGCTGTAAAGTGAAAGAACAGAAAAAACAAATGTGATAAAAAAGTAGAAGTTTTGACCAGTTACCTTGACCGTGAAGAAAGATTCTAAATATGGCATCCAAAACACATTCTAGCAAGGATGTGTAAAGTACACAAAGTTGCACTCGGTTATTTCAAATGATTCTAAAGCTGTAGCGAAGAAAGAAAAGTTAAATAGAAAATGTAAATTATGGACCTGAGAGCTTGGCCCTGAAGGTTGGATCCCAATGAAGTATGCAACATATCTCAATTTAATATCTATAAGCATACATCTGTTTAGTCCATTAATTAGAAATGGCCTAAAGAGTTAAGAAGTAGAATTGAAAATATGATGGACAACATGAAATAGTGACCTGTAACCTTCAGAACTTCTACAACCCAGCACACACAATATATTACTTGACACATCTTCTAGTGACCATATACAATTAAACCAAGTTTCACAGTCATCTTAAATGTCTCCTAAGTTATTGATCTGAAAGGAATGTATAACAGAAATCTGTAAACTATTTACCTGTGACCCTGACCTTGAGATGAGGATGGTAATGTGGTACATGAAACACTTTCTAGTTATAGTATAAAAACATATCTACCAAGTTCATTGATTATTTCAAAAAGGTTTAAAATTATAGAACAGAAATGAACATGTGAAAGATATACTGAAATGTGAATACCTTGTTCCCTGTGTTTTGCAAAGAGGTAAATTACACCCTCCTTTAAGATAAAAAAAAATCCAGTCGGCATTTACCTGAATTAAACAATCCTAAAAATGTATATTCCAGTTCCACTGCATATCAAATATACATTATGCCAATCAGTTTTTCAAGAAAAAATATGCTTAATTTACAGAAAACATATATTCAGTGATGCTGAAAATATTATGATTTTAATTTACATAGTTGGAACTTAAGTTACTCACTGCAAGCAATGTATCTTCTAACGTTGCTGCAAAGGCTGTCGCAAGGCCGGCTGGAAGATCTGTAATGAATCCCACCGTGTCCATGAAAACTGCACGCATTTTATTTGGTAAAACACCAGCATGAGCTGTCACATCCATTGTGGCAAAAAGTTGGTCCTTGGGCTCCATGTCAGCATCTCCAGTAAGGGTCTTTATCAATGTCGTCTTTCCTGAAGAAAAATGGTTTTATTGTCTTCTCCTCAGCATAGACCCAGATCTGCCAATTATTGCTTAATGCCAAAGAAGACCAGGGTCTACTTTGTTCAATGTTCATTCTCCTTATGATTTCAGTATAAAGCCCCTAAGCATGTCACTGTCCCTCCTACAAATTTCTTGACAAGGACTGATGTTCTCTTAACTGACAAAAATTTCCAGGAATCAAGGTAATTCCATATTTTTTGTCCTTTTATTCTTTTTAACTACTGAATATAGAAACCACCTCTAATATTCTTAAGGAACTCCAACAAATTTGGAAATAAAAATATTTTCTTACTTGCCTGAGTTAATATGTTGATAAAATAGCATTCAGTAAACTATGGAATTCTTTGTCAAGGCCTTTGACCTTGAATCTGATATCATGGACAAAAATCAATGAATTCATTTGAGCAAATGTCAAGATAAATGAATGCGCTAAGTTTGGTTAAAACACTATGCATCAGATATATTCTAAAACTCCATAAAACTCCATTCATAATTATTTGCATTATCATGCGCACAAGCAAGTACAGCCAAAACTCGACTCAAGACCTTTGACATTAAAATAAAGGCCATAGTGTTTACTATTAACTTGCTTATTGGAATACAACTAAAGACAAAATCTGGTCAAACTTCACTTGTATATGTGCTAGTTACTTTGCTCATAAATTCGATCAAATACAAAAGTTACAGCAATGAATTTTGACTTGACCTCCAGGTCAAACAGGTATAGCTTTAAAAATTCATTTGTAAAAGTGCAGACATGTTGGTGGTCAGAGGATTATTTTCATTTAGAACCAACTAAATAATTCAAAAAGTAGTTTTGTTAAAATGACATCATTCCTGCAAGAGAAGCATTGACAATGGATAAACAAATCCATACTGCATTTTGTTACCCATTAGACTGAAAATGAAAAGAATAACAAAAAAATTTGGAAAACAGCAACCCACAAGCGTTCACAAATTATAACACGCATTACTTAACTGAGTGAATGAATATATGCAGTGAGTGCAAAAAACCCCAACAAAACGCACTAATGATGCTGCAAATAAAAAAAGTCCACAACTTCAAAAAATATGGACATTCATAGGATTTTGGGAGATCTTGCTTGCCTTGTTGATACTCCATTTTGAGGCAAATTAAAATAGAAATACATAAAACAGTTCTTAGATATTTTTTATTTTTTTGGGGCAGGGGCAGAGAAAACATTTTCATTGGTAAGTATCTAAAATGTGCACTGATATGTTGTGGACAGATTTGTCTGCAAATCTTTCCTGTATTTTACAAATGTATTTTATGAATATACGCGGTCAGACCCAAAACATAGTCCATCAGTATTAACACAGATTTGGGTGTCTGCTTTATGGTACATGTTTTTTAAAACATAAATTTACAAATAAAAAATGAAGTAAATAGAGTATGTGTCGTCACTTGCTGATCTGGCTGTATCCATAATAGTAATTCTATAAAACTATGCATATAGAAGCATTATTTCTGTAGTTTTTCTCTTAGATTCAATTTGAATCTAGATAAATAATTTCTTGCTAATACACTCACACTAACATGTGAAAATGTAATTTCTAAAACATGCACGTTTGCTGGATGTGTGTAAGATGCTGATTTTTGACAGATAATAAAATGCATAAACCAGACATTGTGAGTTTATAAAAATAAATTTGAATTTAGGCTTGAAAAGTACATTCACTGTAAGGTCATTCCATATCAAGAGATGCAATTGTCCAGATGTATTAATTATGGTTATTTTTATGGTTGTTTCGAACCATGAATTGAGAAACTCAGTAAAGACCAAAAAAACTTCTCAAATCCACAAAAATAAGTACATATAAAAAATAATAAAAAATAAAAAAATATAAAAAACTTTCAGCCAAATTATGAAAATTGACACCATATTAACCTTTAATTTCCCTTGTCATAAAATTTCTGAGCAACTGGTGAACGTTAAAAATAAAATATGAGATAAGGAATATGAAGTCAAATGTTTGGGTCGGGCCACAGAAAAAGAAGAAAATATCACCTGGTTATTTTATCAAGTAAAACCTAATGTTAATGCATAGATATGCACACATTCATACACCTTATTCAACACTGTTGTAAAAGCATTTGCATGTAAAGCAAGATTGAAGAAAAGGCTGAATGAATGCCTTTTAATCAATAGTACTGACTGTAACAGCAACATGCTGAATAAATGCACTGCTTCAAATAAGAGGCACACAACTTACAGTTCTGTACCTTGATTTAAATCTGAGGCAGTGTCTTTTAGTTCTCTGTACTTAGGATTAAATGGCAATGAGAAGCTGACCATGACCACTGCCAGGGTACCTTTAAATCAGGTACTGTATTTACATGTATTGCATCACCCAACTAGAAATAGTGTTTAGCCACAGGTATCACTGGATAAGCGTGACATCCCCAAAATTATGATAAACCTAGGGGTGATGTTGGAAACTCAGAACATAAAAGTACTGTCAATTAAAATAATTGTACATTTTCATGCCACTATACCATTCAGAAATGCATATATTTTATGTATTGTGTCTATCATTTTCATGATGGTATTCAAGAAGCAATACTTGTATCTACATTTATCTGGGTATAATAATTTGAAAATATTACCAGCAAATTAAATAATTACCAAAAGCTACAAAAAGTTTCAATGTTGTTTACCATGGGTGTTTACTAGCATGTATAGTTAGCTGAAGTCCGAACAACCTGTATTAATATGTGTTTTGCTTGACAGATTTATGCAATAAAAGTATTCATTTTTATTATAATTTCCTTTTTCAAAAGTGATTTAATTTCCAAGTCATATTTTGATAGTTGTTTTGCTTATGCATGTAGTCCAATAAGCCCTTCGCTTGTAAAGACAGAGTTCACTTTCCTTCAATTTGACAATCTTTTTGATTGGGCCAAGAATTTAATACTTGCTCTGTGCCAAGTAGAGTTCTAGAACTTCATGTGCATATTGGACTTTAACCCCTTATCTTGTAACGGAAGCAGCATTTTATTTTCCAACGTGGCAACCCTTTGATCAAGCCATGAGTTTGATACTTGCTCAGTGGTAAGTAACAGAAGGTGGTTATTTGAACTCCCTATGATCTTGCCACACAACTGATACATGTTCAGTTGCAGCCTTTGATAGATTTCACTGACTGTATGATCAAAGTTTTACTTACACAGTCAAAACTTAAAACTTAATCTTTTCAAAAGCACCAACATATGACAGTGAAGGCAAGGAAACAGAAATTTCAGATATTTATGGTGACAGACTAATAGTTTACAAAGATTAGATGATGAGGATTTCAGAACTTTATAAGACAATGAAGATGCAGACCTGCCAACCCTGATGAGTCCGTCTCAGTAAGGCAGTTGACTTTTTTCCATAAGTTTGACCAGTTTTCAGTAAGGTGTAACAAATTATCGTAAACTGCTACTGTAAAGACCGAAAACACAATGAAAAATTTTATATTCAAAATATGCAGCGATGATAAATTTGTTTTGTTGACTTTATTTACCACTTGTACAGTTGCACAAACTTTAGTTCCAAACCCTATGCTGCACAATGGTGTCTTCCTATCTGTCAACTTGATGTAATTCTCTTATATTTCATATGACGATGGCAATCATATCTCCTGCCATGAGACATATTAAATTGGCATGTCGTGATATCCAATAAATATAACTGTGTCCCTTCCAGCTTTACTCACAAGAATCTGAATATCCCTTTTTATTCTTCTGTGTTGTGTTGATTATTAACATTTTTCAAGAGGCTTATTTTCTCTTTTGTCTTGAACATGCATCACTTGCTGGAAGCCATTTAAAAACAATGCTATAATCAACAGTTTAATCATGGAGGCACTTCACTTGAACAAATAGATGCAGTTTAAAGTGTCTGAGGTGCTGCAGTAAAGTTAGTCTGGTTCATTAATTCTAATATGAACCTGGATCTCAATCAAACACGGATGAATAAATGATCCGGACCTTTTCGCAATGATCATTTTTCCGAAGTTTTTGCTTTTATGCCATACATTTGTATTTTAAGAGTAATTTTCATAAAACTTATGGCAAAATCAAAAGGGTTGGTAGGTCTGAAGTTGACTTTTGTGAAACACAAAAATGGACTTAACTTTCTTTGCTTATTTGTAAGATTTTGGACTTAACATACGGGATAATGTGAATAAGACCATTCTAAACTACATGTACTGTTTTTATACTGGTATGTGCCCTATAATAGAACTGAAGAATACATTACACAAATGAAATTAAAATGTTAAGCTTTATTAACTTTAACTGATCTTATTACACAAAGCTGGACAAATTGTAGCTTGTCAATTATTTGTGACACATTCCACTCAATAATATAACTAACTTGACTTTAGTTTTGTCTTTATCCACCCATCAAACTTTACTTTTTTAAATTATTATTACAAAGTACGACTCTGTCTCACTGATAAGTCACACCTTCAGATGGATCTGCAAAATAAACTGTGACTTATAGGAGGGTAGAAGAGAAATTGGCTTTTCATAGCCATACAATTGGGTGGGGAGGGGTGTCAACTTATAGCTGAGTCGACTTAAACTCAAGAACAGATGGTAGGTACATCCTTCAAGATTTTTAATAAAATACTTCACAATCAATAGCAATATATTAATCCCTGACATAACAAGAGCTCATTTATTTTGAACAAGTTAATGAATGTCAATTTCAGTTAGTATAACTTTAGATATGTCACACAAATAAATTCCTGTACAGCTGTTGTCACATTTATAATTTGCTCATAGGTTTACCACAGTTAGTGTAGCCAACAACTGCAACTGTGGGGATCTTCTTCAAGCGACCCTTGCGGTTGACCTCTCTCTGCTTCTTCAAGTCAATGAGCATCTTTTGTAATTTCTTTTCACGGTTCTGAAACAACACAGATAATAAACTCAAACATCATTGAAAATGATCTCAAATGCCACAAACAATAACAACAGATATCACAGACAATACACTCAAACATCAATGACAATAAACTTGAGCATCACAGACAATAATCTCAAACATCAAAGGCAATAATCTCAAACACCACAGAAAATAACATCAAACATCAGAACAACAAACTCAAACATTACAGACAATAAACTCAAACATCACAGACAATAAATTCAAACATCAGACAACAAACTCAAACATCACAGAAAATAAACTCTTAACTTCCTAAACAATAAAGCCAAATAGTACAGACAATAAATGCAAGGATCACAGACAATACACTAAAACAGCATAGAGAATAAACTCAATAAATAGACAACAAACTCAAACATTACAGACAATAAACTCAAACATCATGGACAACACAAACATCATAAACAACTCAAACATCATAGACAATAAACTCCAACATTATTAACAATAAACTCAAACATCATAAACAATAAACATTACAGACAATAAACTCAAACATCATAGACAACTCAAACATCATAAACAATAAACATTACAGACAATAAACTCAAACATCATAGACAACTCAAACATCATAAACAATAAACATTACAGACAATAAACTCAAACATCATAGACAACTCAAACATCATAAACAATAAACATTACAGACAATAAACTCAAACATCATAGACAACTCAAACATCATAAACAATAAACATTACAGGCAATAAACTTAAACATCATGGTTTCCAGAATACAACTAAAAATATGTCACATCCAGAAATCATGATGCAGAACAAATAAAACCCTGGCAGTCAAGTTTAAATAACTGCATACAGAAATGGTAATCTCTAAGGTTATATATAAGTTACAGATATACTATACAGATATATGTAGTATACAGTTATACACAGTAAACATATATAATCAACATACATCACAAAAATAAAATTCAGTGAGTGTTAATTAAATTAAAACTTCCATCTAATATTATAACTTGAAAACACATGTATTTGTAATTTTTCTCTAACCTTAACTGTGTAACAAGCATTCTGCAGAATGCTATATCACATCTGCAATCCAGTGCAAGTTCAAGTTAGTAAATATTTCAGTAAAGTATGTTTCTCTGATATTACTTACCTGATGGCATTAACATTGAGAAAATAATCTTTTATATCTCCAAATCCATGTGGTTCCAATCTTAAACTGGGCTATAATCAACTTATTCTTAGCTATAAAGTTTGGGTGTATTTAGTTTGGGTCCATTGAAAGGGCATGTAACTCACCATGATTGCCAAGGCTACAGCTATCAGAAAGCAAGACCCACATGATAGCAGCTTCAGTGAGGATCTGGCTAAAGGCTCAACTGGATTTGACTGAATAGGGCCATATCAAAACAAATGAGAGGTTCCATTAAGGAAACCGAGTAAGGGACATAATTGGCAAAAAGATCGGATAGATCTTGATCATGACCAATATTCCCTCTGACATGATGCCTGAAACTGTCAGATATTATGGAGTGGTAGTCTTTGATAGTAATCTAGCCTAACTTGTTCTCCTCGAACAGTCCGAGAAAATAATCAGCCAGCCTTTGGATATAAGGCACTGAAAAGGGGATGATGCTACAGACCTTATACCAGTCTCTAAACAAAAGCCACTTTCTCTTTTAAGCCTCCAAAGTAGAGGTCATTCAAGTTTGCTATATTACCTGCCAAAGTTTTAAATTCCTTTCTCTCCTGAGGTGAATAGTGAGATGAAAAGCAAATTGTTCAGTAAATGATGACAAATTGTTCAGTAAATGAAGACAAAGGGAAATAACTCTTGCCCATTACCTCCCTTGAAGCCATTGACTCTTAGTTTTTAAGCTGAGTGAAATAGTACAATGATGCTTGAATGGCAGGGTGACTGGGAGAGTTTTTAAGAAATGTGAAAAAAAAAGGTTACTCACATGAAGTATTTTGTGTCTATTCTGTATGAATGTGTCTCCCCCTACATCACTAGAGCTCACAATTTGCCGGTCCACATCACCCTCTTGCAACTGACGCATTCGATACCTGTGGAAAAATACATTATCCAAAAAAATTATTGTGAGGAAACCATTTTTTCTTTTCAGTCTTAGTGACCTTGACTTAGACCTTTGAACTTTTGAACCCAAAATCAATAGTATTCATCCTTTCCCCAAGATGAAGACATTCACAATGTTTTGTCCAGGTATGTGATGTAGAATTGATGCTATTGTGAGGAAACCATTTTTTCTTTTCAGTCTTAGTGACCTTGACTTTAGAACTTTTTATCCTGTAATTGACAGGCTTCTACCTAACCCCAAAGGCAATGTCAGTTCCAAAGTTTTGTCCCTGTATGTGTTGTAGAACTAACGTTATTGTGTGCATGTCATTACTGTCACCATCCAAACCACCATTATCATTACAAAATACTCACCTGATATATGGTACTTCTGCCAGAGCTATCTGCAGTTTAGCTTCCTTAGTTTTTGCATGATGCTTAAAGACTTGAAGTATCACAGTATATCTGAAAACAAAGATTTCTTAAATGAGGAAGATAATACATCACAGACAAATTTGTAAACAGCAGCTGTTTTCGCCATTAAAGACAACAACAATCATTGGACTGAAGCTTTTGTTGTAACCTTATTCATCGATTCACCCACTGATTGTTTTACCAGCAAAAGTAAAGAATAATTATAGTTGTCTGTTGTCTATTTAGTATCTCCCAATATTTAACAGCAACAGGACAATGGCCTTTATAGCTACAAGTCCTTAACCAATAATGTTAAAGAATATCCTTTATAAAGTTGGCCATTTCACAAGAGTCAGAGATAACACATTGTGCTGTGCTAAAGATGTGCATGCGTGTGTGTACACTTGTGCTTGTAAATGTTTAATATCATACTCGAACAACATTTTGTGTTCATATAATAAATATTTATAAATACATGAGTCAATATTTTTTTAAAAATATGCATTTACTGTTAAATGCATTTGCTACAATTAATTATATGAACGGCTAAAATCACAATGTCCATCAAACAGCTAATATTTTCATTCACTACTGATAGCCTCACTAGTTTGATGCTAGCTGTGCCTTATACACTCAATCCATCTCTGATCTCTCCACAACTGCATGGACAGCATATCTGCCAACAAATCATTCAAAATTTGGTTTCAACCTGGTTGTCACATTGTAAGGAACAATAACCAGATTGCAACATGTGCTTGACCCTGAGGCATATAATTTTCGCGTCATAAATGTACGAAGATCAGTCCTGCGAACAATGAGGTGTCAAGCCAGTTATATAACATGGTCATAAAAACTTGTGACTGGTGCCTTATTTTGGCCAAGCCAGTTATATAACATGGCCATAACATGGTTCACAGGTAAGTGATGAAATCCTGTGTTTAGATCAAAGGAATATCAAGTGGGGGTCGTAAATCCTACCTTGACAGACTGCCTGGGAGGGGGCAGTGTCTGCTAATTATGTGAATCAGAGGTGAATCAACATCCAAGGTGTGGCCACCATTGGAATCGCAAGCTTAAATCTATTATCTTGAGAACTAAGCATCAGTAGTTGCAGGAATTATAAAGGTAGATAAGCTACTCCGATGCCATTCAAAATTGGCGGGAAATTTTTAATTCTGGGAATTACAAAGGAGCATCAGACAGGTCAGTGACAACTGGCTCGATTGTTGTTATCTATTACAGTAAAGTAATTGTACTTTAATTATGTGCAGTATGTATACTTCATTACTAGAATCGTTAGTATGTAGAATCCCCATTTGTAGTGTTTGATTCATTTGTAGTGTTTAATCAACATGCATATTTTGAGATATAAGCAATCTTTATGTAAAGAATAAATATTGTAATTCGTTATGTGGTTAATTCGTAGTAACCTTGTGCATTTATTCATTTGATATTCTAGATTTACAAATGCTGAATTGAATTATAACTTTGTAAAATGGTTGCAGTGTGCAACATTAGTTAATAGGGATTTGACTATTTGTGTATACTTTGTAGGAGTATCATGTGTAAGGATATATCAGCACATGGATATGTGCATATCTGTGTACACTTTGTAGAAGTGCAAAGTATAGAAATGTGTCTAGTTATGTGATATTGTTTGTATAATAAGATTGAGAATCTATATATACTGTGTACACCATATCAGAGAGAATGGGTATTTCAATGTGCACAAATGCATGACCAAAGAAGGCAATCGCTTATCTGATATCGTTGTTTAGTGTGAATCTGAATAGCTAGAGGAATATGCTATGCTAATGTCCTTGTGTGTTCGTACAGGAAGCTTTTAGGGACCAGAGGAACTGTAGAAGACAGAGGTAGATACCCTTGTGCAGTTGGTCCTGAGTCTCTGGGAGACAAAGAAAAAGAAAGAACGGAGGCAGAAGTTAGATGGACTGGAGGGAACTGGAGTACCAGTTCAAAGAAGCATAATACAGATGAGTAGAAACACAGGACAGGAGGAAAATCTATCATACTAAGTCAGATGATGAAATAAGCCATCACTTGGTCAAGTGAAAGATGAGTGATTGGGTTTTAAATTTTAATTTTATTTGAGAAATGACTATCTGTTGATGAATGATATTAAATTGATGTTTATTTGAATTTCACATTTTGTGTATTCATTAATTTAACTGTCGGCATCGCTGACTGGGGACTTGGAGCTTTGCATCTCTCCATCACTACTTCAATTTCTGACAAAAACGAGGCAGGTTGGGTCTTCTGTAAATAATATTGGGAGCACCCAACCCATACCTAGTTAATGAGAAACCTCTACACAGATCACAATGTATATTTTATTAGCTTTTAATAACTATGCATAGCTATGTGGTTTCTTCTGTGATCCAACAAGTGTTTATTTAAATGTGATAATTGTCAATAGAATAAAACATCACCAAAACAGGAATATATGCGGAATATAACCCATCATCAAACCAGGAGTGTACTTGTACATAAGGAATATAACCCATCATCAAACCAGGAGTGTACTTGTACATGAGGAATATAACCCATCACCAAACCAGGAGTGTACTTGTACATGAGGAATATAACCCATCATCAAACCAGGAGTGTACTTGTACATGAGGAATATAACTCATCATCAAACCAGGAGTGTACTTGTACATAAGGAATATAACCCATCACCAAACCAGGAGAGTACTTATAAGGAATATAACCCATCACCAAACCAGGATTGTACTTGTACATGAGGAATATAACCCATCACCAAAACAATAGTGCCTGTACATGAGGAATATAACCCATCACCAAAACAGTAGTTTCCATGTATATGAAGAATATAACCCATCACCAAAACAGTTGTACCATTGTACATGGGGTATATAACCCATCACCGAAACAGTAGTGCCCTTGTACATGAGCAATATGACCCATCACCAAAACAGCTGTACCATTGTACATGGGTAATATGACCCCTAACCAAAAGTTTTACCATCGTACATGGAAAATATAACCCATCACCAAAACAGTAGTTTCCTTGTATATGAAGAATATAACCCATCACCAAAACAGTTGTACCATTGTACATGGGGAATATAACCCATCACCAAAACAGTAGTGCCCTTGTACATGAGCAATATGACCCATCACCAAAACAGCTGTACCATTGTACATGGGTAATATAACCCCTAACCAAAAGTTTTACCATCGTACATGGAAAATATAACCCATCACCAAAACAGTAGTTTCCTTGTATATGAAGAATATAACCCATCACCAAATCAGCTGTACCATTGTACATGGGTAATATAACCCCTAACCAAAAGTTTTACCATCGTACATGGAAAATATAAACCATCACCAAAACAGTAAAGTGTTTGTACATGAGCAATCATTAGCACATACAAACATGATCTATATACTGGATGGAAACTTTTCAAGATATTACCTGTCAAATACTGGGATTTCCCATAGATCTTTCAAGATATTACCTGTCAAATACTGGGATTTCCCATAGATCTTTCAAGATATTACCTGTCAATTACTGGGATTTCCCATAGATCTTTCAAGATATTACCTGTCAAATACTGGGATTTCCCATAGATCTTTCAAGAACTGTGTCTGATGTTTCTGCAGCATGTTCACATTCACAAAGACAGCAGTCACCCCTGAAAGTTCCTTAATCAAATTTTTCATCTCCCTCACTTTTCCAGTCCCAAAAACGTCCTTTCTGTGTGGCTCCCGAGCATTTACAACATCCTGTTTAATAAAAACAAGTATTCCAATAGGGATCATGGTGTCTATACTCATTCTTTTGTTGATGCATCATCCCTGTGACTTACAAATACTTTAAACATTGTTGAGACAAATACTGCATCTGCTGGTAGAAATGTGATACTCATAGATCACCATTCAAATGCAGGTGAGTCAAAAACTGATAATCGTTATATGATAATTGTTATAGTTGTTTTGGGTTTAACACAATTTTAAACTGCATTACAGGCTATATATGGTGGCCAGAAAAACTGGTGGAGAAGATCCCATGAAAACTCCAGTAAGAACCATTGACCCACATACCCACGCATTAACACAGCCTGAGAATGGAAAACACATGAATAGATGTGAGATGGTAATGATCAGTAAAAGGTCAGTGCTTTTGACCACTTGGCTAACTGCCACCCACCACTTACTCTTAATAACTATAATTACCACATACATATAATACTAAGCCTATGATTGATCAATAATCAAAACATAACAATTATGACTTTTGCAACTCGTACAGTATAAACAAAACTCTGGATTTAAGCATTCAACCTTCTCTTCCAGTTTATAAGTAAGCACTGTTCCTTTCATGCCCATTATTATCAAATTGCGGTCAATGTTTTTGATTAATCATTTGTTAATTCATAAACAGTAAAACCTCCCACAATAGACCATTAATTAGACTTTAAAAAAAAGGTTTGAATCAAGAGGTGATCATATTGCAAACAATTTGCTTATTATTCAATTCAGTAAATGGGAGTGATTATGTGTAATTGTTATTTCAAATGATCTTACATTGGTCGAGGTCCAATGCACATATTTTTCCCTTACACATTTTACTCTGTCAGGAAAAGCCATGAAAAGTATTATGTCTTGTATGCTGTAAAATGTTCTAGTAAAGATATCAGCAGGTTGAAAGTATTATTATTGTGCTCTTATGGGTTTAAATAATATTCCTGGATAGAAATAATAATTTCCTAGTTCTAAAAATAATAATAAATTTCAAGAAATAATTGTAATAATTGTTTACAAATACTGTATTGCCAAAGTAAACAAGAATACCTAAATAGTTCCTAATAACTTCAAGTTTTCTGCATCACATGATTTTAACCAATCTAAATGCTTGATACAAGATGGCAAATGAATACCTAAATAGTTCCTAATAACTTCAAGTTTTCTCCATCACATGATTTTAACCAATCTAAATGCTTGATAAAAGATGGCGAATGAATACCTAAATAGTTCCTAATAACTCCTAGTCTTCTGCATCACATGATTTTAACCAATCTAAATGCTTGTCACAAAGGTTGTTTAAAACTCTGTAATTAAAATGCAGCCTCAGCTGCAACAGTGAAAACTACCACTATATCATGCACAAAGAGGTCTGGGTTGTTAGTTTATCACAATTTCAAATTAACAGCACATTTTCTGATCTGATAATGCAACATGGAATGATAGATCTGTGTACACAACATTTGCAGTTGGCAGCCCACTGCATTACCTTTTTGACAACTTTCCAGCCTGGTATTGAATCTATAAGTGCACATGCTTCAGCTAACTGGAGAGCAGGTGTGGTGTTGTAATTTTTCTGAGGTCCCCATCTTATTGCTGTAAAATAAAAGCATTAACATTATTGTTTTTTTGCTACATAAACACATAAAAAAAATAGTAAATTTGTCTAATATCATCAGTAATTCACCTAGGAATCCCAAGTGATGGGAACCCACCCTCTAAATGTGTGGGACATACAACATTTTATGGAGACAAAGGAAAATTGTAGCACATAATGCAGAAGCAGTGTTAAACAACAAGTTAATCTAATTCGCTTTTGACAGATTTGTCACCATAACTTTGTTGTCTGAACTGTATTTACTGTTGCCACCTATTTAAAGGAACTGTTCAGTATTGAAAAATAAAAAGTAGTGTCATAACACACAAATTTCCAAGTGGTTCACATATATGAGTTCTATATATTAGAGCTCATCAGGTGGCAACCCTAATTGTACAACAGGCAACATATTTTCCTTCTTTAAAGATGGATATTAATTGCCATCTTCCAGTTTTCTTTCCATTTTTAGAAACTTTGGTCAGTGCAAGAGCCAATACAGAAGTGGATAGACATCCACTAAAGAAAAGTTGTAGCTGCATCCACTGCAGACCAAAAAGTTCAAAACCAGAAAAATTTGAAAAACTGCAATAATACTTGTAACAATAGGAGAAAAATCTTTTAGATCATATACATTGTATTTATACTAACAAACATGCATACCAGAGTACATTGATCTACAATGCAATATTTTTGCTAAACTATGTTAACAATTTTAAATCCAAAAGTTTAAAAAACACTGTAAACAAATTGAGAAATTGCTGAAATGAGCTGAAAATTTCGAAGACAATCTCCATATAAATACAAACATACTTACTCTTAAGTGGTTTTTGCTTGTGTTAACAAAGTTTTGTCACAAACATCTAAGACCAAAAAGTTTTTTAAAAAAGTGATACAATTTTTTAAATTGTAAAAGGAATGAAATTCTAATCAGGTCATCTACTCATCATCTGACCATGATGATTGTGTAAATATTCATGGCTCTAATATATTTGCCAACCCTTTGTGAGGTATAAATGTAACCTATATCACAATTGCAATAAAGTAAATCAAAGATATCCTTTTTTGTACTATCAACAAATAGCTGTTTCAAGATTAAACACAAATGGGCAAAATTCATATCGATTAGCTACTAAATAGGTATTAGCTACTAAATAGGTATCATAGATCATCATCCAGTGTCTCCTCAATTATATGCTGATGACAAACAAATATACAAATCTAGCCACCCACCCAACTGAAGGTGTAGAGAGGTGCATTTCTGATCTGAAATCATAGATGACATGTAACAAGCTGCACATGAATGATGATAAAACTGAGGGCCATTCTGATCACAACAGAAAGACTTTTTCATTCACATCCTTTACCTCAAACGATAAATATCAACAACACCAACATTAATTCGCACAGTCAGTATGAAACCTAGGCATTACTCTCGACAGTACCCTTAAGTCTGGACTATTGTAACTCAATTCTGTCTGGTTCATCTCAATATCTTCTTCAGAAACTTCAAAACGTTCAAAACACAGCTGCTCAGATCATCCTTAGAGTACCACGATCAGAGAATACCTCCTGACTGCTCTGTACCCTACACTGGCTATCCATTCAATCCAAAATCAAACACAAAATGTGTTCTCTGTGTTACGTTTCACTGACAGAATGCAGTCCAACATACCTATCTGGCCTCACCCATGTGAACACACCAGCAAGATATTTACACTCCTTTTCTGGCAATAATATACTCATTATTCCCACTATGAAAATGAAGACATATGGATGTTCTTTTGCATACCAGGGCCTGGCGCAGTGGAATGAATTGCCCATTGAAATTAGACACAAAGACACAATGATCCCTTTCAACAGTGCTCTTCAAACTCACCTATTTCAACTGCGAGAACAAACTTAAAGACCTAATAAATATTTCCTACCTTAAATATTTTCAGCATTTTTGCATGTTTTCTAATTTCATTGTGGGTTTTGTTTTGTACTCATATCATTATAGATGTTGTAAAGTGCTTAGAGCTTCTAAAGATTAGGCACTATACAAATTCCTCATTATTATTATTATTATTATTATTATTATTATTATTATTATTATTATTATTATAACATTAGGGTATTCTGGAGTGGAAACATGCACAGCTACTCAGATGCAAGATCAACTCATTAACATGCACAGATCTTGATTATATTCAAACTTTTCCATGACACTGATGACATAAGCCTACATTCCAAGTTTGATAAAAGTTAGATCCTGAGTAGTTACACATAAATATGGATAATAAATATACTCTTCTCAGCATTGCAGGCCAGATGAAATAAAATACAAATGATGATTTAAAAAATTAAATGCAAATTTTCAAGAAAATGGTTGTTGCATCGTTTGTATACCACAACAGGTATCAAAATATGTAGATCTTATATGTGCCTGAGAAATACAAACATTCTATGTAAATTTTACTGTAAAAAACATCTAACCTGGCTGGATGACAAACACTTTGTGTCCAATTCCTGGAATGGCTGAATACTCCCTCAAATATTGTTCAATCTCCAGAGTTAAAAGGTCCTCCTCTTCATTCTCAAGGCCTGTGGTAGGAAAATAAAAATTCTTATAATAATAATAATAATAATAATGAGGACTTTGTATAGCGCCTAATCTTTAAAAGCTCTAAGCACTTTACACCATCTATAATTATATGACTACACCACAGAACAACAAATGACAAAAACAATGAAATTGGAAAACATAAAAACATGCTGAAAACATATAAGTTACAAAACATGATATCAATCATTGAAATGTTTCTGATTATTAAACTGGTAACATATTTTGTTTCATCTATGCAGTCCCAAGTTTGATTGGTGGTCCCAACTGATTCAAAAGGATTCTATGGCTTCCTTTACCTTAATAATTTCCTAAGACTCATCCATGAAAATCAGGTTTCTCCAAACATTTACTTCATGAATAAGGTTTAAACTTTTGTTTTACTTAGGAAGCTACAAATGTTTACTTCTGGATGTGAGATGTTATATTTTTAAGGAAGATCTCAGGGACACATGGGCTTTTTTGTACATACAGCCAGTGAAATTTTTAAAACACGAAAAAGTATTTACCTTTTGGCAATACTTTGTAAAATGAAGAAGAGATATTTACAGTATTAATTCAGAAAGGAATTACTATTATAATTTCAAGATAATTGCAGAGTGGAGGTTACCTGAAAAATAGGAGTAAGCAAAACAGATTGTGTCATAATCTTTCAGTTGATGCCACTAAAACGCTTGTGTGTGTTCATTAGTACTTTCAAGACTGGACTATTGTAACTCAATTCTGTCTGGTTCAGCTCAATATCTACTCCAGAAACTTTGAAAAATTCAAAACACAGCAGCTCGGATCATCCTTAGAGTACCACAATCCGAGTACACTCTCGCGCTTCTCTGTACCCTACACTGGCTATCCATTTAATCTGATTCTGTCAAGGTATATTATATACACTATCTCTTGCCACAATTTGGTAGCATCATTATTATATACACTATCTCTTGCCACAATTTGGTAGCATCATTACTTCCATAAGCAAGAATAGAAAGGAATTTACTGGAATATAAAGTTCCCAAAATTCTTCTGTCAAGACTTTATCAATTTATAGAATAATGTCTCTTACCCTCAGCCTTTTCTGATAATTAGCAAAAGTTTTTTCTTCTGATAATTAGCACCAAGTTTAAGATTATTCTTCAACTGGAGTGCACACAGAAAATGACTTTCCATACTGGCCTAAGGTGGAGGCTATATTCAAGAGAGGTGTCTTTTTATTTGTTTCGCACTTCATTCATATTTAGTTTTAAAATGGCTATTTCTAGTATAGTGTTAACCACTCTGACTTCCGTGTCTTTCTGCACATGTTGGCTACTGTCATGCTGAAAAGGCTTTATGAGGTCCAAAACTGTAATGAGACTTGTTTGATTAAATCCTGAATTTGTCAATTACTGCAAAACATCTTTCCTTCAGAATTCATGTATTCAAACCATGTATAATTATCAATCCAACGTGGCTGAATACCTCTTTGTCTCTCAAAAGTGTCAAATTTGATATTTTTTGCTGCCAGAGTCCTGGGTATGTATCTTTTCAAGAATAGTTACCTCATATTCAGTGTCAGCCTTATGTTTTACACTTTAACTTTTAAATGAATTTTCCATCATTGAAAACAATGCTAATTAATCATTTGTGAATTTTTTGTTTTAGGTGTTCTGATTGGCTGATCATTTGGTCACATGTGCAGTCAGTCAAGCAGTATAGAGTTATCAATGACCACTTACTACGGATATCAATGAACAAATGCAGGTACATTCAAGCATTCAGTATGCTCAGATGGTAATAATGGATAAAATTAGATAAAGTGATTAAAATATGAAAAAAGTGCTTGCCTGAAAAATGGGGAAAAAATCACAAGTCTTAGACAAGAACCTTGGAATATTTTACATGTAAATCTTCAAAAATATACAGTCCCAGCTGTCAGGCTATGGGATTTGATCAGCCCTGTACAGTAAATACAAAACAATAAATAAACTGACTTTAGGCAGCTTACCTGAAATTAAATATTACCTGCATCATTTTCAAATATATACAAGTCCTCTTCTTCTGATATTTTTTCTGATCTCATTGTTGCAGTTGTTGATATGGAAGACTTGCATATCCTATAGGAATCACATGAATACAGTTCTCTGCTTTTACGTGGAATACCCGAAGAAACATTACTGGACCAGAATTTCAGACATTTCTGAAAACTCACACCATGATAAAAAGAGATTTTTCTGTAAAATGTTGCACATTTACTTGACAGCTGGGAACTAACGCATCTTCCGTTAACGACATTTAACATGCAGGCCTCTTTCAGAATTTTTAATCCTGGGAAATGTAATAAGGCTCGCATTTTTCACAAATACTATTTTTACTCACTTTATAATAAAAAGTATGAAATATACACTTTATATGTATATATTATATTCATGTATTTCACAAATTAAAGCTTAAAGTTTCTCTGGCACACATAAATTCAGTCTGTGCTACATCAATATTTACTTCTAATGCTAAAATATTCTAATTACACTCAAAGTCAATACAGATGAGTACAAAGTAAATGTATGTACAGATGAGTACAAAGTAAATGTATGTATATTTTTAAAATCAATTTATTGATAAAACTGTCCTACTTATATAGTCAATTAGTGAAAACAATTAATGTAATGGCAATCTGGAAGGTTGAGGTTGTGGTTTTGGGTCATATCCAATCCTCTCATGTATAATATCAGTCCTGCTTTTTAGTACACTGCTTTCTGACACAGAAGGGGTCTCAGTTAAAGGTGTCTGCTTCCTCAGGTCCAGCTCTTTTTCTCTTTTCATTAATTCATATTCCTTGTCAATGTCATCGACTTTAAGTTCAATTCTAGTGGGATTCCTTCGCAACATTCTGCAACTAAAATATAAGAAAATTTAAAAGTATATGTATGTTTTCTCACTTCTAGATGAACTCTGAAGTAGTTGTAATATATTTTCTTTACTTAAAAGTTAATTCTGTTCATTAAACCATTCATTTCCTTCCAGCTGAGTTATAACATTGTCAGACAAAAGGAAACTGCAATTGCACACAATCCATCTTAGCTTAATTATATTGATGTACATGTATATGCTATTAAATAAATTATAACAAATCATGTCATCTCTTTTCCATTTATTGAATCATTTTACAAGAACAAACCCACGATCTCCCGAATCCGAGGCAAATGCGCTAACCACTAGGCAACTGGAGTGGTCTATCATTATTTTGCATTATATAGCTGACGTATTTATATCTAATGTACTTAAACAATTTTTCTCAATTATTACCACACATTTCATTCACTGAAAATTAGGCACTAATATTCCACTTCCATAGACAAGAAAACAACTTCGGTACCGTACATACATGTATGTATAAAGAGAGGTATTTTTTACAATCTGCATTTTCTGTACTTTAACTACTGTTAACCTAATTGATAGGAGCATGAAATTATATTTCTGTGATGTAATAGTTCAATTCTACAATTGTAAAGGAATAATCAGATCTGTGCCATTGAGGCTTGAGGTCACAAGGTACAAATGTTACTAATTCTTCACATACCAGTACATTGTTTTTTCCGTACTTTTATTGATAACCCAACAATAACAATTATGCTTTTTTTGAATTTGGAAGTTTTATTTACAGTTGATTTTATTTCTACACTTTAAAGACTTTTAAGTTCTCAAGGAATACAATATACAATACAATACAATATTGCCAAAAGGTGTATTGTAAAAAGGAGTGCAAAATGGGCATCAAGTTTATCTACATAACCAAAAGTAATATACCAGGGTTCACAATATATTTCATTACAAAAGAGTCAGTTGATCCTTGACCCCAAAATGTCAAAAGCCAAAATGAAAATCACAAGAGTATAAACTGAAATCTTGAGAGTCCATTCTTTTGGACAAGCATGAGTTCTTAGTTGTGATTCCTATTGTCTTGCGCTGAATAATGACAAGCACTTGTATGGCTTTTTGTAAAAATTATACAGTTTGATTTTTGTAAAAGTATTTCTCTTTCTATGTATACTCATACATGCCAACCCCTGATGAGGAGAAGGTGTAATCCAAGTGGTCAAAAAGTGGAATCCAGGCAGAAAATGCATAATCCATATATAACATGGAAATTTTCATTAAACAGTGATTTATTTTCCTCTCTCGTCTTTTCAACTCTTTTAGTGTTTCAAGTTTCATGTGTAGCACTTTTAGCTTTACACACATCGACTAGAATCCAGCCTTTTAAAATTCTTTTCACACGGCCTGAAATAGATGTCACATGATGCTGCTGCATTTGTGACTTCATATTTAGAGGATTGTTATTTTTTTGTTTTCCATTTTCTAATCCATCTGTGGAATTTTTAAAAGGAGATATTCTTGCTCTCATATATGCATCTACTAAAATAAAATATAATCTTTAGTGCCAAATACCTTTAGACTGGTTCTACTGTAAATATGAATTAGAATCTGCACATAAAGATTAAAATGAGAAAACCAGTCTGTTCTCTCCTCACTAAGCCATACAGATGCTATAAATAGAATTCAAAGTTGAAAGTTTGAAAGTAGAACAAGGTTTGCTATAAATAGAACATGATACTGTTAGGTAAGTCCACAGACAAAGCATACTCTTATATTGTAGTTATGTAAAAGCAGTCTTTTCTAAAATACAGTCTGTGGGATTAATGGAATGTTAGTAAAAATGAGAAAACAAATAACTGAATTTTTTGAAAGGTGGATATACCTAAAAAGCATAATCCATATACGCTGACACATAAGTACCGGTAAGTTTAAAAAAAAACACATTGATTATGCCAAAAGCTTAATGGTTGGCATGTATGTATACTGTGTGTATATTCTGTATATGAAACAGACAGGATCATTTTATACTTTATTATATTTTCAAAGATATAATAACTACATCTTATAGAAACTAATTTTTTACATTGCTTTTGATGTCTCAGAAATGCCTGATTTTAATTTCCAATAAATGAAAACGTTAAGAACAGCGGCTCTGAGTTAAATTGCTAGCTCTCACTCCAGAGCTACAAACTTTGAGGCTAATATGGTACCATGGTACATTGTGTTTTCTTTGATCTGAATATTTGGGCATATTAAATCTCATTTCACCAAATATTTCTTAATGAACACATATTTCACTATCAAGAAATGTTGGTGACTCAGCTAATGATGTCAGTCTCAAATATGAGTTCACAAGAAACATGGCACACAAATTAAGAATGCGAATGATGTTGGGACGATCAATGATATACAAAATTAAGATATCTTTTGTGTGAATATTCAACTTTCTCTTAAACACTCAGGCCATCTTCAGGAAACCTGTCTTGTGATTTTGTCTAAATGGCAAGTACACATTTTTCTGCTGTGTGCATTGAAAAACTATGTAACAAGTCGAGTTAACTCAACCTAACAAGAATAGTTAATCTAGAATAACAAACAAGGAGCATCATACATCATATTTATTCTAGTCACTTCTGTTTCAGAAAAGGTGCAAGTTCTTAACAGTAAAATACGTTTGACGTTCATAAAACAATGTTATACGCAAATATTGTAAACACGTCAAGAACTAGGCGTATACTTTGAATGTGACATTTATATGACTGTTATTCATCGATGAGATATTTTATAATAGCTTCTGCCGAAATCGATATATTTTGGATATTACAAAAGCACTGCCCCCCCCCCCCCCAACGTTGTTTTATCGAAAATAAGGTCTTCTGGAAGTAAGCATCGAAAATAGAAAACCGCACTAATCGTACCGTACTAGAACCAATTCTTGCCACATAAAGGAACCATACAAAATATCATCTACAAAGTTTGAAAATCTGATGTTAATTAAGCACATATGAATGGTGACAAAATTTATGAAACATGGTTTAGGTATTAAATTTGCTCAATTATTTATCAATAAAACTATCAGCTGCCAATTCGAAAAGTTACCTCCCTTTCAAAGCACATTTTCTGTCTTCCCAATAGAAGAGTTCAACCTTGCCGGACGACCTTCTTCAAATTAAATGCAATTTTACTTCATTTAAACAAACATGGGAACAGTACACGCAAAAGTTTGTTGAATATCTGATGTTATATATGCATGTATTTTACTATGTTAACAAGTTATCAGTATAGCATTTAATTGTATTAGTACGGATGTTAATGTGGCACGCTCAGTACCACAGGGGCTCGTTAACTTACAATGAAATTAGGAGTATTCTTCCATGAATCAGTGTCTAACCTGTAAAAATACGATGTTACAGGTTAGATCTTGATTCATGAACGGATACTCATAATTTGCTTTGTAACGAGCCCCAGTGCTCAGTACTGTAGAATAGAGACCAACACATTACTTTCCACTTTTTTTTGTTTTTGTTTTTCTTTTCGGACTGATGCTTTTAATTGAAGTGTGTCAGCTGATGGCAGTAACTGTCATAAGGAATTAAACCATCCTGCGGTAAAAACAAACGTGTCTGCCTTGGGTTAGGTGTACATTTTCACATATTTTCAAATGAACTTGGAAATGTGGTCAGTGTTTCTAGCTATGTATGGGTGTGTCAACCTCATGAATTCCCATTGTATTATGGTTGCCTCGGACAACACATTACTACTCATTCTGTAGAAGTCCAGAAAGAACCATAATAATGCTTTCTACACTAGTTGGTAGCAGAGTAACTTCTGTGTGTGTGTGTGTGTGTGTGTGTGTGTGTGTGTGAGAGAGAGAGAGAGAGAGAGAGAGAGAGAGAGAGAGAGAGAGAGAGAGAGAGAGAGAGAGAGAGAGAGAGAGAGAGAGAGAGAGAGAGAGAGAGAGAGAGAGAGAGAGTATTTCTTACAATTTTTATTTTTGATCTTCATTGTTCAGTTCATACTGGTAGCCACTTCCTAACCCCTGCCCCCCCCCCCCCTGCCCAAATGTTTCAATAACTTTTGAAGAGGAAATCCCCATCACAGCACATATGTCTTTCTTACACAACAGCCCCCAGATTCTCCTCCTTCATACATGGCTCATTTCAAGTGATCAGTCAGTCAGGACCAGTTTTTAAGCAAGGTTGTCAACTGCATTTTCAAGGCTATGAGGCAGTCTTCTTCCTGGGTTTATGAAACAAATCGGAGAAACTTTTGCGATTGGTGCAGGTGGAAACATGTTCATCTTAGCTGTCCTTTGTGGTGCACAGTGTCATAAATTTTTTAGCTTTCATATTTCATGTCCACTATGCAAAATTTACGCACCTATTCAGTTACTCTCGTGGTGTGACGTCATAGTAGCGACTCCATCATCCCGACTGGCCACTTTGCATTGCTAAAAGGTGTAAATAAAAGGCCGTGGACAGCATTTTTTTTCTTTTTTCCAAATGATAAAAACATAAAGAAAGTATGGATACATAATTACAAGAGAGACGATTTCAATGCAACACTATACAGCACTCCATGCTTATTACGTTTCTCAAAGGAATGCTGCAAGAGGGATCCTGAAAAATAGCAGCTCTAGGATACGCAAATGCTAGGCCTAGATTAAACGTTGAAACTGTTCCAGACATACCATTGGTTATTTTAAATCCTGGGAAAAGTGTCAAACGTATGAATTATGAAAATAGGCAGAAGGCTGAGTAAGTGACCACAAAATGCAACAATCAATTCACAGGTCTTTTATCTACACCATCAGTGCTAATAAAAATATGACAGTCCGACACCTGATCATGCTGATTAAATGAGTAAATGTATTCGCAAGATCACACTCTAAATCATGTCAACACTGTCCTATGTGAAATTGAGATCTGACTTTAATCAAATGGAAGCTTTGCTAAAAAAATAAGATTATTAACTCCTGACACAGTCGTGTTTTGAGAAAACACAATTTTCAGTAATCTTTTTTAAAAAAAAAATTTGGGACATGCCAATTCTCCCTGTGATATGCCTTATTATCCCCCAGGACAAGACCTTTTTATATTCTGGTCTGCATAATGGCTAGAGGTTAGAATGAAGTACACAAACATAATGGCAGTGTAACATATAACAATAATAATGCTTATCTTTGCACTTATCTTGTGAAAAGGACTGGCACTCGGACATAATTTGAAGAAACCATGCGCTACAGAGTGTGTATATAAGTACCAGAAATTGGTTGGCAAATAAACGATGACCAATTTTGTTGTAACTTCGATGCCAAAGAATTCATTCTAACAATTCAAATCTGCAGTTAAATGTTACTGTACATGTATGTGGCAAATGTTTTCCCACATTTTTTATCCCACCTTATTTCCTTTCGTTTAAGTCTTAAGACATGTAGCAGTTTACTGAATTAAATATTTATTCAGAATTCGTTCTTATGGGGCACATATACTGCGTCATATATTTTGTTTTATTCATTCTTTTAATTTGATAATGGAAATGAAACTTTACATATATGGTAGAGGAATGTCAGGTGTTAATTAGCTGAGTTTCTTTGGCGGAAATGGAGATTTTGTTTGCAGAGAAAATTATGCAGCATTCATTGTGATCATTCATGTGGTTTAAACTAATTGGTGACAATATTGTTTACTACAGTACTTTTTTAGTGGCTAAAAAAATCTGAAATTGTCGTGAATAATGATTAATCTTATCTGTTTACTGAAGACAAAAACTGTAGTGTGATATTAATTATTTTGTCACTACAATATTCACAAGTGATAAAATAGAATATGGCATATGTGGATTGCACACTTGATATCTATTTATGTATGGTTTTTCTTCTTCTGAGAAATGAAAATTGACAGACATATTGAAATAATCGGGAGTTCTCTGAAAAAAATCAGGAAATATTATGAGATAGGGAGGTAGGTGGGCAAATACCACCAAAATTGGGAGTTTTTTTCTTTTTTTTTATGGCTAGAGAGTTAACGGATGTGAACTGTTCGTGTTTGTGGAATTTCAGTCAGGGCTAGTGAGTTTATTTAAGTCATCAGCCTGGTGTCTGTGCTTAAAAACATTTCTTTCAGCACTGACCAGTACAATTTTAACGAGACATATATACTATCAGATTTGTCAATACGCAAACTGTAGCATGCATGTAAAATACACTGTAATTGAATCATAAGAAGGAAGCTTCTTAATGTTTAAATTAATTACTTATGATTTCCGCTTTGCAGATATATTTGGGGTGGTGGTTTTTTTTGTGTGTGTGAAAACTAATTGCTTAAATTACGTCCTATGAAAACCGTTCTCAATGCCCTTTACAAATGCCCAGAAATGGATATTATTTCACACAAAAGTCGGTCCCCGATCAAGTCTTTTCTCCCATAATGCAGTATTATCTCTCATGGATGTATATTTTACAAGATAACAGTCCTTAGGTGTGTGTGTGTATGTGTGTTGTGGGTAGGTAATGAATATGTTACTTACATATAATACGATTGAACCTCATCCTTCTTAAATGAATTTATTGCATTGTGGTACAGTCAAGGTAATTTTGTTCATTAAAACTTTTATTAATAAAGCAACAAATCTAGGCATTCACCTTGATTTAAAAAAAATGTTAACAGAATTACTTTGTTCTATGATAATATTGACAAACAAAACATTAGAAGCCATAGATTTTTATCTTTTCTTTCAAAGTATTCTTTGAAAAATTACTGGACTCCATATGATTTGATTTTTGTAGCCATTCATCAACAGATGTTGTAAAATTATTTTCTTCGAAGGAGTTTGCAGGATGTTATGCGACACCAATAAAATCAGTGTAATATCTACAGATGTTTCTATTATCTCTGTTATTTTCCCATTCAACCATGCTACTTATATTTTACAAGACATGACTGTACCACGAGCAGAGCACACTTCCCCGCTGCTCTGTACCCTACACTGGGTATCCATTCGATCCAGAACCAAACACAAAATTTGTTCTCTCTGCCCTCACTCTGTTCACTCTTAAAATCGACCTTTTTCAACTGCAAGAACAAACTTAAAGACCTAATAATGTTTCCTACCTTGAATATTTTCATTATTTTTTTTGTTTTCTAATTTCATGGTGTTTTTGTTTTTTTGTAGTCATATCATTATACATGTTCCTCATTATTATTAATATTGTTATTATTATAATATATATACACACACACACTTAGTGTGCACAAACAAATTTATACATGCAATTACACTGGTCATGTGGTCAATCCTTACCCCCCCCCCAGGACTTATCCCGAATGTTCTTAACTTGGAAACTATTGAGATCTCCACCATATATACACTTGCTGTGCATCAACAGATACATTTATATGTGCAACCAAATTGCCACACATACACTTACTGTGGATCAACAGACACATTTATATGTGAGGCTGATACTGATGTTATGGGCTATCTCCCCCCCCCCCCCACCTCCCCCCGAATTAGACCCTTGTTTATAACTTGGAAACTATTGAGATCCATACTCTTTAACAACATGCAGACTATTTTGACATGAAAAGATGGATTCATATGTGGAATGAAAATTGTCTTCTGGGACTATTCTGACAACTTATATATATATATATAGATTTTTGGCTGCTGTGACACAGTGTGTGAGCATAGGGATATGATGTTTATATAGACAGTTGTGTTTTATTTAATTTGGATTGTTTTTCATTTGGACAAGAATCATTCAGGGACAACTCTATAGTGTGTAATGTTGTGTACAGTTAGATATCTGTATAATTTACCACTGTTCATCCAGGTTAAAATCATTTTCACTAAACTTTAAAAATATTATTGTATCAATAACTGCAGTTTTTTTTTGCATGAAAAGTAAGATTTGAAATAAATAAATATGCCAATCAGTACCATAGGCATGTTTATTTGGAGAGGTCAGTTGACTATTTCACAGAGGCATTTTTTTAAAACCATAAAACTTGCTGTCACACAGGTAAAAAGGAGTTCATGTAATGCTAGTCCTTTCACACAATGGTCTTAGTAATGCTAAATCTACATCTTCATCATTTAATTTGTTCTATCATGTATACATTTTATAATTAATGATGGTTTTATATATTTATGTTTTCAGGAACCTGAGAAGCCACCAAATGTGAGGAGGAGTACAAATATTAAAAATCTCCCTGTGAGTATCAATAACCAACATTTAAAAATTGCACTTAAAAGCTTGTATGTATGATTGATGTCTGAAGAAGGACATATCTCTTTTTCAGGATGCTCATCCAGGACATTAGTTTTAAGTAGATTTAGTATTATCTACTTTGTAGATTAATTAACACTGATGCTTAATTCGTAACCATTAGGGAATTTTTCTGACCTACCGAATGATGAACCCATACATGTTGATATCTCCACCCCCACCGAAACAAAAGTTTATTACTTGGGTTGATAAGCCTATCGAATACAATTTTTTAAATTTGTTTGGCTGGGTCTCTTGACTTATCATGGGAGAAGTACTGTAATAATTATTAGCTAGTGTTTACAATGTTTTGTTGAATATTATTTGAACTACTTATTTTACTATTAGAATATAAATAATTTCAATTTATTTGGTAACATGGTAATAATTTATTATTATTCCCTGATGCACTTAGGATAAAAAAGTATTGTAGATACAAAATAAATGTATAATAGTAAATCATGCTTGAATATGTTTTGGGTTGTTCCAGTAAAACCTACATGGGACTTTTGGGAAAGCACTTTCTATCTTTATATGCGGAGAAGTCTCCCATAGATGCAGTTTAGAATTTGGGTTGTTTTCATATGAACTTTTTCAGGATTTCAATTCCATTTTGGATTTGTAAAAATAAATTAAAAAAATAAAATTGCATTCCCTGTATGTTTGTATGCAGCAGCCCGAATTATAAATGCACATAGTGTATGCATTTCAAGACCATGTTAATTTAATTTTGTAACATTAATGAATAGGGATGAGTATTGCATGGAAAAATGTAATATATTGCAATGCAGCATGTTTATATTACGTATATTGATCATTGATAGTGTTTATTTTCTAATGTAAAGTTTGCTTATTTTGTCCTGTATTAATGAGCAATTTCCTTGCATTTAATAAAATGTGAACAAGAAAATAAAAACATGTCTTTTATTTCACCCAAACACCCACTAAATATAATAATTACATGAATGATTTAACAAACAATAAACACATCAACATGAGTGAAGACTTATACCATCCCGAAAGAAAAATGTGCAGAAGAGTTGCAGTATTATTTAGCCTGACCCAAAAATTTGTTTGATTATTAAAATAAAATGATTAAAAGGTTCCTATACTTAAGTACAATCATGACAGGAAGGAAAATAATTAAAAAATACATGTAATCATAGATTTTCACATTGACAAACGTCTGGGTTTGATTTGGATCATGAATGAATAATATAGTAAATTAGTAATATCAATAATTTTAAACCTTTGTTGGTTTCAGACTGAGAGACTAACATCTGTCAGTTAACTTTAGATGCCAGGGAAAGGCATGACTTGTTTGTCCTCTTTTACTTTTAAATACATATCTGGGATAATTTTCTGGAACTTATTTAGATGGCACAACACATCGTTGATCAAGCACATTGTTTAAGAATCCGCTTTTTTATATAACACTGTTGTAATACAAGACATGAATGATGAAACTGGCAATGTCATAAGTGATGGTTGTGGCTCTTTGTAATGAATGATTTATATTTAGTCTTTGCAACTAGCATGCCTGCAATCTAAAATGTTTTGGGGCCCTGAGTGGCCGAGTGGTCTAAAGCGCTGTCCGTTACAGATCACTGCCATCTTACCTCTGTCTGCGTGGGTTCGAGTCTCAGATTCGGCTAATGTAGTTATGAGAGAAAGCTTCCAGTAGCTTCTCATGGGTCGTGGTTCTTTCCGGGGACTTTCCCGGGTTCTTCCTTCACCAATAATACTGGCTGCCATGTATAACCTAACGTGTGCTGAAAAGTGGCGTTAGACCCTAAAAAACCAACCTAAAATGTTAGTGTGTTTTTAGTGGAATCTTGTGCCAGGATTGTCTCATGTTGTTGCACAGTAATGGTGGATCATAAATGAGTTCAGAGGTGTGTCATTCCACCTGATTATTTGATTTTGGTTTTGCACATATTGCACACAATGACTGATTTGTCAAGTGTATTATTGCCAAACTCCAAATAGAAATCTCTGCTCTTGAGTTAAATTTATGAACTCGTGCAAATTTAAAAGATGACATGTTGATAACAATGCTAACCCTGATGGAAGTAAATGATCTGCAAGAAGTTAGTTCTGGACAGTTTAGTGTAGATGGGGAAAAAAAACCTGATATACCTGTATTTTTATACTTGTATCTCATTTTTTTCTTTTGTTAACTTGACATTATATCCCAAAAAAATGATTAGTCAGGGATATGATGGAAAATTAAGGAATACATGTGACTGATTTACAGGTATCCATATTTATTATATAATTTTGACTACTAAAAACAAATTTGTATATGTTTTAAAAAAGCTATTAAGTTATTATAGTAAAACCTGTATTGAGAGAACACTGCTATGAGAGATCACCTGTCTTGAGAGACCAGGATCTCCAAGTACATATATATTGATTACATAGTGTTGTATAGTGTTATGACCTGCTATAAGACACCACGTGTCATGAGAGACTATTATGTTTTGGCATGAGGGTTGGTCTTTCAAGACAGGTTCCACTGTATTTATCTGTTAGTAGTAGAGTTTTAAAATATTTTAATTCGTTTATTTTTATTTTGTTTAGGTGAAGGTGGAGAAGGTTGTCATAGATGGACTTGCAAAAACAAAAGATGATTTGGTTGTCCAGCTTATTCAACCAGTTTTTGGTGCTCACGACTTCGAAGAAGTATGCATAGATAAGATGTATAGTGACTTATTTAATACCTTAGATCTCAAGATGCTGACAAATGTTTCTCATTCATGCTGCATTCTCCCAATCCAGCTCTAAACTCACAAAATAACATTTTCTGCAAAGCTTCTAACTATTGATAATGATTGTCTTGCCATTGAAATCCACCCTGATCACCTATTTTGTACTGTAATCCCTCCAGATTACCCATTTTTGCACTCTTATCCCCCAGATCACCCAATTTACACTGTAATCCCTCCAGGTCACCCGTTTTCCACTGTAATCCCCCCACATATCATCCAGTTTGGATTGTACTCTTCCCAGATCACCCAGTTTGCACTGTAATCCATACAGATAATCTGGTTTATATTGTAATCTTCCCTGATCACTCTGTACTATAGTCCCTCCAGATCACCCATTTTGCATTGTAATCCCCACAGATCATCCAGTTTGTTTTGATCACTCAGTATATATTGTAGTACCTCCAAATCACCCATTGTGCAGGGTAAGCCCCCACAAATCCAGTTTTGGGTTGTTGATCTTCCCTGATCATCCAGTTTGTCCTATAATCCCTCCTGATCACCCATTTTTCAGTGTAGACTGCGCAGATCATCCAGTTTGGATTATAGTCTACTCTGTACTGTAATCTACCCAGATCACCCAGTGTGTACTGTAATCCATTTGATCTCCAGCTAGTAATGCAGTCCACCCAGATAACCCAGTTTGTACTGTAAGCCACCATGATCACCCAGTTTGTACTGTACTCCCCCCAGATCACTCAATTTGTACTTTCCTCCACCCAAATCACCCAGTTTTGCACTGTTATCCATCCAAATAATGTGCTACTGGGTCACTTTTGTTGATTGTGTGCATACATGAAGAGAACGTATTGTAAATCACCTAAGCCTAATGTAATGACACAAACATCATTTTATCTCGGTCTACCATTTCCAAGACGGAATGCAGCTTTAAAGGCAAGATGTGTTTGTCCACCCACCTGATAACCTCATCTTCAGTTATGTTCAAGATGTTTAACATTGACACTATTGCCATTTTTCTGAATGGATGTCAAGAATTCTTTTAATATGCACATCAGCTAGAAAAAATAGAAACTTTGAGATATAAAACATATGGAGGCTTTCCAACTACACAACTTCTGTTATTTTAGTGATTTTTGTCAGTCTTATGTCTGTTTCATTGTTTCTTTTTAGAACAATTAAAACATAGCGTATAAATATAGTCAATGGCTGTTCATGTATTTTTAAGAAAAAACTATGCAGTGATAAAATTAGCATCAACACATAATAAATCTTGCTGAATGTCATTATGAAAGTAGTGTTTTAGAGGCACTTATTGTACATTACAGCTTTTCCTTGTGATAATGTGGTAGTTGGTGTCTATCAACTCAAGATTGTGTTATTAACTGAACTGTGATATATGGGGAATTGTGGTATGGAATGGTTGAAAATTTGATGAAATATGGGTATTGTGGTTGGGGTGGGATAAAGCTATAATAATACCATGCTTCTTTATGTCCTATTTCAACCCATATTATCATACTTTTTATTGCCCAATTCAAATTAAATTGGAGTCATGTGATCCATAGCAGTTCTGCATTATATCTGGAGTTACATTAGAGTGAAGCATGTTATTACAAGTTAGAGCTTTACATCTAGGATATTGGACCAGTTAAGACATACATGTAATACACTAATAAATCATCAGTTCTTAATTAGACTGAATTGTTGTGTTTTCCTAATATTTTGTGATATATGACTTGACAGGGTCATCCTCTATGACTTTATTTCATTCATAAATATTGCACCATCAGAGATGCCAACATCTCCAATTTTGCTGGAATTTTGTTGATGTTTTTTTGGTGAATTTTCCTTATTCCATTTTATGCATTCTTTTTTCTGATTTCTTACAATTTAAAATTTATAAAAATCTTTGGTTCAGAGACAAAGTTCTCTTGAGAAAGAAATTATATTAGTATTGGGATGTGCAGTGCATGTTTCTAGTCAATGTTACCCATGCTCTGTAACTTACTTTAACTGATGCCACATGTCTGCAGTATGATGCCCAGTGCTGGACATCACTTTAAACTGCCACACTTACTCAAATTATTAAAGCTATGTTAAAAATGAAAAAAAGAAAACCACACACTATACTCTAGAGTCCTACAGTATTTGTAAGTTCAGAAAGTTATGTAGGCAGTGAAAGACGATGAAGTCTTGACCCTTTAAAAATATGCTGAAATTCAGTTTCAGCTGTGGGGTAGGGGTGACTGCCCTGCTCGATACCACATCGCGACATTTTCTCCTGGATTCCATTTGCGGTCTTGGTGGCCACCATACTACTGGCCAATGAGGACTCCATTTTCATAGTAACAATGTTGGCATCTCTTCAACATTACCAAAATAGTATTTTGCAGTTACATATATTTCATGTTTTATTGGGTTAATAATTTAGTCCATTTTTCTGACACTGTTCTCGCATAATAATTAAAGCTTGTATTAAATGATGTTCACCTATTGTCAAGGCCCGTATATAATTTGGAACACCGACATCAGAAGTCAAGGTTATTCTAGCCTTCATATATTTCTGCATAGCAACTTATCATTTTCAGATTAAGATTACTAAATCCAATGTTTAGACAAGCTATGCTATCAGTGGTTAGTTTGAAAACATTTAGATCTGATGCACAGGATTTAAAGACAAAGAAATAGCTTTTTAACATGGATACCTTTTGTTTCTTTCCAGCTGATTTTTAAGAGCCTTGAAGTGAAGTCAACACTAGACAGACTGGGGATATTTAAAAGGGTACAAATGACAATAGACACCGCTGATGGTAAGCAGAGCTCATAGAATCCATTTATAAGTCCACACCTCAATGCATATTGTCCACCCCCTTACCGAAATGGATTGAAATTCTGAAGCAGAGGACATCTCTGTAGGCCTCTGTGATTTATATTGGTAGTGTAGACTTGTATCAGTTGTCCAAATGACAGTAATGCAAGTTTTTATTATTATTGAATATGTGTATTTGACCTAATCATTGGAAGTATTTGTGTTTCCTCATGTGTTGTAGCTTTCATGTCAGAAGTACAGAAAAGCTTGGGCTGTACCACTGATATTATTGGTATTGCCAGTATCATCTGCACCTAGGTTATAATTTACAAGATTTGTTTACTTGCACTGCTGCCATGTTTAAAAAATATATCTTCATGGAAATTAGGGCTGCTCCTTGCAGCTTTTTGAATCACCTCAGGTAATATTGGATCACACTGACTTACATTTTTAGTTATACTGGTCACAGAATATCAGAGTTTGTGGAGTGGCCATTGTCTGGCCATTTGCTTAAGTTTGTAATTGCTACGTCTCCTGAAAAACTTAGATGTTTGGCTTGGAACTTCACATGCACATTCATTCCAAGATCTGCTTGGTCACAACTGAAAATGACACCACTTGGATATCCAGTATGAAAATGACATCACTTAGACACCATTATGAAAATGACACCACTTGGACATCCAGTATGGCTGCCACAATGGCCCTTTTTGAAAATATTGTTATTAGTCTTCATATTATGTCTAGTTGGTCCTGAATGACAAATCTGAAATCCAGTATGGTTACCACAATGGTCAGCTAAAAAATCATAGGGTTATTCATCCTGATTCATATTGACTTGAAGTTTTCACCAAACAATAATAACTAGCTGGTTCTAGATGAAAATGGTGCCAATCTGACAGGCAGTATGCCTGCCATGGCAGCCATCTTAAAAATCTTTTTGCTATTACTCTTGAGTGGATGGTCATGTTTTTTTTTCTCACCATAAAGCTTGCTTTGATGTCTGGTTGGTAATTTTTTTTTAAAAATTGCTGATCAGTGGTGGCTGCCTAGACAATCTTTTTATCGAATGGAAGGTCATTTCAGCCTGGTTTTCTTTTTTTATTAGAACATGTCTTGCTACATCCTGTAGGTCCTAAATGAAATTGATGACTACTTTCTCAATAATAATAGCAATACTGGCATTAAAATGAAAACAACTTCCTTGGAATATGTATTTTATTTTGTATATTAAAATGATGTTGATCTAACCTCTAAAATGGCTGTCATGATGGTCACACTGAAAACATTTATATGGCTGTTTCTCTTGAGCTGATAGTCTTAAGGATGCTTTGATTGAAACAATACAGTAAATCCTGTCTTGAAAGACCAGTTATGTGAGACCACCTGTCTTGAGAGACCATAACTTTATGGCAGACAGGGCAGTCTTTCAAGACAATTTCTACTGTAGTAGCAATATGTCACTGATGAAGGGCCCCGAGTGGCTGAGTGGTCTAAAGCGCTCTCCATTTAGGATCACTGCCATCTCACCTCTGTCTGCATGGGTTCGAGTCTAAGATTCGGCTAATTTAGTTATGTGAGAAAGCTTGCCAGTAGCTTCTCCAGGGTCAGTGGTTCTTTCTGGGAGTTTTCCCGTGTCCTTCCTCCATCTATCGTGTGCTAAAAAATGGTGTTAAACCCTACAACAACAACAACATTGCTGATGGTGTTCATCTGACTTCCAACATAGCACCCTAGAGACCATCTTGAAAATCTTGTCACATCATGTAATGAATGGTGTCATGGATATAGGGTTTTCATGCTGACACTTATTGCAATATTTATTTGGTTCTGAATTAAAAGGGTGAGCACCAACATAGTCACAATTTTGTTAAGAAGTTTTAGAACTGAGGTTAAAGGTCTTTTATTGCATTTTTGTACTGCACTGAGCTTATGAATACAGTGATATGTACATATATATCAATTTTGGCTAGGCTTTAAAATAAACAAATTAATAGTCCACACTAGTTAATTTTAATGTCTTGACTCATTTTTTATGTGTGATTTGGATTTTTAATACAGTTTTAAAAACAATTTCAGTCTTATTGTTATGATGTCTGCAGTGTGGCTGTTTATAGTGATATCAAGCACTGGGGCATCATGCTGCATACAAGTGGCATCATGTCATACCCAATTACATTATGCTGACACCAGGCCAACCAGTCCTAACACTAACCTCTTAATGCTGATCACCTAGCAGGGCAACTGTTATTACTTTTTTATACAAGTCTTTGGTATGGCGTGGTCAAGATTCAATCTCATGACCTCCTGCATCAAAGGTACCACTTTTTGTGCTATACTAGCTTGTGAAAATGATAACACAAAGTAAGAATGAATGCTTAATAATCAGGTGGATTATAGTAGATAAATATCAGGAATCATGCCTCTTAATCAATTTTCCCTAGAAATAATAATTATAGATTTAACCAAATTTATTGGGTATATCTTGACATTATCAGAGTAGAGTTGAATGTTTTTCTGTCAGTTATATTGGGGTCAAGGTCATTGGCCATGACACAAAGTTTTGTCCTGCTCTTAGTAATCTTATGAACGAATTTGTTATAAAAGGGGTACCCCAGTTGTATACATTTCTTTTGTCTTGTGCACAGTTGAAAAAATTCTTATGATAAGAGATCAAATCTACATGAATTTTGTCAATCTGACATTTTTCTTCATTTAAACTTAATTTAGTGTATATTATCCCATTCTTTTCAGAATCCTATGGAAATGATGGTTACAAAATATTGTACGAGGTTGAAGAGAAACGGACTTTTTCAGGCAGTGTTAACACTTTGATTGGAAACAATGAAGGTAGTCTGGTATGTAAATATTTGTTCTTTGGATTTTATTCTTTCTTCATTGTGTGCTGAGCTTTAAATCAAGCCCTGATGGATTACATAATTTAATTGTCAGTTTGTTTGATTATGATCACATTACATCATTAACTGCTCATCATTGAATTGGTCATGACAATATCATGTCAGCAGGCCTATATATGTATCAGGGATATTATATTGATGTTTACATAACCAGCTACATCATTTGTAAATAAAACAGGATTTTTCCAGATTTAAGTATATTATCAGTTCAGTAGTTATGTAATAATTTACAGAATTGAAAGAAAAGACAAAATGCATTCAAATGAGAAAGAGTTTATCTTTTTAGTGTTTTGTGCAGTTCTTCATTTTTGTATTTTTAGAACATTACATTGGCACCATATAACCATTGTACAGAGATGCTGTTAAATGGTAATACATATTTACATGTATGCATATAACATACATTCATACACATGCTCATAATAATTTTTTAATTACAACTTACTCCACCATTAATACTGGCCGCCATGTATAGCCTATCTTGTGCTGAAAAATGGCATTATACTCTGTAACAACAAATAACAACAATGATGTTATCCTTTAAAATACATTTCTATTATTAAGTGTGTTTTCAAGTATAAAAGTATTTACATGTGTTGAATTAAGGCTTGTGGATAGGACAAATATATAAACATTGCCTCAGTTATTGACATTGCCTCATATTGATATGACCTCTGTAAATATGGCCTATACAGACATGGTCTCTACGGAATGACATAGCTTCTACAGTTGGACATGCCCTATGCAGACGTGGCCTTTACAAACATAGCTTATACAGAAATATCCATTAAAATTGTGTCCTAAAAGATATAAAGATATAGTCTCTACTGATTAACTTAGCCTTTACAGACATAACCTCTGCTGATTGACATGATCTCAAAGGACATGGCCTATACAGACATGACCTCTATTGACTAACATGGTCTCTAAAGGCATGTCCGATATAGTTATTGTTGTTTCTGACATGGCTTATACAGTTACGGCCTCTATTAGTTGATATGGTCTCGGAAAACATGGCCTGTGCAGATATGACCTTGACAAACATGGCCTATACAGACATGACCTCTACTGATTCACATTGTCACTAAAGACATGGCCTATGTTTTGAAGTACATTGTATTTTATTTATCACTTTCGTTTATAATTCTTAGATGTGGCAGCTTTGTTAATAGAGTTTGAAACGTGTGAACCAAGGGCTGCAAGTTTAATACCTACCCAGATCATCTTGGGTCAGATCCCATGTTGTATCATTGGGAAAAACATGTTCTTATTGGCTAAGTAAGGTATCGCCAATAATGTGTTCAGAGTGCCAACAAATCCTAGCAAACATGTGTATTTTATATTTATATCATTTCTCCATTTTCAGCTTTTTGCATTTAAATTTCCCAATTTATTTGGTCGAGCAGAGAGGCTTAGCATGGAGCACACCTATGGCACAAACAACACTCGTGGGTTCGGAGTTGAATTAGAAAAGCCACTTGGAGGAGACCCAGATACCAGGTAAAATTAACAGCTTTGATTTCTTGTATCTGCACTAAACTTTAACATGAATTTACCCTGCTTTGTAGTTTTTAATTTGAGATAAAGCTTAAGCTATAATTGCCCTCCTTCTCGCATGCAAGAGATGAAAATAAATTGTCCATGTTCAAGACCATATTAATTTAGGAGGGTTATTTATTTTTAGCTTTTGTAAAGAGAGAAAAAGACTATTTTGAGTTACCTGACGATTGTGATAATTCTCGTATATTACACCCTACTATATTCTGTTATCAATAAACACTGCTAAATCAACTGAAGCCATTGTCTATACAGAATTTGCCATAAGGACAAGTGATCATACTCATTACTTGTTATTTGAACTTGCCAATAAAGATAATAGAGAGATATATTGCTGAATAGATTTGCAATAAAATGTTAATTATACCCAAGTCAAAATTGAACAAACACTTAAAAGATAGTATATGTGAAATTGATTCAATGGAGTCCATGACTTTAAAATTTTTGATAGAAAAGGAAACGGTTTTTATATTTTACATTTGTATGACTATAATGAAACAGTAAGACTAGTTGACCAAGGGTCTGTGGTCTTCACATTAGCATATGCTGAGATGTAATTTTTGTTGTAAAAGAAAATATCAATGGGCTTCTGAACTCATTTTAAAATGCACATGGTTTTCTGTTACGGTGACAGACTTGTCAGGAGAATTAGATA
Organism: Unio pictorum; assembly: GCA_030141615.1. Lineage (NCBI taxonomy): Eukaryota > Metazoa > Mollusca > Bivalvia > Unionida > Unionidae > Unio > Unio pictorum. The sequence continues at coordinate 5,603,936 of JARLTB010000098.1, forward strand.
ACTATAATATTTAAAGGTATGTAATAATGTGAAGTATTTTGACCATTTGTTAATAAACACAAGTAGATATTGTAATAACAATAAGAGAGCTTGTGCATCAATTAAAATATTTTCTCATCAACAATTGTTAATTTTTGTAAAAACAAAGTGGGAATACGGTATTATTGATCATTTTGATAGCGCAAATCATCTCAGTAGAAATTTTAGTTCCGATAATTTAATAAACCTTTAGAAAAAATACAAAGTGATACTTACAAAAAATTATGATACATTTAAGAATTACAACTTTAATAACTGGATTATGTACAAAAAAAATTAAAGGGTACAAAAATATATAAAATACATATCTTACTTTCTGATGATCATGGCATAAGAGCAGTGGCTTAAGGATGGTAAAATTCAACTTAGATTAGTTCAGATAATGTCATCATTCCACTTGTCAGCTAAACACTTGACCCAACTGTCCATTGCTCAATGCAGTTTACAAGTATTTGAGGTATTCAAAGCCCATCAAAGTGCGAAGATGCTAGCTAAATTGAAAAACAATGGAATCATTCCTTTATTTGAGTCTGTCTTATAAACGAATTGGTTTCAGTCACTTGACATTACTTAAGACTTCATCCTTCAAGCTAATTCATACTAAATAGATAACCGCAGCTCACAGAAGATTTTGAAAGATTGGACCTACCGTATATATTCATGTTTAAGGCCTTTTGCATATAAGCTGACTCCCATATTTCAGTCAAAAATGACAAAAATCTCCAGGGCCGAATTAGTTAAACATATTGATTTAAGGCAGTATTACAATTACAAGATATGATATAGATATATGTGTGTTTAAACATAAAATGCATTATAATTCTCTTTTTTAAAACTAAAATAAAGCATACACATTTAAATGTTAATATTTTATTACCAACTTAATAATAATAATAATGAGGACTTTGTATAGCGCCTAATCTTTAAAAGCTCTAAGCGCTTTACACCATCAATAATGATATGATTACACTACAGAACAACAAATGACAAAAACAATGAAATTGGAAAACATAAAAACATCTTGAAAATAATATAAGATACAAAACATGATTAGGTCGCTAAGTTTGACCCTGAAGTCGAAACAGGTGAGTCTTGAGAGCGGAATTACGAAATTACATTGAATTTATATCAAATAGCAAGATATCTTCGACTGAATTGCAGAAAAAATGGGTGGGTGGACTTCTTTATCATAAGTTGTTAAGTTTTCACTGGGTCTTTAATTTGTTGCTCATGGTAACAATAAAATCCACAAAAATTTATACTTCATGTAAATTAGTAATACTACAGTTATATAGTCTTGTACTGAGGTGCTGTACAGTATTACTACATATTGTTCAAAATTCAGAAGTTGGAAATTATTGTGCAGTTCTGTGAAGCTGCTGGTTTTGTATATGTTCTACAGATTACTGATTAAGTTCCATATTATTTGTTTTGTTTCTTTTGTGTACAGACTGGGAGGAAGTGTGTATCAGACCCAAGGCGAGTATCCTTGGAGTGGCTACAAAGAGACAGACAGAGGTGTATCTCTTGATCTCTCTGTGAGTACTTATATCCTGTCATTAGACTCATCTACATATTAGCAGTGTGAGATAAAAATTATATTCCACTCACTAAGTCAAATTTAGGGTCAGTTACAATATGCTGAATAAATTGTTTGTATGAATGCTTTAATTTTGTATTCCTTATCATAAACATGCATCAGTGATATGTTAGAATTATCAAAAACTTCATGATTTTTAAATCTACTAGTACAATCTTGACTTCAGTAAAAACAGATAACTTAGCTGCAGATGCTTTTGACATTGAGGACATTAAGGATTATGACAATGAGGAGCATCACAGATTATGACAGTGAGGATGTCAAGGATTTTTAGTAGGGACATCAGAGGTTATGGCAGTGAAGACATTTGGGATTATGATGATGCTGTCATAGATTATGGCAGTGAGGACATCAGGAATTATGAAGATGCTGACATCAGGGATTATGTCAGTGCAGACATCGAGGATTATGGCAGTGAGGACATCATGGATTATGAAGATGCTGACATCAGGGATTATGAACATGCTGACAGATTGTGGCAGTGAGGACATCAGGGATTATGAAGATGCTGACATCAGGGATTATGAATATGCTGACATCAGGGATTATGACAATGCTGACATCAAGGATTATGGCAGTGAGGATATCATGGATTATGAAGATGCTGACATCAGGGATTATGACAATGCTGACATCAAAGATTATGGTAGTGAGGACATCAGTGATTATGAAAATGCTGACATCAGGGATTATGACAATGCTGACATCAGGGATTATGACAATGCTGACATCAGGGATTATGACGATGCTGACATCAGGGATTATGATGAATGAAGAAATAGGATTATGTTTCATTTCTGATAATGTTTAAGCTAGCAACAATTCATGACAATAGTAATGATGAGAACAAAAAATGGTGAGTATAGGAATGACAATAATGATTATGATAATGTTGATGAAATCACAGGTATTTTTCTTCTCATTATTTGAGATGGTTAGACAGTGTCAGTGCATTGATAAAGTGCAATAATGTCTCTGACAATAGTGTATCACAGTACAGAGTTTTCTGACAATAGTGTATCACAGTACAGAGTTCTCCGACAATAGTGTATCACAGTACAGAGTTTGATTATTGGTGCCTTAAGTCAGTAGAGTTAATCATAGACTAAATTATATAAGTTTGTTTTCTTTTTATCGCATGAATGAATTTAAAAACAAGGCATCGTTAAGCATAAAAAAAGATGGTTTTATTTTACCTGCTGTAGAAGAACACACTGTGTATGTACTTAATTATATCAGTAAGATATAACATGGTTACATCATGGCAACCCAATTCTTTTTCTTATTCCTTAAAGGTCTACTAGCGTCAAAAACACATTATACATCAAAATATTCCTTTTTCGCTGAATATTTCCGAAATGTACATTTTAGATGTAGCTTTTAACTCACAAAGGAGAAAAAAAAGGATTGTTTGAGCGTAAATTGATGTTGTACGGAAAACGCTCCAGAAATATTTGTAAACTTCCGGTGAAAAATCGGATTTCCGGAAGTGACGTACGTAGGGGAAGTCATTCAAGTTTAGCGTATGTGATGATAATGGGTGATAGTGATGATACGTGCGATTTTGTGGCAAATTTATCATGCTCATCTTCGTCGTTTGATGAAGGTGAACCCCTTGATTATGGACAAGTTCATGAATCTGAAAATTCTGCTCATTACGAAGTGAGGCCGTATCAGTTTCAGCCCGAACGAGATGAGTGTCAAGGCCCTGAACTGGCTGAAGGAAACTCTGTCCACGATCAAGCTGAACAGCGGTTAGGTTCTACATTCTGGTAATTACTATTATCATTACTGCAGTTATTGCTAACTATTACTAAACGAATATGGAAAACGTTTGTTGGACGTCTTCAGAAAAGAGTTTCATGTAGCATGATTCATCAATAACTAGTGGTGTTAAAATTCAACACTTAAGACTCAGACTATGAGAGGTGTAGAAATAAATGCTTTATTAATTGTATGACTAAAGTTTGTTCTTTTAAAGCACACGTACCCTGAATGTAGCTTTTAATCCAGGCAATGAGTATACATTTTTATATCCTACATGGATAGATTCTTAGCCAGCATATTTTTCCATGTCAGCTAAGGTGCACAGTACTAGTGGCAAATAATACACAAAAGGTTTATGGGGGAACTAATAAAGAGAATAATATACATTTCGGATGAGATGTATGTTTCATCATTGTGGTACAAAAGGTGAAACTGTAGAAGTCTTACCATTATGACACACACACACTTGATAATCTAAGAGCTACACGTTTGCTGTCTAACCAAATAATTATGATATAGCATATTTACCATATACATGTTTTATTTATTCAGGTGTTCATGTGGAAATTGCAGCATTAAAGAAATGGTTGAAGAGTGTAGATGCTGTAAAGAGATCAGTGTGATTTTTGAAAACACCAAGGAGCTAAATGTGGATTGCATCATCAATCATCCTGGATTTTTGACAGTTTGCTTAGATGAATATGTCCAGGAAGCAGCATACTATGCCTACAGACAGCAGTATGGAAATCGCGAGGAAATTCTGTCAGAGTATGTAAACAATTGTACATCTAGGCAAAATATTCTCGCTGTAATTATGGCGCCAATATCAGAAAAACTTCAAGCATACAATACTTACATATCTTGAACAGACTCTGCATTATGACATTTAAAAAATGTCGTCTGTACGCATTCACTTAAGATTCATTTAGTTGATTACCATTGGTTGTATTAAAATCTAATATTATCCTAAACGTCTTGACTAGGAAAACTTGAAATAAATAAGTTAAAACCAGAATAGGTGACAGAATATAACTTTATTCAAATATTCAAGTCTAAAATATGTTGCATATTATATTTTCAGTCGTAATAGATACACCGCATACAGACAGCTGGTAAGATGGTGCTGGGGATATCTTGGCCGTGAAATCAGAGTTGCTTTGCCATCCTGTGCAGTAGATGCAATCAGGCAGAAGTTCCCAAGTGAAGGTGGTAACTACACCGGTTTTAAGCACTTGTAGTTAACTTGCAGACAGCCATCAACTTATCCAACCTCAGGGATTGGCTCCATAAAGATGGTGGTAACTAACAACCGACTGGTTTCCTGACCATTTTCTCCAGTGATGTCATCAACATTTCAACATATTCTGAAATTTGTAAATAATATAGCAATAAATTTTAAAATGGTATTCATTTTAAAAACACAACTAGTATTTGACTATAATTATTTTGTTACAATATATGACATCGATGTGCTAGAAAAAATAAATTAAATCAAGCTGCTTTGCCATCATTTGTAGTATATGAGATACTGTGAAAGTGTTAGCTACACTCATTTTACAAGGACTTGTACTTTGCGTGCAAATGGGATTTGTCAAACTGGAGAGCATTCAACTTGTCTGGCCTCTGGAATCGGCTGCATAGAGTTGGCGGTAACTATAAAAAGACTGGTTTCTTGACGATATCACCCAGTGCTGCCATCAACTCTTCAACATAGTCTGAAAGAAGGAATACCCCCACCCAATTTAAGAAACTAACAAGAATTTCATATACTGATTATCCTGGTTTTAATACAGATGAGTAATTCATAAATATGCTTATCAATAACAGTGTATTATTGCTAAGTAACAAAAATTGGACAAAAGTTTGGTATACAGAGATAATTGCTTACACTATCATACTGAACTAATTTATTATTACATGTGTCATTTGCTTGTTATATTTTAATGGGTAGATTATAACTGTGAGTTATACATGTATTAATATTACCAAAATCAATTTGTTTTCCTCTCACAAATGCTTGCGTTCTCTTGGATCTCATCAGTATCATGTCAGTCTGACATTCAACGGCAATACTGCATGATGATGTCTCTAATCCCTGAAACAAAAACAATACATGAAAAATATATCTGTCAAGTTCTAGTAAATAACTGCATCATATTAATCGGTACAGCTGTAGTGGTCATATTTTAAGTTTTATGCAGTTGAATAATGACAAATGCATCATACCTCTTTAATTACTTGGAGAAACTATGACTAGTCATAATGTTTGACATATAACCAACACATTGCATAGCTTTCCAACATTAAATAATATCATATCTTTATTGATTTATTAGTAAACTATCATATATGAGGCCATATGAAATCATATTAAACTATACCAACCATTTGAACACTGGAAATGCATGGAAAGTTCTCTGTGACATCAATATGCACATCAGGATATGTCACACCATCTACTGTTGAGTGTGTGATTGTTGCAGTTTCGGTTTTCTCTTGAACATTGTCTTCTGGATGCTGGTTTTGAAACATCTCTTTCAACATCTAGCAAAATAGATACAGGTAAATCAAGCAGTATTGGAAGTTTACATCATAAACAATATTAAAGGCTAAATTCCTTTTTTACCTTGTATGATTCTGTACACAATCTGAATAATAATAATAATAATAACAATAATAATAATAATAATAATATACTTATCACATCGAACAAACATTGATATTACATCGGCAATCATTGGGTTGTGGGCGTTAATCAGACCTAAATCAAGATCCACTGACATAATAATGTATACTATACAAGGAAGGTAATTAACTCTCAGATCATCAGAACTAATTAGTCATTACAATTAAAACAATAAATACACAAACTATTCACACCATTTAAGTATGAGAATTACACTTATAACATTATTATTATTGTTGAAAACAGCAACATGCAGGAAAGAGGCTACAGCATCCACATTATTATTTTTTTTCTTTCTAGGCTGAGGTCCTATCAATGCAGGGGGAGATACAGAGGTGCAGCTGGGGGTGGGGGCAAGGGGTACATATGCCTCTGGGCGTATATATATAGTAATCGCTCGAAAACTAGGTACAAGAGTGTAGGGTTGACAACAAATAATATAACACGATAAAATCAATTAACATTTATTTACCCTTGCTTGCTCTCGCTTTTGAAAAGCTCCTGTCGGGCTACATGTTGTTAGGCCTGCCGTAACCCTCAATTTCTGTTGATCTGGTGTGCATGCACCCTGGGTTGTATGGCGAGAAAACACACGGAACTGCATTTGGTAGAAGTCGTCTACTGCTCTTAATCCCAAATGACTGTTTCAGTTTAAAGGTGGGATCGAAATCGTCTTCTTTGAAGTGGTCACTACAGACAACTTGACTATCTCGCCTGTCACTCGTCGGTTCAGTCCAATCTTTTCTTGTCGTTCGTATCTGCTTAATCCATTGTTTCTTGAAACAGGGTTAGTAGGAAATGAGTACAAGCTCACTCCTTCTCGTTTTGTATTACTACAACCTCCAACAATACACCTTTTTACCATTTTTCACGCACGAATACACTTGTTGAAATCAAAACAAGTCAAAATTTGAAAGCCGTGTTCCCCTAACTATGTTACATCCGCTTTAACGTACGGAAATTACCGAGCGCAAAATCAGCTAGGAGCGTTTTGTCAGCAACGATAAAAAAGCAATGTTATGTGGTCATTATTTTCATTACTGATGAGGTATATGACATATCACCTATGAAACTCGCATCCTGAAGTTAAAATTTATAATATAAACGAAGGTTGTAAAAGTACACTAGTAGACTTTTAAACTACTTGCAACATTAGTCATGTTGATGAATGTAAAAATAATTCAGATAGGTTTCAGAACTATATCTTTCAGATCATAATTAATTTTTTATGACAGCAGTAAATAATTTTTACTGAGCTATCTTAATTCCAATTGTTATATAACTTCACAGATTGTAAAGCTAAAATCCAATTGGCTTTAATTGTCCCCATCCCTGAAATTATACATGTATTCATAAAATTTTGATCATTCTTGCTATACCATATTTAGGTACATAGCATTGTCAGTTGTTATGAACTGGAATTAACACATTTTAGCTGGGTCACCCTGTACAGCTACATAACTTCTAAATTCCACTTATACATTTTTTTTAGTGTATCATGAATTTACAGTAATTAATCTCAAAGAGGTTTCAAAGTACAGAAAACCTGTCTTAGTGGACAGCTCCTTGTAGGAGACACCTGCTCATAATAGGCACTTCCAGGGATCATCATTAAAAATCTTTATATATTTGTTCCTTTTATTTCCAAATTTGTTTCCCATTGTTAATGATAGACCAAATAAAACAGAACAAAATTCTTTTTTGGGGACAGCATTCCACACATCATGCATGATATCAATCATTTCAGTTATCATTTATATTTAGATCTTTGTTCACAGTTTCCAACCCGATTGGGTGCACATGGCATAAAGTGGGCTGGCGAGTGGAGGGAACTTAAATCCTTGTCTAGGTCAACATCATTTGCTGTGAGAGAGCAGGCTGGACACAGTCTTAAATCAAGCCTTAAGGTTTGTTGAACATCATAAGTTCTTGTATTCACACTTGTGTAGATATGTTGTAATGTGTATGTTTGTCTGTTTGCCCATCAGTCCAAGTGTTATTGCTCACCAGCTGGTTCTCCTTGTAGGCTGAATATGGAGTTCACAAACTGTAAGGGTGATCCTATTCGGTTTCATGATGCATTTGGATGAGCAGATGACTACAAAGGTCTCTGAATCTATGATGCAGTCACAGTGGGTGGGTGGATAGTGTTTGGAATCCAAAGGTCATATTTTAATAAGTTATATTTACTGTTCCTTAAAAGCTGACCAGTGATTCAGTGACCATAACTAGTATGAAATTTTACCGTGTAATTAGATGATAGTGAAGAATTTAAACCCTTTGGGCAGAAGAAAATGAAAACAAGATGCTGGTGTTTGCGGTAGTATCCATTTCAAATAGGTCAGTTATATTGACTCATTGTAAACATTGAGCTATATTTATTCTATAATGACTGTACATGCTCTAACAACATCGAGTATGTGCCATAAAAACTTACAGTGTATACAATAACAACTTGCAGTATGTATTCTGACAACTTACAGTATGTACTCAAACAACATACAGCATGTATTCAAACAATGTACATTGTGTATTCGAACAACTTAAAGTATATACTCAAACAACTGCAGTGTGTACTCTGACAACTTATGGTATGTACTCAAACAACATACAGCATGTATTCAAACAATGTGCATTATGCACTTGAACAACTTACAGTCTGTACTCATACAACATGCATTATGTACTCCAACAACTTACAGTATGTACTCAAACAACATGCATTATGTACTCCAACAACTTGCATTATGTATTCAACAACTTACAGTATATACTCATACAACATGCATTATGTACTCCAACAACTTGCATTATGTACTCCAACAACTTACAGTATGTACTCAAATGACTTACAGTATGTACTTGAGCAACATACAATGTGCCTATTGTAACTATTTTTAATTTAAGCCATTCTTGTGGTCAGAGGTTATGATAATTCACTGATTCTGTCTGAGTAGGGTAAAATTAGAGTTATTATCTCACAGTGTCATTTTAAAAGAAAAAAGAAGAAAATCTTATAATTTGGGAAATGTTGATATAAGTCCTTTACCAAATTAAGCTCTGACTGTAATACTGCACACTGTATTCTACTGTGCATTGATTGATCATCTATGGGAAAAGAACAGGCTACCACAGTGTCATTTATACAACTGAAAAGTCGTGGCAGGGGAATTGCTCCTTCCTTTTCAAAAAAAGGATATTTTAAAAAAATAGATGTATTATTCAATGAAAACATTATGGTAGAACTTGAACATATGCCTGCTTTTTTGTGTATTCAGTTGATTTTTGGAGCAAATAGGTTGACCTGAATTATTCTTCGGTAAACAAGTAATATTGACCTAGATCATGGCCTTGATTCAAGATTAGTGAGAACCATGTAAATAGTTTTTTTTAAAATTATTTTAAAATGATTGGTTGTTGTCAAGGTAAAGATGGGACTAGTGAAGAAGTAAACAACTCATGTAAAAATGATTGATTCTCGTTAGGGTCATGTTACGAGTATGTGATATTAATGATCACTTGACTCCTTCCCTCCCTTTCGTGATTTTGCAATTTGGGGATTTTTTTTGTAAATGGATATTAGATTACGACATAACCTTTGAGAAATATTCTCAGTTCTGGGCTTTTACAAATGACATTAAGTCATTTTCTTTTGTTATAGCCAAGTTTTTGAATCCAGTTAACTTTCCTTCAATTGAGTCGGATTTTAAAGTATTAATTCATATCACTGGAAATATTTGATGTGCTCATATATAATTCTTGGACAAAGAAGTTTATCAAGTATTATTTGGATTTCCAACACCGGAGTGTTAAATCTTGTAATTCTACAAGGAACTATAGATAAACACAAACAGACTACAAAGCATGCATTGTCTTCCATCTTGGATTTTCCAACAAGACTCAAGCTTGAATCTATTATAACATTTCATTACTAGGACTTTTGTATTTTAATTCGTGGATTATTCAGATTTTTTTGGTGGATTTTTTTAAAATTCTTAAAACTAAGTTTTTTTCTCCATTTTTACAACCTTTTTCTAGGGAAATAAATTATTTGTTAAATTTAAAAAGGCTTGTTTTTTTCACTATCTTTGTTACCATTTATTAGAGCCTAAACTTGTAACAAGATTCATTTTAACCTTTTTTGTTCAATTTACTCTTTTTTTTAATTTTTATTCATTACTGCAGCATACCTTTGTTCGTGACAGAAGAGATGATGCCATTCTTCCAACCACAGGAACATTTCTCAAAACTTCTCAGGTGAGAGTATCCTTTGAGTTGATAGATTTTCTGTTAACTAAAAGACGTTAAATTTGAATATCAACACATTTATTGGAGGATATTTCAAAATATGTCCCCTCTGCCTTATAAAGCACAGAGAAACAAAAATGTGTTCTTATTTGTCTGCATCCTTTATTGGAGTACCAGATAGAGTGTTGTGAATGGCTCTGGTGGGTATATGAAAACTAAACAATGTCACTCACATAGTTGGGCAAATGTTTTAATATTTTACTTGCCCTGGACCAAGTTGTTAATACAAATTTGCAGATGAGTGGTTGGGTGGGATGGTTCTATTGCTGTGACACAGGTTCATGATCATCTGCACATTTTTTGGCTTTGAAACTAGTTTAATTTCTTTAATACACTGTCATGAAAAATCCTGTAAAAATAAAATATATTTCCTGCCAGGTCATTCAGTAGTGTTAAATTGGGTGACTCATATGGCTGCATGTGGAGTAGAGGCCATCTTGATAATTAGCTATGTGATTATTTTTCTTATCATGTTGTTCAGTGTTATCATTATTTCCTGTGTGCAGATCCAGCTATTTTTTTCATTATAAAATTTAAAGAATTTACAAATGAATAATTGGAAATTTGTTATGGAGAAGACATGGAACAAAATATAAGATTTGCGTAGGAATCCTGTTAAAACCATCTCTGGGCACATTTTATTCCTAGATATAAAGGTAACAGTGTTTATATGACCTCAAGCAATTAGTCAAATCCCTTGATCCTCTTTTTTAAATCTGTTATTTAAATTTACTTTTTTTTAAATGTTTTCATTAGTAACTTCATACTTATGACAAAAAAAATTGAAAAACCTTTTACATTTACATCTGAATATTTTGAAATATTTTTGTTTTCTGTTTGCCAGGAGTTTGCAGGCCTTGGAGGAACAGCTGAATTTGTGAAGGGAGACATTGAACTTCAAGCCAACAAATCCTTGTTCCTGGATACAGTATGTGGTTACATAGAACTGATTATTTTACGAGCTATGGAACCAGTCTATCTGGTGGAATATTAAATATTTTGTTTAAGTGCATGAAGGTTGCTGATAGACTGAAAGTTATTAATAGAATTTCAAACAATTTTTGTTTGGGAGAATTCTGTATATGGGTATATTGTTTGCAATAGTAGAATTGCATAGATGACAATTTTCATCATATTTCATTTGATGCATATGCATTTTAGGTTGTAAAGTAGGAGATTAGTTTAAATAATGGTTTATCTGATCCTGATCCACAATGATCCTTGTAATATTTTTTGTTCCATTTATTATTTAACAGATGGTTGTTGGGAAGAGCATTCTGATTGGTCAATAGTTTCTACTCATCCAATGTATCTTTTTGTAACAGAAACTGATGGATATGGAAAGATAGAAACATGGTTACAAAATATGGCATCTTGAATTAAAGAAACAGATAGAGACACAGAAACAGAAAGCATAACTAATGGTTTGAAAAATGTGTGCAAATGGGAATGGCTTGAACACAAGGTTGATGAGAAGTAGTTGGTCTATTTGTAAGAAAACTGAATACCAGAAGATTAGCATTTATCGATGTTTCCAGAAAGACTTTAACTACTGTATTCATGGCTGGAGTTTGGAACAGCATCTCCAAACATAAACTGCATGTATTCTTTATTATGTATTTTTTGCAGAGAAAGCATGTGTGTTATTCTGGTAAGGACAACTCTAGCATCTGACGTGCTAAGTGAAGAGTTGGACCAGTATGATATGGAATTTGGCGATCTTTGTCAGAAAGATTTTAACTACTATTGCCAATACTAGTGTCTACCATGTTTCTGTGATAAGTGGGAAGGAGTTGGTCAAGTATGATATGAAATTTTGCAGTCTTTGTCAGAAAGATTTGAACTACTATTGCCAAAACTAGTGTCTACCATGTTTTTGTGTTGAGTGGGAAGGAGTTGGTCAAGTATGATATGAAATTTTGCAGTCTTTGTCAGAAAGATTTGAACTACTATTGCCAAAACTAGTGTCTACCATGTTTTTGTGTTGAGTGGGAAGGAGTTGGTCAAGTATGATATGAAATTTTGCAGTCTTTGTCAGAAAGATTTGAACTACTATTGTCAAAACTAGTGTCTACCATGTTTTTGTGTCAAGTGGGAAGGAGTTGGATCAGTTTGACTTGGAAGTTTCCAAATTGATTTGTGTCCAGAAGGAAGGACAACATGCAGATCACTGGCAAGGAAATGATGATATTGTTGCTAGATATTTTCGTCTTTCAATGATGGTCATGTCTGAACTAATTTGTTTTCATGGCACTCAAGTTGAGTCATCCCTCAAAGTCATTAATTATATTATTGGTTCCAAATCAAGAAGGATACACATCTTACTCTGATGGAGAAAGAACCTGGGAAAACCTCTGCAAGAACTGCTGGCCCATAGGTCACATAGGCTGAGCTCATGACTGAAATGCACACACAGGTGATAAGGTAGCGATTGGTAAAGGCATGCACTTAAGACAACTTGGCCACCTGAGGCCCTTAGAAACAAGGTCATCAGAAGTGCATCTTAAATAAATAATAGTTTTTGCACGTTGTTTCCCTGCTTAAGAATGCTAAAACTATTATTCTTAAATAGTCAGGTTAGTTTGTAATCAGAGTCAAAGTTTTTTAAAGTTGAATTTCGATCCATGCATGTAACCATGCAGAAGTCAAGTGACTTGGAACAGGAAAGTTATGGTTAGTGAGATTTTTTTTTGGGGGGGGGGGTAAAATGTCCATAGTCATGTACAGTTGGCAACACAAATATTCCTTATACTTCAGCCTAACACTTCAGCTTAGAAGTGTTGTTCTTGCATGTCCTCATGCATATCCTCCCACACCTTGGTTTTTACATGAACAAATTTATAGTTTTATTTAACATCTGTTTAGCAGTGATTGTGATTGTGTTAGAGGGAGTGTTGATAGTAGATGAAAAATCTAAGTCTGTTATTTCTTGGATGTATATTAGATTCTTGAAGGAAAATAGGCATGTGATCTTATTCATTTAAATTTGTATTTTGAATCATTTTCTATAGGTTTGCATTACTGGCTTTTTCACAATTATACAATTACTTAGGACACACACACATGCATGTCAGTATTTACAGGAGTTATGCCCTCTGATTTTCTTCACTCTGAACTTTGGTTACTGCAGAATAACTACCAATGTTTGTTGGTTTCAACGAAATTTAGTATGGGGTTCATATATTAAAAACAGGATTCTATGCTACTAGGATCTCAGGAAAAGTCAGGGGAAATATAATTGCTTTGTTCTCGACTGGGAAAAGCCCTTTTATTTTGCAAAAGAGTTTAAAGTTGGGGGAAAATTATAATGTTCAGCTGTCACTTGATTATAAAAAATATATATAATTGAGTTAGAATTAAACTTTTGAGTTCAATTTATTGAGTTTATACTGAAATTTTCAGAAGTTGTGGAACCTTTCAGTCAATTGGGGTACAATTGATGTATAGAACATCTGAGTGTTTGTCCTGAACATATTTGTATAATCAATGCAAAGCACTTAGGTGATTAGATTAGATAGGTCAGGTAGATGGTTAGGATGTAGTCAGCTCCATATTTATATATTTTAAAGACTTGACTGTGCCAGCATGTTGTTTGTGACATGATTTAACAAGTTTAAGAAGAATGCTTATCTTCTCCAGTTTCATTATATGTAAAGTTAAGAAATATGTATTGTATTAAATCTTTGCTTATTATTTGGTTTTTAGTCCTGGGAATTCTCATCAGTTCCACCTTCACATCTTTATGGTGAATTGTACTTTCAGACTTTGATAAATATATTGAACCTGCCAGGGGCACTAAATCTATTTGGACAATATTTCATTGTGACTTTAAATTTGTGGTCTAGCTCATCCACAAAATGTGTACCCTACAAATTTTAAGTGAGTCATGGTGTTTAGCTTTTAGATTGATTAGACCTTGAATTATTTAGATTTCCAATACACACACCATTACATCATTAACAGGATTTATGTCCCCTGATTGCTGACCCTCCTGACTTTGGTTTTTGCAGCTCTACTTTATGAAGGATTATTGGATTTCAACAAAGTTTGGCCTGGAGCTTTATGCTGAAATTTAATTTAGAGCATTTCACAAAGTAATTTAGATCCTTATTTTGCCTTTCCTCAGGTTTCTATGGCATAACTTTGCCAATGGATGATGGGTTTCAAGCAAAGTTGTCATTCATCTTTATTGAGACATTGAATGATCTTGATTTTCAGTGTACTATATTATTATTATGCCCCCCTAGTTTTCATATTCCCTTGTCTTTAATTTCCTAACTCATGATACTGTACTTAAGGCTCAGTGAAGCAAATTGTAGTGATTGGGGCTCATTGTAATGCACTAATTGCTAAAAACTTGAATTATATCTTTATCTTTGGATCTAATATATTTATAAAATCTGGGAAATAGGTTACATAGAGATGTGTTCTTACTATTACAAAAGCCTGCATAGTGAAATGATCCTATATTGTGTATGCAAGTGCTATCACACTCATTTGGATCTCTTGTTTTCATTATTGTAAAAATTTCCATTTTGGCCATGTTTGTACAAATTTTTTCAAAAAATTTGTTTTTTAATTTTTTAAAATTGTGTTTTTATGGTAAAATATCCAAAGTTCAACTGAATATATTTTATTTAAAAACTAATAACTTCACTTAATCGTATTCTAGGTTGTGCAAATGTCCTTGGCTGGAGGGTTTATGAAGTCCACTGATCCTCAGAAGGAGATAAAAATCAATGATAAATTTTTCTTGGGAGGACCTCTTACTCTCAGGGGCTTCAACAAGCATGGCGTTGGTCCTCACAGTAATGGTAAATATTTGTATAATAAAAGGGACATTTTTGCAGCAATTTAAATTTTCTTGATTTTACTTTTACAAATTCACAGCAATATTACCATGTTGGTTAACAATTATGCTTTGTGCAAGGATGAGCTTTACTTGATCCTTTCACATTCAAGGAAGCAGATTAGTAGGAAGATGTGAAGAAGACAAGAAAACATAAATACAAAAGTATTTTGTGAACTTGAGAGGGAGGTTGCATACAGAGGATGCTGTTATAAAAAGATTTTAATTAGATTGTGGAAAGATGGCAAAGTAAACAAAGTGACAATATAAATGGAGAAGATTAAATGGCAGATGAGATGCATTATTGACCCTAGTGCCATGGCAATTATTTAGCACTTCTTACTATAAGGAACAGCATTATAAGCATTGTTCCTGTTACAAGATGAATATTGTCATAGATCCAACCAGGAGTAAAATATATATACATCACATACTTCATTACAAGGCAATCTAGTGATAAGGTGACATACTCCATGCTGTATTTAATATTAACTTTCAGAATGAAAAAGATTTAGGATCAACTACTGTTAAAACAAGAAGCCAAAATCTTTATAAAAAACCATACTGGTTCACTCAGAAAATTGATAGGTGTTGTCTCATATGTTTGAGATGTATAATTGAAAATTTTCATTATACATTGGATGATTGCCACTAGTCTCATGCATGTTGGCAATAAACTGCCAAGCACCGTCAATCCAATGCATATCCTGAACCACACACAGAACATTGAACGTTTTGAAACTATTTTCCCCATGTTGTTTTTTTTGCTTTAGGAACAGACAGTTGTGTTGAATTTTATGAGTTATATGTTTTTATTTAGCAAATCTTATGATCCTAGTTTATCATTAGTTTTTTAAGCACATTCAGCTGATTCTGCCAATTGGTGCTTGTTACTGTTTCTGTGCGGTCAGGAAGCAGCAATACCTCTGTTGCTAAGAACATTGGACTCATAATCCAAGCTTCATTGGTTTGATACCTGCTTACTTCAATGTGCCTTTGGAAAAGGAACATGACTCCCATTCCTTGGTATGATATAGCCAAGAATGTGTTGAAATGTTAACACAACCATTGCCCCCAAAATCTTTGTTGCCATTTTATGACAGTTGTCTGATATTTTGTTATACAAGTAAGTTACAGAGCTTGTAATAACTTGGAAGTTTAGTAAATGTTAGTCCTTTATAATTTGACAGGGTCAGATTTTGTTGCATGCGTTTGACTTGGATGTGTATTATGTGCTGATGCAATTCGAGTAATATGCCTTGCCCAAGGACATGCCTTGGTAGTTGGTACAGGCTGATGCATAGGTAGAATTCACACCTGCATCCATTTGGTTAAAAGTTAGGCTGCCAACCACTGAGCCGCCATGGTTCCTGCCTCTATAAGTTGCTTATTTGGTGTATTATGCATCCTGAGGCAACAGGGGTTGCATTTAAACAGCCCAATTTTGCATACTGCTTCATGTCTTAATAAATACAGTACAGTGGGACCCCGCTATAACACGGTAGTTGGGAGCCATAGAATCCGACCGGGCTATGAACTGAACCGTGTTATAAGCAGCCATGTACAATACCAACACATTTTTGGATTTAATTGGGGTGGGGGGTACATAAAGACGGGTGCCAAAATGCATGGCACAATTACCATTTTTGATCAATATATATTAAATGAGAAAAACATTTGCTGTGGTAACAGAAATTGCAGATTTAATATATTACTTTATTCAGAGAACCATGCATTGGTACATACACGTGTCTAATTTATATATACATGTATAATCTATTGCATGAAAAGAGTATCAACACCGTGTACTCACCAGCGAATCTTGTAACATACACTGAATCCATAATACAAATATTTCCATCGAAAATATCCACACACGGATGTAAAATATTCAATAATTTTGTCACAGATCATTATGTGACTGAATTCAATGAAAAGAAAATAACAAAAATTACGTAATGGGTGTACGTAATGAATGATGAAATAGTACATGTCCGTAGATTAAATAATGGAAGCTAAAGTGTATTCTTATAATAACTACATGTACATCTCAGGATCTTTCTGTCTCTGAATTAAGTCATTGTAAATTTCAGCACATTCTCCCACCCAAGCTGCTAGTCAAAGTCCTTTGAACTTGCCGCCCAGCTATTGCGTCATGTTCTTTTGATGTACTCTAATACAGCAGGCGAACTGGCTGTATATTAACCACTGAATTATGTCACTGTTTAGCTCGGCAGTTCACTTTGATGATAAACATACTTAAATTGATTGATTTATACATTCTGGTGAGAATCTTTTATCAACCCCCCAAATTGGCTATTGCTTAGTTGTGTATGAAATTAAGAGAACATATATTGGAGATTATTAGAGCAACGATTGTATTCAGAATGCATTCAAGGCAAACACAAAGTAGAAACGATGGCTTCATTACTCAGGAATCAGTAATTATAATATTGACACTTATGAGCTGTAATTTTTCAACAATAAACAAAGATCAAAGTTCTCAGTAGGCCCAGCAATTGGTTCGTATTTCCAACGTTTATTTTGGCACAAAACTAGAAGAAATTTGATAATACATTTTCTACACGTTCTTTTTCGCACTGTTTAGACGAATATGAGAATGATAATTAAACTCTTGATGTATTTTTTTTTTTCATACTTAAAAAACTTTTTTTTGGTCTTTGAGAAAAATACCTGTAATAAATTACCCAAAATTTCGGGAGCCATGCCACGACCGGGTTATATCCGAATTCGGGTTATAGCGGGGCGGGTTATAGTGGGGTCCCACTGTACTTGTGAATGAATATATTAAACAGATATGTACACTTGTTTTTGAAGAAAGCTTTTTGGGTTTAAACTCTTGGTTCATTGGAGATTTAATCCAGACCTCAGTAGGTTTAATCCAGGTTTTTTGGGAGGTTTAATCTGGACTTGGTTCATTTTAAATTGAATCTGGACTACTGTGTAGCATTGACATTTACAAATTCCTGAAAAAAGGACTTACTCACCAGCTATGTAAATTTTGTACATGATCTGATGCAAATATACATTATACATGAAGCATCCGATGTAAATTTTGTCAAATATTTTTAAATTTTTTTTTTAATTTTCCAGCTGTCAGTTTGGACCAAACAAAGTTTGTAATGGCAAATTTGTTAAAATGTTTATTTCATATTTGTGTTTAGTGTCAAATTTCTATCTGCTATTTTTTTTTTTTAAATTTAAGGTAATGCTCTTGGTGCTGACACTTTCTGGCTTGGCGCCTTACATCTGTACACTCCCCTTCCATTCCGGCCTGGCAAGGGTGGATTTGGAGAGCTGTTCAAGTCACATTTCTTTGTAAATGTAGGCAACTGCATCAACTATGACTACAGTGGGTATAGCAGTACAATACATTTAATTGTTCATCATGTATATGTATGCAGTCAACACTTCTGATAAAGTACCAGTTATCACAGTTGTGAAGCAGTTTATGCATAGCAAAGCTTAAAATTATTACTTCCAGTCTTTAGGGCATCCTTATAATTGACTGCAAGATGATGCAACTAAATGATTGATGGTCTTAAATAATGGAATGCATGGATTTGTGATGCCAGGATAAATGATGATGTCATCGTGTGTGTTAGTTTTTAGGAAGAACATTTTGCAAACATAGGTCTCGGAAATTTCTGAAAATTAAAGATATTAAAATATATTATTGTGATAAAAGTGGTCACTATAGTGCTGATATCAATTTTGGAACTTCTTCCCCCACCTCCCATTGAGCAAATATATCTGCTCTTGCTTGTGTTTTTTTCTCTCTCTCTCTCTTTCTCTCTCTCTCTCTCTCTCTCTCTACAGCAGGATGTACAAATCTTAAAATGTGTTAACTGTAGACCCTCTACTGTACAGTTATGTAGTCATTGAACTGCCATTACGGAATAACCAAAAACCAACTTCACATGGCAATAAATAGACTTTGGCTATTAACTTTTTTTTAAAATTAGTTTTGTTCATCAATCACAGAAACAGTCAGTGACTGAACTATATTAACTGTTGCTTTGTATCACTCATAATAGTCTTTGACAGATGGCATGCATTTGTAAGGGAAAAAAAAACCTAGTGATTAAAGATAGTAATAAGATTTTTAGGTAGTGGTTTTAACTTGCATCACAAAAGTGTTCGAAAATTATCAATAGATTTAGTGTTGTTGAGTTTTGATTGCAAATGGTAATTGAGTGACAATAGAAAATTGGATGCAGTGTCTGCTACTGAGCTGCAAATTTGCCAAGGTCACACAAAAATGCATGTTGGAATATAAAAATAAACAAAACAAGGAACAAAAATCCTTACAAGTAAACAGTATCAACCCACACATGAACTGTTTTTTTTAAAAAAAATAGATATTTCCTTTTTTTATATGAACTGTCATTTTTTGCAAAATAAATATTATTTTATGTAGAAGCAAATTTGTAAAATGTTACTGCCCCAAAATTATTGTGAAATTAAGAAACTTCTCTTTATTCATGTTGTTATACAGCTGTTAATCTCGTTGATGGAGAATGGAAAAAATCTAAGCAAATTGATACTTTTTGCCATGAGAAAATATAAAAAGAAAATCTACATTTTTTAACAGACATGGAAATATTTAACTTGTGAACCAGAAACATTTTGCATTGTAACTTCACCACTTATGACATTATGTTTCCACTTCACAAGTGAAATATTTACATGTATCTACTCAGAAAATGTAGATATCCTCTATAAACTCATTTTCATTAGCAATATCCATTACATAATTGTGCACTAATGTAACAGAACAAAAGAATAAAATGAACATTTAAAATAAAGACATCCTAATATAACCATATTACTTGATTTCCCAATGTTCTGCTGTTGGTGCCTTTATATTTAACCCTATTTATTTTATTTCTAGATAGGGATATGAGGGACAATGCCCGCTTATTGGGGGAAAACATACGATTGGCCTATGGATTAGGTGTTGTTCTACGGTTAGGAGGGGTAGCTCGCTTGGAGTTGAATTATGTAATTCCCAAATGGCTCCAGTCATGTGATAGGTAAGTTGGATCAGTTCTTTTCTTTTTTTTGCCACAATTTGTGAGCCTCTTAATCACAACACAAAACAATACATCACAAAATTTAAACCAAAAAGTAGAGATATTATTCAGTCAGATTGTTTGGTATCCTTTCACATCCTCTAGCATGTTCTCTGGCCAGACTTGTTATCTTCATGTTAGCATATAGTTTTTAGCTCACCTGATTGTTAGGTGCCAAGCAAGTTTGCTTTTGATGGTTACATATCATACATTTTCTGTCCATAAAATTTGCTTGTTATTGCTCAGGATACCGCATTTCTGATCTGATTTTGATCAGACCTGGAATATGGGCTTGTAGCATAACTTTTATGTGCAGGATCCACACATAATAATGAGGTCATGATTCATCTGATTAGCTTGTTTTCCATCTGATGGTCACTTTTCATTAATTTTATTGCAACTTGGAATGAACTTTTATCATCAAGATCTTGGAAGATTTTGATGCTGAACAAGATCCATGCATATTAATGAGGTGATCTTTCATCTGATTGCTTGAGCCTGTCAGCACTAGCAACTCATTTTCTGATCCAACTTGTTAAATAGTCTTGCTTCATCAAAAGGCTGGAAGAACTTGATTACAAGATAGTATTGTATCAGATTGGCTGGAATTTTCTGATCCAGCTTGTTAAATAGTCTTCCTTCATCAAAACGCTGGTAGAATTTGATTACAAGATAGTATGGTATCAAATTGGCGGGGATTGTTATCAATCTAAGAGATATAATTTTGTTATTGGAGTTTTGCTGGAAGTTGGTAGTAAGCTTTTATCATTATGGTCTCAGATAAATATTTTAAGTGAGAACTTCATATTAATGAGTTGATCATGCACCTGAATATTTCAGCTTGTTAAGCCACCAGGGACTGATTTCAACAGAACTTGGTAAATATGTTTATATCTTCAAGAACATCTTAGACAGGTTTGGTTATGAACATGATCAAAACATTACTTGTACCTTTATCTTTGGAAATAACTTTCTATCAGACTAGAGTGAA
Organism: Unio pictorum; assembly: GCA_030141615.1. NCBI lineage: Eukaryota > Metazoa > Mollusca > Bivalvia > Unionida > Unionidae > Unio > Unio pictorum. The sequence goes on from JARLTB010000098.1 coordinate 5,625,272, forward strand.
ACAAGTGGAATAATATATATTTGCTTACAATCTACTATCACATAATGCACTTGCACTTGTGTCTATGCAGTAATCAGTAGAACAAACAAATAGACACTTATCTGCCATTTTACGATCAGGGTCCAAGTATTTTGCAGCAGACTTGCCGTTTTCAACCTGACTTGAATGGTACAACAGTATCTATTTCCAATACACATTATAAATTATGCCATATTTCTCATGTATGAATTAAGAAGAGACTCTGATCCACCACCATGCAGTGTGTGAGTCAAGCGGGTTCTGTTGCTATTGGCATTATTTAAAAATCAACCAGTTTCATCTCCCTATGCCTTACACAGAGAAAAAAAAAGGACATTTAACATTAGATCTCTGGCAGCCTGCACATCACCAGTAGTTATGTCCTGTGTGCTGTTACATTCTGTTGTCACCACGCATTTGCATTAAGTATATAGTACTAGATCAATGAAGTGAAAGCAGTATAAAGAAGCTAAATTTTGTGCATATGTCATGTTTTATAATGACTTGAAAAACAGGAAGCTATTTTAGAGGATAAATACATTTTTTCAGTTTTTGGGAGGTGAACATGACAGTCTTTTCTGACAGCAGAGGCATCAATAGTTAAGGTTTTGGTTTTTCAATATTGCTTTGATAATGGGCTGACATGGACATCCTGACCTTCTGATTAGTATTATCTCCTCATGCTGGCATGCTTGGTGACTATTTAAAATTGCAACATAAAAACTGATATTTACTTTTGAAGAATTTTTTTTACAAATTATCATTTAATTTCTGCCTGCAAATCATGTTAAGGTGGGTCAGTCAGGATATATATATATATATATATATATATATATATATATATATATATATATATATATATATATATATATATATATATATATATATATATACACACACACACACACACTGAGACTGTTAAGTTGAAAAAGTAAAGTTTGTTTTTAATTGTTTTCATTGAATACTACTTTTTTTTTTATTTCAGTGCTAATCCAGGATTGCAGTTTGGAATAGGACTCACTTTCTTGTGATACCTTACTGGTGTAGACACCATACACTTATAGCAAGTGGTTTGTGAATTTATAAGGTTTTTATTTTTTAACCCAAAGAAAGTATGTGTTTGGAATTGCATGTGCTTTTTTAAAGGAAACCCTTAGATAATCATGTATCAAATTTAGCAGGGATCAAATTCACATGTAAAAAATAATGGTACAGCTTTTGTTAGGACGATAATCTACTACCCTGATTGAGATATATTTGTTTGATGAACATATTGCTAGTTTACATCTTAGATTGTGTCGACAAGTTAAAAATCATTTGTTATGAATGCATTTGTGTGATTTAGTAAACAAGATGTAATATTTTTGTAATCTGTGCATAAAGTTATGTTCTGATTTGAACATGGACTGCATTGATAGTAGATTTTGTAATGATTCTGAATTTAAGTTTCATATTATGAAATACATAGATACAAAATAAAGAATACAGGAAGAATATCAGTGTTAATGTTTTCCCATTTCTTTAATCAGAGTACGATTTAAATTTACTTTTGTCCTTTGCACCGGGACATTAGTTTGATTCTTTCTCTTCTGTCAGTTTGTTGGCTGCTTGGAAGAGGTAGCTGACATCCATAATATTTCAGTCTTCAAGACACTGCTGCTTTGAATTAAACCTGCTAGTAAAAGTAGAACATGCTGATAAAATTTAAATTGACCTTTATTCTGCAGACAACAGTGATTTCAAAGAATTAAATAATGTTGGTGTCGACCCAATGAACAGACTCTTGTTTACATTACTTACAATTGTTTTTTCCTTTGGTGTGACTATTTCAGGTGGTAATTTCCATTTTTGCATTATCGATGTTTCTGTTGCACACTAGACAATGCATGCTGTGTTACAAAGTTACATTTTTTTCTTAATGAAATCTTTGTCTTGCAGCCAACTATTTCTGAGTGTGCACTTTCCAGGCATTTACAGTGAACCATTCTTGCTTAGTGGAAACATGTGGTGAAGTGAGAGTACAGGTGTAAATTACATCATGTGAATGTAATCCTGTGCAAAATGGCTGCTAACTTTCTATCTACGGATTCTGATTATGCTTGAATGTCTAGCAGATGATGGAAAAATCAAATCCTTTCAGTCCTTGCACACACAGAAAAATGAATTACCTCCATTGGAAAATTATCCATATTTTAGTTTTTAAAGCAAGATCTCACAAATGCAAGTTTTTTCTATGACCCAGGTGAACAATCGACTTTCAAGACCTTGAAATGAGGTGTTTGTTTCAAAATAACTTTTTTTGACGCTTATTAAATGAGCTCAAATTTAACACAGATTTCTTTGTAGCCAGAAGGACCTGTATACTGAGAAATTTACTAGTCCTGCCAAATCTTTACTTGTCCTGTCCACAAAACAATGTCACAGTGTTATCATATGAAATGCAGAAGTATAGAAGTATGAATCATGCTTAAATCATCAATTAGCCAATTCACATTTCTTGTTTATCATGATAATCTGGATCCAATTCCAGAAAGGGATCCAGTTTTCCTTTCTTATCCTCACCTGCATTCCAGATTCATATAGGGTTTGCTAGTCTCCATAAAATATTGCAGTGCAGTGGTTATCACCTTAAGCTTTCTCTACACTTTCAATTTGTAGGAATGACAATTTGAGCTCTCCTCTGTTGCAAATTCTTATTCATACAATTTCTTCCTCCTAAATTGACCTGTCGGTACAACCATCGCACACTACTGCAAGAAACTTTGCTTCTTTCACACCATGGACAAATTTCTGCCTTTCACTTTCAGCCATGTAGTTCGTAAACATAACCTGTTTATCATTCCTTTAAGTCTCTCCATCAACTCTGTTCATAAATACAAACTCAGTGAAGGGTCAACTGTTCTTTATGATACCATGTGCATTTCTAAACAAATTATTGCACCAGTCAAAAACATTCCAATTTAAACTTTCCAAGATCTTAACAGCGGTTGATTCTTTTGGTGGTATCTGCATAGCTGCTTTTCTCTTGGAACTCTTTTTGTGTTGCCCACTGCTTTCATGTACATTTACTGATTCAGTTTTAAGGTTCGAACAACCTGCAACAAAATTGGATGTTTTTTCTGTTTTTGCAAATTTCGTACACAGTTACACAGCATAACATTGTTTCCTCATCATAATTCAGCCATTCCCTGTCGTTTGTCCATGTCTTCTGAAACATTCGATTATGCTTTTCCTTATCATAAGAATTATTCCTGTCTTTTATGTCATTTTCATTCATTTGCATTTTTCCAGTGGCTGACTACCTATAAAACTCCACATTTTGCCCGTCATATAAGGAATGAATTGTACTTGTTTTGAAACGCAGTATAGCTGATGCGATTTATTTAAAGAAAAGGAATGGCACAGTGTCCTTTATATAGGAAAATCAGGGCAAGAAACACATTTCAAGACATATGCATTTGCCCCTCCTCCTAAAATTAAATGGTCTCTCCATAAGAAAGGCTCGACTTCAGAGGATGTTCTACAGGATCAATGCAGTGGCTATTGTAAACACAGTTATATAATATTAGCATCATAAGATAATGTTAGTCTCTGCTTGGAAAAGGTGTTCCCATCAAAGGAAGTAATCTGAGTCTGCTCGTTGTATTTAACAGCTCCAATTATGGTCTCATCATTAATATCGTAAGTTTGGTATTTTAATTAATCGGACCTCAATGTATTGTCAAAATTAATCACAAGGCAGAAAATTTTAAAATAATAGATGCCCATGCTCAGAGATTTTGATTGCTACATGTATTCAATTATTTGTTCAATCCTGCAAGGGAAAAAACATAAAAACTATTCTTCTCATCACAAAAGTTAGTTGTATGGAAAGTATGTTTCAATAACGTAATCCTAATAAACTTGTCTAATTCTTCTAATTATTTTGATGCAAATGTAAAAAATAAAGTTTCCCATTTGTGACTGTTGGAGCATTCGGTTAGCGAGCAAGAAAACTTAAACAAATATGCAAACTAATTTCTTTCAGTAGTTTTGGACATGTTCTTTTGTGTGGTATACCGCTTTGTAGTTTGTTACTGTGGTAGTGGGAATAAAGTGTGAAACCACGTTATTTTTCATTTAAATTCATTATCAAATTATTTAGGATCAATTACCAAACTTGTTAATGATGGGACCATAATTGGTGAGTTTACAATCAGATGGCTTTCCTGGGATGTAAGAAGCTCTGACAATCAGATACAGGCTTAGTTCATTAATATGCATGGATATCACCTGTACAAGACTTTTAGGTGTGAACTTGTATTACCAGTTTGATCAAAATTGGAATAAAAATAGGTCTCTGAACTGGTAATAAGCAATTACAACAGACAATGGGCACAAAGTCATACTGACCTTATGGCCAGATGAGCATAATCTCTCCAAAGGTCATAATGTTATAGTGTACATACAGGCCAGTTACAAAGGGTTAACTGCAATGCCTGTTATTTTCAAGTCTTTGATACTAATGTTGTTAAGCAACATGTATGCATGTTGTATAACAATGTTTAATGTTGTGATTCCACAAACTGAATAATGAACTTAAAAGTATATTAAGCAATATAAAAAAGTTGCAGCAATTTTGCTGACTTCTTTTTCTAAAACTAAGAGGTAATGGCAGATATCCTATTTTCCACAGTAAACATTTTATTAACCTTATAAAACACTTTAAGCTAAACAAGAAGCTAGTTTGTCTATCACTTTGGGATGGGGATAAAGTACAAGTAAAATGTGAAGTATGAAATGATATAAATTTATGAAGGAAATTTCTTATTTATCATATAGTGTTGCAAACTGAGCATTTTATTTACAATGAAAAAAATAAAATTAAAAGTCCTTTTAATAATTATTAAGAATAATGGAGTGAAGATTTGTACTATACAAGTTCAAAAATAGAGGTATTAAGAAATGCATGAATGAAAACCTGCAAGGTAAGCAAAAACTGTACATTACACTAATTCTGACACTGCTTACCTTGCAAGATTTGGGCAAAAAATAAAAAACATACTGACAAGAGTTGGATGATTTCAACTGGCAAAGTATATGATGTGCAAAACAAATGGGAGTTTATTTTTAATTGTAGGAATTAACAATGAAACTTTAAAGAATCTATCTCTGATGGATGGATACTAGGTCATGGCCTACATATTTGGGTCATAATTAATGCACTGCTGTCTAATATGACCTTGATATCAAGGTCAATAAGTAGAGGGACCATACTTCAATATGAAAATTCTTGGAGAAATTAGCAAATGAAAATCTTATAAACAAAACATCAATACAAATTGTCTATGACTGAAGCTCCATGGTCAAGTTATTTCTAAAGAAAAAATGGTTTTACTTCATAATGATTCACTCAAAGTGGGAAGAAATTCCATCCAGGGGTTTAATAAATAAAACAAAATGGAGATACCCCCCCCCCCATCCTGATGGATCGTTCTGGCTGTGACCTTGACAAAATTGAAAAAGGTCATCGACATGGTGAGGAATGACCTACTGTAGCTTTATAATGATAAATGCCTAATATGATTAGAATCTGACTAGGGGCTTGTTCAATAAATTATTAAATGTAAGCATTTACTGCAGGTTCAAAGGTGAGTGCTGCGTCTTTCTTGCCATTGATGTGGGTTTTAAAAAAACATCAACATACACACTACAACATACAATTCAACCTGTTGAAAAAAACTTTAATCAAAACATCCCAATTCGGAACAGCACATTATCCAGGTTTCTGTATATGACAGACATCAAATGACGAAGCATTTTCAGGAACTGTCAGTCATAGAAGCATCGCATTTGTTTCTTCATAGATACAATGTGGAGACTGTAATATGCATATAGTTTTGACAAAAGAACAGTTCTTTTACATTGTCTGAATTCCTTAAAATTCATGATTTAGAAGTACCAGCATCTTCAATTGTGCCTGTTGCCAAATCAGTCATTCTGGGATACTTTACTTTTGCCTTGTCCAGTTCTTCTTGAGACCATAACAATAGCTTTAGTAAATTTGCAAGTTTGGGAGTTGAGTCTGTAGAGTCCAATTCTAAAATTGCAGCATTTAATTCACTGGCAACCTGAAAAGTAAAGTAAAGAAACTGACAAAATGTACCATTAATCGTAAACTTTCAAACAGATGAAATAGTTTGAGTGTACTCTGCCATTATATATAAGGGTTTCGGTAGTTAAAATGAAAAATATTAAAAATTTGGATCTATTTTGAATTAAACAGATAAGGGCTGGGATAGGTCAATTACTACATATTTATACTTTGTAATTAACACAAACCAAATAATTTAATCAAGTAAAATCATTGTTGCAAGCTGAACTAAAAGGAAATGTATGTAAAAGTAATGCTTCATTTGATTGTTCTGTAAAGTTGCATGCTAGCACAAAATAACCCAAAAAATAAACGTTTCACATCAGCAAAGATATACATTTCTAGGCATATTGTCATTGTTTAATTCTGAAAAAAAGTTCCTGATGTTAGCTCCCATGAACTCATTTTACTTTGCATGTATTGTGGCTGAATGTAGTTATTGTATACTCTTTCTTACAAGTCCAAATGCATAATGTGCAAGGAGATCTGGGTCTATGCAATTTGATAGGAGTGTTCAGTAGAACAAATAACAAAGACCCTAATATGCCAGACCAGGGTCTATGTTGTTTGCAGTGGGTCTTAACATGTAAGCAAGTATAACAATGTCATATCACAAAGCTTTTCTGAAAAGAAAAGTTGCCAGCACTGACACCCAAAAATGACAAAGGGTTATATGCATTTTTCCATGCCATATATTTGAAGCACACCTTTTTTGAACAAGCTTCTCACCTGGTGTTCACACTTCTTTCTGCGATAAATTCATAATACCACACTGCATTGTTTTAAATCATTTCACAGTTTATGGAGCTATATAATGTATTTTTGTAACATACAAAACTTGTTGATAGATGAAATAAAACTTGTTGCATACAAGGATTAATTAATTTTCTTAATTTTGTACCTAAAAAATAACAAGAACTTTCTTTAATGTGTTCTCTGCTTTGACCTTATGCCACTCAACTCATTTAAAAAATTGTTTTATCTAAATCCGATCTGTACATCCTCAATTTCTAATCAAGATGAATTTGCATACTTTTTGTCTTTGGGACAAGTGGAGCAGCTCTCCAAATGGAGATTTTTCTGGTTCTTCAAAGGCAAGTAGAGCTAATGTTCTCTCCAGCTCAGACAAAATTTCAGGATTTTCTTCTCCTCTCTCTGCCAGATGTGTCTGGGCATAGTCAAGGGCACCTTCTATGTTTTTCTCTCTGATAAGCTCTATCAAATGCTGTTGCTGTGGAAATATGAAATATGGGCAAACAATTGAACTTATTTCCTTAGTTTCATAAATTTTATTTGGAATGAATACAAAATATACATGTAAGATAATATTCATCATATAAAGAAAAATACTTATTTTATTAGACAAAGTCACAGAACAGTGTAGTGCGATGATTTTGAAAAAAATGTGTGGAATCCTGGATCAGTAGGCCTCCCCAAATGCATAACAGTAAAGCTGTCAACGGGTACCTGGGTATTGGGTACCCGCCTGTTCATAATTATGCAGGTAATTAAATTAGCTGTAGGGTATTGGTTTAGTTCTTATATTTAAAAAAAAAAATTCCAGATTAAATATATCTGGTGACATCAGGAGCAAGCAAAACAAAGAATATAGTTTGAGGCTCATTTCATGTGACCATTGACTGCTGTGAATCTATCCATCATATACCTCTGTATCACTTATCTTATAATTTTGATGTGTGCAACAATTTGTGAATGTTGTGTATTATACAGTATAAATAATCATTTTGTTCTGTGTCTCTATTCTCTTTACAAATCCACATGGATTTAGCAGATTTGTGTAAATCCCAGTTAAGTAGCAAAAATAAATGTCAGTTTTTCATAATTTTTCTGTAATAATGGCATGTTCTGTATAGATTATTCTTTTTTTTTGCTCAGATTACAATTTTTTTCCACTTATATAGTAATAATAATTATGCTTATACCTCTGTGTTGCCAACAAGGTAGTTCAGGATCACAATATAATTTCCCTTTGATCGCATTACCAATAATTATGCTTGACAGGTACCCAGTTGACTTTTCCTAACATTTTGACAGCTTTACATACTAGCCAACAATTAACTGTGAAGGTTTACTAAAACCTTAAATTTACAGACCTGCCAAAAAGATAGCAGAGCAAATAAGAAAAAATAATTGTTGCAGTCAAATCCAGATAGTCTCTTGTCAAGAATCATCCAGATCCGTGTTATCAAATTAGATTTGGTGGAGTTGGTCAGGGAGTCAAACTAACTGTACAGGGAGCACCTTAGATGCTAGAAATGTCATTCAACAAGCGAGACAATGTTTAAGGCAAAATGGGTCCAATCAGTCTCTTCCAAGTCCAATCAGCATAGAAGTATAAAGAGAACCAATCAGCATAAAAGAAGTATAAAAAGAACCAATCAGCATAGAAGTATAAAAAGAACCAATCGGCATAGAAGAAATATAAAAAGAATGTTCACATACAGGGTTCTGCTGCATAGAATAAGCAGGAAAAGTAACAATTTTGTTTATTGGGCATCATGTTGTGTTGAATTGTGTGCTGACCATGGCAGAAGAGATTACTATTTCCATCAAGTGAATTAAAGTACAAACCATTATGAATGACTTGAGATCTAGCACACTGGTCTGGAACTACGGTCTATTAAAACCAAAGTGCAGTGTATGAACTTTTAGTTATCACAATGATGCTTTTGCAGTAGCAAACAAGATTTAAAAACTTTTAAAATAAATAATGAAGATTAGTAAGCTGTTATACAAAGTTATGCACTATAACCCTGAAGATGTTACCCCTACAGTGATAACTGCACATTTTCTAATTGAGTTTCATAATTGTACCAAGTGCCATACCTGATATTCAAGACTGGGCAGAAACGAATAATAGCAACATTAATTATATATTATATGCCACCACTAGTAGTTTCTGGTTCATTATGAAAATTATTGCCCAATAGGTCTTGGTGATCTTGATCATGATTGGTCACAATATGTGGTTTTGAAAAAAACTTGATAAGCAGAAACCAATATTTAAAAAAAATTATAATCATTGTGACCTCTACATCCCAAAATCTAAGTCTGTTTATTACTTGTGCAATTATCGAAGAAGTCTGGACACAAAAGTTATTAAAGAACAAAAGTTATTATGTAAAACAAACCTTCTACAATTCCTCATGTGCAAGCCTCCACATAGTTTGGTACATGTTTATGGTCCAGCAAGTGAAATTATGCACAGTGAATGACCTCTGACCATGACTAGAGTCCTTTTTATGCAACTTAAAAGTATCCACATACTTTGCTGAAGATATAATGTTGATGACTGAAAAATGTATTCAGAAACCTTCTTATATCAGTCAATGACCCTTATCTTTTCACCCCCAAATCAATAGGTTTCATCCTTACCCCAAGTGCATGTCAGCCACAAAGTTTTTCCCCCCAAGTCAGATATGTAAAGCTATTATTACTGTGCTGAAACCAAGCTGTTCTCTCCAAGACAGACCCTTACATTTGGACCGAAAACTACATGTACTTCTTCCTTACAAGAAGTGCAAGCCATCAATAGAATCTGGTTCAGGTATTTGACATAATGATACTGTTCAGAAACCATTTTTTAAAAATGTTTAAAGCCAAAGTGACCTTAACATTTGACCTTTTGTCTCAAAATCAATATGCTTCTTCCTTACCCCAAGTTAAGTCATCCACAAAATTTGTAACTGTATATAATGGAGAACTTTAGTTAGTGGAAACTATTTTCTTCTTTCTATATGTGACCTTGCCATTTTATCCTTTTTATTCTGAAATTGATAGTTATTCCTAACACCAAGTGTAAGCCATCCAAAAAGTTTGGCAAGTAAAGGTGGTGGACAGATTAAATTATTGACTGGAATCAAAATTGGCAATGCATAGATGGATATATGGATGACTGAATGGCAGCACAACATACTAATGAAATGGCAGACCTTTGTTCATCAACTTTATATCAAGTGTTACCAATATATCTTAAGCAGCATGAAAGTTACGAGTGGAAATGAGAATTTGACAGATGGTGAATACACAAGCATATGGATATGCAAATGAAAATGTAATGACTGTTCCTGTGTATTTGTCACCCTCCCATTCAGTGATAAGAGTTTCAAAATGGCTGCTGTGCTACACACTGGATGTCATCTTTATACCATTTTTATAAAGGATGATGTAGACATCATTAAATGTTTTTGGGTCAAAACTCCATTTCATACTGATCATCCATTCAGGGGGAGTAACGACAACAAAATTTTACATAATGGATCTAAGACTGGCTTAATTTTCATTTAGAACCAACTAGTTATCATAAGATGTTTATAGGAGAAAAAATCTATATCGATATAGCCATCTATTTGGAGAGAAACGATATTAATATTTTCCAAGATATAAATTTTCATTCAAGAAGATTTTCTAGATGGCTGCAATTGTATTGATTGGCACCATTTTCACTGAAGACCAACTTGACATCATAAGTCTTAATGAAAACCAACATCAATATGACTTTCTGTGTCTTTGTGCTAACCAAGATTTTTGAGATCGCAGTCATGGTTATCATAATGAATTTAGTTTATCATCATTTTCATTTAGGATCAGCTAGATATCATAAGAAGACTTTTAGCCTAAATTTGATGTTGATATGACCACTCAATCAGAAGGAGTAGCAATAACATGATTTTCATCATGGCTTCCATGGTGGCCATATTGGACATCAGATCAACAACATATCCATTTAAGGACCAACTAGACAGGATAATATATGTTTTAGTGAAAATCACCTGTTGACATGACCATCCCTTCAGAAGTAGTCATACAATTTTTTTCAAGATGGCCAATGTAGCCATCATGAAGGTACAAGCAGCAGCATTTTCATTTAGGACCATAGAATGTGTGTGCAAAGTTTCAAGGCAATCCTCCAGGTAGTTTACGAGGGCTAGCAATAACAGACTTATGCTAATGGAAAGATGGATGGAGGTCATTCAGACTATAAGCTCTTCTGGCGTATGACCAGCAAAACATTTCAATCATCAATTTTTTTATATTTCTGACCAGACTGTTACCAGAGGGCCTCTAACGCTGTCACATTGTTTGCATTTCAAATCAAATGGTACATGTTTTTTCTAATGTGGCTACTGTATTTGCATGGGCGAGTCAATCTTTTTCAGAAGCCACATCAATCTGAAAGAGGTATACTGCAGTTATGCTAATTGCCCTTTTTATTTTTTAAAGAAAAAAAAAAACCCATGACATTGCAAATACTAAATACAGATGACGCAGCTTCTACTCTCCCTGTATGTGTGGTACAAGGAACCTATTGGAGACAGAAAAGGACATTGAGCAAGTTGCTTGTTTGGTTAAAACCACAAATAAGATGATAATATTAGGAAACTTTTGGCAACAATCAGGTTATAAATAAAAAAATTCAAGCAACAACCAAGTTTTTGTGTACTTTTTAAAAAAAAAAAATATCCTTAATGCTTTTTATTCTTAAAACTGCATGAGGGGTACAAACTGCAAAAGGGTTAGTGAATACTAAAGATCGAGATGGTCGACTATAGATTAATGATGAATGGATTTTAGTGACATCCATCAAAGGTTATGGTATGCAGCCTTGAAACAAACTGTGTATAAATTATTAATTTCTTAATAAATCTTCCATACCCATGATCTCTTACCTTTTGACCCTACAATCAACCGGTTTCTTTATAGGTTTTAGACAAGAATGTCTTTGACTTTTGACACCAAAATCAATGCACTTCTTACTTGAAATCCTCCACAACCTTTGCAAGGATGATGGTAAAATAAAGTTATCATGCAAAATAAAAATGTTTCTGGTTTCAGCCAGTCACCTTGACTTCATTATAAGCCAATGTGAAAGACATCCATGAATTTTAGTGAAAGTTTATGGTTGATTTTTTTTTTTAGCAGAAACTATTTTTCTTCTTGTCAGTAGTCTTGATCTTTGACTTCAAGATTTGTGAGTTTCTTCCTTACTTCAAGTATATGTCAACCACAAAGCTTGATCCAGGTATACAACATAGAACCAGGGGCATACTCAATATTACTTTTGAGGTGTGTGGAGCATTGCGCAAAAGCTATTCTTTTGGTGACAACAGTAACCTTGACCTGGACTTCAAAACCAATAAGCTTATCTTTTTTTTTTATACCTTTAATGAAACCCAGCCATAATGTTTGATCCAGTGATGTAGAACTAATGCTACTTTGCAGAAATCACTTTTACTCTTCAAGTCAATGTGTTACTGACTGTTACTCAGTGTTGTGCAAAAACAGGTAAATTGAAAACATTATAGCATAAAATACTTCAACGAAATCCACTTTAAGGTATTTTGTCTTGTGATTTTAGTTGTTTTTATTGGGCAATCAACATATTTTGTCTAAGGATACAACAGTTTACACAGTCAGTTCATGGAATCAAAGTTAATACTTTTGGTCATTGGTCTGAGTCTGGCTTAAGATAATTTGCCTTAAAATCACAAGATTCTAATAATGCATTGGTCTGTTTAGAATTAAAGTATGCAAACCACTAGTATTTTACAAATGTGACAATCTTGTCAAATTATTATCAATTCATATTTTTACTTGTCATGTTACCATTTTACAACAAGTTAGACTATGACTCTTTCATTATGACCCCTAGCATGTGTTATTTTGTTATTTTTTGCATTTTTTTGCAAGGAAATCTGGGTTTGTAGTATGTTTCTGTTTAAATTTCCAATGCTGTTGATTACATGTTAAGTCAAAGATCATAACACAATCAGCACTTATTAGGTTCTCACATAAATGCTTGCAGACATAGCTGTAATGGTAGATTTATACTTTTCACATTGGAATACCATAAGGCGCATCGCAAATATGATTACTGAGAATCAAAACATGAAATGCACCCGACAAAACATTTCATTGGTATTTATTTCTTAAAGTTGATCAAAATTTCATCATATCACTTTTCCCTCTTGACCCTAATTTCCTAGGTTGACAAAGTTCATCTCTGCCTATACAGACCAAGCTTTGTGGATGGTTTTCACATGAGACAAGGCTTAAAACATTTGAAAAAAATAAAAACTAATTAAGTTAATTCCTTTTATAAAGTTTATTGATGGATTCCATCCAACATTAAATGATTTTGACATTAAAAGGTGATGGTTAGAGAGACTCCAAGCGGTAAAGTCATATATGTCACCTGTAAATGGAAGTAAAGGTATCGGTCATTATCCAGCAGTTCGGGATGCAAATCATTAACCAATGAGATTGCCTCCTGGATTCTTCCATTCTGAATTGCATCTCGGATCCGTATTCTGTCATCCAGTTCATCAGGGTTTATATCTGGCTGGATACCGGACTCCATTTTAAACTTCTCTGCTGCCTCCTTGAAGCCCTCTAAAAATGTAGTAGAATAAAATTAAATAATATTTCCATAATATCATGAAACCTGACACTGCACCTCTTCATTTCATTAACTATGACCAACAGCATCAGTACCAGCTACTGTGTGTTGGCATGAGATGTTGTCAATAGCCTGTGGTAACCACTGCCCGTGACTGTGGATGCTCTCTCTTAAATGTTAAGAGAATTAATACAAGGTATATGGGGCATTCCACATGTGCATATCTGGCATCAACTTTTGGCATCATTTACCAATATTTTTCATGTGCAGTGCATTTATCTTAAATGTATCTGAAAAGCATAAAAAAACACTCACTGACAATGCAACACATTAATGAAAATAAAAATAAAAAACTTCACTGACTGCAATGCATTAGAGAAATCATACAAATACTCACTGACAATACAACACATTAATGAAAGTCATAACTAATTAATGAAAATCATTACAAAAATACTCACTGAAAGTGCAAAGCATCAGTGAAAAGTATAAAAACACTCACTGTGTAATGTGCATCAGTGAAAAAACAAAAATACTCATTGAGAGTGAAATGAATCAGTGAAAAACAAAAAACCCACTCATTGACTGTGTAACACATCAGTGAAAAACATAAAACACTCATTGACAAGGAGCCATCAGATAAGACTTTAGCATGACATAAAATGCACTGATAGGCAAACAGAACCCTGCCTGACAAATGGTCTGGGGATAAGAAACATGAATGACTGCTTAATTCCATCTGAGAACGTTAACAGCCAATTAATATTTTGGTTACTGTTAATGAAAACACTGAACTTGAGAACTTAACAAGTCACAAAACGACGTATTTAGAGCAAGTCTGTATGTTTTTATTTTGTATGGTTTAAAACCATTTTTCAGCACATGATAGGCATGGAAGCCAGTATATTTCATTGAGAAAGTGACTGGGTTGAACCACTGAACCAAAGAAAGCTCTAGCAAACTGCCTCACATACCCATGTTGGTTAAGCAGTTACTCAAACTTGTGTGGATAGAAGAGAGATGTGTGAGTGATCTTTTTCTTGCTCACAAAGCAAACTTTCATTCCATGAAATAGGTAAACAAGGATGTTGTTGTTGGGTTTAACGCTCTTTTTCAGCACATGATAGGCTATACATGGCGGCCAGTATTAATGGTGAAGTAAGAACCCAGGAAAACCACTGGAAAGAACCACCGACCCATGAGAAGCTACTGGCATGCTTTTCTCAATACCCACATTGGCTGAAATTCGAGACTCAAACCCACACAGAGGTGAGATGACAGTGTTCCATAAAGGAGAGCGCTTTAGACCACTCTGCCACTCGCCCCCTCCCCCCTAAACAAGGATGTACAAGCAACCGTAACTAATGTTTTACAGAATTCAGAGTATTTGTTTCTTAAACCAGCAACAAGAAAATGCTGGTGAATAACCAATAAGGATATTGATAAATAAGCTTTCAAAATATAACAACAATGATGAAAGTTGCAAAAAACCCTCAAAATTATAAAGCTGGCCAGGGGTCAAGGGCTAAATGGCTGATATAAGTCAACGAGTAATGTTAATTCAGTCAGTCTTAAAACTGACAGCATGCACTGCTTTTGTATGTTTACTGTCTTTTTCATCATTCTTCTGTTCTCACCACAAAAGTAGGTCAGCATATATGTATGAAATTGCTGAAATAGACAACTTATTTTGCTTCATATGGGGCCAGAGGTCTCAATAGGATTTAAAAACTAGTAGTCCAGGATTTGAAATTTGGTAAAACTAGTTCCACTAGTAAAAGTTGCGGTATACTCCAAGAAGCACATTGTGGATACCTAAGTGGCTGAATGTCCAGATGAAAAGAATCACTGACATATAGCTTGTGTTTGTCCAACAGTGTGCACGTGTTTTAATGTAGCTTTAACAATTTTTCAGTCATATTGCTACGATGTCAACAGTGTTGCAGTTTATAGTGATGCCAAGCACTAGGGCATCATGATGCAGACACGTAGCATCATGTCCCACCCAGTCACATTATCCTGACACCAGGCCAACCAGTCCTAACACTAACCTCATAATACTGAGCACCAAGCAAGGCAGCTGTGAGTACCATTTGTGTAAGTCTTTGGTATGAATTGGTCAGGGATTGAACCCATGACCTCATGCATCCGAGGCGGATGTTCTAACCACTGGGCCACCAGAGTGATCTCCCACAAGTGTTGCCCGTCACCCCTGCAAGGGTATAGGCCACCCACAAAAGATCGTCAGAGGCTTCTGTCCTGTACTGTACCATCCCCTCAAGCTGACTCCAGGTGTAACCCATCTTAGCGATGTCTGCCTCAAGGTCATATCGCCAGGTGTTTCTTGGTTGTCCCCTTCTCTTGACTTGAGGATTCCACCTCAATGCCTGTCTGGTAATGTTGGTTGGCGGCTTACGTAGGGTGTGTCCTATCCAACCCCATCTTCTCTTCTTGATCTCATCCTCTACCAGAAGCTGGGAGGTTCTCTGCCACAAGTTGTTGTTGCTGATGGTGTCTGGTCAGCGGATCTGGAGAATTCTTCTTAGGCAGTTGTTGATGAAGGTCTGAACTCTCTTTACTGTGGACTTGGTGGTTCTCCAAGTCTCTGCTCCATACAGTAGGACTGACTTCACGTTGGAGTTGAACAGTCTGATTTTGGTAGTCAAGGAAATTTGTTTGGAGCTCCAGGTGTCCTTGAGCTGTATGAAAGCTGCTCTCACCTTTCCGATCCTTGCCTCGACATCTGCGTCTGTGCCACCCTGTTGGTTGATAATGCTGCCTAGGTATGTGAAGGACTTCACCTCTTTCAGGGGACTTACCTGCAGTGTGACTGGGTTGTTACTGGTATAGTTGATCTTGAGGACCATGGTCTTTTCTTTGTGGATGTTGAGGCCAACCTGTGCAGATGTGGCTGCCAGTATGTCAGTCTTGTCCTGCATTTGCTGCTGACTGTGGGACATAAGCACTAGGTCATCAGCAAAGTCCAGGTCCTCAAGTTCACTCCACAATGTCCACTGGATACCATTTCTCCGCCTATTGGTGGTCGTGGTCATAATCCAATCAATGACGAGAAGGAAGAGAAATGGTGACAGCAAGCAGCCTTGCCTGAAACCAGTCCACACTAGGAAGGTGTCACATGCTGTCCTGCATGAATGACTCTGCAGGAGATTCAGTCAGTGTACTCTTTTTGTACCTTTACATTTTTAGTTCTTGTCTTACTGTTATTTACTGCTGCTTTTTTCTGTTTACACTCCTGGATTTTGCACAATGTTTTGGCTGAAATCCATTCTTTCTGCTGGTGCTTCATGGGGCCTAGTACTTCTTGGCATGTTGATTTTTACTGCCCCCTTAACTTTCTGCCATCTGTTGTTCACTCTGTCTACCTTGTCTTCAAGCAGATCTTGTAGCACTTGGTACTTGTTGTTAAGAGTAAGTCTGTATTCTTCTTTAGTATTTGCATCTTTCAACAGGCCGATGTTATAACTTGTTTTCTTCTCTTTTGGGCCCATCCAGTTCTTCTGCAGCTTAAGTTTCAGCCTTGTAACAACTAAGTGGAGGTCAGATGCCACATCTGCTGCCCTCTTCACCCTCACATCTTGCAGGGATCTTCTGAACTTCTTGGCTGTGCAGATGTGGTCAATCTGGATCTCCAACAAAGCGAGGCTAAATTTGGACAATCCAATTAACGGCCGACCAGTCCTAACACTAAACTCAATGCTGAGTGCCAAGTGAGGCAGCTGCTGGTATCATTTTAGCAAGTCTTTGGTATGACTCGGACTGGGATCGAACCCACGACCTCCTGCTTCAGCAGTGGTCACTCTAACCACAGTCAGGTTAAACAGACAGTTACGCTTTTAAGTTTCAAGTCTGGAAAAAGGAGTGTGCTGTTCTTTTAGCTATTTATACAATTGTAACTACTTAATTGGAAAGAAAGAAAAATACAGATGCAGTTACTGCCTGCAAATTTAGCATGGGCAAAATTCCAATCATGCTGACCAACAGCAAACCAGTCAAGATAATGCAACAAATTATTTTGTAACAAAAATCTTTCTACGAAGCAAAAGAAAAAAATAATGGCAGATGATATACATAGAGGTATAGAATCAGCCATGGTGACTCACTCAAATAATTCTACGCCCTCTATCAGCTATTGTTCCAATGAGGCAAATGTTGGAACTGAAGAGTAGTGGAATATAACAACTGAGTTACTTAGATTTCCATTGAGGACACTGAATTATGGAGTGAAGTATGAACTTTGTGACTCAGCAGAAAACATCTGAGGAGCCTCAAGTGAACTGAATACTGCATGAAAACTTCTGTTTCCTTGCACAACAGTAAATCATAAGTTTAAAATTTTGTATCCCACTGCATTGATTTTTGTCTTACTAAACACTTTCTAACCACTTTAACCTTCTATCCTTCAACTCAATGGATTTACCCGATTTGGAAGATCGACTCGTGGGGATGTTCTCGAGATGGATTTTCACGACACGACACAAGAACTTTCAACCATGTAGCTAGTATTGTATTCAGTAGGCTACGAAAATGTAAATGTTCTATGCCACTTTGGGATGGTATCATGTCATCTTCACTGAGCTACATAATATGTTATCGGAATGCCTTAATGTAAATTACAGTCTTAAAAATATCAACTACCTGTCACAAGATAATTCATGATGAGTTTATTCATGTCAGCTCGCGTGATGTGCACACTCTGAAGTTTCCCCATCCACTCAACTTTGCTGATCTCCTCAGGCTTCTCCATACCAAAACTCATAATAGCCAGAGAACCTTAAAAAAACAAAGTAGTTGTTACTTTTGAAGATGTTAGTCAACTAGTGATAAATTGTAAAATATGCTTGTCTCTTTATTATTGTCTTGACTGAGCGATTGTGTCTGACTTTTGTAAAATAAATTGCAAGCTGTTTACTTGCCCCCCATCCTGGGAATTCTGTCAAGTGAAATTAGTGTATATAGGATGAGGTAAACAAAATTATTTATTCTTGTCTTAAGTTCAGTCTGTGGAATCATTTATTGCTGTCTTCAGATATAATTTGTGAGGAATCATTTACATTTTTCATTGGAATTGCAAAGTGCTCATGTCTTTTGGGATGTAAAAATATTTGGGATTATTGTCAATTCATTGAACCTGTCAAGAGCTACCTTTGCCGTGGCTGCATGGAATACATCAGGGATGCTATGAATGCATTGCGATCATCTGATGCAAGCGTCCAAATGAAGCAAACTTTGTTATAAATTAAATTAAAATCAAGCACACTGTGAATTTTACATTAAAACGCAGTCAAACTTCGTTGGTTGTGTCTGAAAACAAATTGTTAAACAATTATAATGGAGCAACGTCCAAAAGCTTATCAAGACATTTAAATATTATATTTCCTCAACAAAAAAATGATGTCCGAAAACATACCATGTCTGAAAACATATGGTAAACACGGTGTATCATTGTCATAAATCAAGACTATTGGTACATTGGCTCATTCAAGACTATTGATACATTCAGCATATGCAAGATTAACTGGAATTTAATTCACAATACAGTATGTTTCTCTCAACATTTCTTTTTGAAAGTTAACAAAATAAATTATTTGTTAATTTTACTAAATTTGTTGGTTTTGCTTTCTTTCTGTTACACTGTTTATGGCTACAGAGTCATAACATATTATACAATCTAATTTTCTCTGAAGATACATTATGAACCCAGGCTCTCATTTATTCGCCGATTAATAAAATAACAGATAGCATAACAAAACAAGTAAATATTCATTAAAAGATAAGAAACCCTTTGAAATATCCCTCTCAAAGTAGGATTAGTGTTTTCAAGAGGTATGCATGGCCTCTACTCTTGTCGTTAAACTGTAACAATACATTGTTTCTATTTTATAAAGATATGTGCAATTGAGTGTCTCATATATTAAGCAGTGTTACAATCTGAAGCCTAATATCAAATATATTAGTATAATATCTCATGTACGGTGTCGCTACTCTTAGAAAAATGTAAATGTGTTCTGTAGAATATTATCTGTTAAGTATTATTATTTGATAAATCAATATAGATAATTGGACCAGACGACTTAAATTGAGAATGTCATTGTACAAATTTACTAATGAGGCAAAAATCAATGTCGCTGACACGTTATGAAAGTAACAAAAGGAAAATGTTTTCAGATGATAAGATGTAGGGCTCTTGCGCATGCCCAAAAAAATACAGTATTCTCAAATTTGACGTTTTAAACTTGAGACGTTTTTTGTTTGTTTGTTTGTTTGATTAGGATTTTGAACGTAGCTTTAACAATTTTTCAGTCATATCGCTACGATGTCTGCAGTGAGGCAGTTTATAGTGATGTCTAGCACTGAGACATCATGCCGCAGACATGTAGCATGATGTCTCACCCAGTCACATTATCCTGACACCAGGCCGACCAGTCCTAACACTAACCTCTTTATGCTGAGCGTCAAGCGAGGCAGCTGTTAGTACCATTTTTGTAAGTCTTTGGTATGACTCGGCCGGGGATCGAACCGACGACCTCCCGCTTCAGGGGCGGACGCTCTAACCACTAGGCCACCGAAGCGGTAACTTGAGACGTAAGAGAAAGATAAAAAATACAAAATTTGAGTGACTGAGTAACAAACTATGACTGTTGCTTTTAATTTGACAACTTAAAATGTTTGTGGTGTTTTGAATATTCATTATCAAATTAAATGAAATTTAAAATACAAGAAATTTTGGTAAAGATACATCTTTCATTGTGCACATTTATCTGTCTTTTACGTAAAATAACAGCAAAACGGAATAATGTTCTGAATTAAATTTGTCAAATTATCGCAAAAGAACTAATTATGCAGTTTTCAACCATTTTATCTGTATAAATTTATTTGTAACAAATACGTTCACATACGTGAATATCTCATGTTTTGCTTGAGAATTAAGTTTTTGAGACCAAGCGTATCTTTCTCCGGTTTTTCCTAAGCATTATAACTTCGGAAAACATTTATCTTGTTCACAAAATGTTCCAAATTTTATTATAAAACATATTATATAAAAATTGTCAAAATATATGTTACAAATAAATACTTGTCAGTTGTATTTTAAAATTGGGCCGAATTGTCTTTCAAGTTGGGCCGAACTGTCTTTAAAGTTGGGCCAAATTGTCTTTTTTTCGGTCCAAGTTGGGCCGAATTGTCTTTGGTCCGAATTGTCCAATAGCCAGTGTTATATTGTTACAGGTTGGACTCCCCGCACAATATCCATTGAAGGATAATCTTAATTTTCTTTGTAACGAGCCCCTGTGCTTCATCGCACCATCAGCCTACAGGGGCTCGTATCGCTGCGTTCAACTGATCTGTCATACATGTACTATATAATAACGAGTACATTTGTGACCGGTCAATTGTAAACAAAGATGCAATTTATAAGCCCTGTGCCGCAGCCCCTATCGTCCTCAGTGATTAATCAATTATTCTATTTGATGTTCAGACATTTCATACTCACTCATAAAAAAATCAATCTACCATATTTCGATGTGCATTTGTGATCGTTCTGAAACGTCAAATAGGAATTTACATATCTAAACTTTAAATAATCTACGTAAATAAATTCTGTTACAATGAATATTCGTCTGTTTCTTTCATGCAGTTTGCTCACCGGAAATTTTCTTGCACATGCGCGCACACCTGCTTCCTATTCTAACCCAACATTACGTTAATAGTTTAGGCCTAGTAGTGTAATTTGACATTATTGCACTTATGGAACGACCATGTTTATATTTACAGAAACTGAAGGTGCTAAATAATTAGTTACTTTACTCATCTACATTTTAATACACAACCGGTCACTCTCGGAAAGCATCGTGACAACGCCTCGGCAGAGACAAAATGGCTGATGTTGTATGATTCCCAATCATCATCGGATCATGAAAATCATTCAGTGTATTTAATCATTATGGTTATTCATGGACGGTTGAAAGAAATCAGCTATGGCAGAAAGGTAAATAAATAACACCTTCTGATATTTAATGTTCAACATGCTTAAATAAAAGCTTTAAATCGGATTTTGTTCCAGGATAAATTGACATGTCAAAATCGAATTTTGACATGATAATGATGGTTGTTCTATTCGCAAATGCGGTTTGTAGAATACTGCATCTTTTTATTTTAAATAATTTTATTGCAGTGTTTATGTGATTTGAGATACTTTAGAACAAATTTAGTTGTGTAAATCACGCATTTGTTATTATCATTGTGAAAATTCCGTGTCCTTTTTACAGTAATTAATCAAAATTCCCCCCCTCTGCAGTCCAAAACTTATCAAGTATATTAAATAATAATAGATAGCGTTACATTTAGCGTTCATGAAAATTTTAATAATAGATAGCGTTACATTTAGCGTTCCAGAATTTTTAATTTTTTTAACCGTGAAAAAAGAAAGACGAACTGCAAGAGATGTTATAAGAGTACAAATAGTTCACAGAACTTCATGTGTGTCGAATCGTGACCAGTTACTATCACTTGACTGTTTGTGATCCCCTGGAAACAGTTAGGTTAGTAGTAGTGATAAAATGATGAATGAAATGACTAAGTGTTGTGCGTTTTTTTTGCATATCCTTGATGCGTTTTGTTTGTAAAATAGTGAGGGTACAAACAGGATATAGGGTGTGCAAATACTTTGATCCAGTACCAAGCCATTGAAACTCATTGGGGGGGGGGGGGGGGAATCGACATCCCCATGGCCTGCAAATATTTGCTTAAACATGAGTAATTTTTCTCAGTAACCATTAACAGAAAACTAAAACCAATGATTTAGTCATTACATCTAGACTTGTTTCCTTGGATCGACTTATGCAACATTATTGTATCAAATCATTGCGATTTTAGCTTTCACATTGATCCTGAAGATAAAATCCAAATCAAACAATATTTGAAGGAAAACTGAGGGAAGTTAGAACTAATACACCAACCAATAAACAGTTTCAACAACACTGACATTTGCTTAGTAGAGCCCAGATGTATGAATAACCTTTTCAGGCTCTGTATAAAATGCCAGTAAACTATAAGTTAACTTGTGATCTTGCAGTTATTTCTAAATGAAAACAAGCTACTTCATGATTTGTGAAAGTAATGTTTAATTTGGTTTTAAATACTCGGTAGAATAGGTATTTAAACACAAATTAGTATTTTTAAAAATTATTTCAGAAATAAAATATTGTTTTTGACTGAAAAAGGCTGTAATGTGTGCTTTCTATTTCACTATTTTAAAATTAGGTTAGGCAGGTTTTCCCCCAATGTTTTATAACATTATTTATAAATCAAATAATACTTCCACCACTTCAAACACATGGGTAAAATGGCTGAATTATAGTCTGAGTATACCAATCTGTTTGTTTGTTTGGTAAGTCCACTAAGCATGAAAGGTGCAGGGAATGCCAGTATTAGTGTCATTCTGGTCACTGTCAGCAGGTTAGAAATTATAAATCAATGATTCAGTTGACTTAGTTCTGTGCACACTTAATTCTCTGCACTTTTTATCACATTAAATGTATTCTTTATTGAAATCGGTAAAAACAAATGGAGATATAGAATAAGACTATAGTTACACAAGTTAATTTCGGCAATGTGATTAGTTTTCAAATCAAATGTTATACCATTTGGGGTTCAGCAATGAGAAACAAGGAAATCTCGCCAACTGGAAACACATTTTTTAATTATTTTTTTTATTTGTCTAATCAAGTATGACTTGACTTCCAACAGTTAAAACTTTACAGCACACATTAACTCCATTTGTTACTCACAATTCAAGAATAACAAGTGTACGCATGCACACTTTGAAACTTTATCAGTGTATTGGTGCTGTTAGGGGGTACATGAGAACTCGCATAAGAAAGAACTCGCCTTGTGAGAAATAATACCATGGAGAAGTTGCTCAGACATATCTAGACAAGTTGCCCCGACTGTTTGGAGATATCACCCCATATTGAATGGAGATACTGGATACCACTTTTCTGCACAATGAAATATTATTTCTGTAAACATTGGATCACTTGTTATTTTTGGTGGAGAATCCAAATTGTATTGCCTTCTAAGCAACTTGTCAACTTGCTGCTCAAGCGAGATTATGAAGAAATTCCTGGGTATATATTCTTCACTATGCATAACTGATTGGGGTGCTGATGTGCATCAATGAAGTTATAGTGGACTAACAGATGGCTAAAGCCTTCAGATAAACCCAATATATTTCAGTTATTCTAACCCAGATTTGTTTCATTTAAAAAGGATATTCAGTGATAAAATTTACATATTACAAATATAAGACACAAAGATTAAATTCCATTAAAAATAATTGGGTTCATTTAAAATAATCAATTAAATATATTGTTAGTGAAAGGTCTATTTCTGATTTAAAATTTATGAGGGAAGTTTCTTACCAGACACGTGATTATACAAAATACTATACTAGATGAAGAGGGGGTTATATTTGAATTTCAGTGGGAATGTTGTTATATTTAGGCTCTTACAAAACATAACAAGAAAAGAGTGAAGACAACAAGCTTTGTAAAGTTTAACAAATAAATTATTTCCTCTAAAAAACAAGGTAAAAGCAAGAAGAAGAACGTACAAATCAAATACAAAAATAAACCAGGAATAATCCAAAAATTAAAATAGAATTCCTTTTATGAAATAAAAAGTCCTAATGAAACTTCAAATCCAAGTGAAAGCCAAAATGGATGGCGATGACATATGCTGTGGTCAGCATTGTACTGATGTGTCAACCGTTGTTTTTAAATAACAGAAAATAATAATCAGTTGTTTGAATTCTTTGTAAATTTTGATAACTGCCCTTATCCAAGAATCAGTTTGAGCTCAAGTATTTCCAGGGGAAAATGATCTCTTAGAATCCAAATAATTTGAAGAAAAATAAAAAAATTCAACTCAAACTGGTCACAACAAAACACCTTTAAGTGTCACTGGTTTAAAGTGCAACTGCTCAAATTCTTTATTGAAAACAGTTATACACAAATATAAGATGCAAATCAGATTCCTGTTTGAGGGTTATATGATCACCCTTCTATAACATCATAGAGGTTTTTAACATGCCTAACATCATGTACTCCCAGTATGGCATTGATTTCACTTTATGAATCTTACACTGAGAAAGAACTTTTTAAAGTTGTTTACTTCAACTCTTAATGATTTTGAATCTAGGTCAGGAACTATGTCGGCATTAGATACAAAATATATATTATTAGTTGTTTATGAAAACGATAGAACTGAACTGATTTTCTGGAAAATGTCAAATCCAGTTAATAGCATGTAATGGAATATTAAAAAATTAAACCAAACAATCAATTAAATTTAATCAAATATAAATGTCATCAAATATACACTATAATATTAATTACTGTGAATTATAATCGCAGTTAGTTAATAGAAGAATTCAAAAGACAGTATAATTGAGCATTAACCACAATGGGTGTGACATACACAAATTAGTCCATGATATTTAAGGCTTCTCCAGACTTCTCCAACTACCATGGGGTGTCTTCTCCTGACATCTAGGATGACTTCTCCAATATACAAGTTTTCCCGAGGCACATTCTCCATGGGGTAAGTTTTCCATTATTCCTCTCAGGTACACATGCTTCCAGGTCAAATATGCATGAAATTTTAAGAGGATCCACTTCAGTGTAATGCATCCCTGTGAAGCACCTTGCGTCCAGTGTTTCCTCTAAGCTGCATGCGCAGCTGCTCAGGCATCTCCGCATAGCTGAATTGACAGTTTTCGCTCAGTCCAACGTTAAATTTTGCTCGTCTCCGTAATGCTTGTACAGTACAGTGAGCACTGCGCGCACACCTATCATTCGCTTAGAGGGAACGTTGCTTGCGTCCCCTGTGACACTCCCTTTATATATTTTGGTCAGTCATGGCCAGTATGTGAGACAGCAAATGGCTAGACGTAGGTAAATGGATATAAAGCCACTATAACTAATTAACTTAATTCAGTGAATAAGACGTTCTATTTAAGATGTATGTGAACAGCCATGATTGTTTACCAAATAAACAATGCCCTTTCAGGAGTTTACAAAACCTTTTGCTCAACTCCTAGGACAAATTCTAATTTGGTTTGGGTAAGTTCAGGTTTGCAAGTAGTACAATATGTAGATGGATTCAAGATGCAGGAAATTTTAATGTCCAGAGGCCTGGGTAAATACATAAAACAAAAGCTATGTATGAGCTGTTTTACCAACAAGGGGCTGTGTTCAGTTCCTTACTTTTATGTTCTGCGAGTTTTATACCTTGCCATCTTGTAACACTATGTATATCAGCACCTTTTATTTTTATTTTGCATCAATGTATAATTAGTTCTCTTCTACATAACTAGCCCGTTTCTTTCATGTACTGTATTTGGCATTTCAATTTGTAGTCACTTTCAAGGTCAGTCAACATTTTCTAGCACAGACATGGTCCTAAGTTAGCCTTGGGCAGTTTGTTGGATTGTCAACTCTAAACAATTGGCTTTTCAAAAATTATTTTGATGCATGTCACCGATTTTATGGTGAGTAGGTGTTGATTGTTATAGTACTTCAGATTTCTTCTACAGGTGTGTTTGAAAGTAAGAGTCCTCCGCCCAGATGATTTCGTTTTGAGCATGAGTGATATTATGACATTCATTGTAATTACAGGAGACTAATACATACTTACTGCTTGGTGGACAGTTAAATGGACTAAGAGGGGTTGTTATGGTGGGCTTAATGCCATTTCTCTGCTTCCAATATGCTTTACATGGTGGTAATATATCTGGTGGAGAAAGAACTGGGGGGGGGGGGGGAATAACCACCTACCCATGGAAGCTACTGGCAAGCTTTTTCATATAACTAATTTGTCTGAGCCTCAGATGGGAACCCACATGGACAGATGTGACCTAGACCACACTGCCCCTCAGGGACCTAGAAAAAAGTGTTCTTGTCATTCATAAAAGTTGGATTTTCTAATAGGTTAATGCATGTCTCTGATTTCAAGATGACTAGATGATTATTATTAAGTAAATCAATACAGTATGTATGCTCAAATTCTTCAGGAGTGGGTTTTAAAGAAATCATTACAACAATCTAGATTTCATTATCACTCTCTTTTATAAAAATCTAGCTGTTTCCAAGCCCTTTCTTACCTATCATTTATAACGAATACTTCTACATGTATGTATTTTTTGTATAGCATTAACTATCTACATATTATTTTGAGGTGCCAACAAAAATTAAAATATCCCCGTTTTACTTTGTCTCATTGTTTTACTCATGTTGGGTTATTTTTAATGGAAAATTGCTTGAAAGTCATTGTATTGGGATGTATTTAGAAATAATCCTCAGAGTGCGTTTCCTACCCCCGTTTCATGCAAAAACAACAAAAACATCCAGGGGTTAATGCGTTGATGCTTCTTGCACAGCTGATGACTTGGCAGAAGAATTGCTCTCCTCATTTGTTTTCTTTGCCATTGTTAATTTCATGCATGAATTGATAACCCAAAAGGATAATGGTAGCTGTTTGTTTTCTTTGCCATTGTAGCAAGAATAAACAGTGGACACAGATTGGTGAATAGTATTTTTTAATAGTTAGCATTTGATGAACGATACTGGTCAATCACAGGCTTCTCCATCATTTGGCATAAAAGAAGAACTTGTGAATTCAATACAGCTACTATAATCTTCATTTATCGATTTATTGTCTTTCATTCCTTTCATTATTCAGATCACCTAAGTAGAGGGTCCTATCCTTTGAAATATACCATGGTTTTGCAGAAAGCTGGTTACATAATGTAATTTAACCTTTAAGAAAACTCCCAAAAAATGTAATATTTATTGATACACTGTATGTCAATGATATCTTTTTTTCACTGGTAACAGTGTAAAGCTGCATTGTTTAAATTGAATTAGGAAAGCACAAAAATGTCTGGCATCAGCAGTAACTGCAAATGGAAGTCATGCATTTTGGAGATAATGGCAAGGTTGGCTACTGTGTTCTTTCTCAGTGTAAGGTACTGGACATAATTCTTTGTAATAGACCTGAACAAATTAACATTTTATTGTCCACAGTGACCTACAGAACACCAGCTTCCATGGCTACACATCTTTTCTAACAATAAGTAAACTAAATAAGCCAGATATTAACTCGACATTAAAGAAAATGGAGTGGGGAAGGAGATGGAGATTTGTTTTCAATTTGGATATTGAGGTATTTGTATGGTGTCTTGAACATTGTATAATATCAAAACTAGAAAGTGGAAGTAAGAAATGGTGAGAGATTTTTCTCCTATGTTGGAAAAAGAAATCACAATACATGAGAAATGAGAGAAAGATTGAGATCTTAGTATCTTGAGAATTTCAGATATTATTCTACAAAATTTAAATTACCCACAGTTGTCAAACTTTTTTGTTAATTGCTGTGTTATAATTGGGGCTGTGAATCTCCCAGTCAAATGGCTTCATGTAATATAAATGACACCTTTTTTGAAGAAAAGTAATAAAACCAGATATAGAAACTTGCCAATATTATTCAGAGAGAATACTTTGCAATTTTATTTTCTTCTCAATAACCAATCTGTATTCCCAAACCAAAATTGCAAGCTTAGTTTTGCAAGCTTGCGCAAGCTTATTTTTGCAAGCTTGCGCAAGCTAGTATTTGGAACCTTGCGGCAAGCTTGCGCAAGCTTATTTTTGCAAGCTTGCGTAAGCTTGTATTTGGAATTGCCGCAAGCTTACACAAGCTTGTATTTGGAATTGCCGCAAGCTTGCGCAAGCTTACGGCAAGCTTGTATTTGGAATTGCTGCAAGCTTGCGCAAGCTTACGGCAAGCTTGCGCAAGCTTGTATTTGGAATTGCCGCTAGCTTGTGCAAGCTTACGGCAAGCTTGCGCAACCCAAACAAAAATTGCAAGCTTATTTCATGCACTCAAGCCATTCCTATTTCCACACATTTTTAAAACCTTTTTAAAAGTTCATTCAAACTTGTTGTGTCCTGGTCTGTCAGTAACCCTAAAGTACAGATGCCATGTTTTGCAAATATAAAGCTAATAAACTTCAACTTTGTAAAAAAAATCACAATTAAAATAACATTGAGCATTAAAAAGGTAACAACAATTTCAAACAATTAAGTGCAGTACATGATATAAATTGTTGATGCCCTGTGATCTGTAGCACATTTATGATAACTTCGTTGAAGCTAGCTTCAGTAAGACAGTTACTAGGGCTCTCCTCCTAATTCCTTTTTAAAATGTTTCAAAACAAAAGCATATGAGTTATCATTTGTGATTTTAATGTTTGGAAAACGTGTGCAAAATAACTCACCAGCAACACTAGTAACTGAAAGATAAAGGTTTATTTCGAAAAGAAATTTAATAAATATAATTTCGATCGAATTTTATTAAGGTTTTCTCTGGTATTTATATATGTCACAAGTTCAGGCTGAGTTGTCTGTGATGAAGCAGGAACCTGATGCTTATCAGCGTTTTCGTGCGCATTCATGCCTAATAGCGAAATCACGTTACACAATTTGCAAAACGTCGTTTTCTCCGTTACCATATGGCTTCATAAATCTACACAAGACGGCACATTGTCCTTCCAGTTGTTTCCTTCTCTTTTTCCTGGAGAAAATTCTGAATATTTCTCTTTCCTAACCTGATGCTTATTAGCGTTTTCGTGCGCATTCATGCCTAATAGCGAAATCACATTACACAATTTGCAAAACGTCGTTTTCTCCGTTACCATATGGCTTCATAAATCTACACAAGACGGCACAATTGTCCTTCTAGTTCTTTCCTTCTCTTTTTCCTTGAGAAAATTCTGAATATTCCTCTTTCCTATTTAACATGATTAGAAGCTGAAGATTACGAAGACGAGATTCTTCAACAACGGTAACTTTTTGCGAAATCAAATATGGCGGATAAAGACACAGTAGCCTCGATTTCAAATGAACCAATCGTATTGTAGAACTGCATTCAAATAGTATACATGTGATAAATTCTATCAAAATAGAACCAAATGCGCGTTCTAAACTGAAAATTCCAAAGAAACTGTTATTATTTACTTTAATAAAAAAACGTATATTTTGCTCCCACAAAACGTATACTGTATTTAGGTCCGACATCATCTGACCCTGTGTCAGGTATACCTCATATTCTGGTACAAGTTTGATTTTCTTACATGGCTTTTTTGTGGAATTGCAAAAGTTAAATTATGACTTACTAAATGCTGAGAAAGTTTAAATTTTCTTGACCTACCTGCATATTTAATGATTAAATAATGTAATCTTATAGTTGAAATGTAGTGGAAAACAAATATGTTCAGCAAAAACATTATGATAAATTTCATTGTTCAAGTTTATTCATTCACTGCAAGCATGTGCATGATAGTTTGATACATGCATGGTCTCAGTCTTTTACAAGAATGGTAATATATGAAGAAACTTATTGCAAGCTATTTTAAATTTATTTTCTGACACATATAAGAAAACTTGAGCAAGTTAGTTTTACTTTCTGAAGAAAAGAAATAAGCTTGCGCAAGCTAGTTTTACTTTCTGGAGCAAATATATAAGAAACCTTGTACAAGCTTGCGCAAGCTTGTACAAGCTTGCGCAAGCTTGTACAAGCTTGTGGTAAGCTAGTTTTACTTTCTGAAGCAAATAAAAAACCTTGTACAAGCTTGCGCAAGCTTGTACAAGCTTGCGCAAGCTTGTACAAGCTTGCGGTAAGCTAGTTTTACTTTCTGAAGCAAATAAGAAACCTTGTACAAGCTTGCGCAAGCTTGTACAAGCTTGCGCAAGCTTGTACAAGCTTGCGGTTATATAAAGCTTGTTTGCCTTAAGCTTGCACAAGCTTGCGCAAGCATCCATGTTAGCTTATAAACATCAAATCAGCTTATCGCAAGCTTGCCGCAAGCTTACCACAAGCTTGCGGCAAGGATGCATTTTGGTTTGGGTTATGTGAGGTGTTGCACTTTTTTGTTGACTATTATAAACTTCTGCTGAGTTGTGAAATGTGAGTTATAGAAGTCATCCAAGTACTTTACAATAGTGTTGACACTTCTACAGTCTTGATTTCTGATTTCTTTTTTTTTTTTTTTTTTTTTTTTATGGCACAATATAGGCTATACATGGCGGCCAGTATTAATGGTGGAGGAAGAACCCAGAAAACACCAGAAAGAACCACTGACCCACAAGAAGCTACTGTCAAGCTTTCTCACATACCCACATTGGCCGAATCCGAGACTCGAAACCACACAGCCAGAGGTGAGATGGCAATGAACCTTAACGAAGAGCGCTTTAGACCACTTGGCCACTCTTGTCCCCTTGATTTCTTTAGAACATCTACTGAAGGCGATTATTTTTGTTGCATTTTTGATATTTTGAAAGCTCTGATTTGTAGTAAAATAGACCTTATATCATCAGCTGAAAAATAGTTATATTTTGTTGAAAGAAATCAGAAAATCCTTGATTATAAAAAAATCTCAGCGGAAAACATACAGTTCAACTCTAATTCTTGTGGGATATTAATGTTTACTACTATCTGTGTCAGTCTTTAAGGACAAATGTTTTATTCATGTAAGAAGTGTAGGTCACTCGAGTTGATCTACGTCAAATGCGCATGACCGTACCGCATCACCGTATCAGATGACCGTACCGGACCCAGTTATGCAATAGGTTTGGCAAGTTAAAAATAGTAATGAAAAAAAGTCTATACATTTTTCCAAGCATAAAAAAAGAACAACAATTCTTGATTTTCAGAATGTTGTGACCAGTCTGATTTTGTTGATACATGTACATACTCATGAAGACATACTGGACGTAACCTTGCAGTCATGATAAAAGAATCAGCTAATTGTAGTCAGCTTAGCTTCAGAGTTACAGTGAGTTATATCAGACAGATATAAATTATATACATGTGGAAGTAATTATATAAAGAGTGCATCTTTGCAGTTTAACTTTGTGTTCTTGTCCATCCATCCATCTGTTACTAGTTCACTTTTGAGCAATAGCTAAACCAACTACAGTTACCTGGCTGTGGTAGAAAGCAGTTGGTATAAGGAAAAATACTGTCTACATATATATCAGAAGCTTAAAGGTCAAGGTCATTAGCTAAAAGAACAAAAATTATTTCTGCACAATAGCTTCAGTTGTCCATCATTTATGATTACCAAACTTTGTGAATGGCTTGTAGTAAGGAAGAACTCTATTGATTTTTGAGTTAAGAATGTGAAAGGTCAGGGTTGCTGTGGCAGTGAAAGTAAATGGTTTCTGCACAATAACATTAGTTCTACATTACATATCAGGATGATTGGTTTTATGCTTTACAGCACAAATAGGTTTAGTGCCAAGGGAATTATAGTAAATTGCCTTTCCAAAGGACACATCACAAGTAGCTGACCCAGACGTGTCTGGCATTGAGATTTAAACCCAGGCTATTTCGGTCTTGAGTCTGAGATGCTAACCACTGAGCCACTGTGTCTTTAGATTACATGTGTGGTGAGGAAATAGCAAGCATGTCAATTTTGAGGTCAAAAAGTTAAATATCACTGAATAAAGAACAAAATTGATTCTGGAAACAAATTCAGTTTCAGTACAGTGTATGTACATTAAGGTCAAAAAGATAAATATGGAATCAGTGTATAATGTGACATTTACAGTTCTTGTGTTGATATATAAAATGAAAGAAAAATCTTTTTGAGCAACCGACCTAATTTGCAGAAAGAAACTGGCAGCTCATTATTTGTATCTGCTCACACATTTTAATGCTGTAATACAAGTTTCTGACAAGAAAATATACAAAGATTTAGAATTTATCAGTAAATCATTTTTTTATATTATTTGTTTGTTTAAAAAGATATTCACTAACTAAATAACTGAATAACAGCAATGTCTGGAATTGAAATTTCGTAGCATAGCCTTCTCTGTTCCACTAGATAATCAAACGTTTATTTGTTAGGGCAGAATTTGACAACAACTTGGAAAACTTTGATGGCAAACCTTGTGTTAAGTATGAATTGCATTAAAAGTGAATAAATATATGTAAATTCAACCTCTTCTGTCACACCGTTAAAAAAGGATTAATCTGCCAGATGAATTAGTGGCCATAGATTAGCATTGAATTACTTCATTTGAGATCATTTATTTTCGGAGAGAACATCAAACTGAGTGAATTTTTTTAACCTGATTACTTACTTGCACCCTTACTTGATAAGTATTCAGGTGTGTAAGCTTGAAACATGGATCATAGAAGTTTATGGAATGGAGAATGTAGATACATGTTTTTAGTATTTTTTGGGGGATTCAACATTTTACTACATATGAAATGGGATTTTTGGGGGAAAATACTATATGTATAGAGCTCAGTGACATTTGTTTTTTATGACTTAAGCCCATGGCAAGTGGCTTCACTTATTTAGACTCCAATTCCACTTCACCAAAAGGACCACGCATTTCCATTATTAGTTTGACACTGCATTGAATTGCTATAATTGACTTTTTTCTGTGTTTATTTGCCTCTCAAAATACAAGCAGCCTACTTCAGAAGAAAAGAAAAAAAAATTGTGAGAACTTGTTTCCTGCAATTTCGATTTCACTTCATTTGATTAAAGGTAGTGTTTTCTCCAGGTTCTGATGTAAACCAGTACTGATACCAAAATAGTTAATTTCTCTTTCAGAATAGTTAATTGCTCTGTCAGTATCCTTCTTAGAGACTGCAGTGTTCATTTCAGAAATGGAAAAAGTGAGGCCTAATGGATACTACCATATCAGAAAATAGGGTAATTTAAAATGAAGAAATTGGTTTATAGATATCCTTACCTATGTCTTGTTTACTTAAAAAATTCAATCACATATTATCACAAATACTTGCATCATGGATTTATTAAATATTCTCATTCTAGCATTATACACCTCTCCCTCAATAATTCGGTTTTCAATGGGGTCCATAAGCAGGGACCACAGTATAAGTGATGGCACCAGTAATCTAGGGACCTCAGAAAATGTGTGGAAGGGGCAATAAGAAGATGATTGTGTTAGTTTAGTACTTGTATAATGGGGAATAATTGTCTTTGTAATGAACATATTCAAGCTTTATTTTTAAGATTACCAAGTTGAAAAGATATTATGTCCAATATGGTCACCACTGCAACTATCCAAATTTTACTGTCACTACTCATTCTGAATAGAAAGTCATATTGACATGAGGTTTTCATGAAAAGACTATATTTATCTACTTACTACTAAGTGAAAATGATGCTGGTCAAATATGGCTGACACAGTAGCTGCTTGAAATCATATTATTACTACCGGGTACTTCTCCTGAATGAAGGGTCATATGATCATGGATTTTTATTATAAGACTTCTTATAATCTGTTGTTTTTCATAAATTAAAATGGTGTGGATCTGACAGCCAATATGTGGCCATTTTGAAAATCTTGTTTCAGCTACTCCTTGAAAGGGAAAGTCATTTTGATACAGAGTTTTCATCAGAAGAGTTATAGTTTCTTTATTGTGCTAAAAGAAAATGACAATAATGACCATCTTAAAAGTATTATTATCTCTAGTCCCAGTATAAACATGGTATTTTCACAAATATACCTCTTATAGTACTTAGTTGGTCCTAAATGAAAATGGTGCAAATTGCATCAAATATGGCTGCAATGATGGCTGTCATGAAAGTCTTGTTGTTACTACTTCCCCTGAATGTTTGATCTTTATAACTTGGGGTATTTGTCTAAAATACTTCTAATGGTGTATATTTTTTTGTCACAAATATGCCCTCTGCAGCAGCTAATTTAATTTTTTTAATCTTTGAAGAATATCAGAGATGGTTTAGACACTCAGAGTTAAAAGGAAGAAATTGTCTTATTTTGAATTCCAGGAGAGCATCAGTACCATCAAGATACTCTTGTTTCATGTGCTTATACATGTCCATGTATTTCATACAATTTTCTTCATACTTTGTGTGAATCATTATGAAGCTGAAACAATTCATTCTACCACATTCTCACACATGCCCATCTTGTTTTAAAGACTGGGTAGCAACTTCACACCATCATGATTGGAAGTAACTGGTATCCAACTGGTAAAGACCATACCAACCCTTTAAACTATTGTCCCATAGCACTAGGAAGCTGATTTGCAAAACCATCAATTCATTTATACATGAAGGACTCTTTGATTACATTGAATACAGTAGTATTAATAAGTTTTCTGTTTGGATTTAGATGCCAAAGAAGCACAATTAATCATCTGGTCAGAACAGTCATATGTGTCTTTTTTGACTTAAAACACCAGCTGGATGTATGACATAATGAATTACATATTTATCCTAGGTCTGGGGTCCAGCCATCCTACATATGTTATAGAATGTTTTGCAACAGAGAGATTTCTGAATTGGGGCTCAGTACATTCTACCCTTGCTGAAAATTATCCTCAAGATAGTGGTGTACAGCGGGGCAGCAAAATTGTTATCAACCATAATTCAAAAATGTTATCTTCATGACAGCAGATCATCAGTCACTTTATTCAACATCAGAATTAACAGCATAGTTAAATACCATACTTCTGTAACTGACTTCACTGTATGTTAATTACTTTTTTTTAAAAAAAATCTTTGATTAAAATAAGTATCATATTGTTGAATTTTAGATTCAGGTATTCCACAACATAGTTCAGATATGGTCAGAAGAATTGTGTAAATTCTAAACTGTTTGTATTTCTGGATTACATACAACTCATGGTCGTCCAAAACGTATTGGATCTTTTATACCTGCTGCAGTCTCAGAGTTTATTTTTATTTGATGTTTTTTAATCATCATTAACACATTATTTGCTATGGCATGCTGAGGATAGGGAGCTGCATGCAAGTGCCTTTTCTATGGAAACACACAGCTGATTGGGGCTGAACTGGTGAGGTTTTGAACATGTGATTCTTGTTTTGAGAAACCAGTTATCTTCCAGCTGACAAAATATTCTTCATTTTAAACAAATTGGCACCATTTTAGTAGCCAAGTGGTTAGAGCATCCACCATGAATGCAGGAGGTAGCAGGTTCAAACCCCGACCAGGTCATACCAAACACTTATAAAAATGGTACTAGCAGCTACATTGGCTCTCAGCATTAAGAGGTTAGAATTAGGACTTATTGACCTGTTGTCAGGATAGTGTGGCTGGGTGGGGCATCATGTTACATGTCTGTCTCATGATGCCTCAGTGCAAGACATCACTATAAACTGCCATACTGCAGACATCATAGTGATATGACTGGAAAATTGTTAAAGCTACCTTAAAAATCCAAATCACACACACACACACACACACACACACACACACAGGCAGAGCAAATTGGCATTATAATAATCAGAAATAAAGCACCATTTGTCCCAGCCATTTCAGCTAAATTCATTCCAACATACAAACTAAACACTATTGAGTTGATTTTAATTCACTTACATTGTGCAGATCAAATTTGTTTGGAAGTGTTCACTGAGTTGCACAGCTGCCATATATACATGTAGGTAAAACAGAGCACACATGACAATACACACATACATCATCATATATATTTGCACAAAAGTAAAAACAAACTGTGTGCCAGTATACTACTTTAATATCTACAGATATTTCTACCTTAATGTGCCTGAAGTGAGAGACATTCCTAGTTATGTTAACGGGTAAGTCTTTCCATGGAAAAAGAACGAAAATAAATATGTGTATTATACTTAATAATTTGGCAAAAGTTTAAAGATAAAGTTTGCATTAATGAGTTTAGTCCTTAGTATGTACCATGTTTAGCAGTATTACATCTCCATAACAATGATAATTTTATGCTTTTATTTTCGACACATTATCTGTCTCTATCAATCTGATATTTTATATTCATTTTCTACAGCACTTTGTCTGATTGCCTCTGGGCATAACAATAAATTTAATTCGGTTAAGCAGAATTTTACCTGCCGTCTCATTTGTCCTCTTGGCTTGCCCATGTGTGGAGCATGTATAAAGAATTAGCCAATCAAGCAGTATGATCGGTAAAGCTAAATAACCTTACTTGGGAGTGACACTTTGGACATTACCCTCTTGTTTAGTTTAAATATATCCACTTTGATAAGTTTTACAGTGCTCTCTGTAGGATTTGTCGATGAGCACATTTTCCCCAGAACCTTGGCGAGGAGTGGGGTGAGGGGCACTGATGTTGAAGCTTTTAGATATAAAAACTATTGCTACCATCAGCTCTCGCTTTACATTCCAGTATCTTATAAGTTGATTATCAGATTTGGTATTGATCTTAAACTGATGCAAGCTACAACTCAATTGGAGTGATCCACCTTTACCTGTAAGATCAATTACTGTTAGGCTCATCATTCAGCAATGGTGGCTTAGTGCTTTGAGCATCCACCTCTGATGCAGGAGATTGTTGGTTAAGACCAAGCCGTGAAGTACCAAAGACTGATACAAATGGTACTTGTAGCTGCCCAGCAGGGTACTCGGCATTAAAAAGTTAGTGCTAGGACTGGTTGGCCTGGTGTCAGGATAATATGACTGGGTAGGGCATTGTGCTACATGTCTGCACCATGATGCCCCAGTGCGAGACATCACTATAAACTGCCACACTATGAACATCTTAGCGATATGACTGATTTTTAAAACAATGACACACACTCGCACATTCATTAAGAAGTTACCTTTTCATTGCTGCTAATAATGATAGAAATTCCTGGTCACTTTATATAAATCACACAGTTTTGGGAATTAGGAAATAAAATTGAACAATAAAGTGTTGAGCTTCATTGACAGTTTTGTCACTGAAATGTGAATCAACTCCACTTGTGAAAATATACCATAATAATGCAGTGGCCAAGTGGCCTAAAGTACTTGTTTTTACTGAGCACTGCCATCTCATCTTAGTCCACATGGGTCCGGGATTTGGCCAATGTGAATATGTGGGAAAGCTTGCAAGTAGCTTCCCATTGGTCTGGTTTTTAATGGGGGTTTCTTGGATTCTTCCTACACCTTGTACACTGTCTGCCATGTATTGTATGCTGAAATATGGCATTAAACCCACAACAATAACAACTGCAATGATGCAAAACGTTTATGATTTACAGTGTATTGAATGAAATGGGAATATGTTATGTTGCATATTTTTCTCGCACGTGCACACACACACACACACACACACACACACACACATATATATAAATTTGGTAACAGGAGTTAGTGTTACTATCAAAGATAACTTTGGTTGTCATTAGCTAGCATATATAGTCTTCTGACATATAAAAGTAGTGCCATTGCCTATATTGGTGTTAAAAGTAAAGGAACAAGCACATGAAACCTACATTGACAACAAAATCTAGATGAAACCACTTTAGCTCAGCTGGACATAAGTAGAGGCCTTGGAGAGGTTACTGATGGAATGTTGTCCTTGGTGGATAGCTATAGAATGTACACCTAAGGAGCAATGCTGTACACTTCAACTGAGATTTAGTGGATAATGAGGCCAAAATATATTTTTTTAAAACCCAATCTTCCTAATAAATAAAATCTTACCAAATTTCAGTCAGGTATCAGTTTATCACATGTAAACAAATTATCAACAATATCTAGTGAAGTAAATATTCCTTTGTTATAATAATAATAATTATTATTATTATTATTATTATTATTATTATTATTATTATTATTATTACAAGAGAACCTGTCTTGAAAGACCACCTCTTATGCCAAAAAAAGGTTTGGCCTCCAGAGAGGTAGTCTTTCATAACAGGTCATAATTCTGCATCAACAAATCTCTCAAGACAGGTAATATGTCATTGCAGTAAATTGATTATTTTTATTATTATTATTTTTTTAAATTTATAATAATTATTTCTTTTTCTGTATTGGGCTACAGCATTTTCATGAGACATTTGCCTTCAGGCATAGCTTGTACTAGATATATCATTGGTACATATTATAGCATCTAGTGTTAATCTCCCCCTTGACAGTAAATGATTGCACCCTGCTAATGTGTTAGATAACCTTCCAATAACTGAGCATTGGGGAGCAACATGCAGGTTTGAGTGTTCCTGGTGGGCTAGATATCTAGTTCATTGATGTCTATATAATTTCAGTAGTCTTGTGCAGTTTATTGCCCTGGTAGTACAAAGACATAGCATACAATGAATTTGGAAAAGATTAGGATGGAGTAATTAATTGAAGAAATTTAAAAATGAAAAATATGTAAATTTTGCCTGTTTATATTTTCTGCTTCCAAAGTCTAACCATGGGCTATTCAAAAAAGTTTTCATTAGTCAAGTTCACTCATTTGGAACAACATTTCAGAGGAAATAAGGGAAAGTTAATAGTAAATTTATAGCAGTATTTACAAGGATGACCAATTTAAACTTCCTGGTTAGTGATGTTCCTTCCCCTATTACATATGAACACCTGCACCTTCATTGATGTTGCCAAAGTATATTGGATTCATAGTCTTGCAGATAACAGTGTAAGCTTGGCTTGGTTCATGCATATACTTAACCTAAATTTGGTCACTAAGAAATATAATAAACTTATTTTATTTTACTATTATCAAGATAAAAGAGATAAGGTAGCTTTCATGCTTTTTTAAATTGTATTTACAGTTGTGATGAATAAATCTTTGTTTGTACTATATGCAGGTGTATGATATGGTTACAGTGTTGTTTTTAACATCAGAGAAGGAAGGTCCTAAGGCAATTAAGGGTTCAAAGGTGAAGTTTTAATTCCTTGTAAATGTGAATTTATAATGGTGTATAATAGTCATGTTTATAATGGTTCTGCAGACATCTAAAAGTGAGCACACAATTTGATCGCAATCCTTTCTACTTTTCGTTTAAAAGGCAAATATGTGTATTAGCATGATATAAATAAAATATATGTGTATTATGTATGCTGTATCAGTGATATGCCACTTGCATAAATGTTCTTCAAAAGGAAACATGACAAGCCTCATTTCATAGATACAGCACACATATAGAAAGAGAGAGATCTTTGATACATATTCATTTTCATAACATGAATTTGACTGCCATGAAGTTTTATCTTAAAGATAGCATGTAATAGCTATGGAGAATTATCCGTTTCTCATCATCATGTTGTGCAGAATAAAGAGAAGGTGATGTAAGATGTTGCCAGGTTTTATCATTGAACTTAATTTCCTTTGTTTATAAAAGATTATATGCACAAAGAGCTGGAGACAGAATCGTTTAATGTTGTTTTACTCATTATCAATGACAAAACGATACATCTTATCATGGTTCCAATGTGGAAACTTATTTTTTTTAAATATAGGTGTTTGTATTCGTTTTGAAGTGCTTTAATTGCATGTTTTTGTATAAAGACTTATTGTCATCAATGATTACTGCAATAAATTTCAGTATATATATATATATATATATATATATATATATATATATATATGTGGGTGTGTGTATGTGGGTGTGTGTAACTTCTGGTAAACAAGTGTATTCAATCAAATGTGGATTAAGCATATGGTCTTTCTGCCAACCAGATGAGGGACCCCCCCCCCCACACACACACACATGATCATGCCCTATGATTTCATGATGGCAATATTCACAATGCAGAGGTGAGCTTTGTAATCAGTGATACATTTTTTCAGCAAGCTATAAATTGTTCTGCAGTCTTGTTACTAGGCAGCTTTGTTTAGTTTTTAAGGTCTTCCTGTTTCTGGCAGGTAGGTGGCCAGTCTTTACTTGTGCAGCAAACAAAGTTAGTTATTCAGATGTCTTATCAGCATACTTCATGATTATGGAGACAAACTAAGTATCCTCTGAAAACACATACCATCTTGTGTAAGTATTATCTAAACAAGCAATTGTTGAGACAGTTTGGTCAGAAAATCAGTTTTGGTCAATGAAAATGGTTTCTTTCACTAAAAAGAGCGTGGCCACCATGGCATTTTTCTTGACCATTATTGCTATTTTGCCCTAAATGACTTTCACTTGAGTCAGGTTGGGGGGATGGGTCTACATGTCAAAGGTCATTGTAACAGCAATAACAAAATAATGACTTCTGCACACTAAGTTTAGTTCAAGTATATATTTAGCAAAGATCAAGGTCATCCTGACCCATTGGTCCCAGAATCAAGTATACTCTACTATTGCCTAGAGGGCTATTAAACATGGGGCTGACTTATAATGTACTATTCACAATGGGCTGTTTGCATAATAAAACATTTAACCAGATTTAACATGAACTTTATTTGTTTGTTTGATTAGGATTTTCAGTATAGCTTTAACAATTTTTCAGTCATATCGCTACGATGTCTGCAGTGAGGCAGTTTATAGTGATGTCTTAGCACTGGGGCATCATGTCACAGACATGTAGCATGATGTCACACCCATTCACATTATCCTGACATCAGGCTGACCAGTCCTAACACTAACTTCTTAATGCTGAGCGTCAAGCGAGGCAGCTATTAATATCATTTTTGTAAGTGTTTGGTATGACTCGGCTGGGGATTGAACCCACAACCTTCCGCTTCTGTGACAGACGCTCTAACCACTAGTACACAGGAACTTTTTTTTATTGATGGTGCTTCTGTGCTATTAAAGGTAGTTGCAGGTTGCAGAAATAGACTTTTTTCTTTTTCAGAATTTAACCAAGTTCATGAAGGTCTTTCTTGTTCTTACAGTAATATGGGAACAGACTGACCGATATCTAGGCTGATTTAAGTACATGTACTTGAAGCATGCAACTAACAACTAGACAAACACGTGCTAATGCTGACATTGAATCTCTCATGTTTTTCATATCAGGATTTGACCGATGCAATATTTTATTGTGGACTTTATTACACAAAGGTAACCAAAATGTTATTTGTCAATATACAAGTGTATTTCACTCTAGTTTTGTCCCCACATACTAAAAATTTACATTGTTTTTTTCAAAGTGTAAATACCGATGACCGGTTACCCCTTACTGAAGAATTTAACTTGCATTTTTTTTTTGCAGACCCCCCCCCCCCCCCAAACACTTATCTCGACATCCGCTTATGTCGACAATATTTCCTCGTCCCGAGGATGTCGAGATAAACGGGTAGGACTGTATAAGGATTCTGATTCGCCATCAAATATTGCCAATGTTACTAAATTTCTCCAAAAAAAGCTTAAAAGATTTTGACCAAGTTAAGTGAAAGCATCTCTGGATAAAGACCTTTAATGACCATGCAAACAATGCCAACCCAACATCAAATATGGCCACAATGACTTCAAACACATAAATGTTTGCATGATAAGTGCATTAAAAACAATGCTGTTCAGAATTGAACCAAATTCATGACAATAGGTATATATATATATATATATATATATATATATATATATATATATATATATATATATATATATATATATATAATATATATATAATATATATATATATATATATATATATATATATATATATATATATATATATATATCACATGGTGCTAATGCATTTAGTTGTGTATGGTCATAAAGCATTTAGTTGTATATGGTCATAATGCATTTAGTTGTGTATCATGTTATAATGCATTTAGTTGTGTATCATGTCATAATGCATTTAGTTGTGTATAGTCATATTGCATTTAGTTGTGTATGGTCATAATGCATTTAGGGGCCCTGAGTGGCCGAGTTATCTAAAGGCTAAAGAGCTTTCTGTTACGGATCACTGCTGTCTCACCTTTGTCTGCGTGGGTTCGAGTCTAAGATTCGGCATAATGTTGTTATATAAGAAATATTGCCAGTAGTTTCTCGTGGGTTGGTGGTTCTTTCCAGGGGCTTTCCCGGTTCTTCCTCCACCAATAATACTGGCCGCCATGTATAGCCTATCACGTGCTGAAAAATGGCGTTAAACCCTAAAAACAACAATCATAATGAATTTAGTTGTGTATGGTCATGATGCATTAGTTGTGTATGGTCATAATTCATTTAGTTGTGTATAGTCATAATACATTTAGTTGTGTATGGTCATAATGCATTAGTTGTGTATAGTCATAATGCATTAGTTGTGTATGGTCATAATGCATTAGTTGTGTATGGTCATAATACATTTAGTTGTGTATGGTGCTAATGCATTAGTTGTGTTTAGTCATAATACATTTAGTTGTGTATGGTGCTAATGCAATTAATTGTGTATGGTCATAATGCATTAGTTGTGTATGGTCATAATACATTTAGTTGTGTATGGTCATAATGCATTAGTTGTGTATGGTCATAATGCATTAGTTGTGTATGGTCATAATGCATTTAGTTGTGTATGGTCATAATGCATTAGTTGTGTATAGTCATAATGCATTTAGTTGTGTATGGTCATAATGCATCAATTCTGTATGGTCATAATGCATTAGTTGTGTATAGTCATAATGCATTTAGTTGTGTATGGTCATAATGCATTAGTTGTGTATAGTCATAATGCATTAGTTGTGTATGGTCATAATGCATTAGTTGTGTATGGTCATAATACATTTAGTTGTGTATGGTGCTAATGCATTAGTTGTGTTTAGTCATAATACATTTAGTTGTGTATGGTGCTAATGCAATTAATTGTGTATGGTCATAATGCATTAGTTGTGTATGGTCATAATACATTTAGTTGTGTATGGTCATAATGCATTAGTTGTGTATGGTCATAATGCATTAGTTGTGTATGGTCATAATGCATTTAGTTGTGTATGGTCATAATGCATTAGTTGTGTATAGTCATAATGCATTTAGTTGTGTATGGTCATAATGCATCAATTCTGTATGGTCATAATGCATTAGTTGTGTATGGTCATAATACATTTAGTTGTGTATGGTCATAATGCATTTAGTTGTGTATGGTCATAATGCATTAGTTGTGTATGGTCATAATGCATTTAGTTGTGTATCGTCATAATACATTTAGTTGTGTATGGTCATAATGCATTTAGTTGTGTATGGTCATAATGCATTTAGTTGTGTATGGTCATAATACATTTAGTTGTGTATGGTCATAATGCATTAGTTGTGTATGGTCATAATACATTTAGTTGTGTATGGTCATAATGCATTTAGTTGTGTATGGTCATAATACATTAGTTGTGTATGGTCATAATGCATTAATTGTGTATGGCCATAATGTATTAGTTGTATATGGTCATAATGCATTAGTTGTATATGGTCATAATGCATTAGTTGTGTATGGTCATAATGCATTTAGTTGTGTATGGTCATAATGCATTTAGTTGTGTATGGTCATAATGCATTAGTTGTGTATGGTCATAATGTATTAGTTGTGTATAGTCATAATGCATTTAGTTGTATATGGTCATAATACATTTAGTTGTGTATGGTCATAATGCATTAGTTGTATATGGTCATAATGCATTTAGTTGTGTATGGTCATAATGCATTAATTGTGTATGGTCATAATACATTAGTTGTGTATGGTCATAATGTATTAGTTCTGTATGGTCATAATGCATTAATTGTGTATGGTCATAATGCATTTAGTTGTGTATGGTCATAATGCATTAGTTGTATATGGTCATAATGCATTTAGTTGTGTATGGTCATAATGCTATATGGTCATAATGCATTTAGTTGTGTATGGTCATAATGTATTAGTTGTATATGGTCATAATGCATTAGTTGTGTATGGTCATAATGCATTTAGTTGTGTATGGTCATAATGCATTTAGTTGTGTATGGTCATAATGTATTAGTTGTGTATGGTCATAATGCATTAGTTGTGTATGGTCATAATGCATTTAGTTGTGTATGGTCATAATGCATTTAGTTGTCTATGGTCATAATGCATTTAGTTGAGTATGGTCATAATGCATCAATTCTGTATGGTCATAATGCATTTACCGTATTTTCGCGCATATATCCCGCACACGCAGATAATCCGCACCCTCATATAGCCCGCGGGTTTTGGGGTTTTGTGTAAAAAAATCGTTGGCATAACCCGCACCTTTGTATAACCCGCAACCATAGATATATTTATACAGCTACAATCGGAAATGAAATCAATTACAGGATCACGG
This sequence comes from Unio pictorum, assembly GCA_030141615.1. Taxonomy (NCBI): domain Eukaryota; kingdom Metazoa; phylum Mollusca; class Bivalvia; order Unionida; family Unionidae; genus Unio; species Unio pictorum. Next base: position 5,669,911 of record JARLTB010000098.1, read on the forward strand.
GGCTTCGCTGATGTAGCAAACTGCGATTCTGTTTTCCGTTTTGGTGACAAAATATACCATCTGGTGATATTTGTGGCGACACCAATTTTGGCTGATAAAAACCGTATATACAGTCTTGCGTTTGGAGTAGAGAAAATCAAAGGCACCATGACAGGAAACAATGTACTGGAATATATTGTTAAAATAACAAGTCCTTGTCTCATACTGGCAAACCACACTAACAGTGCACTGTTATATCATAATCCGCTAATGATGATATCTGGCCTTATTACTTTATGCAACTGACTAGTCAAAATCCGAATCCGCAGAAGGCGGAAACGTAAAATGAGTACAGTCAAGCAGATGACACTAATTTAAAAACAAATACCAGATGGAAGAAGAAAAAATACGTTTGCTGACACTTCAAAGAGAACTGATTACTTTTGAAGCACTGATATATACTAAACAAATAAAACAAATCTGTTTCAATGTTCTACAATTATCTGAAGTTGCCGCAGCAATAACAAACCGGTATTTGTTTCACCCTTCAACTGGAGCCTTTAGCGGCGCCATCATCAAAGTAAACCGACGACCTTTGCTCAATAAAAGTCAGGAAAAACACGGTACACAGTGCTTGTGTGTGTAGGAGCTGTGCCTCAACTACAGGCTACATAAACACGGACATTTTTAAATAATCTTGTATTCTTGTGAAGTGTAGATTCGAGTTTAAATAATTTCTTTCTGTTTAATTTAAAAAATGCCGAAACGAAAGTCTTACACAGCCGACTTCAAGCTAACTGCCATTGCGTATGCTGAAGTGCATGGCAATAGAGCCACAGGCACAAAATTTGATATTGATGAGAGTGTAATCCGAGGTTGGAGAAAAGAAAAAGGAACGTTGGAGAAGATGAATCCACGAAAACGTGCTCGTCGCGAACCTAAAGCAAAGTGGCCTCACCTTGAAGCTGACCTGAAGCAGTGGATAATCGTGGCCCAGTGGTAAAATTAGGTACCGTAGTTATTTCGATTGAAAACAGAAAATATTGATTATGAAAACGTGACGGATACGAAATTTTAAGTTTTTATCCTGAAATGTTGATTTGGTCCCGATACCGTAAGTTGTTGTAAAGTCACCGTAGTAGCCATAATATCCAACCCTAGCAAAACAAAACTAGAACAATATATGTTATGTAGTTACGTTTTTCAAACAATATGTTGAAATATCATTATGTGTAAAAAAATTGTGATATAGCCCTCACCCTTATATAACCCGCACCCCCCCTGCCGGGTTTGTAAAATCTGGTATAACCCGCGGGATATATGCGCGAAAATACGGTAGTTGTATATGGTCATAATACATTTAGTTGTATATGGTCATAATTTATTAGTTGTGTATGGTCATAATGCATTAATTGTGTATGGTCATAATGCATTAGTTGTTTGGCCATTGTAACGGCTGCTCGGTTATCAAGGGTTATTAGTACAATATCGCACAAGGCCTGGTCAGAGGTATTGCGCAACTTGGAATAAAAACAACACTCGAAAACCGCCTCCTGTTAATTCTCGTTTATCTAAGGAATGACCTCTACGGTGTAATTTGCCCGGTCAAGGTAGATATGGTAATCTGAGATAGTATCTTGAACAAAGACAATACACGAGCCCCCGTAAAGATAAAATGAGAATTTAATTAAAATACAATTAAGAGAAGAATGACACAATAAATTACAATTTTCTTTCCTTCTGACTATTCTTCGTTCAGAAGCACTTCAAAAAACCGAAGCTTTAAAATAGCAGATACGTTACTTAAAATTCAAACACTAATAAAATAGATGAATTTAGCCGTTAATAGCTGATAGTAAATTTCATCACGAAATCGAGTGTTCATTAACATCGGACTGCTTGAGAAATTCACAATGACCTTGTTCGACGACTGGGTTTTTTCCTTCTGCTTGCGTCACGACTTTACTTTGCACTTTTTGGTTGAACGTGGGATTTCCACAACTCTGACTTCTGGCTTCATTCCCTCCTTTTCTTGCCTTCTTTTCCCTCCTTTCTTGACTTCTCGCTAATTCTCACTCTTTCCAAACAAACTATTTTCCTTGTGTTTTTGGCGTCTTACAATCGTTGCACATTCAGTTTCCTGGAACCACAATTTTATACCACAATTTTACGAACGTCTTTTCTAAAGTCCGCTCGGAGTCCTGGTAATTACTTATACCTTTGGTTCTCTCTTGCAGAGAAATTTTTAGACTATTTCAAACTCATAAGCTCAGAGGATATATTTCCCCGATTCTATGGTTCGACCCCCCCCCCTCTACATTTGACCAATCGGAATAAATGCTATTCCTACGGACATTCTGAAAAACCGTCTATCAAGATGCCAAAAATGCCACTTGGGGTCGAAATATCACCCTATCATTTGCTTTAAATCACTTTGACAGCTTTACGTGAGAAATACACTTAGTTCGGTTCTACTATCAATATTCTAATGCACGACCCAGTTAAATAAACATTCTTTTCATCCAAACTCTACTCCAAGACAGTTAAGTGTCGGCTAGACTACGAATTAATTAATGAATTTCACTGGCGAAAATTTAGCACTTGACAGACTTCTTTATATTTTCTTGTAAAGTGAAGTTGACTAGATTGCATGGAAAGCAACCTGCGATAAGGCTCTTCAAGTCTGCACCGATAATTCAGATTCACAATCCAAGAGAGCTGCCATTGTTGACAAATTTGAAAGCCATAAACTGTCAGAATTTGCATTCTGCAGTTAGGTAGATGTTAGTCACGTGAGTAATGTCAGGCCCACTTTGGTCTTTTTTTTTTGTTTAATAAAGTATTTATTAATTATTGATTTTTTTTGTTTTGTTTCCAGAATTGTTATTTTGGGGTTTCTTAAGAATATATGAGATAGTTTCAATACTGAGCAGTTAAAAGGAATAAATTGATGGAATAAACTGACTCTTTGTGTCTTATTGCAAATACTGATTGGCTAAAGAGTTCCAGTAACTTGAACAGACTCTTGTATTATTTTTGTTAATTAGTTAAATAAATGGGGAAATTTAACAGAATTCTATGGCAACTCTGCATTTGATTTGTAGACAAGTTTTCCTTTCTTTTTAAACAACAAGCTTACTTTGTGTTGAATATAATTAAAAACTAGAACTCTTTTGACTTGTGCTCCCCATTTATCTTCAGCCATGTGCCATTAATTATGAGTTAACCACAAGCAGCAACTTTCCAGGGATTATCCTAACACCAGACATGACATAGCATGCATATTTGTTATCTGCATCCTCAGTGTCAGCACAGTACCAATTATGGAAAGGGCCTATAAAAATGGGTCTTATTAGGGTAACTGGTACAATTTACTGGGCTAATACAAAAATCAATTGAATCAAATCCATGTTACTGGAGAGCAGAGCCTCTCATTTGAGCTTTTTAGGAAATGCTGGACAAGATGACCATGGGAAATTTAAGTTGCTGTAAGTACACTTTAGGCATTGCAGGTTGCTGTTTTTGCAGATTTTAAGAACAAAATCCCAAAGCCTTATGATCAAATTAACTTTTACATATCATTATGACAGCCTCTGATTTGAGATACTCTTTTATAGCGAAATAAACTATTTTGGAATTTACCGGTACTCAAGTGCTAACATTTTTTCATTTTTTTTTTTTGTTGCATAAAATTTAAGTTTGGTGAATTAATTTGATTTGAAGATGTTTTTCTTAGTCTGTGAGACAGGGACAAAGGTTATGAACTTTGCATCGGCCATACACTAAATAGGCCTCCATATCAAATATGACATTGTATTTTCAAGGCAATTTGTTGATTATGCCTTTTTTATATTAAAAAGATCAGAAATAATGCAGGTGTATGGCACCCAGGGTAGAGTATATATAAGTGAGTGTATATGGTATATGGCTGCTAAGGGTTATTGTTGTTGATCTTTGAACAGATTTGTTGTAGTATAAGGCTTGGGGAAACACAAGAAAAAATCCTAGACTCAAAACCACATACTTCTTCAAATAACTTTGCTAATGACACTTTCACTGGCAATTCCAAATTGATATACTAGTTATAATGGTCACAGGTACAGCAATTTCTATCTTGCATTTCACACTTGGTTTTGTAAATATTGGTATAGATTCGGTTGGCATGGATGTTTTTTTTTTTTAATTGAATGATTTTGATAGATCAGCTGCATAACTGGAGGTTTAACTGGATCATTTTTCCAAGGAAGATTTTGTAACCTCTTTTTGGTCATGACATGCAATTTCGTTTTCGGTGGAGGAAACCATATCAATAGAAACGTGTTGCTGGATAACAAATGACCCATCAGCAGGGTAGCAATTGACAAAACGATAGATGATCAGAATAGAGCACCACAACCAGCCACGTGGAGTGTGTAACCAAGCACAAACATGTACCTTGTGACTCGGACATTCTTGGGGCAGTATCACAGCAATGATTTCTTCAAGAATGCACCCATTGGCATATTTGTGATCAATGATGTTATGTGCATTAGACAGGAGCTATTCTAGGGAATGTGCTTGTGTGAAATTAAAGTCATACCTTTAATATCTCATTTGCACCAAGTCTAACCCCACTGAAAATTGAAAACAATGCATTTTTGCATCAATATAAAATGTAGATTAAGCGAGGAAACCTTTTCCCATTATCTTCCCTCACCACACTGTTAGGTGGATACATATACCATCAACTGGTTGCTTTCCAGTTTAAGCATTTGTAGGGTTCTAGCAACATAGCACGAGACTTTAAAAAATCCTTTAATATCTTTCAATCCATCTATCCAGAAAGTTAATATTATTAGTATATATTATTAATGTATCTGCCAGTATGGGGAAACTGTGCTAAATCTGAGCTTGACAGGATTTATAAACTCCAGAAACGAGCAGCACGTGTAATTTTAGATACATCTGTTGACCATCCCTCAAAAGCATTATTTACAGAACTCAAATGGTTCACAATATATGACAGGATAGATTTTCACAAGGCAGTTCTTTTATATAAATGTCTACATGGAACTGCACCAGAGTATCTTCAGGACTTATTCAGGCCTTTTTCAACACAATACCAGTTGAGATCAATCTCGCATGGAAACCTTCATGTACCAAAACCAAGAACAGAGCAATTCAAAAAGAGTTTTCAATACTCTGGTACAGTTCTGTGGAATAAGCTTCCACATCTTGTAAAATCGGCTGAAAATATTAGAGTATTTAAGAAGAGATATCAGGAGCATGCATGTGTTTCTAACAGATGATGGAATTTAGTATTTTAATACGAAACATGCTAATATAAGCACTAATTATTGCTTCTTCACACAATGTGCATTTGTTATACTTTCATTAAGAGGTCCTCAAGGGAGAATAGTCCTTGACTAATGAGTCACCCTCTATAAATAAAGCATTATTATTATTATTATTATTATTATTATTATTATTATTATTTCTTACAGTCATTTTATTTGTGATTTCATTTGTGGACTTTTGGTTGTTTTTTTAAACTCTTATTTTTTTTTCACTTGCTTTCAATAATGAGCATTTTGATCATGTATTATAAACGCTTTTTGGTTATTATTATATTTTTTCATAATTTTTGTGTGTGATTTGGATTTTTCAATTAGCTTTAACAATGTTTCAGTCATATCACTACGATGATGTCTGCTCCATAGCAATTTATAGTGATGTCTAGCACTCGGGCATCATGCCGCATACATGTAGCTTGCTGTCCCACCCAATTACATTATTCTGACCCAGGCGCCAAGTGAAGCAGCTGCTAGTACCATTTTCATAAGTCTTTGGTATGACTTGTCATTCTTGTGATTTCAGTTAGACCATGGTAGTGGAGTGCAGTAACTGCCAGAAGTTGAAAGTTAGTGAAAATTCACATGTGCTGTCTGTTGCTTACATGAAATGTTCATCATCTTCAGTTTGCATTGTTTGTGCATCATGGACAAAAAGCATCTGATCCACTGAGTTTAGGAAATGCAAGCATCGTAAAAAGATAAGTTCAAAGGCAGACAAAGTGCAAGATGTTGAACTCACAAACAGCATCAGTTGCTTATGTAATGGGGGATGTCATGATTGTTGTCTTTATGTCTATAACATACCATCATAGATAGTTTAAAGTTAATGGGGGAGTGTCCCCCTTGGTTAGGCATGTGGCGTTGTGTGCATTTATATCCATTGATATACTTGATTGTGACAAAATGGAATCACAAAATGCATGCCTTGTTCTCTTGAGTACTGGATCTTTAAGCCTGGGTTGTGGATTAGAGGTCAATCAAAACTAAATATCTGATTAGATAACAATTATAAATTGACTTGGAGCTGAAACCGAAACCGAAAGATAAACCGAAGTTGCCGAACACAAAATTTATTAAATAGGCCTGGGTCATGATGCAATGCTAGACTAATTAAAAATGAATCTAGAAGTAATCATTCAAAGCCTGCAGTAAGAAGACTTCGCTAAATGTCAAATTGTCTTGAGCCGACTGACCAGCCAACAAGCAGAGTAATTCTGAAAGTTAAAATAGATCTTTGGCTGATGATCGAAAGTCAATATCAGTTTCAGCCGAAACCGAAAGCAAACCAAAAGCCAACTTTGGCTTTGGCCAAAGCAGAAACTATGCTGAAAGAGGCCATTTGACAACATTTGGCGCCAAAACCGAATTTTGATCGGCCTCTATTGTGGATGCACTATCAGTTGGGAAGGTCTTTAGTCCCCTGCCAAACCACCCCCACCCCCCGTTTTGGTTCTGAAGATAAAATAGAAATAAAGGAGTCAGAACGGAAAAATTATTCTGATAACATTCCAAAGAAAAAGCCAGTGAGGTCAAACCTGCTTAAACAGCATTGGTTTTGGTTGTTTCTTTCTTGACCAGACAAGCTGTAGATGTGGAGAGAATCTGGCAAGATAGAAGGCCCTCTGCTTTTAAGGCTTACACAAGAAAGTTTTCAGGGACTGGTACAAGGCCAACATCATCATCCCTTTGACTGTCTTGATCATTTTGTTGGTTAACTTTTTCCTCTGACATTTTGAGGAGCTACAGTTTATGCTGATTACTAGCAAAGGTTACTGCTGTATGATATCTGACACTTTTAGGCACCATGGCAGATACATTAGCACTGATTATTTAATCAAAGGGTACTGCTGTATGATATCTGACACTTTTAGGCACCATGGCAGATACATTAGCACTGATTATTTAATCAAAGGGTACTGCTGTATGATATCTGACACTTTTAGGCACCATGGCAGATACATTAGCACTGATTATTTAATGAAAGGGTACTGCTTCATGATATTATACATTTTCAGGCATCATGTATATATGTATGTACATTAGTGACACTTGCTATATGCAAATTCAATTTATGTACATATGTTTTAATGTAAGAAATAACATTAAGTTTGTGTCACTGCTTGTATTTATGCCATCACTTGCACCATGTTCTGTGACTCATGTACAGTTCATGTATGTGCTGTGCACACATCTCATCACTCACAGAGGGGACTGCTTCGGTGACCTGGTGTTTAGAGCATCTGCTCCAGATGTAGGAGGTTGTGGGTTCAAACCCCGGCCAAGTCACACCAAAGACTTATAAAATTGGTACTTAAAGCTGCCTCTTTATGCACTCTGCATTAAGAATCTAGTGTTAGGACTCGTCTGCCTGGTGTCAGGATAATGTGACTGGGTGTAACATCATGTATGTAATGATGTACATGTAGTCTGTGGCATGATGCTGCTGAGCTGGACATTACTGTAACTATCACACTGCAGACATAGTAGCAATATGGCTGGAGAAGTGTTAAAGCTGTGTTTAAAATCTAAATCACACACACACTCACCCACAGAGGGAACACAGTTACTTTCAGGTTATGATGATTTTGATTTACATCATTGCATGTGCAAACATCTCATTGCTCACTGAGAAAGCACAGTTGCTTTTAATTTATACCGATTTCGATTTGCATGATTAATAGGAACATGTCTATGATGTAAATCCTGTGTCACATTTATGTATATTTGTGGTTGGGTAGGTAGTATATGTAGGTAGAGATGTATCATGGCACCTCTACTCAGTTGTGGTTATGCAGTGGCCACTAGTAATTAGTAAATGTTTGAAATAAGTTAAGATGAATTGCATAAAAAGTGAGGAAGATAAACTCTTGTAAACAAATAAAAACGAAGAATAGTGAGGTAAAACATTTTTTTAAATGTTAAATTTGGTAATTTACAAAGACAAAACAAAGATCACACGTCAGATCAATAAAATATATGATTTCAATTTATTTACTTGTACAGTATAAGGCAATTCCTCAGAAAATCCCAAATTTGGGTAGTACATTATAGTTTCTTTATGCAGTTGGCATGAAAATGCTTCTGTCTCAAAGAGTTGAAGTAAACACATTCAGTAGAACATGTTCCACCATCAGTGGGCACTGGCAAGGTATGCACTCGGCTTTTAGGAGGTATGCGCAAGTCAGATATGCATGTACAGTATGAGCTCATCACAATAGGCCGTTGTTACATCCCTTGACTTTTTAATTTCCCAATCAATCTATGACAATAAAAATGTTAATAAAAATGTTAATAAAAAATAAAATGTTTTAATTTTTAAATCAGTATTGCATGCAAATTTACCGATTTTTTTTATCTTTGCAACATGGGACTTCTCATGTCATGAAGGTGGTCATCAAAACAGTGAACTTTATTAAGTCGATGGGGTTGAATCACCGTCAGTTCCAAGAATTTCTCAAGTCTTTGGATTCAAAGTATAATGACGTTACATTTTATGCAGAAGTAAGATGGCTGACCCGTGCCAAAATGTTGAAAAGAGTGTTTGATTTGAAGCAAGAAATACAATCATTCTTCGCAAGCAAGTCAAAAAGTGTCCCAGAATTTGAAGATAAGGAGTGGGTTTGCGACTTTGCGTTTCTGGTCGATATAGTTAGCCACCTAAATGATGTTAAATATCGTCTACAAGGGAAAGATCAACTAATTAATAACATGTATGATCTTATTTCATCATTCCAAATGAAACTAATTGGGCTTTGGGAACAACAGTTAAGGACAAAAATCTTCACTTACTTTCCTACATTATTATTGCAACCAGACGTCACACAGGGGGCGGCGGATAATATGCTTCATTGATATCCGACTTGAACCTTGAATTTGAAAACTGATTTCAAGATTTTAAAAAGCATAGTGTGCTTTTTGCTGCATTTGCAATGCCATTCTCCATTACACATGAATTTATTACCAGGTATTTTACAAATGGAACATTGTGAAATGTGTTGTGATGCAGTTAAAGGAGAAATTCCATCAGGTTGGTTTGGAAGAGTTTTACAAAACATATTTGGACAAGGAGAAATATCCTGCATTTTACAAACAAGCTCTATCGATGATTTCGCTTTTTGGAAACACTTACACGTGTGAACAGCTTTTTAGTTGCATGAAGCATATCAAATCCCAAGTGAGAACACGAATCACTGATGTGCATTTGGAAAACTGTTTGTGTTTAGCAACAGCCTCAGTCGATATCGACATTGATGCACTTTAATCTTAGTGTTGCCAAAATCAGACGTCTCACTAAAATTTATTATTTTTTATATTGTTTATTTATTTTTTTTAATTATTTTTTAAATTACCTAACTCCAATTTAATATGTTTGATTCTCAGTTTTGTTATATTTTCTTCAACAAAATAATATATTTCTTGTTTGCTTTGAATAGTCAAAAAAAATTGGGTTGTACGGCCCGGTAGGAAATCTCATTTCAAAAATCTGGCCTGGCTGCTGAAAGGGTTGGCCACCCATGCTCTAACCACTAGGCCACCGGAGCAGTCAAATCTTGAACAGCATAGGATGAGTTAAAAATGATGCTTAACAAGTAAAAGTGTCATTCACTGCAGAACAAGTGGGCAATTGAAAATTATTTGAGCCCCCAGTATTCTTGTAAATGATCTTAAGAGAGCTTAGATTACACTCAGCAGAAAGGCATACATTGTTCAGTGTCATTATTGCTTCGATTGTAGTTAATTTGGATTGTGGGAAAGGAGTCATAAAGATGATATTTCTTACGCTTGTATATATTATGATGTATGATATTTTTAAAGTTGTATCAATAAATCATGCTGGTATGGATATTTTACATTGGAATTTACTGACTTGTGCATTGGCAGATAGAAATAGTGTGATGCTAATCAGCTTTTTTGCATTATCATGCTTCTCATTTTCAAACTACACAGACCCAGGTTTGCTGCTGCATAATGCATTTGCAGATCTGGGTCTGTACAGTTTTTGTAGGAATAATCTGTAGTATTAATAAACCCTGATTTACTTACATATTATGCTATAGCAGATCAGGATATTTGTATAGCAGATCAGGATATTTGTATAGCAAATCAGGATATTTGTTGCTTGCAGTTTGACTCAACTTACAATTGAGTACAGTCAGTATATACACAATTTCATTTTATTGTTATGAATGAAAATGGATATTAAAATCTTTGAGGATGGCATAATCTCTATTTAAGAAGGCTCATTAGAATGAATTTTCTGATCTTTTCTTAAAGCATGGATGATTTTCAGTATATATCATCGCTAGGAAAAAGCCAATTTTTACAAGAGTTTGTTGTACAGCACATTGCACAGAATTACATGCCAATTAATTTCCTGATAATGCTTGCAACAATTTATTTACACTACATTGTTTACCTTTAAAAACAAGTTCATTAGCAGAACCTTTGATATGTAAAATTGTATTTTAAAGAAATATCATTTAGAAGCCACAGGAATTCATTTCTGTTAGGAAAAAAATGAAACTATTAAAGGAGAAAGCCTGAACATTTCCCGCAAGTGTGGTTTACATACCATAATATTATCCTTTAACACATTAACTCCTGGAGGGTTTTGCTGTTTTTGCATGAAATGTGAGTAGGAAAGACATTTTGGGGACTATTTCTGAATACATCCTAATACATTGATTTCCAAGCAATATTCCTTTAGACAAATGGCTAGTTGTGCTAAAGAGAATGTTTTTCATTGGTTAGTTTACTGGCGCATGAGCAGAAGGTGAAAATTCATGCCTTTTTTCCTTTTTTTTTGCTTAATGGACTCATAATTTTCGTATGGAAAAGATTCTTTATTCAAAATGTCCACCTTATCCTACATTTTGCACAGGTCCACCTGTCTGTGTGCACTTCAGACCTGTCTGCCGTATATCTGAGGCCATACACTCTAAAATCTGGACACATTCAGATTCTGACAATGGGCGAATTTTGGGTGAAAAATAATCTGGTCCAAAAACTTTGTTTTTTCCCTCTTTATTTTGTAGTGCAACTAAAATGTCCAGATTATTTGCTATCATTGTAGAGCTTCATCTGTCTAGCTTTCTATAATACCACCCATTTTAGTGTATCATGCATGACCTTGATGCTACAGACCTTGGAAGTAGGCTACTACCTTATGCCCCGTAAAGTCGTCACTAGGGGTTAATGTGTTAATGTCTACATTTAGTAGAAATTTATCCATAGCTTTTCTGCATTTGTTCCATTTCAACAGCATTGGAATGCAGATCAGGGTCTGTGTTATTCTTCAACTGATTACTCCTAACAAAATTCACAGATCCAGATCTACCAACATATTATGCAATGACAGATCTGGGTCTGTGCAGGTTGCAGTTGGGCTCATGTTAAGTACTTCCAAACTTGTATTCAAAGGCCTAATTTATCATGATCCTTAATTCTTTCTAGAGCTCAGAGTTAACATACTTAACAGACTATAGTTGCAAAAAGTGCATACTGAGAAATACAGGAAACCTCATATTTAGTTTCATGAATTTTTGGCGCTGTTATTGACCTTTCTGCAAGTGGTCAAATCAAATGTTTCTGTAAGTGTTTATGTCACAGAATTATTTGTATCAGGGTCATACTTAATGATGTCTTTCCTATTGTTGACAAGAAATGTGAAGTGTACATGAGATTTGGGAAAAAAATGGTCTGTAAAGAACCTGATAAACCATAAATGTGATGTTGCTTAACTTCCTTGATTTTTTTTTCTCCTTTTTTGATGAAATCTAATTCAGTAGTTTTTAAGATAAGATGCACAGTCTATTTAACTTATGTTAGGTATTAATTTTGACATAAATTCGCATAGGTTATGTTGAATTTTCTTAAAATAATTAGATAAGATGCCTGAAATGTTTTGTGCAAAAGAGCTTTCTGTAACAGCATTCACACCTGTTTGCTTTATAATTCAATGCCGATTTTAAGAGGCTGAACTTTGTAAGCATTTTATTTTCTGTTTCGGTTTTAATGTTGCTTTCTATTTAATACAAGTAACATTCTTGACTGGTTATCAAATCTCCAGTAAAAAATCAGAAGACAAATGTGGATGATTTCCTTATGACATCAATAGGATGCAATAGCAGTATAGATTGACTGCATATGTGTAGTGATACCTTAAACACAGGAAAGCAGATTTTGAATAGAACAATAGAGTCAGACCTATCAGCAACATCTCTTAATTATCTGTATATTGGACTGGTATTGAAGAGCCACCTGTTAGTGGTCCTGCAATCAGATTTGAGAAAAATAAGATATGTAATGAGCACAACTGACACAACGTTTAAGTGCCCCATTTGGTCATTAGATCATCAGTGGTCATGGCCCATTTGACTTCTTGACTTCCAATTAGCAGAGCAGGAACTATATATTGTTATTAAATCTAAGTGATGGGAGTACCTAGATTAAATTAGTTTAATCTCAAGCAGATTTTATACAAATTATTCAGCTGCCCCTAAACTAATTTTTTTATTTAATTCTCAGAATGTCACTAAAATTTGACAGTGTACAAAGGTTTCAAAACTGTTTTGAAAACCTGTAAATGTGTACAGGAGATCTTATGCATAGAAGACTTCACATCATTGTTATCATGTATTCAGACCATATTGGACATTGATGTTACGGGTGAGAAACCTCATCATTACAATTACATGTTTCAAGGGTTAGTTAAAAAGTGGATGTGAATAATGGATTTGGTCAGTTTTTGCAAAGTTTTCTTATTTAAAGTAGTGTTTGTTTGGTTTGGCTTGGTATGTTGTTTTACAACAAAGCAGCACAAATAGGTTATTTAAACCAAGGCAATTGGAGTAAAGTGCAATGCCCAAGGACACGCCATGGTAGTTGACACAGACTGGTCCAGTGGTTACATGATTTAAAACCATGCTGTGTCTAACATGCTCACAACTGGCATTCTGCCTCCAATAGTTGCCTCCCTTAAGGCATGCTTCTCAGGTACATTGGGACAGTTCAACACCCCATAGCATTTGTGGGTGCTTGTGCTTTAGTTTGGTGATCAAATTTCTTTACCTATTTGTAATTACAATAATGTGATCTAGGCACCCCAATCAGAATTAATTACAGTTATTGCTTTGCTCATTCAGACCAAAATTTAAGCATTAATATTTTATAGGAGTATATATTATCTCATGTCTCAGTGGTATTAAACTCTCCTATTGTTAAGAGAAAAGATATTTCACATAATGGGAATATTATTGATGGTTGTAGGAATGATAATAACCTAGCCCTACCTTTGCATGCTGCCAGAGGGAGGATTAATGTTTTCTTCTGAATGGAAAGCTATTAAACAGGGCCAGGAAGTCCAGTTATCTGTTACTACATCAAGCCATTCTGTCTGTAGTAAGCCCTACTGGGTTTTATGATGGTTCAACAACTGGCTTGCACATGGCTCATTATGAGTGTGTTATGTATATGAAATTTTCCTGGCTATATTAAGACTTGGTTATCCTAGTATCATTTTAATCTGCAGTGTCTGGTGTGGTTCAGATATTGAAGAGGGATGGTTCTGAACTTGAAACATACACATCATGCAGGATTTTGTTAGCAGTGATTTTTAAAATATTCAGAGGATTTGTTGTATTCTAGCTTGCACTGGACTATGCAGCAGTTTGAGAATCGTCTTCACTTTGGCTTTCATTGCCATTGTATGGTTCGTAATTGGTAAGAGAATGTTTTAACTAACATCAGATTCTGTATTTGTATGTACAGGTGGATCAGAATTGAAGGGTTAGAAAATTGTTCATGATTTGTTTTGCTTAAATAGACATTTGTTTGTTTTTAATAGTGAAAAATATAAATGCTTATATTACTAAAGGGTGGGGCAGGGGCTAAGGCATAGTCAACCCAACCCCAACCCACCAGCTCCATCTAATATCCATTCCAGATATTCATGTTGGTCATACCAAAGTGTTAATACCCTGCAGGCTTTGGAATGTATAATAGACCAGAGGTGTTGTCCTGCATGTTGTATGAGGTAATTGATGAAAGCAGTAGCCACAGTGGTTCTCTGGTTACCACGCGGAACTCACAAGGATGGAGGTTCTATTCTTAACTTTCAACGAAATTGCTTGCTGCATATTTTCTGATGCATTGGTGTGTCCTTGGGCAAAGCACTTTATTCCAATGAGGAACCGTACCCAGTTACCTTCACTTAAAACCGATATGTGGCAGCATGGAACAAAACAATCCAAGATTATTTCTTGTATATATTTCCATCTTAACAAAAATGCAATAAAAGCTAGCATTTTCATTTTGCTTTGCAAAATGTCTCAATCAAATGGATTCTGAACATTATTGTCGGTGAGAGAGGATTTAAAAAAGATGTGCTAAGTTAAATGGGCGTAAAAAGGAGTTTATCGATAGGTAGATAAATATTAAGCCTAATTGGGTATATTATAGTTGAAATTGGGAATCACATTTTCTCGCATCTGCATAACAACAAAATACTTTTTTTTGTACAAATTACAGGTAAATCTGATTTTATGTGGAAATTATTTTCCAACAGATCCATATCCCTAAAATCAAATGACTCACGGATGATTCAGCCATTTACTTTGAATAATTCTTTAGATAGTTACTTGGTGGGATAGTTCATTGAAAATGTTTGACTTCCTCAGAAACGATTTTAGCTATTTACATGTAGTTTGAAAATATACAAGATTCTTGTTTTGAAAAAAAATACATTAAACATATTTGATCTAATTATTAAGGTAATATCATATATGCAAATGTAAATGTCCATTTTCTTCTCAGTTTGGAGGTTTACGACAATAAGATTTTCAAAGATGTGGTCCTTGACCAATATTTTAACAAGTTGTACAAGAGAAAAACGTTTGCATGTTACTGCTGCTCTAATTTTTCAGTTAAAAGAGAGTATTATTATTATGATTATACATATTTTTATTGTGTTAAATTGAGATAGAGAGAGAGAAAGAGAGATGGTAGGGTTGGGTGGAGCAAGGAAGTATGTGCGTGCGCCTGTGTACAATGATGTATTTCAGAATTGCCTGAACTAAAATTACAGTATCTGTTTTCATTTTTAAAAAAATATTTTGTAAACTTTACATAAAATATTTCTTGGAAGGAACAAAAGGTGAGAATTATCATGGTTTTAATAAAGTTGTGTTGTCCATGAAGTGTTAAATTCAGTTTTGCATTGACAGTTTGCAATAAGATTTAGAACATTACATTGGACTTTGTTGAAATAAAACATATGGTATAATATTTTAAAAAATGAATTGTTTCTGGTTACCACACACATACACACACACATCTTTCTTTCATTTATTAATACTAGTCCTGACCCATTTCATAAAGGAAATGTTATAAATTCATACCGTTGTGATCATATATTTCACAAAAAGGCCATTATTTTATTTTCATTTAAGGTTTAAATACAAAACTTTAAAATAATAAGACGTTAAGTTGTATAGTTCTTTCTCCATGTACTTAACTAGAAAATGCATCATTCCATTTGTAGCTATTATTTAAGAGATTTTCATTAAGTAACACCAATCATGCAATTTTATTAAAGCCACGGTGACTAATCAGTGGAAAAGAAAATGAAGTTAGTAGAATTATGGTGTTTTATATAATAGGTTGGCACTAAAATTTCAACATATGAGACCAAAAGTGGTAAGATATAATATTTTATTTAAAATGAAACAGAATACAAAGCTCCATTTTAGTGACTTGCAATGTACCGAAAAATGAAATAGAACAATATTAGTTGTCACTGATATATTATTGCTGTTTTGACAATTATTTATCACTTATTTATCAACAAAAGCTTGTTTTGCCTAAGAATAAAGTCAGAGGATGATCAAATATCAGGACCTGGGTTTTCAATGACTCCATCTGTTGGAAAGATAACTGGCTCAATACTAAATAACCTAACTTGTGTAGCAGTGCCATAAAACACCAGATCAGTCAAGTGAAGTGACTCAGTGGTATAGTGATTAAAATGTTTTGGGAATATAGTAGACCTGTCAGTGTAGACTCTGCACTGTAGAGCATGCCAAACCTGCAATATACAAGTTTGAATCGTGTTCAACTTGATGAGTTAGCTGCCCATGGTGTGTCTCTCTGGGCATCAACTATAGCCACGTTGCCAAAAGTCTCAATGTCCAAATATTACTTTATGCAACTATAAATACCTCTCATTACTGCATAGTATTTACACTTTTTTGTGTTGATAAATCTCATCCATTTGATGGGAATACAGCCACATGCAGAGTGGAGAAGTGCCAATGAGACACATGCAGTTTCCACTAAGCATGGTGATCTTTTTCAGGGATGCCACATGTGGCAGTGATTGTGTTGTACAGAAACAATTTTCTTGCTTAAGTTTAAACCACAATGCATTTCTCCATTCAACTTCAACAATATTCTATTTAGTATTTCCATTTATCTTCTGTTTACATACTTGTAACTTCGATCCCTTATTGGAAATTAGTTCAGGAAAGGTCCTCCTTGATTACCACATTGTATCTGAGCCATTTCAGGCTAGGGTACACATCCTGCTTATTTTCAAAATACAATTGGTTACATGTATGTCTTGTTTATCCAGTTAAAGTGCATCATAGCTCTTCTTTGATTAAGAGGAGTTTGTAACTCCTTGAATTAATTCATTAAACATCAATTAAATGGGAGATTTCTGTCACCTTGTTATTGTGTGTTTTATTAGCAGCAATAACTTACCTGTTGCTATTGCATAGCTTTACTTTTTGGTGTTTAAAAACCTTGTCTATGAATACCTCTTCCCACAGAGTGGAATATTGTCAGTAAGACATGGTCTCCGTATGCACCTTGCTGGGTCATAGGTTGAACTGTAGTTTCTTTCTGTTAATGGACGCATGTTGGATCTAATGTTGATAGTGCTTCACAGTATTGTGGTCTTAATTCAATATACATTGGTGTTTAAAATATCATTTCCATCTTTGTGTTACATGTATCATCTCCATATCCTATTCTGTATGCTATTAACCCATTTCGGATAAGGGACATCTTACCTTCTTATCCAGTCCCCTTATGGGTTATGGTACATCCCATTTTCTTTTCTGTGTAGAATTGGTTTGGACCTATAATTCTTTAAGTAATAGCAAAACATAGATTCTGCCTCAGATAATAGGTTTTCATAATTCCTGTAATGAATGAATTGATTAAATATTAAATCTGTGGGTGGTTTTTTAATATTTCACCATAATGTGTGTGTGTGTGTGATTTGGATTTTTAATGTATTTTTAACAATTTACCAGATATATCTCTACAATGTCTGCAGTGTGGCAGTTTATAGTGATGTTTACCACTGGGGCATCATGCCGTAGACATGTAGCATGATACTCCCACCCAGTCATTTTTCTGACACCAGGCCACCCAGTTCTAACACTAACCTCTTAATACTGAGTACCAAGCACAGCAGCTGTTTGTAACCTTTTTAAAAGTCTTTGACTTGGCATGTGGTCATATGTCATTCATGCTGATAAATTAACCAATCAGCGAGCGTAAATTAGACACACCTCCAGGCATTGCTTTTGCCCTTTTCCTCTGACAAGCAGCTTGTGGCAGTAATAAATTGATTATGATAAGTAGTCGAATTTTGCAATTATTTATTGACACCCAGATCATCTAAATGGAGGAATTAGATTTATTCCTTTCCTGAAACATAAACAAAACTTTGATGAATAAAGACCATTTTTGTGGTCACATGTATGACCAGTTGACCATGGCAACAATTGATGGTAATACAACATGTTTGTTTGCACAAACTTATTTTGAAAGCATATCCCATTGATGGCTTGAAGAAAAAAAACCAAATTAAAATTGAAAAATATATCTAAAAATAAAATTCTTGAATATGGGTGGAAACTCTAACTTTCAAGTTTTATTCCCAAACCAAAATGCAAGCTTTCCACAAGCTTGCAGCAAGCTAGTTGAAGTTGTACAAGCTAGTAAGGTAGCTTGCGCAAGCTTGCAAAAGGAATTTTTCCAAGTCTGCAAGCTTGCTCAAGCTTGCAAGCTTGTGCAAGCTTGCAAGCTTGCAAAAGGAAATTCTGAAAGTCTGCAAGCTTATTGTAAAATCTCAAACTTACACAAATTAAGCTAGCTTGCAAAAGGAATTTTTCCAAGTCTGCAAGCTTGGAAAATGTAAAATTCAAGCTTCCTAGATTGCAAAAAATGAAGGAGTGCATCTGCAGTCATTCATCAAACAGCAGCACAGTGGATAAACTTTAACATAGAATATAATTTGTCCACATTGTTTTACACCATTAAATATAAAAAGAACAGAGCAAGAATTTCTTGAATGTGTGTTATATTTTACACTGTGATAAAGGATTTCATTTAGTAAAATCCGGTAAAATACATAGCATTTACCGATTGCAAAGTTATTTACAGACTGACTTAATGCAGCAAGATATTTGAAGTCAAGTACTTATAAATGCTTCTTACCAACAATGTATGCACCATCAAATATAGTCTCTGTAACTTAGTGATGATAACTTATGGCATTTAGTTTTTGAAAGAATATTCCAATTTCTGTTTCAATTTGACAATTTTTGTATTTGAACCTGTAGGTAATTTTAACATTGTTGAAACAGCATCAGACTCCTGTGATCGAACGGAAATCACGTGGAATAATGTTTTTGATTAACTCCTCAATATACGGTAATTTATCCTGAAATTAATATAAATGAGTATTAAAAACAAAAAAAATCTGCCACCCACCCACCATTTTGCCTTTTCAGACCTGTTTACCAGTTCGTATTTGACTGAATTTGTACGGTATAAAGCTCATTCGTACGATAGTATGGTCATTGGTTTTAAATTACGATTTGAGGCTGCATTTATTTTATTTATTTTTTTTTAAATAATTTTTTAAGCGTTTTTTTATTCCGGTTAGTTTTGTTGTATCGTCTCTTCGGTCCGCGTCCGGGTCTGTAGTCGGCGCCACATCACTGATTGTAACATTCACAACATCCGGTTGTTTAAACATGCCGCCGTTTACAAAGTTTCAGCTTGAATCTGATGATGAAAATAGAATGTCTAAACATAGAAAGCAGCATTTTCTACCAGTTCATAATATTCTGTGACCATGCCTGAAACCACCGTCTAAAGGAGTGCATTTTGTACTCTGCACTGTTTGCAACTTAGATTTTTCATGTGCACAACATGGTGGAATGAATGACTTTTCAATTTCACGGCACGTGGAATCGGAAAATCATGCGAAATTGGCATCGTTAGTGAAAGGAAATACAAGTATTTTGTCAACGATGAAGGGAAAGGAAGTCGGTGATCAGCACATATTTCAAAAGCAGATAACGTGATGAGGTGATTCTATGAGCTGATCGTAAATTGAGCACAGCCTACAAGTTAATGGAAGTAATTAAAAATATGTTCCCAGATTCCAAAATTGCAGAAGATATTTAGAAACAATCTCTCTCTCTCTCTCTCTCTCTCTCTCTCTCTCTCTCTCTCTCTCTGTATGTCGTGCAATAGTAAATAACGGTAATTATAGTATATTGTGTCTACTATTTGTTATCGAGGGACTGGTGTATTTGGTCCAATTGCTGTTTCAATTGGTACATTTGTATTAATTACATGAGATTATTTTGAATCTAGTTGACTAGTTGAATTCCAGGAGATTTGTGTATCTTTTACTTACAGTGCAAAACTTTTGAAATTTATTTGAATTGTTTGAATCTAAATCCTAGGCGGTACATAAAATTATGTGAGTATCGGATAGTGTATACTAAACTGAGGTGTTTTGAATCTGTATATCAGATAGATATAATATTTTTTTTTCTTCAATTTGTGAATGTTAGTATAGGGTAATTAGATCAATTGTATTTTGAGAGCATGTGAGAATCATTATATTTTTACATCATATATTTTTATTAACTAATTAAATTCATGAATTGCCATCTTTCACACATTGTTTGAGTTATTCATTTAATACAAAATCCACTCTGTTTCAATTCTGCAACATACATTGTAGCATATATCAACATTTTACTTTTAATATTTTATATAAATGGTCATTTTCACACATCAAGTGCTAGAAATATGGTGGCAGTACATGCCATGTCAGTTTCATATATATATATATAAAAATAAGCTTGCGCAAGCTTGCCGCAACCTTAAAAATAAGCTTGCGCAAGCTTGCCGCAACCTTAAAAATAAGCTTGCGCAAGCTTGCCGCAACCTTAAAAATAAGCTTGCGCAAGCTTGCCGCGGTTTTAAATCTAAGCTTGCGGCAAGCTTAAATAACAAGCTTGCAGCAAGCTTGCCGCAACCTTAATAATAAGCTTGCGATTTTGGTTTGGGTTGTACCAGTAAATTCTTTTTCTTGTAAATGAAGGACTGAACCCCAGACTGTATTACTGTAAAGTTTGAAAATTTACATTTTCATGTTTGATTATCTCAATTTTTTTTATTGTCTCAATCTTTCAGACACTTGAGTGACTCTTTGCTTTTTCATTTTGGCTGAAGGAGGGGTGTAGATACAAAAATGTAATAATAAAGAAAAATACCAAAACAATGGTTTCAGATAAATATCATACAGTATATTAGGCATGCCTTTGTATGTTTACATCAACAGACATCAGTGATTAAAATTCTGTCTGATAAACACAGTAGAACTTAGAAATTATTATGTACAGCAGTATACTTAAAAACAGTAATTATTTACGATTTTGGTATAAATTTTTACTTCCAATGCAGCATAGACATAAGCCAGATAAAATTAATAAGGATAAAATTATATACTAAATACATAGCATCCTAAATTTGCAGCAAATTTCTGTTTACGTGAATAATTGATTTGTTATTATTTACTGATATAAATCACTTAGGTTATTACTATACAAACTTGAACTACAAATATAAATGTTTTCGCTGCAATATAATTTATGTAACTTTGTAATTTTAGAATTTTAAGAATAATTTTATATAAGCCTCACTTAAACTGAAACATGTTTCTATGACAAATCGTGCATGTTTGTCAAAGGTTAATAAGTGCTCACCTCATATGGTTTTGTAGCAAAGCAATCTATCATTTCGCATAAGTTCATATATTTTTGTGATTTCTTGAGAAATTTTCCTTGAATTTCACCATTTCTGTTGATATCATTTTAAGTGATTTTTATTTTCTAATTGGGATGTAAATTTTAAAAAATGTTTGAACTTTATCAGCATTGTCATTTTATGAGCATTATAATGTGATTCATTTAAAAACAAATCACTGAATTCTCAGATGGAATTCATGGCCTAAAAAATTGCCTCGTTTTGATTGAAGTTCAGGCTGGAAAATATGCAGCTTGCTCAGAACAAGGTGATAAGTTTCCATATATATATATATATATATATATATATATATATATATATATATATATATATATATATATATAAAGTGTTCATTTGATAAACACCTTTGAAATTGGAAATTTACTGATTACCGTATGTATTCACTTATTCATTCAGCTGCGAAATCTAGATCCTTATGTGCTTGGTGAATTGGGTCTGTGCATTTTTTTGTGAGTAATCAATAGAACAAAGAATATATACCCTCATTTGCTGGTGCATGCACTGGCAGGTCAGGTATATGTTGAATGTAGTTGGACTCATTTCATAAGTGATTTTATTTATATGCAGTATTCAAACTTCTGTGCTAGAAATAAGAAAGATTTATGATACTGCACCCATATTTGAACCATACACTGGAGCTTTATAGAGACTTTTTATCTTGCCCCTGTCGATGCTGTTTTTTTTGTGTTTTTTTTTTAGAACAATATGATGATTTGTATTAATTCCACTAAATTTAATGCTGAAACATTTGACAGTTTACATAGTCTATCACTTTCATTACCATTTTAATCAGTTAAACCCATGTGATAGAGCACTCCACATGTATGTTCACTGTTCTGTAACCCTGTTAAAATTTTACTTCAGCAGGCTTAGGGATGTTGAATAAGCCTGATGCACAGTACTATGCATGTTATAAGAGGCAACAAATGATGGCATTAGCCATGGAGGCTTAATGATTGGAATGTTGGACTTGTGATTGAAATGGTGTGGGTTTGAATTTTACCATTGGATCAGCTTATGTCAGCGACCATGATGTGCCCTTGGGCAAAGCACTTTACTCCGTTTGCTTCAGCCATATATAACATTTTTTCAATGCCTGGTTAAGGTGGTGGCATGGGCCCCTGAACCCATTTAAAAGAGCCAGACCCCCTCCTGAAGCCCACTTCACTGCCCCCTTCCCCCGCAAATCCTTAATTTGGTCAGCCTTCAATCTAGCTTTACCTGCTTGTACCTTAAAATACTTTCCTAGCCAGTTACGGATCTATTTTAGCTGTTTTATGCCGTAGTTTTATCATGCATTCTAAATTTTTTGAGAGACTACTTAATTCTGAAAGAGGTCCAGTGATTAAGGTGTGAGCTTATAGACTGATTTTGAGATGTTTAGACATGCCATTCTGTTGGCTTTGTGAAGGCAATATGTTACATAGACAGATCCACCTTCTCAATGTGTACTTGCTCACTCAGAAGTGGGCCAGCATTGTTTACTCAATGAACAAGCAAAGACAAAATGATATATATGAATCAAGCATTGTTAAGCCAACACTTCAGAAAATTTATCAGTGTGAAAATTTCTTTTCTTAGTTGCTTTATCATTATTAAAAAATGTACATGATCAGCGACTCTTGGCTCCAAATGTGTGCCATTGTATTGAGGAAGTAAAACAAGTGCTTAATTGGAGGGACTGGGTGTGAGTGAAAGGCTTTTGTTAGAGGTTGTAGTGAAATTTGAATGAAATTTGGCTGTTTATACTCAGCCTTGTGAAGGGCAGAGAGTTACACTACTTTTTAAGTTGGATATATGAGCTGTGTGTACTTTTGACTTGTGCAAAAGATATTGTATAGAATTCTAGTGACTGGTTCTTTGTGAATTGGTGTATTGCCCTCTGTTTAATGAATATTCTGTTTTTGAGGGCAACATCATTTTATGCAAAAACATAGGCTGGCAGTTAAAAATTATGCTCTTTTACATATATTACTGTCTCTTGGACTTCTCAAGTGTGCCTTTCATGGATTTTGGTGATTAATTTATCAAAGGATTACCTGGGTTCTAAATAAAATCAGTATAAAGCACTATACATGCATAAGTAAAACCTATTTAATATCCATATCATGCCACTTGTGTTTGTTATTGGTCATAATTATCAATGTTATCTTAGATAACAATTTATTTAAATAAATATTTTATGTCATGATGGCACAACTTTGCTACTAAATTGCTTCCTGTTTTCTATTTTTAGTGACATTTCACTCAGCAACTGAAATTCCCACAATAATTTCTGTACCCTCCCATATCCACATCAGTTCTGATAGGTTGGGCAAGTGGTGTGCAATTAATGTTAAATCAGTCAGTTTGGTGTGGGAGGAAGACATTGTATTTCATTCTGTAGATAAAATTGCAATGTCATTTCCATTACTCCACCCATTGAAATCTAATTAAATGCAATTTACTGTTCTGGTCTCATTTTTCCAATGTCTAGATTTGTATGATGCTATTGAAGTCGTAATTAATGGATTTTCCAGGATTGGCAAAATAGACATGGAGAGGGCATATGGTGTTAAACTTGTTTTTCTTTTCTTATTTCTCATATCCATCCATTACAAGCTGCTCAAATTGTTTTTTAGGCACTTTTCCTGATATTGTTGGCAGTATAATCATGAATTTTGAATTTATTATTTTTTGAAGAATTGTTAGTTACAAAGTCATGTAATTAGTGGATTAATGAAAATCTCCAATGTTAACACATGAACTCACTTATAATGCAGTGGCAAGTGCGGATCCCATTTTTATTACTGAAAATGTCAATAGAAATTAACGTTATACAGTGTGACCCTTTTATAGCATGTTCCTTTATAACATGAATTTGGATATAACACAGTTGTGGCATGGCTCCCAAAATTTCATATACACGAAAGTTCTTTCTTATTTCTTTAAAGTATGAAAAGTAATGTGTACAAAGTTCATTATCATTTTTGGGGAAGAGATCATGTATCTGTTTTAACATAAGACGACCGTGGCATAGCTCCTGCAATTTCACATGTATCATTCATGTACACCCAACAAAATGTTTTTTCTTCTTAAAAGAACAAAAATAATGTGTAAAACATTTATTCATGCTGAGCTTTGCTAATGTCACAAATTGCAATTTATATTCTTTACGAAGGACAAAATATACCATCTGGCGATATTCCCCCCCCCCCCAGCATTATTTACTGTTTAATTAAATGTGCATATACATCCTTGGGTTTGGAGTGAAGAAATTCAGAGGCATCGTGAAAGGATGCCACAAACAAGATATAAAATGCACTGGATCTTATTATCTGTTGTTAGAAAATTAGATAAAACATTCTTTGTTCATACTGACAAACCTACTTAACAGTGCATTGTTATGTCATCCACTTATTCTGATATCTGGCCTGATGTGCTGCTGCATTTTTATATTCAAAAAACATTTCTGGTAGTGGATATCAACTAGTCATGCCCTGTCTCATAATGGATCTTTCAGACGACAGTGTTAAATTATCAGCCGCTCGCTAGTATTTAAAATATTTATTTTGACTGACCTCCGTATGTGGATGGTAGGTAAAATTCCTGTTCTTTTCACTCATAGAATTAAATTCTTCGTAACTTTCACTGCTCTGATGGCCTAGTGAGTGTGCACCTTGGATGCTGGAGGTCATGGGTTCAATCCCAGGCCGATTCAAACCAAAGACTTTAATAAATGGTACTAACAGCTGCCTCCCATAGCGCTCAGCATTATGAGGTTTAAGTGTTTTTACTGGTCAGCCTCAGGTGTCAGGATATTGTGACTGGGTGGGACATATCATGTTACATTCCTGTGGCATGTTGCCCCAGTGCTAGGTATCACTTTAAACTGTCACACTGCAGACATCGTAGTGATATGACTGAAAAATTGTTAAAGCTACGTTAAAAATTTAAATCACACACATCAACTTCGGAACACTCACATTTTTCTGTAGTAATCCCTGTCAAAACAGACACATTCATGGAATGCAGCATCACTCCAGTACTCCACCTCCAGTAATATCACAAAAAACAAACACATAAAAGAGATTTATTTGTTGGTTTGTCTATGCTACCGGGATAAGTTACAATTGACCAACTTTTGAGGGCAGGAAAAGTAACCGCTACAGTCACCTAAATGATGGGCGATTCCATTAGTTTATAAAACAAAAAATAAATTTCCAATCTTTTGAAACCATAAATGGATGGCCATCAAGTTAATTGAAGATGGGGTATTGTAGTGAATTTTTAAGTGACAATCCGATATAGATCTTAATGAAGACTACCATTTTTGTAAAGCATAAATACCGGATATTGGTGTTTTCTAAGAGGATGTGAATCATATATAAAGCTTATAACATGTGTTCTATACTAGAATTCATTTATATACAAGTACAGTACTTAATGGATTATGAATTTTAATACACCAATGTAAGTTTTCAATATACAAGTGTTTTTCCGAATAGTTTTTTGCATCTGCCTGCCATGTTTTAGGTAAATGCATCATTTTCTTCAGGGAACCAACTGGTTGATTATTGATTATAACAGTTTGGTCTTTAACAGATTTGGGTTCCATCCAAAACCCCAACTACTGTGCTATAGCCGGGTCACAATGTATGTTAAATGTGAAGAAAATCATGATCAATGAAACCCTGATATATTGATTATTTTATTGTAGAAAATGGTGGTTAGTAACCAAAAATTTAATTCAGCATCTTGAAGTTCTCAGCTTATTATAGAAGTCCTATTTTTTGTAACATATTCTTGACAAAAACAAATTCTCTGAACACTGTAAATAACAATAATAAAATTTATATCAATAATGCCTACTGGAAGCACAATGTAAGAAATATATAGCAATGAATTAGTTTTGTCAAGGAAAATCTGTGGTTTAGTATAAATTAATTCATTTTTTTGATACGCCCACCATTGCCTGATTAAGCTACTGTGGTGCTTGTAGTGTATTTTATGAAAGGGTTAGGGCATAACCGACTTTTGATCTGGAAATCGGATTCCACCGGATAGTATGAACTTCCGATTAATCGGAGTTGGACAAGGCAGGAACGACCGATTCGGATAATAAAAATAATAAAGTTGAATTTCTATAGCACCGTGTCTAACATTGTGTGTCATTCGATAGTGCATTAATAAAGTTAAATAAGAAGTCAGAAAAGTTCAGTATGGTCAACACAACCACGCTGTGAGACAATCTATTTTAACCAGCGGGTGAAAACCAGAAATGAAGCCGGATATGGTAAAGTACTAAGTAACTTGCTAGACACGGCAAAACCAGATACCAGAAACCCGGAAACGGAAGATGAAATTTTTTAGAAATAAATACGGATTTAGCATTTCCGATTAATCGAATCGTAAATCGGAAAAATTTCATGCCCAAAATCTGGAATCGGAAATCAGTAGAAAAATGCTAATCGGTTATGCCCTAGAAAGGGTATTAAAAAAACAACTACACATATATATTAAACACATAAATTTTGACTTTCATAGTGAAGTAATTGTACTTTTTCATTTGCTATACAGCCAGGTAATACCACAAATAAGTCTGATATTTCAGTATTATTTAATGGAGGTATTTGATAGCTAATGAAAGCATTTAGTGTGTTGGGGGGGGGGATTGAATGTGCAGGGCCTGTAGCATATGATACTTTAACTGCTAGGGTAATCCAGTACTGATACCCACTTGTATTAAAATGTGAAAAATGTCACCTTCACAACTATGCTGATGTTTCTATGTGAATGTAATTAACTGCAGACTTTTCCAATTTGCAGACATATTTCTTATGTTGTTACATTTAGTTAAAAGCAAACCTGCTATCAAATTAAATAAAAGTAAATGAAATAATAAAAAATATAAAAGGCATGCAAATGATGCCTACATAAGAGCTAGTTGTCTTGGTTGTCTTTGAATTGACCACTTGAGCATTGTTTTAAAAAATTGTGTAAATAACAATTAAACTCTAATTAAAGGTAGCAAGGAAACCAAGTAAAGAGAGCACCTGGTGAATTAAAAGTTTGATTTGATAGATATGGTTCATAGATGATAAAAACATTTTTTTTTTCATTTTTTTTTTTACCTTGAAAAATGCATTTTTTGAAGAAAAAAAATTATACTTTTTTGTGTTTGCAAAAAGCTGGACAATATAAATTATATGGAGGAAATCATAGAGTGGTCAGATCAGTCAGATGGTAATAATGACATTGAGTGAAAAAAAAAATTAAATGTTATCTGAACTTTTCATATTTTTCATATTTGTATCACTGAAACTTTAAAACTGGTATGTAGCGTGTAAATAAGTAAAATATTGATTTTTGTGTTGCCTAAAAAACTAATGGAACATTTTTCTTTACGTTTTTTTTATATCAATTTTAATGTTTTTAGCATCAATGATATGGTTCATTATAAAGAAGTGAGTTCCAGAAGTTTGTAGTGAACTTAAAATTCCAAAATTGGGACTCCAGACATTTGCCCAGAGATGAACAGAAGTTTCGCTATTACATACAATTAAATCACTTCATCAGTATTTCTCAAATTAAACATTTTTTAAAAACTTTAATTTCAACATTGACTTAAATTTACACCAAAAAAATGTCTCTGTCATTGTTAATTAATATTGCGACTAGTGTCACTCATTAGTAGTGGAATCAGTAAAACATGGTGCACTGTCGAGCAGCTTGTTAACATAATTTATAATACATGTACTGGAAAGATCAAATGAGAAAGCTGCTGATATACAATATACCATAGTTAACACAGTATCATCTTTAAATAGCTTGAGGGCCAAGAGAGGCACAGCAGTCTAAAGCGCTCTCCATTACAGTTCACTGCCATCTCACCTCTGTCTGCGTGGGTTCGTCGTCTCAGGCTCAGCCAGTATGTGAGAAAGATTGCAGAAAGCATCTTGTGGGTCACTGATTCTTTTCAGGGTTTTTCCATTGTCTTCCTCCACCATTAATTCTGGTCGCCATATATAGTCTATCTTGTGCTGAAAAATGGCATTAAATCCTATAACAACAAAAACAGCCAAACAGTTTTGATGTCACTTTTAATACATTATTGGCTATAGCCTGCCAGTTGCTGGGCTCCTCTTGCTGTGCATTTGTCTTTGCTGTTGTTGTTGTGGATTTTAATGCTGTTTTTCAACACGCAATAGTCAGCACATGGTGGCCAATATAACAGGTGGAGGAAGAATCGGGGAAATCCGAGAAGAGACCTACCCACTGACAAGAAGCTATTGGCATGCTTTCTCAGACACCCACATCGGCCAATCCAATGACTTGGACCCCTACAGACAGGTGAGAAGGCAGTGGTCTGTAGAGGCGAATGCTAGAGATCACACGGCCCCTGGGTCCCCCTGTTTTCTTTCAAGTTGATGTTTGAAGCAAATATTGGTCCTACAGTACTTAAATGTGGTAAGAATCTTGAGATGTAAAACACTATGTGTACCATTAAATGAAAAGGTCTGAATGACATAGTTTCTCTGAAGCTGTTTGAAGAACCGAAAGACCTTGTTTCATTATGGTATCATGCTATATTGCGCTGTCATAAAAACAACACAGGATTTTATTTTTGGTATATTCTGGAAGAACATTTTCTGCGTGTGTATGCAACCCTTGGATTGGGAATGCGATTACTCACTGTATACTTGTTTATACTTGAACATGTTAAGAATCACATAAACTGTTAAACTGCACTGGCTTCCAAAACCCTATCCCCCACATAAGGCATTGAAAAGAGCATTACAAAAGCTGAAATCAAGATATGATACACTAGACCTATTGTTACACTCTTTGATCTGACTAATGGTTACATAAATGCCTCAATGTATTTGTTTCTAAGCTAGAATGACAACCCCCAGTGTCAGAGGGAGATTATTTGTTTCAGATATAGCAGTGAGGCAATTCCCAAATATTTCGGAGTGAATTGTACATTATATACCCATTCATATGAACGCTGTATAACAACTGCGTCAGTCACTAAGATGCAGATACAACCAATTTTTGTCTCACCTACAGTGGCACGGTCAAACATATTTGTCACTTTTCTGGGAGAGATGGCATTATTGTCATCAACAATATTGAAATTATATGCTCACATTTTTGCCAAATCATACATGGGTCATATGGGGGAATGGGGATTGATAAACATGTGGGAGACCATGTTTTGTAAAACTTGTTTCATATCCATGATACTCAGTGTATATGGCACAATGGCAGTTATTCTGTCCATAATATCTTTTGGATTGTCTTCCTTCAGACCTGACAAATGTCTACATGGGTTTTGTAATTGTGGATGACCATGTTTAGTATGATGTTTAATAGCAGTGATACAATACCTGCTACTATTGCATTGCTTTCCATTTTGAGGCTCATTGTTTCGAGTTTAAACTAATTTCTTTTCCCTTTTGCATGGAGGACCAGTCATGAAAAAAAACATTATGTTAGTCAGGCTCTTTAGTCACAGGCAACATATGAAATGCCATCTTTTATTTGGATGATATCCATATTAATCACGGGCCATTGTTTTCACTTTCAGATGTATTTTTGTATCAATTCAGTGTTTGTCCCATCAGTCCTTCCAGCTTTATTTGAATGTGTTGTGTTTATAGGTTGTTTTTTTTCAACTTGATTAGCAAGGATATTTCATTCAATTATATCCCCACTTCCCCCTCATTTATGGATTGTCTGCCCTTTTTTGTTCCCAACAGTATTGTTTCAGTGCCCTCCCTGTTCGGACTGTTGGTAGATGAGTCTATGAGACCATCACATTGTTGTAGCACTATCTCTATTCTGCACCTTCATACTTGGCTTATCTTGACTGATCAGCCCCCCTAAAACAGTTTTCAAGCAAGGTTGTTAATTGCATCATGAAGGCTAGGAGGCAATCTACTTCCAACATTTATGATGTAAAGTGGAAATTTTTCTGTTATTGGTGCATTAAGAAATTGTTGATCCTTATAGTCCCCCATTGAAACAGATTTTCTCCACTATTAATGGCTGTGGTGTAGCCCGTTATAATACTACCATGTTTTATAGGTCTACCACCATTGGGTCGAACTCTCGTTTTTCTCATCAGGTACTTTGAGCTTATGCTCACTAATTCCTTCTTGGAATCTTGTCATAGCCCTGTTTAGAACCCTTGAGTGAAATTTTCTTCAAGAACCTTACTCTTAACACATTTTTAACCCCAGGAGTTATTGTGCTGTTTTTGCATGAAATGTGAGTAGGAAACACATTTTGGGGACTATTTCTGAATACACCCTAAAACATCAACTTCCAAGCAATTTTCCATGGATCAATGCCTAGTTTTACTAAAAAATTTCCATTGGTTAGTTTGCTGGCACATGAGCAGAATGTGAAAAGTTCGATATCTTTTTGTTTAATGGACCAATAATTTTCGTATGGAGTAGACTTTTTATTCAAAATGTCAAGCTGATGCTACTTTTTGCACATGTTCACCTGTCTGTGTGCGCTTCAGACCTGTCTGCCTTAGATCTGAGGCCATAAAGTCTAAAATCTGGACACAAAATTGGATTCCAACCATGGGTGAATTTGCGTGGGGAATGCATTTTGTAGTGCAACTAAAATGTCCAGATTATTTGGTATCATTGTAGAGCTAAATCTGTCTACCTTTCTATAATACCACTCAATTTAGTGAACAATGCATGACCTCGGTGCTACTTGGAAGTAGGCTACTACCTCTTGCCCCGTAAACTCTGCGTTTGAGGTAATTGTGTCAAGACTGTTTTCCTGCTCTTTTTGTAAGCACCATCATGGGCGAGGGGGAAGCTTCGTGTCAAATCAATACTTTTATATCCTACATTTTTTAAAATTAAAAAACCTCAACAATATACAAGTCTTTCTATTTTGGAAATACTCTCTGGAATATGACCACAGCCAGTGGTATTTCTGTTTCCACATTTCTCATTGATCAAGGAAATTTCACATAGGTTCTTCATACCTGGCCAAGATTTTGTTTGAGAGCATTGACGATGGTCTGTACCTCCCTCAACCTTGAGATGTTCCTGGAAGTGAGCCATGAAACAAACATTTCCAGATTAATGAAGATGCATCCCAGGTGGGTGTTTCAGCTGGAGCCTCAGGGGCATGTCGCCTTAAAACTATTGAATCCACTGAACAAAAAGATTGGGCAGTCTCCATCAATGTTCAGGATGACTATTTGAACACCGTAATTTGGCTTCCACATTGAAAATAAGGGCATAAAACTGTGAGTTTTTATTATCTTGTACATCATGTTTCCACAGGATGAAGCTATGTTTTTGCGTTATACATGCAGATATAAGGATGTATTGTACATAGTATTTAATCATATTACAATCATGTATGTGCATTATGGGCGGCACACTTCCTGTGTGAGTATATACATGCAGCTAGCACTAAACTGTTTCATGACAGGCAGAGGGATAACCTTTTATTTAAAAAGACCTTAACACTTTATCTCTATATTGCATCAGCATTATTTGAAGTGGTGTGCTTATTGCAATATTTCCTATTATTTGCACAAAGTGATGATTTTAAACAAAGGACTATCATATTACACTGGTATTTTTTGGTTTTCATTATTCACAACAAAATAATTGTAAAAATTATCTTATTTTTTCAAAACATTTGTACCTCTCACAAATTAATCGTGAATGTTATAATTATAAATATATTTATGATCTTGTAATCACGTGTTTGACATGGGTCATGTCAACACATTTTCCAAAGGAATATTGTGATAGATATTTTGGCCAAATCCAATTTTAGGAAACATTTTGATTCAAAACAACAAAACAAAACAACTGAAATAAACCCAACACATGTTGTGGTTTAGTTATTTTAAAACTTTTTGAATCTGTTAAATACATGTATTCATTTGTAAGACTGCTAATCATCCTTCGATTTCATGAGCACTGTTGTTTCCGGTCAGAACTATGCATAATTTCTCAAGTCCACGATTATATATTTGTTGGTGTGTTTTATGTTTATTGGCCCTCTCTGATTTATATCTTGTCTGGATGTTGGCATTGTGCACTAAGTTTCTCTACCTATGATACCAATAGTGTAACTGGTTAATTATATGCTTCTCTTCCTGTTTTTTATCAATAAGCTCTCTGATATCAGCACCATTATCTTTTACAGTATCAAGTATAGTGTAAGCTAAATCATCCCACTTTTGTTAGTTTTTAGATTACAACTTGTACAATAATTAATACATACAGAATTAGTCTTAGATACTGTCCATTTCTTTTTTGGTAGGTAGTGGTGGTGATTTTCTTTGAAGCTGAAATAGTACTTTTTCTACATAATATCATGAATATAAATAATATGATGTTAATTTTCTACATAATATCATAAATATAATATGCTGTTATTTTTCTACATAATATCATAAATATAATATGCTGTTATTTTTCTAAATATGTAATATCATGAATATAAATAATATGATGTTAATTTTCTACATAATATCATAAATATAATATGCTGTTATTTTTCTACATAATATCATGATTATAATATGCTGTTATTTTTCTACATAATATCATGAATATAATATGCTTTTTTTTTTCTACATAATATCATGAATATAATATGGTGTTTATTTTTCTAAATATGTAATATCATGAATATAATATGGAGTTATTTCGCTTTAAATCAGGACAAGGTATTTTTTCAATTAATAATGTATGATAATTAAACAAAAAGTTATGGAAATTAAACAAAAGGTTACAGACTCCAGCCCCCAGAAGGTCATTGAGTTGTTGGTCCTTAATAAAATTGGGATATTCCTGTGGTACATACTATGATGCAACATTTTCTTTTGTACCCAGCTCTAATTCTAATGCTGACACATTAGTGCTAGTCAGGTTCAAGGTTTTGTTTTGACTTGTCATGCACATGATTGGCATCTCATGTTTGTATGGCTCTGTTTGTAGGCATTTGCTTTGTAGGAATTTGATCCATTAATAGCTACACATTCTTTTTTTTTTGTGGTATGTTACAGGAAAGGTGTTGGGGTGACTTGATGATGATCATAGAATCAGTCATTGCTGCCAATCTTTTTACTATATATATATATATATATATATATATATATATATATATATATACACACACACACACACACACATATTTGTTTATGATTGTGGAAGTTTATTTTGATAATTGAGTGGTTCCAACTGATAAGGTGGTTGCATATTTGAGCTGGTCTAGCTGTAGCAGTTACCAGTGATAGGACATAAGGTTGAACATGGTGTCAAGTTTTTATTTAAGAGATATCCATCTTTTATCCATCTTTCTCCTTTATTATTTACAGTGGTTTGAAGAAGGCACAGTTTCATGCTTTCCCAAAAAGGGGATAAATCTGCTGCAGAAACATTTTTGTTCGCTAGGTTTAAGATTAAGTTTTGATCCAATTGGCATGAATGACTACCCATTTTCTCCAAGTTCAAGTTTTATGTTTGCCCATATTATCAGTGACCAATTTTATCCGAAATTAGTCCATTCATGATCTACTTTGTACTTTTTTAAAGCAATATCTTTCATGCAATTCTTAGCGCCACTTTATGAAAATATTCAATTTTATTTGTAGTCTTGAGTTTCAACAGTTTTAGGGTGGAGTCTGGGCGTTTTAAGTTTGATTATAACTAGGATAATGATAAATGCCAGTTATGCCATTTTTTTTATAATGATTTAGTTTCTCAGTTATTAGATGAGCTTAAAACTGTATTTAGCATAATGATTATGGAGCTTTATTGAAATAGCAGTGTTCTTGCAAATGTGACAAGGTACATCTTTGACCATAACCGCATCTTAAGACTAAATCAACCAACTAACTATCAAACAGCAGTTCAGGGGCCGACTACACACTCGAGGTCCAAATAAAAAAGAATCAAAACATGGATGTTGTTTTTAATTATTTATTTAATATTATTTTATTCAGTTATTATTTAATAACACATTGATACACTTCACATGAACACCTGTATTAGTGGGAATGGTGAAATTGTTTCCTGGATGCCAAAATAGCAGACATTTCTGGCTTTAGATATGTCCCTAACATCAACA
Source organism: Unio pictorum (assembly GCA_030141615.1). NCBI lineage: Eukaryota > Metazoa > Mollusca > Bivalvia > Unionida > Unionidae > Unio > Unio pictorum. The sequence continues at coordinate 5,704,476 of JARLTB010000098.1, forward strand.
GTGACATGAGATTATCATCGGACAAGTTTGTTCTCAAATTGTTCTTCACGTATTTCATTCTTGAAAATGTTTGTTCACACAGGTATTTTGTTCCAAAGATTAAAAGGTACCTTGATGCAAAAGTTTTGACATTAGGAAAGTGTTCCTTGGTCAAAAACTGGTAAAAACCCACCAGTCCTTCTTTGAACTTGTCCTTTAGGAGGTCATTTGCTTGCAACTCAATGACCTCCAGCTGCAGTTCATCTCGGCAACTGGCCACATCTGCTTCAAATGGGTTTTGAAACAGTCTCACTTCTTCTACCTTTGAATCCAAGTCAGAAAACCACTCCTGAAACTGCAGCTGGAGGTCTTTGATGATCTCGCATGCAAATGACGTGGGGAACTCAGCTGTTGCTTCAGCCATGAAGACCTTGCACTGTTGAAAGTGCGTCAAGTTTTTGGCCTGTACTTGTTCCAAAAACAAGACAAGTTTGGATCTGAAGGCCTTTAGGTTGGTGTATAGATCAGAAACTAGATTTTCCTTTCCTTGTAGTTTTAGGTTCAGAAAATTTAAATGACTAGTTATGTCTGCAGCAAAGGCCCATTTCCATACCCACTCTTCATCAGACAGTAATGGCTGTGGCTTGCCTCTACTTTCCAGGAAGTCACCTATTTCCTTTCTTAACTTAAATACTCTGCTCAGAACTTGATCACAACTTAGCCATCTTACTGCTGTGTAATATGGTAAATCTTGCGATTCTGTGTCTGTATCTTTCAACATGTCTCTGAACTGTCTATGGTTGAGCCCATGTGACCTTATTAAATTCACCATCTTCACCACAGGATTCAGTACACTGCTAATGTCCACATATTTAGCACTCAAAGCTTGCTGGTGAATAATACAGTGCAAGAACATTGGTTGTAGAATGTTTTTCTTATTACACATCTGCTTCACTTGTCCAACCAAGCCTTTCTTTATGCCACTCATGTTCTTTCCTCCATCAATAGTCAGGCAACTGAGGTTAGTCCAGTCCAAGTTATAATCAGCAAATGTTATTATCAACTCATTGAATATATCCTCTCCGGTAACAGTGCCATACATGCTATGTAGGGAAGCCAGCTCTTGTGTTATGTTCATGTCTTCATCCACACCTCTAATGAACACAAGCAGTTGAGAGGTGGAACAGCTGTCCAGCGATTCATCCATTGTAATTGAAAAATGGCGAAACTTGCTTGCATTTTTCGCTATTTGAGTCACAATGTTTTCACCCATGTCTGCAACACGGCGGGCAATGGTATTTGCACCCAAAGCTACATTTTTAAATTGTTTTGACTTTTCTGGGCAAAGTTCCTCAGCCACCTCCAACAAACATTCCTTCACTACTTCACCATCTGTAAACGGTTTGCCACTTTTAGCCAAGACGTAGGCAACTTTATAACTGGCCTTAGTTAAGGATTCATTTTCATTTGAGGATGTACTGAACAATGTCCTCTGAGATGTGAGTTGATTTTGTAATTTAGAACATTTTTCGGCATGGATTTTACCCTCCAACTGTGCATATTTCTCCTGGTGTTTGCTTTGATGATGACGGCGCAGGTTGTATTCTTTCATCACAGCCACGGTTTCGTTGGAAATCACACACAATGCTTTCTCGCCGGATTTGATGAAGAAGTATTTCAAACTCCATTCTTCTTGAAATTGCCGACACTCATCGTCTATTTTTCTTTTCCTCTTCTCGGCCATCGCTGGGCACTAAATTAAAGTGAATTCAACATGAATAAATAGTGAAACTGAAAGTATCTTGCACACAATATCGCTCAAAAAACCTGATTATGCGAACTAATTTCGTCGCAATTATAGCTGCAAATGACCCACGAAACAATTTTTAAAAATTCTTGTGATTTCTTAAGTTAAACTTACCTGAATATAGTGTGCAAAATATATCCACTTATGGTAGAGAGATTGTTGCTTTTAATGTTTCCTCTTCAGAATATTCGAGAAATTCTTACTAAACTAACGACATTCCCAATACTTTAAACACACTGATAAGTAATTCCGCGAAGGAAAAAACCAATAAATAAAATAGAGTGCAACATGTTTTGCAATCAGACGCTAACTAACATCTATCTTTTAATTCTGTAAAAACATAACGTCCACGTAAGCGGCGGCTGATCTTGGCAGGATACCAATAAATTTCTGTCATTTTTTTCCGTAAACAGAAAGGTCTCCACGGGCTGGATGAGAGGGCCTCGCGGTCCGTAGTTTGGAGACCCCTGATCTAGATTTTTGCTCTACTGGTCATAGACCACATGAGTTGATAGTATTGCCTGTTGTGTGTCATTCATTAGAATAACTTTTGTCATGAGTGCTCCTTCTAAACTTGCACACATTTATCCAAGGTATACACACATTTGTCCAAGGTATACACACATTTATCCAAGGTATACACACATTTATCCAAGGTATACACACATTTATCCAAGGTATACACACATTTATCCAAGATATAGTTCGTCTTGAAAAAATGGTACCACTGACATATCCACTATGGATGTCATGGCAATCAACATAAAATTTTTATCACAGCTTCCCCTGAATAAAAAGTCATATTCATAGTGTTTTCATCTGAAGATATCTGCTTGGTCCTAAAAGTAAATAGTTCTTACTTCCATTATGGCCATACTGAAATCTTGTTTTACTATTCCATTTGGACGGATGGTCGTATGAACATGGGTTTCGCCAAAAGACTTTTTATGATGTCTAAATGATTCTCAAAGAAAATTGTACCAATGTCACTGCCAATATGCCCACCACAAGAGTGATGATGAAAATCTTGTTATTGCTACTTCTCAACACTCCAGTTGGTCAGTGGTTCTTAACTTGGTTTTTGTGAGTTCTTTTCACCAGTTATACTGGCCAAAACGACAACTTATCATGTGGTGTCTAGTTGGTCCTAAATGAAAATTATGCTAGTCGATGATCTGATGTACTGCCATCATGGTGGTCATCTTCAAATTCTTGTTGTTGCTTACTGGTCATATTGACATGGGGTTTTTCACTTTTGTAAGTATTATGCTATCTGTTTTATCGTAAATAAAGTTATGGAGATCACAGCCAGTGTGTCTGCTACCGTGGCAATCTTGAAAATCTTGTTATCTCTATTCCTTCTGGATGGATTGTCATATCATTGTAGAGTTTTCACAAGAAAGGCTTCATATAATGGTGTATTTGGTCCTAATTGAAAATAATGCCTGTTTGACCTCCATTCTAGCTGCCAAATGGCAGCCATCTTGAAAATCGTGTTGCTACACCTCCTAAATGGAAAGTCGTTTTAAGATGTTTCACCCCAAAAACATTTGATAAAATATGGCTGGTTTTAAAAGAAAATAGTGCCATTATGATATCAAATATAACCACCATTGCAGCCATCTTGATGATCATTCTGATGGATAGCTATATTGACGTGGTTTTCACTGAAAGTCTTTTTATGATATTTATGTAGTCCTAAATATGGGACTTGGATAAAGTCTTTTTATGATATCTATGTAGTCCTAAATATGGGACTTGGATAAAGTCTTCTTATGATCTCTAGGTAGTCCTAAATATGGGACTTGGATAAAGTCTTTATGATATCTATGTAGTCCTAAATATGGGACTTGGATAAAGTCTTTTTATGATATCTATGTAGTCCTAAATATGGGACTTGGATAAAGTCTTTTTATGATATCTATGTAGTCCTAAATATGGGACTTGGATAAAGTCTTTTTATGATATCTATGTAGTCCTAAATATGGGACTTGGATAAAGTCTTCTTATGATATCTAGGTAGTCCTAAATATGGGACTTGGATAAAGTCTTTTTATGATATCTAGGTAGTCCTAAATATGGGACTTGGATAAAGTCTTTTTATGATATCTAGGTAGTCCTAAATATGGGACTTGGATAAAGTCTTTTTATGATATCTATATAGTCCTAAATATGGGACTTGGATAAAGTCTTCTTATGATATCTAGGTAGTCCTAAATATGGGACTTGGATAAAGTCTTTTTATGATATCTAGGTAGTCCTAAATATGGGACTTGGATAAAGTCTTTTTATGATATCTAGGTAGTCCTAAATATGGGACTTGGATAAAGTCTTTTTATGATATCTATATAGTCCTAAATATGGGACTTGGATAAAGTCTTCTTATGATATCTAGGTAGTCCTAAATTCTAGGTACATGTACTCAATTTGGGACTTGGATAGAATTTCACTTTAACTTTTATACACTAAAGGACAAACTCTGTATAATATAGGGACCATTGAGTTATATAAAATTTAGAGTACCATTATAAAACTCTGTATAATATAGGGACCATTGAGTTATATAAAATTTAGAGTACCATTATAAAACTCTGTATAATATAGGGACCATTGAGTTATATAAAATTTAGAGTACCATTATAAAACTCTGTATAATATAGGGACCATTGAGTTATATAAAATTTAGAGTACCATTATAAAACTCTGTATAATATAGGGACCATTGAGTTATATAAAATTTAGAGTACCATTATAAAACTCTGTATAATATAGGGACCATTGAGTTATATAAAATTTAGAGTACCATTATAAAACTCTGTATAATATAGGGACCATTGAGTTATATAAAATTTAGAGTACCATTTATGGCCATTCCATTTTACATGTATATTGTGACTATGAGTTGGAGTATTTTATGCATATCTCTCAATCTGTATGTCTGTGGGTTGTTAATTTTTGTGGAAACCTGGCACATGAGTTAAAGAAGAAACATGTCAATTTGGGCGTCAAAATATCAAAGGTCAAGGTCACTAAAAGAAGAACAAGGGGTTGTTTCATAAGTTTGACATCAAATACCTAGGCAAACTGTTGTGGACAACTTACACAGAGAGAAAGGTAGAAAGTTTTCTGGGTCAAAATTTGATTGGGGAGGGGGGGGGGGATAATGACATTAATGCTAAAACACAGACCTGGACCAAGTGTCCAACTTTGTTGCTGGCTTGCACTTTGTTTTAAGGCAAGAAAACAATTTTAAGGTTGAAGGTCAGGGTCATTGACTAAAAGGATAAAAGGTAATTTCCACTAATAACACTATTTATACATCACAAAATTGAAACAAATTTTGTGGATGGCTTGCACTAGAGTAAGCAAGAAGCCTACTAATTTTTGGTACACAGGTAAGGTCATTTACTAACAACAAAAAACTGGTTTGCACACAGAAAAGTTCTCAAGGGAGTTACAATTTATAGTAACAAAGAGACTAATAGATCCTGTTATCTAAAGGTTAGAGGTCATGGTCGGTCTAATAACAAAGTAAGTTTTCAAAATGGCATATTTTAATTCTGCAATGATATGTTCTTATTAAAAGAACTTGTGTTTATTGATTAGTACATGATGTACATTATCTACATTTTATGAACTTTAATGATTAAATTTTCTTATGACATTACAATTTTCCATATGTTAATTAGCTTACATGTTAACAACAAATGTTAATAACCTTAATTTCAGTTTTTTTGTATGGTACCAGTTTTTATGTATTTCATGATTTGCTAAAATTAAGGACTTGGCAACAAGGAAACAATAGGGACACCTTCCCAAATTCCAAAATTTAAGTCCTGTACTAGATATACTATACTCACATATATGTTGAGTCCTGGCTGAGCTGCAAAGAACAACATAAACCCTAATCTACTGTCACATAATGTGCAGTCAGATCAGGGTTTATGTTTTTCTGATTAGAATTGCAAACTGCATAGACCCAGATCTGCTGGCACATTATACAACAGTAGAACTATGTCTTTGCGTTTAACAGTCAGACTAGACTTAAAATGACTGCAGGCCTAGAATACAAAAAATATTTGTGGTAGCAAGAAGGACTAGTAGATTGAGAAATTCGCTACTGGTGATAGGGGTTCCCGAGTGGCCGAGTGGTCTAAAGCGCTCTCCATTATAGATCACTGCCTTCTCACCTCTGTCTGCGTGGGTTCGAGTCAAAGATTCGGATAATGTAGTTATGTGAGAAAGCTTGCCAGTAGCTTCTCGTGGGTTGGTGGTTCTTTTTGGGGGTTTTCCATGGTTCTTCATCCATCAATAATACTGGCTGCCATGTATAGCCTATCATGTGCTGAAAAATGGCGTTAAATCCAATAACAATAACAGCAACTAGTGGTGCTGAATCTTTGCATGTCCTGCTCATAAATAACTATGGGCAACAACTAAAATTTTAGTAGCCATTCAGGCAAGAAACTACTCGTCTGACAATAAATTTACAAGCCTCAGGGATAACATACTTCAGCTAATATTGAGCCATTGAGTATATGATGTGATTCTTTTCCAGAACTATGAAAAATGACTTTTCCAGAACAATGAAAAATGATACCCATAAAAATAAATGAATTCAGAGTTTTTTGAGTGGCATGCTGCTGATAAATTGGGCAAATAAGTGATGTAGATACATTAGCATTTAATGTTTAACTCTTTCACAGGTAACAGCTCTAGTTTCTAGACTGAAACTTATAGCACTACTTGAGCCATAAAATGACCAAAATGATTTGTATTAATCAGTAGGAAGCTAATTGACTGCTGTGAAATGTGAGGGAACCTAAACTCTCAGCAAAACTGCTGAATATAGTCAATATGTTTTTCCATCACATGTGGGAATTAAAAAGCAGTCTTTCTACCTCACTTGTCCTATTCATTGTCATCATGCTTATTTAAAATCTTGTCCTACTTTTAATGAAGAACTACTTCACTGTCTTTTTTTTACTCTCACTTTTCAAGAGAGAATAATTGTTTTCTTCTTTAGTTTATTATTTTTCTTCCTTAATTTTGCATTGCTTTATATCACAAAATGACCATTGGTACATCACAAGGGCCTCCATTGGTTTTCTTTGATAGGAAGATCCATGTTTGTACTTGTCACATTTTTTAAAAACTAATCTGCCCAAAAAGTAAAAAATAAAAATTTGGTATTAATGTACCTTTCTTTCTTCTGAAGACATGATTAAATTGTGGTGACTGTCAATATGTTTTTCAGTCTTTTTGACTTGGACTTTATGGAAAACAATTATAAGCATTATAACATAGTAAGCATATTTAAGAAAAAATTACTTGACTATAATTTACTGTGCTTACTGTTATAATTATTATTAATAATAATAATAATAATAATAATAATAATAATAATAATAATAATAATAATAATAATAATAATGAGGACTTTGTATAATGCCTAATCTTTTGAAGCTCTAAGCGCTTTACACCATCAATAATGATATGACTACACTACAGAACAACAAATGACAAAAACAATGAAATTGGAAAACATAAAAACATGCTGAAAACATATAAGATACAAAACATGATTAGGTCGCTAAGTTTGTCCTTGCAGTCGAATAGGTGAGTCTTAAGAGCACTCTTAAAAGGGACCACTGTGTCTTTGTGTCTGATTTCAATTCTAATTTTATAAAATGTAGTTTATCTGACTAAATTTTGTATAGCCCTTGAATCCATAATTGATTTTTATATACCAACCATATGGCTATTATATTATGATGTTTATACACCCTTCTGTTCTATATTTTGTTTCCACACAATAACTTAAGTTCTCCACTGTCTGCCATTTCTAGAATGTGTAAATAGCTTCAGTTTGGGTAAGGAAGAAGGCTAGTGTTTCCACTTTCCAATTAAACAGATCATGATCAGAGAAAGAGAGAGAGAGAGAGAGATTTTCATTTACATCTACAAATAGAATATATGTTTCATTTCATTTACATATTGAATAAAATAAAAGGTTGACACTGAAAATTGCTTTGTGTATAAACGATGGCAAAGAACATGAAATAGCAAAAATACAGAGTAGGTAGGTCTGTAGGGTTTTAACAGCACTGTTACACAATCCTGACTACATGTATGTAGAATGTAGAGTAAGTGCAAGTACATTTATTCCAAACAGGAAAACAAAACAAAGATGAAGTTAAAACAGGTCAAGTCTACATATCTTCTAAGACATTATCACCTGAACATCATCATGGGATATATCTTGGGACAGAACAATTACCTCTGTTAGTCACCCTTTATGACATTTTGGAGGTCAGTTACACCTATTATACACCCCTGCCTCCATTAATCACCAATTATGATATGTCAGAGGGCAGACTACCCCTTCCTCCATTAGTCACCCATTATGACATGTTGGAGGCCAGATTGCCCTTATTCTACACCCCTTCCCCCATCATTGACCATTTGAAAATAATTGGCTACATTTATATTATAATCTTCATACATTATCTTGACTATGTTCACATTATTTTGATACATTATCTGGCTACATTCATTTATCTTAATATTCAGAAAGAGAAAATATACCCAGGTTGGGAAAGAAACACATATTAGAAACGTAGGCATGAAAGAGAACTAATAATATAAAATATAAATTCATATGGAATAGTTTGGTTTGGTTTTAGCATTACTGCACAGCAACATATGTAGGTTATTTAGTAATTGGAGTTAAGTGCCTTGATAGGAATACATCATGGTAGTTGGCCCAGGCTGATTGATAGAATTCAAAATGCATTGTTTTGGTTATTAGTCTGGCATACTTATTTCTAAGCCACCATGGCTCTAAAATAAAAAATGACAGTAAGTCAGTTAAACAATATTCTTTCAATCTTTGCCTAGTTTTAAGTTTTTCTTGGCTTAAAGTCATTAAGTTGCACATTCCTTTTTTGTAAAATATTTTTAGATGTACATGTACATGTTTTGCCAGTGATCAGGGCACAGTGCATTGGTAACAGAGAGATATAACTCAAATTGTTGTTTTTCATTATATGTACACTTGTAATAAATGTTATCATGAGTTATCTTGCATTTGCAGGTGGGAATGGGTGGAGATCATCGAGCCACGGAGTCAAGAGCACATGTATGCGAACCTGACCACAGGAGAATGTGTGTGGGATCCACCTCCAGGGGTTGCAATGTGAGTAGCCTTGATGTCTTCCCAGAAAGTTTTCTTTTTTTGAAGGCACAATCACATTTACATTTGTATGGCATGTTTTCAGTGATTGCATTGCAGTGTGCTCAAATTCACATGGAAGCAATTATTCATTGAACCAAATCATCAAGATGCTTTTGAGTATACATCTTAAACATTCTACATCTACTTATGTTGAAAATTATTCCTCTGTATAGACTCTTACAAACAAATAGTCAGTGAGGATATCATTTGGAAAAGGGCTTGGTCTCAGTGTTGAAAATATTGATATTTCACAAATGCCAAGTTTGACATTTATTAATGCTCTTGAGATTATTTTGCAATGATCTGTGCCCACAATTTTGTCTACAGACAGAATAATAAAAGCCTATCATTGATTAGCTTGTAACATTTACAAACATTTCTTAATGTTTATATGGTATATCAATAACTAAATGATGAATGAAACTGATTAAAAATTGACCTGCACTTTTGTTGTATGTCTTTTACCTGTTCCGACAGGATTCATTTTGCAAAGTATGTCTTTGCTGAACGTATCTGACAACTTTGATCACCTTAGGATCATCATACTACATGTATTTTGTACTGTTGCAGATATGTACTTCATTACAGGTTATTAATGCAACCCAAAAATCTGTTTGAACATGTTCATATGATTCACTTCTACAGTGATTAAAATTAACTGTTGCAAAGCACTTAAAATTTTGTGTCTTTAAAGTAAAACAATTGTTATCCAAGGTTTTGTTACCTTTAAAATAAAGTCATTAAAGGTTCAGCTTAGATGAATATGTTTTTCAAAGGTAAATAAAGTACTTAGGTAAATAATATACTTAGGTTAATAATATACTTAGGTACATAATGTACTTAAGTAAATAATGTAATTAGGTAAATAATGTACTTAGGTAAATAATGCACTTAGGTAAATAATATACTTAGGTAAAAAATGTAATTAGGTAAATAATATACTTAGGTATGTAAATAATGTAATTAGGTAAATAATGTATTTAGGCAAATAATATACTTAGGTAAATAATGTACTTAGCTAAATAATGCACTTGTGTAAATACATGTAATGTACTTACCGGTAGATAAATAATGTAATTAGGTAAAAAATATATTTTATTTGACATCTGGTCATGATTATCAGCAAAACAATTAGATGTTTAATGTTTCCATTATTCATAATTTTTATCAGTTTTATCTTTTTCTTAGTGAATCCACATTTGAAGTGAAAATCATCCATTCGTTAAATAAAGAAATAATAACAAATATTGTTAAAGCATAGATGTAGATGTATATTATTTAATTTGAATGGGTGTTTCCTGTGTCAATGACATCCTTGTGCATGCTGCTTAAATGTTTATCAATTGTGATATTTATTAGCAGAAAACTGAACAATGCCATTGCATATTTAAATGTTGCATTCTTAATCATAGATTGCAGCCAGAATTGAAATTTGTTATGCAATGAGAGTGATACACACCTGGAAATTCTCAGTTTTTAATGATGATTTTGTTGCAAAGATAAATTAGATAAACACATACTGCGGTATAAGAACCTACTCTTGTCAAATGATAAAGTGTATCTAAGTATAACAGTACAGTTCCCTTTACAAAGACATCTGTAATTGGTGAAGTGCTTCAGAAAAGAAAATTAAATATAACATGATAATTTTGTCTGAGACATGAAATAGATTTGAAACAAATTGGATTAGTTAATTTAAATACAAGGCAAGTGTTATGATCTCTAGGGGCGTCAACTATAACAAAATAAATCGATATCCAACAAGTTTATTATAGTTAAAAATAATTTATTTTCAATAGATATGAAGTGAAATAATTAAAATTAGCTTACAGGGATTAATAAATTTCTAATTTTTAAAAAAAAGTTATATCAATTCCAATAGTTCCAAGATATCTGATGGCAAAGGTCAGTACCATTGTGACAAATGAGGTTTGCACAGTAACTTCTGTTCGCAGACTTTGAGGATGGCTTTCACCTAGTGTTATAGAGAAACTTGTCAAGTTTGGGTCTAAAGGTTAGTGGTTAAGTTCTTTGTGAGTCCAGTAAGAAAATCATAGTTTATGCATAGTTAGTTAATTTATAGGCTGCATTCCTTGCATTGAGACTTGTTGGTCAGTAATCTCGAGAGTCAGCCAGGTTCCGCTAGTGCCATGGTCATTTACAGATCATTGATACGGTAGATAGATAGGTCTTTCCACATGGATTCAAATCTCAGCTCAACATTGTTATGCAAGAGGAATTGCTGTTTAGACTTCACAGCATAACCATCTTCTTGAAACAAACTTCAGTTATCACTTAATAGACGAAACAGTGTACCTGGAGATCTGTTGTGCATAAGACATACATGTTTGCTTTGTCACTTTGCAATTACTGATTAACTCTATATGATTTTGCGATAGAAAGGAACCAGTAAAAATTGGGATGGGGGATGCACTATCCAGCTTTACTTATATTAAATTGATTCCCTTCAAAGGAATATATGAGCTATGGAATAATGTTCAGATAATAATTCTGGTGGTAATGATAATTCAGACATGTACTAGATACATTTTTTCTAGTAGCCCTTGTTTTTTTTATTTTCTTTCTTTTTCCTACATTTTCCTATCAGTCTTTCATTTTTGCTTCCATTAACTGACTTATGGTTAACTTTAAAACTTAAGAATCTCCGTATCTGTGTTTTGATATTGACTCTAGATTTACAAAGCCGTTTCTTTTATGTAATAAAAAATAGCAGTCTTGGTAAGGTGCCAGATTAATTAGACTTTCCTGGATGTAATGCAGTCTGAAGATTAAGATTTTAAGAACTCCTTACACCTTGGTTCTGCTATCATCGATTAGCTGATCTCTGTTCTTCTGACCTGACCCAATTTCCCCTTGAATATCTTCATTTAGGATACAAAGATGAAATGCTGCCAAATTTTAACTTGACACTGATGAAATGCTAATTTAGTTGATCAGTTTTCAGTGATTTAAAACTTCTATCATTTCAAGTCAATTGGCTTGGACAGTTTCTACATTTGATCAGTCTGAAAATAAACTGAATGTTTTTCTTCTTCAAAATGTCAAACCAGAATTATCAGGGTTCAGTGGAATCTGCTTTAGGAATTAGGAATAAGCTATCATGATGATAAAATGCATTAACCAGCAATGCCTGTAATGAAACAAAGCCATAGTTTGATTTGTAGTTCGCCTGGCCACTATGATGACAGGAACTTGTGCTTACTGTATTTACCATATATTTTGAGAAACAATATATGTTAAAAAACAACAAAATTAATTTTTCAAGTAATTTCTTTTTTGTGCACTGTAGGTTCTGGGACACATTTCTTTCTTCAGTAATTGGTTGTGTGATACCTTTAAAATCATAAAAAAATGACATGTCAGAAATGCACACAAACTTAAATTTTATTTTTACAAAAAATTAAACTGTACATGAGATACAACTCTCAATCCACTGCAGCATCACCTCGTCAACCAAGCACTTGTGCACACATACAATCCATTCTTTCCATGCATGAATACTTTTTAGTTCCCTCACACCATGAAATATCATTGGAGGCGAAAACTGCATAGACTGAAATTAGATTTTTATTATATGCATCAAAAAAGCCAGTTTTCACATTAGCACCTTAACCAATAAGCCAGCATGGTTCAAAATGAACCAGTATAACCAGTTAAATCAATTATTACTTTGAATATTATTAACATATGCAGAGAAAGCATTAATAATCATTGTCAGTGAAATCATCTTTTCTTCTGGTGACTCTTAATGAATTCATCAAATCATTTTATTTTCTCATTCAAATCTTCTGGGAGATGCTGGGTCATCGATGTCCATACACGAAGCTCTAGATTGGGTTGCTTTTAAAACAGTTCAGTTTTTTCAATTTCTTTACAAAATTCTAATGAATACTCGTATAAAGAAACCAAAGTTGGCTTCTTTATATTGACTGACTTTGTCTATAATAAAAAAAAAGTCTGTACAAAAGTCCAAAGTCATCTTCTGGGGTTGGCTTGCTTTGTAATAAATTAACCTTTGTATTTGGTATCCTTCCTTTTTAGTTCAAACAAAGAGTTTATTGCTCGCTACCAGTTGTGTTTATTCAACACCTGGGCTTCTATTTGTTTGCCATTTGTAATCATAATTCATACAAATGGGCATTCATGTTTGCAAGGAAAATATTATACACATCAATAACTTGCTTTAGTAATACTTTTTGTAACCCATGCTATTGAAAAGATTGTCATTTGCACTCACAGTAAATGTCTATTCAAATAATAATTTTAATTTGCAACATACTCTCATATAGTTAACCTGGATATAATACAATCTTGGTTATTTTTCACATTACACATGTCATATATTAATGGCAGGTGCCTTCAAGCAGTTGATATTTCTCTCTCCCTCCCACTCTCTCATATACAATATTGTTGAGTACAGTTTTCAGCCTGATATTCAAACATCTGAGTATGACCAAAACATTAACTGTTTCTCTTTATTCACATCAATGAACAGTGTGTCTTGTGTAATCTGACATAAGCAATACACTTTTTGTATAGATGCATACACTACAGATAAATTCAACACAAATTTAGTTTGTTTCCTAAGTCTTGTGACACATGACCTTAATGAATAAAGTTTCACCATAAGTTCTGGGACAGGAAAAAATTCTGTTTTATTGTATCCCATGATATACTGTAAATACAGTAGGTTCCTTCTCCAGGTTCATCATCCATTTACAATTGTTATTTAAAACTTCATCACAAAAACCACTTGTCCAAATTTGCAGAAAATTTACGATGATGATTTTGGTATAAAAGCTATCAAACTTATTCATTTTATATTGATCAATCATCTAATATGGCCACCATTGCTAAATATAGAAAAACATTTAACTCATTCGGCTCTGATCCCATCAATATGCATGATCCGGTTTATGCGTTCAATCCTGCCCGTAGTCGAAGTTCTTTGCATTCAACCTTCAAGGAACTTCTAAAATATATCAGCCACGAGCAGTGTTTGGTCCACTTGGGTCTCTATTGAGTTCTTGGAATAAATTAACCAGGTTAAGAACAACATGGTCATCACTGCTGTAATAATTTGTGATACATTATTTTGGCTGAGTATGGCAGTTCTCAGTGGGTTCTATCTTTATGATTATTCACTAACATTGAATTTAAATAGAAACCAAATTTACTTCAAGAACTGCTTCACTTTATGGCAGTGAAAGTACATTTAACTTGTACTGCTAGAGACAGTGACTACCAATAATGATAGGATACCATAGAGAATGTCATGGAGTGTTGATAAATTTATCAGTGTACTAGAGTCAGTGACTACCAATAATGATAGGATACCATAGAGAATGTCATGGAGTGTTGATAAATTTATCAGTGTTTATGGTAAAGTTTCTTTAATTTAAAAATCGCTATACATTACCAGGTCTATTCTACAATGGGAAATTTATGGGACAATTTAACCTCAAAGTTTCAAAAAAGGAGGGAGTTGTATAAATGGTGGTGATGGGAAATTTACAGAGAAATAATGATGTGGATTCCAATATGATGAGCATAGTTTTATTTATTTGATTATGTTTTTGCTCCATTTAATAGAAAATGGTTTAATTGTTTGTTTGTTTGTTTGATTAGGATTTTTAATGTAGCTTTAACAATTTTTCAGTCATATCGCTACGATGTCTGCAGTGAGGCAGTTTATAGTGGTGTCTAGCACTGAGACATCATGCCGCAGACATGTAGCATGATGTCTCACCCAGTCACATTATCCTAACACCAGGCCGACCAGTCCTAACACTAACCTCTTAATGCTGAGCGTCAAGTGAGGCAGCTGTTAGTACCATTTTTGTAAGTCTTTGGTATGACTCGGCCGGGGATCGAACCGACGACCTCCCGCTTCCGGGGCGGACGCTCCAACCACTAGGCCACCGGAGCGGTTTGAGAATATATTTCTGACATTGCATTTTGAATGTTGGGGAAGTAAAGGTAGAATTTCTTGCATCCAACGTGTAGTAAAATAAAATGGGCCAAAAATATGCTTCAGTCCTAGTTTGAATCGGTCAAGGAATTGTCTCAGAAGAAATGGTCCACTGAAAGTCACATTAAGAGTACCAATGTTAACTAAATATAATACTTATAATACTTGTTAGTTTTAACAGCACATATATTATGGGTCATGTGGTTAGAGTGTCTGTCTCAAATGCAGGAGATCATGGGTTTCAACCCTGGCCAAATCATACCAAAGATTTATAAAATTGGTACTAAAAAGTAACAGCTTCCTCACTAGGTGCTCAGAATTAAGAGGTTAGTGTTAGGACTGGTTGGCCTGGTGTCAGGATAATGTGACTGGGTGGGAGATGATGCTAAATGTCTTTGGCATCATGCCCAGTGCCAGACATCACTATACACTGCCATGCTGCAAACATCGTAGAGTTATTACTGGAAAATTGTTAAAACTATGTTAAAATCTCTCTCCCCCCTCTCTCTCTTACACACACACACACACACACACATTGGCTGTAGCTAAGTACATGTATGTTTCCAAAGCCACACCTTTGGCAACTGAGCTGGGCTGGCTTTTGTAGGTATTGAAACTATGTATGTCAGCGAGAAACATCATGTCCTAATCCCAAGATAACATATTTCAAAATTATGCAGAATTTCCAAGTTTAGTAATTTATTCCTCAAAAGTGAACATGTATTCCCAGCAGAGAAAACCTAATGGGGATCAGAATGTCATTTTGCTGTGAGAAGATATACAGTAGTCCCCCTCTTATACGGCCACCCCTGCTGCACCGGGAAAGTGGCCTTATAAGGCGGGTGGCCGTTCCAGAGGGGGGCTAAATTTATTATGAGAAGTACATGTATATGTAATGTACGTAGTAAGAAAGCTACATACTTCAAAACATTAAATATCTTCGTCTAGATGAAACATTAATCAATAAAAGTTTTTTTTGTTATAATAACAAATTTATTTCAACTGAATATACGTTACTATTTTTGCTTTCTTGGCGTAAGTTTGATATGCGAACGGGTATTGTTCTCATGCACATTGCAAATGCAAATGGATTCAAAAACGTCGTTTACATCTTGGTACATACATAATTATCTTTCCATTTGCTCCATTTTCCCACTGCTGCTGAATAGCCTTCTTATCGGTTATTACTTTGTTTATTCAAATTATTTCAACATAAACTTGTTTTTACGAGTCTTTTGACGTTTTGTACATACAATTGTTCGGCACCCCCCCCCCCCCCCCCCCCCCGATGTCGTCGAGTAGAATAACCGACTTTCTTCGAAAATAATGTATCCGTTAACGTGATGACATTTTAATGTTTGGTAATGATTTATTCGGTTATTGCGGTTTAATTATGCAGACAAAACTTGTGTCGAGTCTGCCGAAATACATCCTTCGTAGGAAGCCATTTTGTGTGGTCACGTGATTTTTCCGGTCTTTGTCTGGTACCCTATTGTTTTTTTTTAAGGTTGTCTGTGTGTGCCAATGTACAAAATCTATTTTTAGCCTATGCTGACCTTGTTATGATTATAACAATTACGTCTGGTTATAATCATCAACGAGAAGAACTCAACATAGGTGTTAAACCCCAAACTCTATCATAACATTATTGAGCCCATTTCCTGTAAACATCGACTTTCACAGATAACGATATACTATAAATTTTTGGTCGACACTTTTAACGGCGACTTGACACTCGGAGACGTGTTATCTACGATAGAGATAATCAAAATTGCTTACCTTACGTCAAGATTTGAATTAATTATTGGTTCTGGATACATTTAAAAATAAAATGTGGCCGCTCGTGAGGGGTAAATTTTATATCATTGCACAAAAATGCTGGCCGCTGGTCGCGTTAGCCGGGTGGCCTTTCGTGAGGGGTACTTTTGAACAGAAACTCGTCGGTGCCAACGAATTCTGGCCGTTAGGAGCGGGTGGCCGCTGGTCAGGGGGGCCGTACAAGAGGGGGACTACTGTAGGCTGAGTTTTTTTTTTTAAACGAAGAATGTTAAGGAGTTTTTCATTCCTGTCTCCACTTGTCCAGTTTAGATAGATTATACACATTATCATAATCTTCACTTGTCGTTTTTTTGTTCAAGAAATTTTTGAAATTACTGATTCAGTTTTGGGTATGCTAAGGATGTAATCTGGAAGAGATAAAGAGACTTAATGGTCAAAATTGTCATAATACTAACTGCATTTTGGGTTGATAGGTTATGGTATAGTACAGAAAAATCTGCCTAGGATAATAAATTCAAGCCTCCATAACTGAAAGTGAATCATTCAAGTTCTAGTCCATGAGTGCCATACTTACTTGCTTATAAGTTGATTATAAACTGCATGGACCCAGATCTGCCATCACATAATATACTAGCAAATCTGTCCATGCAAGTTTTATTTTTGGAGTAACCAGTAGAATCAGCAATATAGACCCAGATATGCTGACAGATCACTGTCAGTGTTTTTTTTTTGCAGTTGGACTCCACTAAAAAGTTTGTGGAAACAGTAGTAGAAATGGTAATCATAATAATTTTCTAAAACTGAAATAAATAAAAGTGCTGGTTTGATGTATAATGTGTGCAGTTGCAGAAACAAATTATAGCATGAAACATTTAAACAATCTATTGCTGTTAAGAGAATTTAACCTAAAGCATGAAAAATAGATGCATGTATATAACCACAAACCCTTGTTAAGAAGTACATGTAAGAGTTCAGACATGATGAGAAGCAGAAATACCAGTTAGGCATGGCATATCCACTTGTTAAAACCTTTGACAGTTGTAATTACAGATGGAGATCTGCAGGCATGTTTTCTAGACTTTTCCAACATTCTAGTACCACTTTCAGGAGTTCAAAAGAGAGTGTGAAATAGTTAAAAGGAATTAAAATTTATGTTGGACAAAAGAATTAGACCTTTCTATGATCTTGCATACAGTGTGTTGGGGTGGGTGGGGTGGGGTTAGGGGTGTGTGTCTAAAAATGTTTTATTTATTGCATTTTGTATCATAGCTGTAAGATCTGACCCTACCTAGAAATCATGGGCTGTCACATATGTGTTTGTAATTTCATGCAGTGTGTTCAACTTATCAGTTATGACCAGTTTCCTATTTTAGGTGAGAACAATTTCCCCTTTGTCAGAGGTAGTTTATCACAGTTTACGAGTCCTGTGCTTCAACAGTCAGTCATATTGTTCATTTTCAAACAAACATGGATGGCATAGAAATTGGAAGAGAATTCCATTAGTGGGATAAATGTATACTGTTGTTAGTCTGCCATATTAAATCTGTAATGTATCTTTACATATAGTAGATATTGCTGAGTGATATGTTTTTTTTCTTCATGTCATACCAGTGCTGTCTTAAGGACATACACTTTATATTGAAGTCCCTATCTGCTCATCTGTTCATTACACATTGGTTTAGTTTAGCATTTAGGCTATTTCAGGCACAGTGGATGGACATAAGTGTTCTATGAAGATGATTTTTTGTTTGGAGCTTTTCCACATTTTTGAGCATGTAAAGTTAAATATCACCTCTGTTAAGCAATAACCAAGGTCCTATTAAATGATATCAATATAGAAATAAACCTTGACTAAGCAAGCACCTGCCTTATGAGGACATGAAATCCTCACTTCTCAGAAGTGGCTGATTAAGCTAGTCTTGATAGCCATCTGTGGATAATTTGCAATTTTTCTTTTATATTTTGTTAAAGATACATTGAGTTTAACACTGCATTTCTACTGTGATTTGCTCGAATTTCGACTTCATTGAGACAAGATGCAGATTACAGTGGCATATAAGATTGCCAAGCATTTTTCCATTGTAGCTATGCCAGTTAAGTTTCTGCACCATTATACAGATCCAAAACTAGATGATTCAGTTGATATTGGTGGTTGAATCTGGTATGGCCAGAGAAACTCAGAACTTGATGATTTGTTAAATTGATTTACACCATTTGAACCAGATTTCATGGTTAGAGTTTTAAATCTGCAACAATTGACTGATGCTGGTGGCAGATGATGGAATCTTGGCAATTTGTCAACAGAGAGGAGTTACCTCCAACCAGAAAGCATTCTGTAAAGCATTTCTTCATTTTTATGGAGTGGGAAAGTATTAGCTGAAATTTTGCCATGACATAGGTAAAGAGAAGACTAGACAGTCAATCAGGATGGGGCACTTGGAGAATATTGTACATTTGTCTTTAGAATTGAGCTCAAAACATATTTATTACACAGAGTATCATGATAAATGGATGTTAATTAATCATACCAGGTAGTCATTTAATTATACCAGGTATTCATTAGGCCTGAAATTTAAAAAAAAATAATCTTGTGGTTTTCTGACCAACCATAGTTTTATCATGTCAGCCCTTATATTTATTACAACCATAAAAAAGAAAGTAACTTGTATTCTGGATTTTCTGAACATAAGGAGCTGTCCATATATGATTTCATTTTTTCATAACAGTATTAAAACTCATCCTCATTAAAATATTATGTATTTTTTCCAGGAAAAAGCATGATTCAGTAATGGATACTGTACCTTATATTTAACTATTGTATAACATCACATTATTGAGCAAAATGGACAATGTCTTTTCCAAAATAATGATAAATTGGTTTCAGTTTTGTGGTGCTTAACATTAATTTTCAGCTTATGACAAGCCATACACAGCAGCCACTATTTTCAGGCAGATGGAGACCCCAGGAAGAACCACCAATGTTTAGGAAGCTACTGGCAAGCTTTCTTACATATCCATGTTGATTGAGCATAGACTCAAACTTGCATGGACTGAGGTTTTAAAATAACGTTGAAACAAAAATTGTACCAGTGACCAACGTTCCCTCAAAGCTGCACACGCATGCTGCTCAGGTATCCCCACACAGCTGAATTGTCAATTTTTGCTCAATCCAGTGTTAAATTTTGCTCGTCTCCGTAATGCTTGCACAGTGCAGCGAGCACTGCACGCACAACTACCATACACGTAGAGGGAACGTTGCCAGTGACTTCTGATTATGTTATACTTGGCCCTTTGCCATCTAGTACTGATCAGATAACATTACAGTACAATCGTTCCTTGTGACCCCACCTGAATTAATACCACCCCCTAATTACAACCATGTTTGCAGATTCATCTATTCATAGAAAAGATCATACATATCTGATATAAAATTACCTTTCAATCCAGATCACTCTTTTATAAGTCCCATTACAATTAAGTGTTTAAATTTAATTTTACATTTAATAAGACCAATGCATGGGTCATCACCATTATTGACTCAGAGATCATCTGCTTATCATGCTGAATGTTTTGTCAGTGACCTCTAATTTGTATGCGTGAGGTTGTGAGGCTCTCCTTACTGAAGTCAATTTCAAATAATGGTAGCAGTAGCAATCAATATAATTAGTATTGACATTATCTAACAAATAAATAGACACTTTTACAGGTCTTTGGATACAGTCTGATTGCATTTTGCATTGCAAACTAGGCATGTGTACACAGTCTAGTTGCATTTCTCCATACATACTAGGCATGTGTACACAGTCTAGTTGCATTATTCCATTGCAAACTAGGCAGTGTACAGTCCACAGGTGCTCGACGTGAGGTTGATGTGAAGAAAAAATTAATAATCTAAAGGAAAAAAAATCATAGAGTGAGAAAAATAGCTTAGATTACTCCCATGACCCATTCAGACATAGGACCCTCTCTATCATACTATATAAAAAGAGTGGCATTACTTAAGTGCAAACTAGGCACATATACAGTCTAGTTGCATTATATACTCCAGTGCAAACTAGGCTTGTGAACATTGTCTAGTTGCATTATTCTAATTCAAATTAATGCCATTAAAAAATGTTTAAAAAAAGTAAAACTTTGAAAACATGTAGCACTGAATAACAAATATTTTGGTTTGAGTTTTCTGTTAATTAATGTTTTTATTAGCTCAGACAAGAAAATGATTTATGTCAAGACTAAGTACCTTAAAAGATACCAAGTATTTGAGTGATTGAAATTTTATTATATATGCTTTTTCTTGGGAAATATATTTATTCAGCTTCAGTCAAATGTTCCCATCCATAGCATCTAGGGCTTTGTATTGATGGCACAATTTTCGGTATCATATGTATTGCATTGGGCAACTTCCAGTACATAGTATGTATTGATAAAAACATTTATTTCTATTTATGCATGCTTACGTGTATACTGTTGTTATATTTTTTTTAATACTAAAGTTGAACATATTACACTGACATGCTCCATTTCCCAAGTATATGGGTGCACTTCTTGCTGCATCATAAGTTGTGCAGATAAACTGATTTGAGTTGATGGTCAAGTTTACTTTATCTAGTATGTGATTAAATAATTCACTTTTTTTTTATTGGTATCCTCTGGTTTTTGTGTGTGCACATACTTAGCTATAATGGTCATAGACTAGAAGAGAGTAAAGGATGGCCTGATGTCCATTGGCCAGTGTCCTTCCATTAGGATAAGTTGTTATTGCTTTTTCTCCAAAACTGCTTGGCATCTTAAAATGATATTATTGCCACTTCACATGAATAAGTGGTCATATCAACTTAAGTTTTTCGGGATGGTCCTAAGTGAAAATGGTGCAGGTCTGATGTCCAGTTAGGTGACCATGACAACTAAGTAAAAAAAATCATTCTATTGCTATAGCCTATTCCTTCAGAATGGAAAGTCATATTAGCATTAGGGGCCCCGAGTGGTCTAAAGCACTCTCCGTTATGGAATACTGCCGTCTCACCTCAGTCTGTGTGGGTTCATGTCTAAGATTCGGCTAATGTAGTTATGTGAGAAAGCTTGCCAGTAGCTTCTTGTGGGTCAGTGGTTCTTTCCGGGTTTTTTCCCGGGTTCTTCCTCCACCAATAATACTGGCCGCCATGTATAGCCTATTGTGTGCTGAAAAAAAAATGGCGTTAAACCCTAAAAAGCAAAACACATATTGGCATGGGTTATTCACAGGCAGACTTCTTAAGGTGTCAAACTGGTCTTGTATAAATAAATAAAAATTTGCTAATATGCTATCCAGTATGGCCAGCACAACAGCCATCAAACTGTTGTTATCTCCTTCTAGATCAAAAGTCGCATCAACATTTGCTTTTAATTAGAAGCCTTTTTATGATGTCTAGTTGGAACTAAATGAAAATGGGTCCAGTCTGACATCCAGTATCACCAGATTAACAGCCATCTTGAAAATCATGTTATTGATACTCTTCTTAAATGGAAAGTCACATCGGTAATAGGGTTTTCACCATAAAAATTTCTGGTGCTGAAAATGCTGCTGGTCTGACACCAAATATGGTTACCTCGAAGAAGATACAGAAATTCTTGTTGCTAATTCTCAATAATGGATGGTCGTATCAGGATGTGCTTTATAATCTCCAAAAGTCTTCTAAATGTGTCTAGATTGTCAGAAATGAAAATGGTACTGATTTTACATCAATTAAAGCTGCATGACAGTGGCTAATTTGAAAATTGTATCAATCAAGAATAATTAACAGTGATAGATTCAGTACTCAGTTTAAACAAAGAGCTGGTCTTAGCTTGAATTACTGGAAAATTTGTTCCCACATCAGACCATCAGTCCCTTTAAAGAAGTCTCTTGTTTTTAATAATTGAGTAAGACTGCTCCGGTGGCCTAATGGTTAGAGCATCAGTCTCAGATGTGGGAAGTGGTGGGTTTGATACCTGGCCGAGTCATACCAAAGACTTACAAAAATGGTACTAACAGCTGCATTGCTTGGTGATCAGCATTAAGAGGTTAGTGTTAGAACTGGTCGGCCTGGTGTCAGGATAATGTGACTGGGACATCATGTTATATGTCTGTGGCATGATTCCCCACTAGTGCTGGTCATCACTATAAACTGCCACACTGCAAATATGACTGAATTTTTTTTAAAGCTACATTAAAAATCCAAATCACACACACACACACACACACACACACACACACACACACACACACACACACACACTAATATGATTAGCTGTTGGAAGTTTTAGATAAGTAAATAATATCAGTCTGTACTGATTTTTCAGTATACAAATCCAGTCCTCCTATTGGCATCATATGAAAAGAATAGAGAAATTTAAGCTGGTTGAATGAAATTAGAGTGTACATGGTAATTTGGCATTTTTAATTTTAAAGTGATACAGGTTTTGATATTTAATTGTAATTAAACTTCTGAATGGATTGTTGATTGCTGTACAGTTTTAGGAGACTTAATAAGCCATAAGAGTATTTGGGCAGAAGCATTTTTGGAGCAGATTATTCCCAAGTGCACTTGAACCTTCTTGAAGAGCTACTTTAAAGGGTGATGCTGAACACAAGCATGATCGGTTCCATGATGAAAGAAGCTAAACCAACATGCTTTTGGATGCCATGTTGTCTAATTCCATGTCTGGACAGAATAGCATAAGTCATGTACTTGTTTTCCCTGCTTTTCATAGAAAATGAGAGCTGTTAATAAATTAACTCATGGCAACACATTTACTGGGCAGGAGGTAGTAGCCTACTGCCAAGCTCAGTTAAACATCATGGTCATGTGTACTACACTAAAGTGGGCGGTATTATAGAAAGGTAGACCGATGTAGCTCTTCAGTGGTACCAAATAATCGAACAAAATACAGAGGGCAAAACATAATTTTTGGGACTTTTTTTTTTTTTTTTTTTTTTTATTCCCCACCCAAGTTAAGCCTATGGTTAGAATCAGATTTTGTGTCCAGGTTTTAAACTTTATGGCCTCAGATCAAAGGCAGACCAGTCTGAACTGCACACAGACAGGTGAACCTGTGCAAAAAGTAGGATAACTTGGGCATTTTTAACGAGTGGTAACCATATCAAAATGATGGGTCTGTTAAGTAAAAAAAAAAAGAAGAAAGAACTCAATCCATTCTACTCATGCACAAGCAAAATAAACAATGGAAAACAATGTTTTAACACAACTAGGCATTAGGCTAATGGAAAATTGCTTGGAAGTCGATGTATTACGATGTACTCAGAAATAGTCCTCATAATGTTTCCTACTCACATTTCATACGAATACAGCAAAAACCTAAAGGTGTTAATGTGTTAAATTGGGTATATCCATCTGTCTATCCTTCC
Source organism: Unio pictorum (assembly GCA_030141615.1). Taxonomy (NCBI): domain Eukaryota; kingdom Metazoa; phylum Mollusca; class Bivalvia; order Unionida; family Unionidae; genus Unio; species Unio pictorum. Next base: position 5,728,654 of record JARLTB010000098.1, read on the forward strand.
ATCCATCTGTGCTGATTTTGTTTCTGCATAATAACTCCCTCATTTATAAGGTATTAGATTTTATTCAAAATTTATGTGCAGCTTAATTTTCATTAGATCTTGACTGAGTTTGATTATCAACATTTTACACCATCATTTGATATAGTTAAAGTGCCTGATTGTCAGAACCACCTGTATTGATTTAAACTTATTTTTGGATTTCATCTGAATTTGGCGTATAGCTTCTTATTGATGAGACTGTGGCTAAGTTTGATTGAAAGCCTTCATTTTCATCAATTTTCAGAATTATAGCTCCTGGATTGTCTCATTCTTTCCACATAGTAAGTGATTATCAGACTTCTTTTTTTAATAAATTTTTGGAATTATAAACCCTTAATTGCCTGTTCCACCCTCGTTCTTTTCTATATAGTTTCTTCATTGGTATTGGATTTAAACCAAATTTTTCATTGATGTTTACATGTCGAGGCAGAATTTTTTTGTCAGCATTCAATATTATTTAGCAGTTATTGCCCCATATTGTTAGACATACCCATTGTCTTTCTACACAACATTTCCATTAATTACTTTCAAAATTGAACAGAATTCGAAACACACTGCTTTTCTTATGATTAAATGGCAGATTCATGCACAGCATTTTTGTCTCATTATTCAACAGAGTTATTGCCCTTGGTAATCAGGTGAAGTGTGACTTTTGTTTCAGGATAGTCACTGTTTAAAAATTAATGTTGGATTTTAACTGTATTTTATAGTTGGTTTGGTTTTAAGTTTTCTGCATCATCATCAGCTGAGTTATATCTATTGATTCATATATACTTTTATTTCTGCACAATTACCTTTTTTTTCACTCAAATAGTAGATGGTTCATTGTATTGATAGGACCTTGACAGTTTAATTCTTAGCATTCTGTGTCATTATTTAACAGAATTACAGCCTCTGATGTCAAACCAGTTTACATTTATCTCTGAACAATAATTAATTTAACTGTAATTGGATTTCAGTGAAATTTTCTATGCAGCTTAATATTTTTGAGATTTCACTGAGTTCATTTATCAGCATTTTATGTCATTTCACAGTGTCATGCTCCCAGCTTGTCAGTTCCACTCACTTTTGCTTGTGCACAGTAACTCCCTTGTTGGATTTTAAACAAATTGAGTGTGCAGCTTGATGTTAATGAGTTTTGGATTGAGTTTATTGTCAGAATTGTGTTGGATACATGATCAGCAAGCAGCATCATCTTTTAAAGGAGTTATGGCCATGATTGTCTGATTTACCCACTTTTCCTTTCTGCAAAAGAAATTTCATTCCTGTTGGAATGCTGTGGCACTAAATATCCTATTTGTGTCGTTGTGCCTTTTAAAGCACAAAAGCAAATCAAAATTCCTATTGGATTTCAGCCAAATTTGGGCATGCAACATGTTTTTTTTCTAATATTTCATTGTTTGATTAATATCATCGTTTAGCAGAGTTGTGGTCTCTAATTGTTGGACCCATTCACTTCTGTTTCCACATAATAATCCCCATAATTAATGCAACTTTATTATTCATGGATTTTAATGCAACTTTATAGTAATATAATTACACTAAAATATTTGATTATCAGCTATGTATGTCATTGTTTACTGGAGTTATGGCCACTGAATCTTTGACCACTTTTTGTATGCAACTCACATGTGTTATTTTGGCAGTGTTCAACGTCATCAATGGTGTTTTCCTTTACAAATATAAATTGATGTGTTTAATTTGTCACCATTATCCCCTGGCTCTTGGCTCTGTCCTCTTGAAAACTGCACTTTTCTGCCTCCAACAAAATGCCGGGGACTACAATCTTTACTATCTACTCCAAGAAAAATGCCAGGGACATCAATGCATGTAAAATTTTTGGTGATTTCTTTTGTTTAATTGGATTTGTTTCTATGCAGTGTTTGTCAAGGGAGGAAAAACCCCCAGTTAAACATGATGTAACCAATGAAAGAATCCATAAGCTGTCATAAACGGTCTATTCATGTAAATGTGTGTAATTGATTTACATATAAATATAGTGCATTCATACTTTAAAGCCATTTATTATAATATGTTACTTGTTATAAAGTAGATATGGCCATGGATCATGTTTTATTATCCAGATACAATTCTTTTTTTAAAGTCATTGTATTATGTACCTCATTGTAAGGTAGTCTCAATACAAGGCAGTATACTCATGGATCCTTGGACATTGTTATGATTAGGGAATGCTGTAAGACTTAACCACTCTTTACTTTAGCTTTATTTAACTGCTCCGGTGGCTTAATGGTTACAGCATCCGCCACAGAAGCAGGAGGTCGTCAGTTCGATCCCCGACCGAGTCATACCAAAGACTTACAAAAATGATACTAACAGTTGCATCGCTTGACGCTCAGCATTAAGAGGTTAGTGTTAGGACTGGTCGGCCTGGTGTCAGGATAATGTGATTGGGTTGGACATCATGCTACATGTCAGCGGCATGATGTCCCAGTGCTAGACATCACTATAAACTGCCTCACTGCAGACATCGCAGCGATATGACTGAAAAATTGTTAAAGCTACGTTAAAAATCATAGTCAAACAAACAAACTTAAGCTTTATTTATACATACAGTCTTTATGTTGTAGGGTTTAATGCCATTTTCAGCACAAGATAGACTATACATGGTGGCGAGTAAAAAGGGTAGAGGAAGCACCCAGGAACATTTCGGAAAGAGCCACCAACATACGACAAGCTACTGGCAGGATTTCTCACATACCCACATTGTCCGAACCTGAGACTCAAACCCACGCAGACAGAGCCAATCATTACGTGCAAGTGGTCACTGTATCAAGTTTGACATGAAATCCCTGATCAAAAATAATTTTATTGACTGTACATCAAAATCAAATAAAGAAAAGCAAAAAAGGTTTCTGATTATGATACATTGTATATTAAATGCGAGAAGTAAAACCGCACCAGATGGCTACAAGATTTTGATTACCATTTAAAATAACTTTCTAAGAGGGTCTGTTATGGACCCAAAGATTATGGTGAATTGGCTTCCCAATAGAATGGGGCAAAGTTTGAAACTAGGTATAACTGTCAAAGTGCAAGTAAAAATTTTGAATGTTAAAACTCATTTAAAACTGCCATTGAACTAAACCTTTGAGCCATAAAATATTTAAGGAAAAGAATAGTTTGTTAAACTTCATAAAAGTAATAAAAATGTAAGTTTCATTCAGGAAATTGTTGCTTTCTGCAAAAACCATGGTAACCTTAAAAATTGGTTACTGTCATTGAATTTGGTCAGGATGTGTGAATGGTGATTCCTAGTATCATACAAAGACAAGTGTACAGTAAACTTTAACACATTAATCCCTGGAGGTGTTTGGTTTTTTTTGCATGAAATGTGAGTAAGAAACACATTTTGGGGCCTATTTCTGAATGCATCCAAATACATCAGCTTTCAAGCAATTTTCCATTAGCTTAGTTGTGTTAGAAAAATTGTTTTCTATTGGTTAATTTGCTCTTGCATGAGTAGAATGCAAAGAGTTTGAGTTCTTTTTTTTTTTCAATGGTCCCATCATTTTTATATGGAGACCACTCTTTATTCCAAATGCCCACCTTATCCTATTTTTTGCACAGTTTCACATGTCTGTGTGCACTTCAGACCAGTCGATCTGCCTTAGATCTGAGACCATAAAGTCTAAAATCTGGACACAAAATCAGATTTCGACTTAGGTGAATTTTGTGTGGAAAAAAAGTGTAAAATTTTAGTTGTTTTCCTCTCTATTTTGTTGTACAGCTAAAATGTCCAGATTATTTGGTATTATTGTAGAACTAAATCTGTCTACCATTGTATAATACCACCCACTTTAGTGTTTCATACATGACTTTGACAGTGCTGTTGGTCAATGTGTTGTCTTCTAACAACTTTATTAGTTGCATTTTCAGGATGCATCTGCAGGAAAGTTTTCTGATGCGGATCACATTTATGACTCTCATTAACAATGAGCATAGACCCTATTCTGCTATGATCAAATGCAGTATCTGTGTGATATGAGACTAAGATACATGCCAATATATTGTAAGAATAGTATGAAAAATGATTTTTATTTAGTCCACAAAGCTTTCACTGTCCCAAAAATAGATGCCTTAAAAGAAAAGTGATTTTGAAACTATTAGGATTCTTCAGGTGAATTTAGTTTTCTTTATTGTTAGCCAGTGAAGTTATTGATTCAAGCAATTATTCCTATAGCTTCCCTAAGAAAGGAATCAATATAAAACCATTGATATTATGGATCAATAATTTGTCAGACTTACTTTAGGTAAATGTGCCAAAGATCTTTCGGTTGAGTCTTTTCCAAAGATTAAAAAAAATTGTTTTCTTTTGATAAATTAACATTGTTTGTATTATGACAGCAATGCTTCAAAGGAAATAATGTGCTTGTTTCCTCAATAAAGTTTGTATTATTTGGTTTTAGTTTTAAAGTAAATGGTTACCACTTGTGAGGAATATTGAAAATTGTTGAAGTTTTTAATGAATGTTTTGAAAATGTAGTCTTTCATATTCTTGCCTTATATGAAAGGTAATCTTGACTCTATCTTAATTGTCTTTTGACATCTAATACTCTAGGTCTAACTGCCCTACTCTTGGATAGATACTCTGTGTGTTTAAGATTGTTTTGTCTGGTATAATAGGAATTACATGCAACTATTGTCAGTCAGAACTGACAAACATTAGTTTTTGGCACTTTTAGCACTGCTGATAAAAGACTAGAAGAGTTTATGAAGTGGGCAGGTGTACACCATCCACCCCTTGTCTGTTCATGCATCCCTCTGCTGTCCTTCAACAGGTGCTTGCTATCACTGACTCATCCTGTCAGCATATTTTGCATCAGTCCATTTGAAAATAGTGCTGATTTGACATTCAGCATGACTGCTATGGTTGCAATCTTTAAAATCTTGACACTACACTTCCTAAATAGATGGTTTTATAATGATATAGGTTTTTTTTAAAATTATATAATGATATAGGGTTTTCATTCTTATGTTGCTGGTTGTAAATGAAAATGCCAATGTGATCTTCAGCATGGCCACCTTGACTGCCATTTTTATCATTGTGTTATTGCAAATCCTAATATCCAATTATGAATATCCAATTCATATCAACATGTGACTTTCATTGAAGGGCCTATAACTTAAAGATGAAAATGGTGCTGATCTGATATTCACTTATATGGGCACTGTTCAGCCAGCTTGAAAAACTTGTTACTGGATTACTTCAGCTTGGATGACCAATTAACATTATGTTTTCACTAAGGATGTCCCATGGCATATAGATGCATTGAGATTAAACATTTTCCAATCAGATGTCTAGAACAGAACCCATTTTAAACCTTATGTTATTGCTGTTTCCAGAGACTCCAGATAGCTGTGTTCTATCCCTCACATCCCACTGCAAGCCATGACTCTCTTCTTCTAGACGTAGATGTGGGATACTGCCTCCTCCTAAGAAAATATTCTGTATTTTTCCTGAACAATTGCTCTTTATTGATATTGAATTTTCACGAAAAGGTCATTTTGAAGTTAATTTTGGGATACTTAAATGAAATAACCTTGTAAATTATAGTTGCCACAGCAATAATAATGAAAATCTTGTTCAGCCTGACTAAAATCATATCTCTACTGTCCGATGTGAAGATCTGACATTGGCTGCTTAGGGGTCATTTTCTGATAACCTTTAAGTTAGCCAATGAAAATGCAGCTTTCAAAAATCTGAAAGTAGGCCATATTGTTCTGCACACCTGGATGCTCTTTAGCCACATAGTTCAGTCTCCCATACATGACTTCATCTGCTTGGCTGATAAAATTAGCAGTTATTATAATGGCACAAATCACCAGAACATGGTTCCCAAGTCGTTGCTGTCAGATCTTTACCTAGGACAGTGCAGATCTGATTTTAATCAGATTGAATCTTGTTATGACTATCCATCATGAATGGGAGGTCATATTGACTGATAAAATTAGCAGTTATGATAATACCTTGAATCACCTGAACATGACCCGCAAGCCATCATTGTCATCTTCACATGGTCATGAATGGATGGTCATAATGATATGTTTTCCATAACAATGCTTCTAGCAATATGTAGCTTATGTTCTGTATAATGTAATGATGCTGAATGAAACCTCCAGAATGGTCTGCCTTGGTGGCCATCTTATGACTACTTCTGAATGAATGAATAATAGTATTGACATGGTGTTTTAACTATCTTAGTATATAAGTAAGTCTTGAATGAAAAGAATCTTCAGATCTTATTTCCAACATGGCAGTAGCAGCCATCTAAAAATCTTGGTCTCACAATTCTGCTTGAAAAGAATGGTGGTACTGACATAGAGATTACTCTTGAAAGCAATGTACAATGTGTAATTTTCCATGAACAAATCTGTTACAGCTATAGCTATCAACATACTTGTGAACAAATTGGAAAGCCAGACTTACTTGACCTTTGGGTCAAGTGAAAGGGCACTATCTGAATTGTTTTTCTTCATGAATTTTGGCCAGACTTGTGCATAGTTGTTTTTCAACAAACAACTTGATAGAAAGCATAGCAACATTGATTTTAAGGTCAAATGTCTTGACTCGAGTGTTTTATCTGTGATGGGACGTGAGGATGATGACACAAACAAATATAAATGGATTTTTATCAAACCCAGTTTAGGGAAATATCGGTGTGAATTCAGTATCGAGATTTTTAAAGATACTCTTGGAAAAATGTGATTAAACCAAACTTGCCATGTGGTGATATATTGATGGTACAGTATTCCCTCATTATAACGCTGCCCAGAAGCACTAGAGCATAAATGTAAAATCTTGTAATGAAATTCATGATGCACATAATTTTATTTCCACTTAAATGAAGTAGGTCCATGATCATACTCTCTTTATAACAGAGCCATATCATAATTAAGGGCACGCTGTGTCTGACATAGGTTCAGTCAGGTCTTTTCTCCTTGATATTAGGTTCAAGGTCAAAGGCCAGGACAAAGGTTGTAGCCATACACTTTTTTGTGAAAATTTTATGCTCAACTTTCTCAAGTGCAGCTGAGATCATTTCAGTACTTAGCAAAAAAAGAAAAATAAAGTTGAGAAGAAATGGTCTCAAGAATTCATACGAATTATTTATGTTTAAATATTGCACCAGTCCATTGAAGGAAATTCTACAAGTCGCTTCACCACTACTAAATCAATATGGGCTACACAAAGCTTAATCATACATGCTTCTGTTGCTCTGGATTTTTGTACCTCAGTTCAGATATGAAGACACCTTTTTATAACTGTTGCAAGTGATATGGTTTAAAGATTACTTAAAAGCTACAGTATGTTGAATACAGTATGTTTTATTTGAAAGTGAAACCCAGCTACAGTTGACCTTTTTGCCAGCATAATTGCATTGTCTTGATCTGTTTCAGTTTAACCATTACCCTGTGTAGTGAGCCAAGTTACTTGTAAGAGTATAATACTGTACCACAATTCTCACTACTTACCAACTACATAGAGCAACCAGCTGCCCACAAGACCACCATTTTCCAGTCTTCTCAAAGGTTCCTTTATAATTTGTCCAAATATAATAAATATATATACCATAACAGTACATTTTCCAGGCATTCCATGCAGATTCCATGGTCCATGGGAACCCTTTCCTTCTACTGTATTAAATAAATGTTTTGTATATAGCTAATATTTTGATAGTTGTGTCTACAGTCATAAAATTTGATAAGTTTATTTATGATAGGATTGTTAATTACCTCAGTGATTTACTGTTAACTTGGCATAAAGTTCTTTCAAATTTGCTCATTGATCCCCATTTGCTGTTAAATGTGGCAGCTTTAGTAAAAACAGAAAACCACTCAACAGAATTTTATAGCATTTGGCATGCATGGTGTTTCGATTTATGCAAGTGAGTCTTATTTTACTTAAATATGGCCAGCATTGTTAAAAAAAAAAACAATTAAAATAAAGCACATCAGAAATGTATTCTCAAAGACCATTGGACATAGGCAATCAACAACACTGGAAGAAATGTATACATAAGCATCCTACAGATTCAGATCATTTGGTCAGCTGCTTTTGAATTTGGCCATTAGATGTCAGTGAGGTGAGAGAGAAGACCCACTTTGACCTCTTCTTTGCTTATGCCACATCAGGGCATTTTTGTTGATTTCTTGTTTTGTGTTTTCAAGACAGTTAGCCAGAAAGTTATTAAAGATGCCAGTAAACAGTGCAGTTTTGTCATCTGTTACTTTGATCAGAGATACTCAAAAGAATCAACTCTAATAGCCAGTACACCTCAACCAAGATGTTGTTGTTGTAGAGTTTAACGCCATTTTTTAGCACACGATAGGCTATACATGGCGGCCAGTATTATTGGTGGATGAAGAACCCTGGAAAACCCCCGGAAAGAACCACCGACCCACGAGAAGCTACTGGCAAGCTTTCTCACATAACTACATTAGCCGAATCTCAACCAAGATATCACCAAAACACATTTGAATTTCTTTTGTGTGTGCAAAGATTAATAGTTCATTATTACACACATATCCATATCAGCATGTATGTGACTAGAGTGGTATCACTAGTCTATGAATTCTTCACTGTTTTCTTTCTATAATTATTCCATTTGAAGGATATATATATATCTGATATGGAAACACTTTTCTATATACAAAAAGACTTTTTCTCAGTGTATAAATAATCCTTGCTGTTTTAGATACTTCTGCATTTTCCAGATGAAAAATATACTCTTACCACTTAATTTATATCTCCTTTTTTAATATAAAGATATGTAAATGACTGTGTTTCAGCACACCTGGCACAGAACAAGTCCTTATTTTCACTCTGAGAAATAATTTATTGAACTTAGACAAGAAACATGATTTTCACTAGTATGTATTATCCAAGTTTTACATGTTTTATCCAGTCAGTCAAATCTGTCAATAGAAAATGTACAAGTGGAAAGAAGTCTGAATTTTAGTTTACCGCAGGACCCAACTCGCTCATTCCCAATGATGATTATGGCAGACTTATTCTTGATCAGTGTATAACATATATGATGTACATGTAGGACTCACGGTACTGATTTAGTTCTCATATTAAACCTATGCAAACACCATGATATTAAAAATTCAGTAGCTTAAAATTTTTGAGTGCTCATGATCAAACCTATATTTATTAGTATAGATGAAACCTGAATGTATCTGTGTAGATGAAAGGATATGAGCTGTGTAATATTCTGGACATTCATGTGTTTGAAACATGTCCTTTCAATTCTGCATCAAAGAGTAAAGTGCTAATTTTAGTAATGAGTGTTCCTAATTCAAGACTGTTAAAGAACTGACATTCGATCATAAAACAATGTCTCTATTTTTGTTCTCACTTACAACTAGAATAAGCTATCAAAATATTCTTTGTCCTAAAACATAACATACATTATTAACCAATCCTAGTCAGCCAAACCCATATATATTCTATTTTATGTTCACCCATTTCCAGACTGGTTCTCATTTTTCCTTATCATTAGTACTGTGTCCTGTTGTTTTATACAGAACGAGTTTTGAAAAAGGGAGAGCACTCTTTTCATCTGAAGAGGATAAATAGACTCCTGTTTTGTAACATATCACCAACTGAGTGAGCTAATGAGACCAAGAATGTGAAATCTTTTGATTCATTGTGATCTGTTTAGAGAAAATAAAAATGTCTTTTCATAACAAATGTGTGGACTGTTAGAAAAATAGAGCATTTGTCTATCATCAGCATCATGTAATTGCAGTGCTGGGAACTCCCATTACTTGGTTGATATGGTCCCCTCTAGACAGGGAATTTACATAAAGGGCACTGTTTGCAGTTTCACATAAGAAACAAAATTTCTCCATGTGGATGTTGGAGACATTAAAAGATAGAATAAAGCAATACTATATTGCTCATAGATTCATGTAATTGTAAATTCTGGTAGGATCAGTTTCATTTCCATGCCATCATTTAGAAAAATAAAAATGTAGGAAAGAAATTTTATTTTAATATGAATGCTTAGAAAATAGATCACAGATAAATGACCTTAGTCCATCCTTAACCAATGCCTATTGAGTAAAAAACAACATATTCCAGACTTTTTATATACTCAAAACAAGAATAGACTATCATGCTGGTGGAATTCTGCACAATTTACAAAATTAAATCAGTGCCAATAGGATTGGCTGGTTAACCATTCTTGCTTGTTAATGCATTTTCTACTAAGGTAGTTACAATTTGTTTAACTTAGTAATCTGTTTTGATGCAATGAAATACATCTGCCAAAACCTGTTATTAGAAGTTGTTATGCAGTACTACAGCTGATCTTGTTGATGCAGTCATAGAATTCATAGAATTTTATTACATTCAAAATCAATAAAGTTTTTCAGATCACTATGTCAGATGCCACTTGACTTTGTCAAAGCTAGCTTAAATATCCAACAGAAATTGTTTTCTTTGAGACAGTCCTTTGATTCTTTACTTGGGAATTTACATCTTTCTATCTCCTTTTACTTGACAATATTTTCCAAAGACTGGTCAGCTTAAATTCAGTACTGTACAGTACTGCTATGGACATGTTATGCTGTTAGAAGCTGGAAATTTGGTACATGTATTATAATTTGTTGGCGCCTTTTTCAAAAATGGGAGATTGGAGTTTTAGAGTGTTGATGGGAGGCATTGCTGATTCACATAGATGTCATTTCACAAAGACAAACTGCTAGACAATTTGTAATGTGTCCAAAATAATATAGAAACTTGACACAAACAGAATGGACTGACAGTTAAAATATTGAAGTCTGAAACAATCCCGTTAACAACAACCTGAAGCAACACAGGATCTCATTTAGAAGAATACCTACTGCAAGTTGTCACACCTAGGGCATGTTGATAACAACCTAACATGGAATGAACATGATATGCATGTTATAAAAAGGTATCATGATAGCACCCAGGCTGTTATCGAAGAATAAATACTTTCTCCCAATTGCCCTCAGAGTTACGGGGCTGGAAAATCCATTGCTCAGATGCCAAGGGCAAGTTGAAAACCCAGTGCATGGAAAAGTGCATGTCACTGTAATCATACCTGGCCAGGTAAGCTTTTTTTAATACTGAATATTTGACATCACTGTAAGCATACCTGGCCAGACAGGCTTTTTTTAATACTGAATATTTGACATCTATCACTGTAAGCATACCTGGCCAGACAAGCTTTTTTTTAATACTGAATATTTGACATCTATCGCTATCAGCAGTCTTGGCAATCAGAAAAATTGGAAATGTTTTTAAACACAAGCTTGTATTCCATATACAAGTCTGCATTGTTGGCAATTAGGTGTACTGCAACCTTTCTATTTCACATTGATAATACTGAAAAACTGATTGGATGTTGTTTTTTTTACATTACAGTCTGGTACCTGGACTTTATCAAAAGGCTGGAAGCTTCCCTTCAGAAGGTCTTTATGTTGAAGCATGTGAGCCGTTACTTTGTCTCAACTGAGCAAAGTTGGGCTCATCAGTTTATTGCCAACTGTCCTCTGTCCCATCTTATCATATATACAATAGGGTCTTTTGGCCCAAATACCAAGCCTTGTATGCCCAGAAAGCAAATTTTTGGAAATGCACAGCCATGGTTATCATCCTCCCACTCCCAATTTTATTTGGTCTTTGCCAGTTCCAGAGGTCATCACAGGGGCCTTTCATTTTTCAGACTGGGTTCAGTAATTTTGGATCCTTCTTTTGTTGCCATGTGTCCCTCTATACAGATTATTTGATTGAAGGAGACAGGGAGCTGCAGTTAATGGGTGAAGTTCGATAAAATCACTAAATTTGAATATTCCATGCGTATTCCTTGTAATCATTTGTGCATTAACATTGCACATAAATTACAAAATTAGCCATTACATGACAATTTGGGGCCCCGAGTGGCCGAGTGGTCTAAAGCGCTGTCCGTTACGGACCACTGCCATCTCACCTCTGTCTGCGTGTGTTCGAGTCTAAGATTCGGCAAATATGTGAGAAAGCTTGCCAGTAGCTTCTCGTGGGTCGGTGGTTCTTTCCGGGGGTTGTCCGGGTTCTTCCTCCACCATTGATACTGGCCGCCATGTATAGCCTATATTGTGCTGAAAAATAGCGTTAAACCATAAAAAAAAAACCACAAACATGACAATTTGTAAGAAACTTCAAAAACCATTGTCAAAGTGCTCCATGGCACCATTTCAGGCCAGTTACCCAATAAAACCTTTTTTTCTTCAGTAATTATACAGCCATTGTTAAATCTATTTACACTGAATATTAAAAGAAACAGCAAATTTCATGAATGGTTTTGGCGATATCTTTTCCACACTTAAATTTTGCAGATGTCTAACTTTACATGTATTAAGGGGAGGCAGGAAATCTGCCGAGCAATCATCCATATTTTTTAATTACAAAGTACATACACTGACTTAAAATATTATATAAATTGGCATTTTCTATATACACGTATGAGTGGGAGGAAAACTCCACAAGGCTTTGTAACATCATCATTATCATCTGAGATTAACATCTCTTATCATGGAATTGGAGTGGTATTGTATCAGTCATGTACATATAGTGTTGTATAGATTACTGTTGTAAAGGTAATTAATTAATATTAGTCACTACAAAAAATGTAGTAATTGATTATAATTACTATTGCTCTATCACTGAAATAATCAATTTCATTTAATTTTTGTATCAGGTAATTAAAATACAATTACATTGTTTCTGTTCTTTTTGGTTAATTTATATTTTGCATAGAACAATGTTCTTCACACACAGAGTTCAACATAACACATTGAATGTAGAACTAGTTTCAAAATATGTGTGAACATTTCTTTTTTACAATAGATCAGTGCTGTTATGTTGTAAGTTGCTAATTGTAAGTATGACAAATTGTAATATATAAGTAATTAGAACTTTACATTACTTTTCCAGAATTTGTAATCAATTATTTTTTTTGTTGTTGCAGGATTACAATTACAGTTTTATATTTCAATTTGATCAGTTGTTTAATTGATTACTTTAATAATTCATTACTCACCATACTCATACACCTTCTGAAGAGTGAACCTTGATAGCTAACACTCCAGTGTCTTAACAGTGGAGGACATTCTTTTTATGTGTATAGACTTCCACCTATTTAAATAGCATGTTTATGTAACCATTAATATTTTTTTTTGAATATTCAATCTGTACAATTTTTATGTTTTTGTCTTTTTTGTACTTCTTGTTTTTGTTAGAGCTTTTAAAGATTAGGCGCTGTACAAAGTCCTCATTATTATATTTATTTTTTCTATTCAGAGAAATAAGTCCTCCCATTGCCATGTACTGTCATTTTAGAAGCAGACAGAATTTTTTAAACAAACTATAAAAACTTGCAGTCATTTGTAGGAATTATTATTATTATTATTATTAGTAGTAGTAGTAGTAGTAGTAGTAGTAGTAGTAGTAGTATTACATAATTTACTATTCAGTTTTAGTAATTTGCCATTTTTAAATAGTTTTTTCTGTTATTATAATTCATCCTCATTGATATTTTTCTTTTCAATTTCCAGGTAATGAAATTTTGATTCATTCCCATAATCATGCAATTCTGTTAAGAAATTTAGTCCCATACAACAGCATAAACCAAAATTATCGATAAAAACATGCTGCTTTTGTTGAAATGAATCACCATATAAAACTTTTGATCACTTATTGTGATTTTGGCAATTGCTGGTGCAGCATAGGAATGCTTTCCATCAGAAAACTATTATAAAAGAACTACTGTTGT